>CM044324.1:26854500-27479333 GCA_024291935.2 Okapia johnstoni
TGTGAGGATTTATTTTCAGACTGTTTTATTCCATTGATGTACACATCTGTCTTTATGCCACTGTTTGGATTACTGTAGCTCTGTAATGTTTTTAAAATCAGGAATTGTGAGTTCTCCAATTTTGTTCTTCTTTTTTAAGATGTCTGTTTACTTAGGGACCCATGAGATTTCCTGTGATATCAAAGACCTAATTCTCAGTGACAACATTTGGAGATAGGGCCTCTAGGGAGGTAATTAAGGTTAAATGATGTAATGAGGGTGGGACAGTAATCTGATATTTATGACTGTTTGTCTTCTTTTTTTTAGCTGCACTAATGCTGATGATCTTAGTTCCTCGACCAGGGGTCGAACTCAGACCCTCAGCAGTGGAAGCGCAGATTCCTAAATCACTGGACCACCAGGGAATTCCCAGGACTGTTGTTCTTAAAAGAAGAGGAAGAAACACCAGAGAGCTTTTTTCACAACTAGTTAAGAAATGAGCTCTCCCCAGAGACCAGCCCTGACGGCATCCTGACCCTGGACTTCAGACCTATGAGAAAGTAAGTTTCTGTTGTCTAAGCCACCTGGTCTGTGGTGTTTTGTTATGGCAGCCCTCACACACGGCTACCTCTACCAACTACTGTGTATACATGGAGAGTGGGAAATCAAGCACAGTCAGTGGTGACGGCAGCTGGGGCACTCGTAATGGGGATGGTGGACAGCAGACAAGTCTGGACTACGTTCCGGAGAGCAGCCCACAGGACGGGCTGATGGGCTGGAATGTGAGGATGCGGCAATCAAAGGGATTAAATTCCAGATATACTGTAGGTAAATAAATCAGGCCAACTTTCCATTTTCAGTCTGGACTTTAAAAATCACTGAAAAACAGAAATAAGTTTGAAGAGGACCCAGAAGCTATTTTCAGATGGAAAGAACAGTGCAGTTGTATAAGCACTATCATTTTATACTGTGATGCCATGTATGTTTTAATAGAACAGGATCCTGAAGTCTGAGGAAACTGAAGCAAAGGTATCTGAAGGAGAAGAAAGCCCCTTCCTCCAAATCCCCAAACGAGGCCTCATCTAGACTCCCCCTACACAGTAACCTATGGCTTCTTCCCTCAATGGAGGAAGAAGGTACATTATGACAAAGGTCTATATTGCTCTTGAATCACTTGGGCACCTATGAGAATCATTGTCATTTTAATGAGGTACTGGAAATTTCTGTGAAGCCACTACTTCAGAGCCAAACTGCAGCCCTCATTTTGCTTTCACATTTTCAGAGAACACCAGTCCTTTTCAGAGTTAAGACTTCTAGTTCACAGCAGCAGCAGCGCAATCTGCTTTAGTAGTAGAGAAAAACAGAAGTAGTTAGTTTTTAATACAGATTTTTTCTTATTACCAAAGGTTTGCTTTTTTTTTCTTTTTTGGTCATGTTGAACATTAAAAAAACTAAGATCATGGCATCCGGTCCCATCACTTCATGGCAAATAGAAGGGGAAAAAATGGAAGCAATGGCAGATTTTCTCTTCTTGGGCTCCAAAATCACTGCAGATGGTGACTGCAGCCGTGAAATTAGAAGATGCTTGCTTCTTGGAAGGAAGGTTATGACAAACCTAGACAGCATATCAAAAAGCAAAAGACACCACTTTGCTGACACAGGTCCGTATAGTCAAAGCTATGGCCTTTCCAGTAGTCACGTATGGATGTGAGAGCTGGACCATAAAGAAAGCCGAGCACTGAAGAATTGATGCTTTCACATTGCGGTGCTGGAGAAGACTCTTGAGAGTCCCTTGGACTGCAAGGAGAACAAACCAGTCGATCCTAAAGGAAATCAACCCTGAACATTCATTACAGAGACTAATGCTGAAGCTGAAGTTCCAATACTTTGGCCACCTGATGGGAAGAGCCGACTCATTGGAAAAGATCCTGGTGCTGGGAAAGACTGAAGGCAAAAGAAGGGAGTGACATGAATTCGGGCAAACTCTGGGAGATAGTGAGGGACAGGGAGGCCTGGCATGCTGTAGTCCAAGGGGCTGCAAAGTGTCGGACGTGACTCAGCAACTGAACAACAGCGCGATGCTACACAACTAACTTCCCAGAGCCTTCTGTAGCTGATGGGCCTTCTCTGCCTAGAATATGTGTTCTTTTGAGTACAGTTCCTCCTGGATGAGGAATAAAAAGACAGGAGAGTACCAAGGTTGGGGGCAGAGATGTGCACAGATGCTCTTAAATGAAGCAAACTGCCGTTCTTCTGTTATATGCCTGATTTGGCTCAAATTGTATTCACTTATTCACGTCCCACACTAAAACCACCCAATCGAAATTGGAATAATAGCTTTAATTTATCCAACAATGACATTATGATTCTGATCTATTGACCAACATCCAGTCTTACTGTCAGCCACAATGTTAAGCTGTCAAAAAGCACAAAATATTTACCACTGCTTTGCTGCATGGAAATGGTATGTGGCAGTTTTTATTAGCAAAATTACTATTAAATTCATTTCTAAAATTTTTCTTATCCAAGATTATGTAGTATTTTTCTTAGTCACAGCTATAAACTCCTTGAAGATTTTTATGTCAAGAAATACAATTCATAATGAATTTTCTATCAAAAATGAAATGAATTATGACTTATTCATACATTTTAGAACCAAGTATTATTACTGTATGTTTGAAGCTCTATTTTTTCTGGCATTACATCTGGAGTACATATAACTTTGTTATTCATCACTTGTTAACTACATATTAAAACAATACCCATCACTATTCTTTTTTTTTCTTTCATATCAATGTAAGTCATGAAACTTCTACTTTTCCTCCAACACTTAAGTAAGACCAAGTTCTTTCATTTAAATGAGCAGTGTTCAAATCTAAAGCAGTTGTCAGAGGAAGAAACCAAGCACAGATACAGACTCACAAAATTATTTTCATTAAACCTAAGAAAAGATATAAATATCCAAATTTAGAAGTTTCCAACTATCTAAGTTAGTGTTTTTAAGATCAAAAGGTATTATTTTTTAAAGAAAACATAGAACCACATTTCCAGCTGTACTGTTTCCAGATCAGTGATTAGATGCCTGTTCAAGCTTTCTTTCTTTACCCCTGTAACTGCTGTAATCAATATAAGTTCATAATGACCTAATGCATACAATTATTTTCCTGAGACACAAAAAATAGCTTACTGGCAACAGACACTTGTCAACACATTTGAAACTAATTTAGTTCCTCTTACTCTTAGGGGGAAGAAAAACCAAAAGATTAAGATCAGTATAAAGCACTTTTTTTTACAGTAGGTTTAAAGAAAAGTACGATGCTTTTTTCAATTAACATATTTGTCATCATTAAAATGATTTTTAGAAGTCCAAAGGAGTACTTTTTTAATGGGTAATTATAAGGTTATCGAAATAAATCTAGTTTATAGAGTAACTGATGAAAAGCCAAACTTTACTAATAAAATTCAAGCTTTTTAAAGGGTTAAAAAAGTATAACCCTAATCATTAGATGACTTCTATTAATCAATACTGTCTCTGCTTCCAGACAAGACAGAGTAATAGACTAGATTTACTACTCCACTTAAGACAACTAAAATGTCTATGACAAAACAGTTTTCATGACTTTTGATATAAAGGAAAAAGAAATGAGCCATGAGAGAGGGTTTTCCCAGCTCACTGCCTTGAGTTTCCCTGGTGTAGCCATGGGAAGGGGACCCAGGACCAGAGGACTTCCTGAGTCAAGAAGATGGAGACCCAGGTACCACAGGTTGCAAAGCAGACCACCAGAGAAAAGAGAGGGGCACAGATGGCATAGAGTTGGACCTTGTTTTTCAGTTCTTTCTGCATCTTTGCCTTTTAATTGGAGAGTTTAATCTACTTTCATTTAAAGCAATTGCTGATAAAGCAATTTCCTTTCTGCCATTTACTTTTTTCTATGTCATATTTTTTGGTTCCTCAATTCCTCTATTACTGTCTAGTGTTTATCTGTTCTAGAGTACTATTATGATTATCTAATTTACTTTTCTATATATTTTCTACTTATTTTATTACTGGTTATCCTATGGATTAAAATTTGCATCTTAGAACTGTAACAATCTACTCTGAATACCAATTTAGCTTCAATAATGTACAAAATCTCTGCTACTACACAGCTTTGTTCCTCCTTCCTGCTGTAACTGTCACTAATTATATCTTTGTACACTGTGTGTCCATTACATGGATTTATTTAACTTATATGCAGAGTACATCATGAGAAATGCTGGGCGGGAGGAAGCACAAGCTGGAATCAAGATTGCAGGGAGAAATATCAATAACCTCAGATATGCAGATGACACCACCCTATGGCAGAAAGTGAAGAAGAACTAAAGAGCCTCTTGATGAAAGTGAAAGAGGAGAGTGAATAAGTTGGCTTAAAGCTCAACGTTCAGAAAACTAAGATCATGGCATCTGGTCCCATCACTTTATGGCAAATAGATGGGAAACAGTGGCTGACTTTATTTTTTGGGGCTCCAAAATCACTGCAGATGGTGATTGCAGCCATGAAATTAAAAGACGCTTACTCCTTGGAAGGAAAGTTATGACCAACCTAGACAGCATATTAAAAAGCGGAGACATTACTTTGCCAACAAAGGTCCGTCTAGTCAAGGCTATGGTTTTTCCAGTAGCCATGTATGGATGTGAGAGTTGGACTATAAAGAAAGCTGAGCACCAAAGAATTGATGCTTTTGAACTGTGGTGTTGGAGAAGACTCTTGAGGGTCCCTTGGACTGCAAGGACATCCAACCAGTCCATCCTAAAGGAGATCAGTCCTGGGTGTTCATTGGGAGGACTGATGTTGAAGCTGAAAGCCCAAAACTTTGGCCACCTGATGCGAAGAGCTGACTCATTTGAAAAGACCCTGATGCTGGGAAAGATTGAGGGCAGGAGGAGAAGGTGACAACAGAGGATGAGATGGTTGAATGGCATCATTGACTCAATGTACATGGGTTTGGGTAGACTCTGGCAATTGGTGATGGACAGGGAGGCCTGGCATGCTGCGATTCATGGGGTCGCAAAGAGACGGATATGACTGAGCGACTGAACTGAACTGACACTGTGTGTCCATTACATGGATTTATAATCAATTTTATCCACTTCTTGCTTAAATCATATATAAAACAAAAATTATTTTGTCATATGGCTTTGAGTTACATCTAATGCTCTTCATGGAAGTCTGAAAGTTCCCATTAGCGTCTCTTGTCAGATAGGTCTCCAGGTGACTAGCTGCTTCAGTTTTTGTTCATCTAGGAAAATCCTATTTCTCCTTCATCTCTGAAGGATAGTTTTGCCAGATACAGTATTATTTATTAATTTTGGCTGCACTGGGTCTTTGTTGCTGTGCATGGGCTTTCTCTAGTTGCAGTGAGAGGGGGCTATTCTCTAGTTGTGGTGCATGGGCTTCTCATCGTGATGACCTTTGCTGTAGTACAGGCTCTAGGCACATGGGCTTCAGCAGTTGCAGCACAGCCTCAGTAGTTGGGGTGTAACAGCTTAGTTGTTCCATAGCAATGTGGGATCCTCCTGGACCAAGGATGGAATCCGTGTCCCCTGCATTAGTAGGCAGATTCTTATCCACTGGACCACCAGGGAAGTCCCAGCTACAGCATTCTTGTTTGATAGGACTTTTCCTTCCAGCACTTTCAATGTATTATCCACTCTCTGGCATCCATGATTTTTGATAAGAAATTGGCTCTTAATTGTAGGTCTTGTACTTATTCTATATCAGAGAAAAGAACTGTATTGGAACCAGTGTACTGTAAGAAATGAGACCAAATCAAACATCCAGTGCTTTGAAGTACAGATAACAAATTTGATAATCATAACAAATGCCATTAAACTGTTACACTAAAACTAGTATTCCAAAATTTTCCTAAATGTGTGATTGGGTATGCTTTTGATGGTCTTGGAAAACAAATACTCCACATTTCCCAGTGTAATGAACTTTTTATTTTTAAAGCAAAACAGATTTCATTGCACAGAATTTAAAACAGACGGTAGCTTATGTAACTAAATGTAATGGCCTAAAATATTTTCTCCTAAATCATGCTGCACATATTTTATTAATCTATGAATAAAATTTATTCCAGGCTGGTACTGCACATATTTAATCATACTCAAGACTTGCTTCATCTAGAAGATCAAATATAGCTAATATTGCTTAGAAAATGGGAACTACAGAGGGCTTAAGAATTAAGAAACATTTTAAACCACATTTATTTTCAAATACTACTTAATGTAATTTTTACTGAAGCGTCAAGGAGAAGTTTGAAGAACTGGCTTTGTTCAGAGCAACCAAGATAAAAACATCAAATAATTTCAGTTTTTAACATGGTGTTATGAAATATTTAGAGACTTGAATTAACGTTTCTGGCAATATAGCAGAGCTAGAATACATGTAGCAAATTATCAACATAAGTTGAAAACTAACAAAATAAGGATGGCTATTTTTAATTGCTATATATCTATTACCTAAACAAATATAAGCTGATAATTTAGCTGAAATCTATAAATATGAAATAATTAAATATTAGAAAAATAACTTATAACATAGAAAAGAAACACAAGTTATTTCACTGATGCAAAAACGCACTAAAATTTTGTGTTCATAAATAAGATACTCTAATAACATATGACTAAAATTTAAAAGAGAACTCTCTTATAAATCATATTTCCAAGGAGCATTTTGGCCTAAAATGCTTTCATTCTTGGTCTCAACCCAGATAAATATTTTGGAAAACTGGAAGAAAAACTGTATTTCATGGTTGTTTGAGGTATCTGAATATGGCTGGAAAAAGAAGATATTTTCCCCGTTTTCATTTGGACGCTTTGCCACTCATTCACACATGGCATAAATTTAAATTCTGAATTGGCATGGACAAAATTCTCTGTGAGGATATCACAATTCAGAAATAAAAGCTGGCAATTTCTGACTTCTGAAGCAGAGCACAAACAACATCTGTAATACCTTGTTTCCTCAGTGGGGAACTAGGCTTTCAGTCTGGCCAGGCATCTGCACGACTCAAGGCTTGTTGGCAAATGAGACGTCATGTGAAAGCCCCTTACAAGGAAGTAAACTGTGTGAACGGCATACATCATTCCTATACAACTAAAAATGTCTATATACACATATAGGACCACAAGCTGGAGTCAAAAAGAACTCAGTGGCTTCCAGTAACGTCAGACTGAGTGGTACATACCAGTTCTCACTGAATACGGCTCTGCAGCTGGGCAAGACAAACGGCAGCAGCTTGAAAGCACCCAAATGCTAACAGGGCAGTGAAAGCCTAAGGACTGTGGCCATGCAAATCTAGACGTTAGTCTACCACATGGGACTGCTTTCCCCCGGGAGATACCTGCTGACGAGGTGATCAGAGCTGAGCAGGACTTTCAGAAGGATGGCAGGGAAAGGGGACAAGAACTGGAGCTCAGGGCCGCCCAAGGAGAATGGCCCTGCTGAGTGCTCCTGGCTTTGGGTGATGCTAGAATATGGAACTGAACCCAACTTCAAATCTCAAGCCTTTTCTGGATCACAGTGATCCAGGATCCTAAGTGTCCCCACCCACCTTCCAGAAAAGATAAATCCATTCTGAAGGAAGATCAACAGTGCCCTTCCTCATCTGTTTTCCACACACGATGTCAACACACAAAATACCACCAGTCAGGAAGCCTAGGAGGGAAGTAAGCATCATGAGTCACAGAGTAGACCAGATAATTGAGTTATCAGACAGATATTATAGGAAAATCAAAGAGGAGACTAAGAATTCTGTCAGAAAATTAGAAAAAATAATTTGAAATACCACATAGAAATTCCAGAATTGGGGGAAAAAAAACTCAACTGAAATTAAGAATTGAATGAATGGGTTTAAAAAATTAGACACAGCTAAAGAAAAAAGTTGATGAGCGGTAATATAGGTTAGAAACACCCAGAATGAAGACACAATAGAAAAAAAAATGATTGAAAGTTTTCTGAAACTGATAAAAGATATGTTTACATCATTAAGTAATGCTGAACAACTACACAGCACAGAATCATATGCACCAACAAAATCAGCACTGTGCATGTTTGAGAAAACTCCCTATGACAGACAACCCCATACCTCCAATAGATCACAAGAGAAAAAGAGACATGAAGCAGAAACCTAAGAATTAAAGACTTTGGAAACAGGTCAACCAATCACTGTGTGGGGACTGTAACAGGATCCTGATTCAAATACTCTTGGGAAAAAAGACAGCTGTGATGTCCATAAGACAATTGGAAACTTGAACTCCAAGTGGGTATGAAGATATGAGAGATTTATTGTTTTGGTTTGTTCTACTTAGGTTTGCTAGTAACTTGTGATTATGTTATAAAAAAGTTACCTTTTGGTGGGAACTGACATACTTACAGATAAAATGACAGAATGACTGAAAGATGCTTAAAACAATACTGATTGGGTAAATAAATGGGGTTACACATTAAAGCAAATTTGCCATGGGTTAATTACTGAAACAGGGGATGGATTTATGCAAATTCATTATACTTTTCAGTTTACTTCTGTGTTCAAAATTCTCCATAATAATAAAGTTTTACATCATTATCAGTAAGTTTGACAATCTTTATTACTTGTCCATTTTAATTGCTTCTGTATCTTTTTCTTTGCCTATTACTTATACATTTGTGGAGCTCATTATTAGAAAAAATAGCTCTTTTTCACAGTATCAGAACTTTGTTTACAGCTGTTATGTGGCATGGCTTCTCATTCTAAAGTAGTCAAATTTATCAATATATTCTTTTTATAAATGCATGTCATATCCGAAAAGGCACCCTTTTCTACTCCAAGTTCATAATATTCATCCAGGATCTGTTTAGTACTTTATGGTTTCACTTCTCCCCTTTCACATTTAAATTCCAACCCACTTGGAATTTATTTGGGTATAAGAGTGAGACTGGGTCCAAACTGGTTCTTTTTTCCTCCTAGTAGCTACCAGTTGTCCCTGGTGGCTCAGATGGTAAAGAATCCGCCTGCAATGCAGGAGACGCAGGTTTGATCCCTGGGTCAGGAAGATCCCCTGGAGAAGGGAATGGCTACCCACTCTGGTATATTCTTGCCTGGAGAATTCCATGGACAGAGAGGCCTGGTGTCTACAAGTCAATGGGGTTGCAAACAGTCAGATATGACTGAAGTGACTAAGCACACACCAGTTGTCCCAACAGGATTTACTGAATACTCCATCTTTCTATTGACCTGAAATGTTGCCCTTTATCATATCACTATAAATCCCCACATATATCTTGAATCTATTTCTGGACTGTTCTATTGGTTTGTCTATCTCAAACCAGAAATATTCTGTTTTAATTACCTTACTTTATATTTTAATGTCATTTGTCAAGATAAAAAAAATTCTTTCTCCTAGTGAGTTTTGTATATCCTTCCTCATACACTTTCAATGACTTTCAAGTTTCTTTAAAAAATCCTTATGGAATTTTAATTGATTGCATCGTCATTAACTGATATGTAAGCAAAACTGTTACCCTTATATTAAGCCTTTCTATCTATAACAAAAATCATTTTTCTAGCAATTAAAATCTTTCATCTCTTGGTACGTATCAATTTTGAGTGTCTGGTACAGAGCAATCATGGGTAAATGTTTACTGAATGAATAACTCCATTATACCAGTATTTTGGGATTAAGTGTCACAAGTAGAGATGTTTGAAAAGTTTAAAATCAGTGGAGGTTATAAAGAGAATATATTCTGATGTTACAAAAAAAGCCAGTGCTTTTTACTAATTAGAATTTTCAATCAGTATCTATTTTGTATACCTCATATTTAGAATGACCTTAAAGTTCTGTAAAATTCCAAGCTAACTTTAGAATTACAATAAATAAACACATATAACTTAACATTAATTTACTGTAAAATGTACTTTCTTGCCTCCTATTCCTTTGAAAACTGACAGCTGTTTACATGGGTACACAAAAGAAGGAAAACATTGGGTTGGGAAACTAGCTAGTAGATTATTAAATTAGAAGTGAGGTAATGACATAAACTAAGCTGATCATAACAGAAATAGAGTTAATAAAACAAAAGTGAAAAAAAGAAAGGGTCAAAAGGATCTCCGAGTTTGAGCTATGGTGGCAGAGAATAATGGTACCAACAACAGAAACAGGAAAATAATGAAGCTAGCCAATTTTAAGGAAGAAAAGAATTTTAATTTAAAACAGGTCAAACTGGAGGTAAAGCACAAAGTCCAGCACACAATCATGATAAAGTTTTAGAGGTGGGACTAAAATAATGATTTGATAGCCCTATATCCAGGAGTGAGCATGATACTCTGGAAATCAGTGATATATGGAAAAAATATATTTATTCGAACTCATCTTATCACTTAATAACAGACAAGTGAGGTGCCACTGTTCACTGTTATTCTTAGTCATCACTTCTTTAGCAAAAAACCCAAAATATAAAAATATTTTGATCAAATACAAATATAAAATATGCAAGAAATGCTATAATTCTCTTGTTTAAAAATTCAGTGATATAAAGCCGAAGGAGACGACTCAGTCCTGGTAACCAAGCTTTATAACCAGTGATGCCAAGAAATGAAAGCAGGGAAACTTCAAAGATGCTTACTGTAGGTTTAACCAGAGAACCTGGAGAAAGGGAACATTTTCACATAAATCATACACAAACAACCCTTCTAAAATCACCAAATTAACTGCTAAAAAAGAAAAGCAAGGGGAAGCTTGTGCCAGTTTTATACTGATATGTGTATCTGTAGAACCGTAATACACATAAGTCTCTTAGTAGTGTCTGACTCTTTGTGACCCCATGGACTATACAGTCCATGGAATTCTCCAGGCCAGAATACTGGAGTGGGTAGTCTTTCCCTTCTCCAGTGGATCTTCCTGACCCATGAATTGAACCAAGATCTCCTGCATTGCAGGCGGATTCTTTACCAACTGAGCTATGAGGGAAGCCCTTTAGCCTTTCCCTTCCCCAGGGGATCGTCCCAACCCAGAGATCAAACCAGGTCTCCCGCATTGCAGGTGGATTCTTTACACCTTTTACATAGAATGAAAAAAAAATCAGTTTTTAGATTTCAAATTTCATTGTAAGGCATCAGCCAGCTTCACAATCCATCTTTTACTCAGTTTTTGAGATAAAAAGAGATGATATTAATGTTATTTCACACCACTCTCCAAGTCCACGTGTAAGTTAAGCAAAGATTAACTAAAATCCTAATCATTAAGCTACATTAATCTAAGCCAAGTAACTGAACTGTGCAATAGGACGTTTCAAAATGTATGACTTCCACTGTACCTGACATGTTAATGAATTTTGGTGACACAGACTATAACACTGACTTAATTTGTAATCTTTCATTAATTTGCTCCATTTTATTTCACAGCATCCATTACAGCAGTTTTCAATGTGTCATACTTCAAAACACACCCAGAAAAGATAATTCATAACTTATATTTTTCATTAATTTAGACTTGGTCTATTCCAAATTAAGTATTTTACCATACTACGTATTCTTCACAGTGTAACAATTACTGTTTCAAGTCCCATCTTTCCAATACTCTTTTACAAATATCTTGGCACCATATCCTAAAAGATTAGAAATTTTGCTGTGGAAAAAAAAAAAGTTTAAGTGTATTCATCTACTGTCTTCAGTGTAGCTTTGACTCCACTGAGTACTTAAAGATGGGGGGATACACATACACACAGATAACATAAGGGATCACATTTAAAATAGAGTGTATTTTTAAAATAATTTGTGTTGATTTATATATCCTGTGTCATAGATATTTCAGTTTAAAGATTCTATCTAAAATAGACATTTTCTGGGAGTTGCGCCATGGGAATTCCAGAGGAACACTGTAATGTTTATACTCATTGGAGTATGTATCCACAAGTAATTGAGCTCAGCATGGAAACTAAAATAAGCCTTTCAAGTATTTAAAATAAATTTTAAAACATCATCCCAAGGTGAAAAGTGATTTCTGGTCATGTTTTCATTCCTTTCCAAGTATACACTGCAAAGAATTTCTCATTAGTAAGGCTTTACATAAAATCTTATGTCATGACCTGATGATATTTCCTGGTGATAGCTTTAAACCACTTAGTCTTAACTTTCTTCTGAAATACTCTTGCTAGGTGTATGAGAGTCAGCTTCTGGACCTGTGTGAAAAATTTAACAACCAAATTATATCTAACTTATTGATGGGACCTAAGGTACTCAAATTTGCTAAGAAAAAAGGAGCAGCACTTGATAACTATACTTATTAACAGATTAATCACCTAAAAAAGCAACTGATTAATGTTTATTTCTCTCATACACAAAAACCTTCAGTGCTTTACCACTGAAAATATACTCAACCTCCTTAACTCACCACAGGCCATCCTTCACAATCTCACTAAACCTTGACTCTGAGCATCACAGCAAAAACTGCACCCGATCTGTCTGGACTGCCCCTTCTCCAAACATCCTTACATCTCCCTGACACCTACTCACACTGTCTTCTGCTCCCAGAACGATAATCCTGATGCCCCTCCTCTGGTCTACGGAGATTATGGTCCCTTCAAAGCCTACCCTGTTCTACTCGATGAAACCTTCTCTGATCATCTCTGGTAGTAAAGATTTCTTCCCTGCTACAGTATTTTGAATGTTCCACTCCTACAGTGTTTCCTGAAGGGGCTGAATCGAGAGCAAAGACAGCTACTCACCAACTGAACACCAACCTCTGGAGAGTGGACAAGAGAGCTGCTACCTGGACCAGCCACGGCTGCTTGGTGGCTCTTTCTGTTGGTTTTGCTGCAGGCGTTCACTATGCAGCTGTTAACTCACACATGTAAATGTTGCATTTTCCTACTATCGGCAGCAGCAGGCTGTAGGGAAGTGAACAGAGCTGTACTACTAAGGCCAAGGAATTTCTAGGAAACTGAGGTGACTTAAGAGTCTAATTCTGTTCTCAACCTAGGGCAAAACAAAGAGGTAAGCAGCGAACAAGAGCAGGAAGAAAGTCCTACTTCAAACGTTTAATTCTCTCTTCTCTATGACGACTGGAGGTTGTGAGGGAGGCAGATCATATGTCATTTTCCTAGAATGCTTGGTCAATTCTCTAATTTCCTAAACATGGGTAATAACTCAGGAATCAGACTAGTGGGCTATAAAATCAGGAATGATGTACACTGAAAGCAATCTGATCCAGGTAAGCTCATATCAAATTATTTTCACATACAGAATAAAACCCATTGTTCATGAGAGCTAGTGACTAAAAGCCTCATAACAGCTAGAAAAGAAAAACTTTAAAAATTTTTCCCCTTTATTGCTGCAATTAGTTTTAAGTAAGAAACGACAATGACAAATAACTACTGATTATCCCTAAGATTAATAAAAACTATTTTTTAAAAATTTGGAAAGTGATACAATGAACTTATTAGCATCACTGGTAGCTCAAATAACAAAGAATATGCCTGCAATGCGGGAGACCTGGGTTTGATCCCTGGGTTGGGAAGATTCCCTGGAGAACAGAATGGCAACCCACTCCAGTATTCTTGCCTGGAGAATCCCAAGGATAGAGGAACCTGACAGGCTACAATCCATGGGGTCACAAAGGGTTGCACACAACTAAACGACTAACACACACACAGTGAACTTATGCGAAAACATCATAAATTTGTTTGCAGTCCTTATGCAGTTTACTAGAATGAAAACTTCATGTAAAAGACTGATGTAAATCAAAACTCATCCCATAAGTAAACCTCTTTCTGAAAAGTAAAATAGACCTAGGGTGTCAAAGTTATTCTATAAATTATAAAAACGAAAAGAAATGCTAACACATATACACATTAATGTTTTATGTGCTTTAAATGACCATTTTAGACTTAACAGCAACCTAAAAAAGAAAATTATCCAATTAAATATCTATGAACGGAAAAAAAAAATCATTTCATGTAAAAACTCTTGCATATCTATGCTTTTTAAACCTCTTTCTAACTCTCAGTACACATTTCCAGTCCAACAGAATTAACCTAATAAAAAAAAAAAAAAAAAAAAACGCAGAATTCCCTGGCAGTCCAGTGATTAGGACATGGTGCTTTCACTGCTGGGGCCCAGGTTCCATCCCTGGTTGGGGAACTAAGATCCCAGAAGCTGTGCTGCATGCAGCAAAAAAAAAAACAAAAAAAAAAAAAGGGAAAGAAAAATGGCTTTTAGTTTAAGGATACTACTTGTATAGAACACTGATGCCTGCTTGTTGGTTTCAGATGTGAAAGTGAACAGCCTAATCACGTGGGCACAGAACTTACCTGCTTCATGACAGTTCTATTAGTGAGCTTCCCATAAGACCTCAAGCAGGGCTCATAGTTTCTGACCTAAAATTTAGATGGGAAACTATTCTGAAAACCAGTACAACCTCTAAATCTGAGTTCTGAGTAGCATGAATAATGACTATCTACCACCAACATTACAAATAGGGTACTAAATGCCAGGCCTGCCTGTGACCCTGCACTTTCCTGTGGGCCTCATCTAATCTCCACAGCCACCTGGTAAAGGAGGAGCTGCTATCACCCCCATTTTACAGACGAGACCCAAAGAGACAGTGATTCACCACGAAGTCAGTCTGGCTCAAGTTTGTGTTCTCCGACATTGTACTATTTGCTTCATAAACTGAAAGTCACTCTACAGGGAATATAAAGGAAATTATATTTCAATACTATCTATTTCCCACAGGGAAAAGGGAATTCTCAAACGAGACTGAAGGAATATTGGAATATCACATACTAGTAGAAAAAGGATTTTATTTTTGAAGATAGAAAAACTAATTAATATTTTTAAATATAGAGTACCAATATTTTTATATATTTAGCTTAGAATATCTAGAGTGTACTAACAGAAGTGTCTATATTCATCTCTTTTAAAAATATGAATGCTTCTGGAAATCAGTACCAATCTGTTTTTATTTATATGTGAAAGAATACTTGGAAGAATACAAAACTAAAGAGTACTATCAAATTTCTCAACTTTATTGTATTCATTGCCTATGTTATGTACATACCTAGAAGTCCCTTTAAATGATTTACACCCAGAGACTGATGCAGATATCAACAATGGTTTGATTCTAAGACTGATTTTTCCCACCTGCTTTGTATATTTTATCTGAAGTACATTCTAATCTTCTTTCACCTGTTCCTATGGCTAGCGTTTTCATATGGTGCCACTGCTTTCAGACTGAAAATATCGCAGAATCTCAGACCAGTTTAAAGGGGCCAACAGGAAGATCATGAGAAGAGAGACACTGGATGGAAGTATGACCTGCCAGGGCTTCACACAGTTCTTCCAGGCAGTCAGCGACCAGCTTACAGGATAAAACCAGTTCTGAAAGCACATGAGCAGCCATCATGCCTGAGTGCTAATTGCTCTTCTCCCATTAGTGGCTGTGGAATTTTCTGCACTGCTACTTTTTATGGAATCCAACAAGTTTTTAATTCTTTCACTTGCAGACTTCTTTTTCTTCTTGGAAAGAGACACATTATTTGCTACAGAAGGTAGCAGCAGGGCTGCCAACCCCCAAGGCTGATTACTTGATGGCGAAGGGCGGTCTTTACCTTCCTGATGTAAAATCCAGGCACTTTCTCTGGCCAGATCCACAAATTTTTGCAGTTGGCTTTGACTTACATTTTTGCTAATGTTGAGAGAAGTTTCAAAAGGATTCTGAATGTGCAGTGGAGAAGATTCTGGTTTGTTCTGTTCCCTTCCCTGTAGATCATTACCGGCAAGAAAAAGATGTATGAATATATTAAGGGCTCAGATATAAAAACTGTTTGGTTTAATAAAATGTCAAAAACACATAAAACACCAGAATTAACTTTACAGAGTAAAGAATCTCTTCCCCAAGGGAGCTCGGTATGTATGCATGTTATATGTTAGTGTATATATGTGTGTGTACTTCTGACTGGCTTTTTCCACTGTAGTTTTATGAGTGCTCTTTAGAGAAAAATAAATTAGGTTTATGAGCTATGGATGATGATGTCACTGCTCCGATGAGAGGTATCTGGACTAAGTCAACCAATAAAAGTATTTTTAAAATAACATAACGTTTATCTAACGGAATAGAGCTGGGAAGGAAAAAAAAAATATGGAAAAGAAAAATGGCAGAAGATAGTTATTTTGGGGACTTCCTAAAAACATACCTATTACACACAAAATAGAAGCACACAAAATTAGAAGCCTTAAATTAAATATAATAATTAATGTTTCACAAGTATGAAATGAGAAAGGAAGATAAGAAACAAAGGATTATTCATTACATATTTTAAAACATTAAAAGCTTCCTATATATATTCCTAAAAATTCAACTTAAATAAGGCTCTGCCAGGTGAGATATCTCATAGAATTAAAAAGAAAAGCTAGAGCTGACTCATGAACATCAGTGACCCAGTAATCTATATAATCTTTTCCTCTTTCAAATGATATCACATACATAAATACTACAAAGCCAAGTCAGGAGTCTCCAATGTGAGCAGCCCCTGTTAATTCCCTAATGCCTCTCAAGCCACTGTCCAGCAGGGGTCCTGCCCGACCATTATCTCTGAGCCCTGAGTGGTGAGGGTATATGAAGGGGAAAGCACTTGCTGTGTTCCATGACCTTTTTCTTCTAGACTGCATTCCAGAGCTCTGTGTCTCTTACTCTCTCTATCCCGCACTTTTTCTCTCTTTTTTTCTTTTTTAAACAAAGTCTCCATGAATAGGATAAGGGTCAGGGGAGGATGAAAAAAGGAGTTGACAAACCAACAAAAAAAGAATATCTGAGTATGTGTTTTATGAAGCCAGTCTCACACGGGCTGTAACCAAATATCCACAAGCTAAACAGAATAAACCCGGAGGCCATCTCACGTATCCCCCACTTGTAAACAGATTCTGCCTGGAGTTTGCTCTGATGGCTCTTCTTTTATGGAAAATGTCTGTCATTCCACCTACTCAGATGAACCAAAATCATAAATTCACTTGCCTAAGTAAATGAAACCTTAAGGGCTCAAACTGAGGGAATTACTAAAACCTATCTTTGGGACTAGGTATTCCATTTCTTTCACAGAAACTCAGTCTGGTTTAAAAAGAAGTGTATATAAAATTATGCTTTCTAAAAAACTTTTTAGAATATATTCCATATTTTGAAGGGTATAGTCTTAGTAGTAGGTGATTACAAAGATATCACGGCAAACTGACAAAGACAGATGCTGAAAAGAACTGGTCTACTAGATGGTATCTCAGCCCAAGTCATGCAGCTCCAGTAGGTGTCAATTTCTTTATTACTCTCTATCATCATAGAGTTGACATGCAATGACATTTGTTAGAATGCTTTGAAAACTACTCATGAAATATTAGGACAGTAGAAGACCATATACCTAATAATCAAACATTAAATAGTGCTTACCTGTCGAATATTTATGGAATTTTTATTGAATGCAAAATTTCCAAAATACTCAAAAAATTCTTTCAGTAGTAACTCTGTAAGAAAGTAAAACAAGGAAGATAATAAGAAAGTCTACTTCAGTCCAAAAAGGAACAAAGAAAAGGAAAACACCTACCTAGTGTTTCTGTGTTTCCTGAAGGTTTAATTCTATTCAAGTCGCGAACAAATGTACAGTTGTGGCCTTCTATTATACACTTATCTTCTGCATCTTAAATAAACAGAAATGGAAAATATTTCACATTCTATTTCAAAGATATTCCCTACTTCAGAAATTTATAATCACACAAATCAAAGTTATAGATTAACATGTCCTATTATGGGTCAGGGTTTTTTATATATAGTATAAATAGTAGGATTAAAACTCCATTAAAGAGGATTTGAGAGCAATTATACTATAGTAAAATTAACCTTACATGAACTTTGGTGAACAGACTGTCCATCAATGCTCAGTGATTTGTAATCTATCCTCTGAGGTCATCAGTTTTCTAGTAATAAATGAAAATGTAGACCATTCCCATCTTTCACCCACTTAAATCCTGGCACTATCTTTGATCAATTATATTTAATTTAGATCTCCACTTTCAGATTACCCTTTTGTGCATTTACTTTCAACAGCTCATCCAAGATACATACAAACTGAATGTTCTAAGAGTTCCGAAAAACTTCTGGTAATTTCTAAGAGGCAGGCCTCTGCAGTGACTGGGATTCAGTACGACTCATTTAACAGCACAAGTAGACTCACACAATTCACCTTTCTTAACAGTATTTACATCTTTAGAGGTAATCATTTCCCTAGTTATGGATAAATACACAGCCACCATGAAATCCTTCATCCATTCTAATCCACCTTCCACTGTACAACATGCAGGCAAACAAACTCCCACTCTTAGAAGTCTAATCAACCACCCACTAAAAGGGCTTTCTCCTTTCCTAACTGTAAGGGGGCACCCAGCCTTTTGTCTTGTGCTCCATCAGCAAGCACTTGACCACACCATGGCTGCACGCATGTTATCTACTCTCTGACCCCAGTCTGGGACTAGAGAGACCACTGTCCAGGCCAAGGCAGTGATGACCTTCCCTCTTCCCACTGGCCAGTCCACAATAACAGTGTCCAGCATACAGCAGGCACATAACCAAGAATCTGAATGCTCGCTGATATTTGACTTTGAATGATTATCTATAATAGCCAGAGAGAAATTCAGAAAGAGATAAAACAAGGTTTCTTCAAACTACTGCCTCCCTTTTTTGGTGTGGTTTTGGTTATTTTCTGGTTAAAACCCTGGTTACTGACTTAAGTACTCAAAAATCATTCCAGATTCTAACACTGATTCTAAATTCTAAAACTAATTGTTACTTATTTTAACAGCATATTTTATCTGCACTGTTATACAACTGAAGAATTTATATACAGGCCCATTTAGATTTATTTTTCCTGGGACCTGGGCACATGCCTTATTATTTCAAATTATCAGCAGGCCAGTCATATACACTGATGCTCTTTTAGCTGCTGTGTCTTATTTTTCTTTTTTTCAGGAATATATTTCCAACAGAAAAGTAAATCCACATTAAAGTATATCTACATTAAAGTATTGACTATTTCTAGGAATGTACAGTGATGAAAAACAGACTGTATCTATAACTGTTGGTCTTCACCAGAAAAAGTTTTTAACAGAAAGTAGTAAAACTTGAAGGAAAAAAACGATTCCCTGATTTAAGACAGGGCCGGTTTTGTTTTTTCAAAACCGCTAAGGCATTCAAACCCAAGAAACAACTCAGCTGTTAGGTCTTCTCCCTTTTTACTCTTGCTCCTGTTTTTCTGCTATTAAGCTAATATACAAATGATAGCCATTAAAATTAAAAATTCAGTTCCTTAGTCACACTAACCATATTTCAAGTGCCTGATAGCCACAGGTAACAAGTGGCTGCCCAATGGACAACGTGATGACAGGAAGCTCTACTGAACCATGCTGCCGCAGAGAAATCATTCTCAACCTATTCAAACATATGACACCCTGTTGTATGTGAGTGTGCTCAGTCGCTCAGTCATGTCCAACTCTTTGCGATCCCATGGACTGTAGTCCGCCACGCTCCTCTGTCCATGGGATTTCCCAAGCAAGAATACTGGAGAGGGTTGCCCTTTCCTACTCTAGGGAATCTCCCCAAATCAGGGATGTCTCCTGCACTGGCAGGTGGATTCCTTATCGCTGAGCCACCTGGGAAAAGCCTATGACACCCTATTTCTCTCTGTTCATTTCTATGGAAATTACTTACTTCTTAAAAGTATTGTATGAAACACTGGCGATCTACAGACAAGGTCAAGTCCTATTACCCCTCCCACCAGGCCACACATGCCAGTGACACTCAGCCCCTCTGGGTGGCACCTACATGCTGTTTCAGAGTACATGCTCTGGGTTAAAGATGGTGATATAAACTCAGCATCTACCTTCACCCCAAAGCACTACTGAAATGAGAGTAAAATGACATAAAATCTTAAAGATGGAGAATCGGAAAGACAAGAGCAACCACAACTTTTATGTTGAAGAACTGATGGACAAGCAGCAATGACCGAAAGAGATCTGAGAACACTGGGTCCTCAACCAGCAGCAAAGAAAGCCAAGAAGAAACCAGACATTCAGGCAGAGCCCCCAACAGCTTGGCAGCTGAAGTGTCAGATCTGACCAGAAGGGCCCAGCCTGGATGCCTGATGCTTAGAGCAGTGAGACTCCCAGGTCTCTTCCTGACAGAAAATGTCGGGTTTACCCTGGAGATAGTACAAGAAAGAATCTCTATACTGGGAGATGCAAGACACGTTTGAGGGTGGGAAAACAGTTCTAAACACAATAAATGGTGTAATAAATGCCAAAGTTTCAGCATGTTAGAAGCCAGGCCTTCTCTTCCAGAAAAAAAGACTGAAAGAGCATGTTCTAACATAGGAAACTTAGATGATACAAAAAAAATTTCAGCCAAGTGCCTGGAACTCAATGAATTGTCACTGGGTCACGGAGAATGAGCCACTAAAGCTCTCTTCTATGTTGGGGTCTCTGCATCAAACTTGCTGAAAGTGCCACCCAGTCATTTCTTCTTGAAACCTTTAATTCATCACAGGAAAGAAAAACAGGAGTCCTAAACAAAAGAACTCTAATCAAATGACTGATTATAAGAGGAAGATGCTGGATCAAAAGCAATAAGCACAGAAGTAAATATTACAAAGGGACCAAAGCCAAAACAAGACAGAAAATGCAAGAAAATAAAAGAGACATATGGGGGAAAGTAGTAGAGACTGTAAGAGAACATGAAGAAACAAAACTTCAAGAATAACCAAAATATGAAAGCTGCCATCGTGATCAGTACAAACAGCCTTCAACTTTAAAATGTTCATCCAATCATCTGAATCTATTTACTGAATTCCTCTAAGCCAGGAGTGGAAAATGCAGAGACAGAGCAGACAGCCTGACCTAGAAATGCTTGGTCAAGGCAGCCAGATCAAAGAACAACAATCTAATAGTTGTCACAATACAGGTGTGTTCCAGGTGCTTGGAAGGCAACAGGGCACCACCTCCTAGAAGGGAGGAGAGAGGAAGCCAGGAAAGACCTAACAAGTCAGATTCTAGACTGGGTTTGTCTCTTCTCTTCCCTGGCTTGATTGGGATGGGCTTCTCCAGGTAAAAAGAGAAGGCAGGAGAAGAAGCCACTGCAGGTGAAGGCACAAGGTGTGCAGAAGTGCAGAGGCTCTAGGATCCGTGAGGAGTATGGAGAACTGCAGCTCCCGAGCCGCACAGAGGAGAGAAGGTACAAGAAGAGGAGGAAGACAAAGATCGTGAGGGACCCTAAGCACAAGGCTAGAAGGTCTGGACTTCAACTTCCAGATTTCAAACAGTGGTTGACAAAGCCCTAGAAGTGCTGACAGGTGTTCCATAAACTGACACTGCCTTCTACTAATAAACTAGCAGGCAACCAAGCAAACTTACTCTCTTACTTTCTTCTTTTTGAAACAATACAAATTGATAGGCTGTATCTAAATATCAAATGAGAGGCACAGTTTAGAAGAAAGTGACTGTAACAAGACTCAAGCCCCTCAGCTGATGAACCACGAAGTGCCCACGATGGCGATGATTTCACAGTTTAACGCTGCTTTTAGTCTTAGCCACATACTGTTGCGGATACATCAGTCTGGGACCCCTGGTTAAAGTCAGAAAGTATAAAAAACATGGATTCTGAAGAATACATAAATGAGCAGGGAAAAAAAATTTAGATACATTCTTCTCAAAATTATCTTTACTGCATTCTTTATACACACATTTACCTATGAAAACGTATTTTATAGCAAGTTCAAGATTTCACCAGAAGTTCAAAAATCAATGATCAAAAGATAGCAACAATTTTATCAGTTCACATTTACATTTATTAGCAACTCACACCTATAATTTGCTATGTGGAGAAAAGCAACTGAAATGGCCTGATTTCTCTGACCATGTTTAAGAATGAGCATGAAAAATGTTAAACAACCAATTTGGTATTTTTAAGTAGAAAATAAAAGAATTCCCATCAAAGGAATGTTTTGATGCCGTAGAATGTGAATAAATTTGTATTTGGCTTAAAATAGATTTGGAATAAAAACTCAACATGTCATTTTAAATTTGTTCATAAATTATATTCTTTTTCTAAAATAATTAGTGGAAATTTAAAAAGATAATAAGAAATTACTGAAAGGATTTCAAGAGAGTGAATACTACAATTAGATGTGATTTCTGAAAATCATTGTTAGTTAAGAACAGAGCAGTGGGAAGGGAGAAGCAGTGCAAATGTCCCCAGGCAGGGATGCGAAGGGCCTGCCAGCGGCAGGGGTGGAAGAGAACTACCACTGTGTGATGGTGTGCTGCCAACAGAAATCTGCTTCAAAGCAGCCTCCTTTTTTCAGTTTCTATTCTTTCTTCGCTTCTGAACTCCAAAATCCACGATACTCTCCCAAATAGTTTCTAGGAAAGCAGTCTTAAGCATCAGTGCACATAACAGGACTGAACAGGAAGTACTCTTTCCAGGCTGCTAATAGGTGAGATCTACCCAGGTTTTCTGTTTGTGTGCATCTTATCTCTACTAGATTTAAGCATTGCCTGAGAACATCGTCTGTATAAACCACTGCACCAAAACCCCACACCTGACACATAATTTGTAGCCAACAGATGCAGAGTGAATGAATGACACCGAATGAGGAGATGAACACAGGCATGGACCTCAAAGGTGAGATACAGGCCCACTGCTCTACCTCCCTCTAAACTTCCTACTTTCCATAACCTACCACATGCAGCTTTTTCAAAGCTTACTTTCAAGCAGTACCAACACTTAGTGTTTGCAGGAAAGAAGAGATTACTTCTAATTTGAATAATAAGAAAAGTGGCATGGACGTGAACTTAAAAGAATTTATAGAGAAGAAAAGGCATGTTCCAGGATGAAAAACAAATATCGTAAAAAAAGGAGCTAAGAGGAAATGTTACAAACATGTTATTGGCTGAAATGTGGGAATACATGAAGAGAAACAGTGGGAGAAGAGGCTGAAAAACGGCTACAGGTGAAGATCCGATATAATACAAAGCTAAGCCAACTGCCTGAGGTTTATTCTCTAGGGAATAAAATCTTTTTAAAACCCCTTTAAACAGGGCCACTTTAGGAGTGTACTTTAAAAGAATTATCTGGCAGCAATATATAGGAGGGGCAGAAGATGGAGTGCATATACATTTTCTGAGTAAATCCCTGAATTATCTTCCTTTCATAATTTAAGACTGTAATACTTCCGTATCTCCTCCAGCAGCCTATCAAAATTTCAATTTATTTAAAACACAAATTAAATAGCATACTAATTCTAAAGCCATTTACCTAAGATTGCCTATAAACTTTCAACCAAAAAAAATTTAGGACCTTGAAACACCATGAAATAGTTTTTGGCATTTCTAAGAGAAATCTGGAAATAGCTTCAAACTTGGAAAGCCATTTGTAAGCTGGGCTCCAATCAGAAGCTGCATCTGGGATATATTTTTCTCCAAGGTCATTCCAAACTTGGTCAAGCCAGGAGAGGCTCCAACTGGCTCAGGAGATGGTAAACAATGTTGCCAACTGACACAGTAAGGCAGAGCTCTTGAAAAATTTTAAAGGCCTCAGCTTCACAAATCATCAGCTCTCATGACCTCTGGTGGACATTAAGAAAATTAACAGCTTTTAGATTTTATTAATAGAGTCACAACACTTTGAAAATACATGACCCTTAAACAAACTGAGTGACCAAGAACTGATGCTTTCGAACTGTGGTGCTAGAGAAGACTCTTGAGAGTCCCTTGGACAGCAAGGAGATCAATCCTAACGGAAGTCAACCCTGAATATTCATTGGAAGGACTGATGCTCAAGCTCCAATACTTTGGCCACTTGATGCAAAGAGCTGACTCACTGGAAAAGAGCCTGATGCTGGGAAAGACTGAAGGCAGGAGGAGAAGGGGGAGACAGAGGATGAGATGGTTGGATGGCATCACTGACTCAATGGACATGAGTTTGAGCAAACTCCAGTACATAGTGAAGGACAGGGAGGCCTGGCATGCTGCAATCCATGGGGTTGCAAAGAGTTACCTGACTGAGAAACTGAACAACAACAAACAAACACACATGGCTTTGATATAACATGGTAATTCTATCCATTCAAACAGTTAGAGAGAAAACAGATGCTTCAAGTCTCACCTGCAAGGGTTTTTAGGTAGTCTAGTGTTGGAAGAATAGGAGGTGACCTTCTCTGGAGAAAAAAGATGACCATCATCGTGAGGGAGAAATTTGTAATCCAAGCACCAGGAATACTACTCGTTAATGAATGTGCTCGAGCCCAGCATCGGACACTGAACACCAAGGCTCTAACCCGCGAGTCCAGGGCACCATACATATAAAGCAGTTCAGAACTTTTCAAGGCAATCCTTCAAAAGAGAAAAATAACAGAAATTTTCAACCCCCCAAATTATGATTCCAGAGTAGAACAAAACACAAACCTGGGCACATATCTAACTATCTTACTCTACCTAAACATATTCAGAACAACAACAGCAGATCATCAAATGCATTATTTATTTGCAATATAACATTTAATGTGAATGGTAACCTTTCATTACCATTAAAACATTCTTCTAAATGCTGACAATCACAATGCAGTTATCAAACTTAAAATTTTTAAATCAAAGTTCCTAAACATGATATAATAAGTGAAATAATTCCTAAGTGCTCTTTATTAACTATCAATAAAGACACAGGCAGGTCTGTAAGTAAGAGACTTCATACTTGAGTTGCACATGTAGATTATCTAGTCCTTTTCTGTTTTGAGTCATCATTAATTCCTGTGTTTACTTGTTGCACCCCTAGCTTTTCTAGTGTTTTAGGGGGCTCTGAAGATACATGCAGAGAAGATATAGACAGAATGAATGAAGTCAGAATCAGAATCTATTTGGGCTATAGGCATTCCGATCCAATGGTTCTGCAGATTAATTAAAACTGTGCTGCATGATTATTTCTGATCTTCCTATCAGACAAAGCTGGAAGGGAAATGAAGTCATTTGTAGGATTTGCACTCGCCACAGGAAGAAAATATGACAAAGATTTCCTGATAACTGAATTTCAAAAGCAATCTGATCTTGTTATGGATTGATTATAGGTGACCTAACCTTATACTTTATCATCCAAATCAGGACACTTCAGAATGGGATAGGGAGATTATCCAGTCCTTTGACAGACAAGGGAAATATTGTACTTATTTTATCAAGAAAGTATAAGTCTTTTAAAATTCAGCCAAAATTACTTAAGTGTACTATTTATAAAAACCACAACTCAGGAAGATTAAATATGTATTAAGAAAACAGTCTTCAGAGCCTATTTTCTAAGTCTTCTAGTCATATGTTATAATGCAAAGAGTTATTAGAAATATTTTAAAATTGAGTTCCTAATGATCAAGGCATGTCTTGTAATTTCTCAAAGACCCAAGAGGGGGCACATGTTATTTCACAGTATCAACTCCAAACTGCCTACTAAGTACCATCATGGGTGGCACTTGCTTCCTGAGTTTAAGGAAAGGAGCTGCTGCTGCTGCTGCTAAGTCGCTTCAGTCATGTCCGACTCTGTGCGACCCCATAGACGGCAGCCCACCAGGCTCCGCCGTCCCTGGGATTCTCCAGGCAAAAATACTGGAGTGGGTTGCCATTTCCTCCTCCAGTGCATGAAAGTGAAAAGTGAAAGTGAAATCTCTTAGTCACGTTCGACTCTCAGCCCCTCCAAGAGTACTGGAGTGGGGTGCCATTGCCTTCTCCGTAAGAAAAGGAGAGGAAATGGTAAATTAGAAATTCATGGTGATTAAATGTTTTAGCTATACAAATGAAGCTAAATTAAGCTAAAAAATAAGTAGCACACAGTACAAGGTATCTGATATAAAGAAACATGCAAGTATAAAGAAATCTGTAAGTATAAAAAGTCTGAGGCACATTAAATAAATTTTTAAAAACTATAGCAACAAGACAATGAAAATAACACTATGACAAAGATAAAAGTCATTTTATTCTACTTACATACTATAAAGAAAATATAGTAATGACAGAAAGTATAGTATGTATTTTTATTTATTTTTACTCCATGAGCCACTTGAGAGAAATTCAGAAGTACTTAGCACTGACTTGTTAGTGAACACTTGAGTTTATTCAAATCTGCTCTAGATTGGATTTTCTGAATCTATTTTTAGTTATGATTATTTAACTAACAGATAGTACAGGGAGACCAAATGCATGCAATGAGCATACTAGAGTGTAAAGAAACAAATGCCTCAACTGAGAAGTTTTCCCTACTGAGAACCAAAGAAAAGTTATCAGAGCATAAAAGAACTTATCATTCTCATTACTCCCCTTTTTTAAAGCAAACAGGTTGATAATAAAATGAAAACATGCTGAAGAAAACTATGCAGTCTTATTAGGCTGCTCAGTCCACCATTTGCTTGACACAAAGTTGACTATCAGTTCAGTTCAGTCGCTCAGTAGTGTCCAACTCTTTGAGACCCCACGAATTGCAGAATTCCAGGCCTCCCTGTCCATCACCACTCCTGGAGTTTACCTAAACCCATGTCCATTGAGTCGGTGATGCCATCCAACCATCTCATCCTCTGTCGTCCCCTTCTCCTCCTGCCCCCAATCCTTCCCAGCATCAGGGTCTTTTCCAATGAGTCAACTCTTCTCATGAGGTGGCTAAAGTATTGGAGTTTCAGCTTCAACATCAGTCCTTCCAATGAACACCCAGGATTGATCTCCTTTAGGACGGACTGGTTGGATCTCTTTGCAGTCCAAGGGACTCTCAAGAGTCTTCTCCAGCACCACAGTTCAAAAGCATCAATTCTTCGGCGCTCAGCTTTCTTCACCGTCCAACTCTCATATCCATACATGACCACTGGAAAAACCATAGCCTTGAATAGACAGACCTTTGTTGACAAAGTAATGTCTCTGCTTTTAAATATGCTATCTAGGTTGGTCATAACCTTTCTTCCAAGGAGTAAGCGCCTTTTAATTTCATGGCTGCAATCACCATCAGCAGTGATTTTGGAGCCCCCAAAAATAAAGTCAGCCACGGTTTCCACTGTTTCCCCATCTATTTCCCATGAACTGATGGGACCATATGCCATGATCTTAGTTTTCTGAATGTTGAGCTTTAAGCCAACTTTTTTACTATCCTCTTTCACTTTCATCAAGAGGCTCTTTAGTTCTTTGCTTTCTGCTATAAGGGTGGTGTCATCTGCATATCTGAGGTTATTGATATTTCTCCCAGCAATCTTGATTCCAGCTTGTGCTTCATCCAACCCAGCGTTTCTCATGATGTACTCTGCATATAAGTTAAATAAGCAGGGTGACAATATACAGCCTTGACGTACTCCTTTTCCTATTTGGAACCAGTCTGTTGTTCCATTTCCAATGCTAACTGTTGCTTCCTGACCTGCATACAGGTTTCTCAAGAGACAGGTCAGATGGTCTGGTATTCCCATCTCTTTCAGAATTTTCCACAGTTTATTATGATCCACACAGTCAAAGGCTTTGGCATAGTCAATAAAGCAGAAATAGATGTTTTTCTGGAACTCTCTTGCTTTTTTGATGATCCAGTGGATGTTGGCAATTTGATCTCTGGTTCCTCTGCCTTTTCTAAAACCAGCTTGAACATTTGGAAGCTCACAGTTCACGTATTGCTGAAGCCTGGCTTGGAGAATTTTGAGCATTACTTTACTAGCGTGTGAGATGAGTGCAATTGTGCGGTAGTTTGACTATATCTGGAGGCAATTCCAAAGACAAACTAAAGATGCCACTTTACTTTCTATAACTAGAAGGCTAGATACTCAGGAACTTTTGAGTTGTTATCAGGCTACATAAGTAGGAACAATGAAACACAGTTCTCAGAAGATGCTTGTTAGGTATGTTAACATTTTAACACAGTATCTTAACATTTTATTAAGAACACCAAAAAAACTCCAATAGATATATATAGTAAAGAGAAAGTACTGCCTACTTTTCAAGTTTTCACATTTTAAAAAAATTACTAGTAAAGCATATCCAAGAGTCAAAAATCACTGTTTCTGCATAAGAAAAACTATGCTAATACTTTGTAACATTCATTTAAGATAGCAAGCAAGAGACCATACCTATTGTTAGCAGTCAAATCACACTGAAATCCAGAGGCCTGGTGTGAGAACCTCACAAGGGGACAGCGGGCATTCAGTATTTTCTGTACTCCCACGCAGCCTGGGCCAAACTGGTCTAGGCACTCTCCTATCACAGACAGGATCTTCTGAGTTGCGATTCTTTCCGAAGGAACGTTTTTCACTTGAAATTCCATCAGAAAATTTTGTGAGGCCTGAATAATAAAAACATTAGCAAATAGGAGCTTTCTATAAAAAGGAACTTCTGAAACTTTTCTAAAAGGATGCTCTAAGTTATTTCTGGTCAAAACACACACACATCACAGCCAAAAGCAGACCAATAATCCTCAATTGTCAAAATGAAAAGACAACCGACAGACTAGCAGAAAACATCTGCAAACAGTTTGACTGGACAAGGGCCAATATATACAAATGGCTCATACAACTCTGCCGTCTATGGGGTCGCACAGAGTCGGACACAAATGAAGCAACTTAGCAGCAGCAGCAGCATACAACTCAACGACAAAAACCAAAATCAAAAAAAAGACCCAGTCAAAAAATGTGTATAAGACCTAAATAGACATTTCTCCAAAGAAGACACACAGATAGCCAATAGGCATATGAAAAGATGCTCAACATCGCTAATTACTAGAGAAACGTAAATCAAAGCTAAAATTAGGTGGGAGGGAGGCTCAGGAGGGAGGGGACATATGCATATCTATGGCTGACTCATGTTGATATATGGCAGAAACCAACACAATATTGTAAAGCAATTATCCCTCAATTAAAAATACATTAAAAAACAATTAAATATCACCTCACAGCAGTCAGAACAGCCATCATTAAAAAGTCTACAAATAATAAATGCTGGAGAGGGTGAAGAGAAAAGGGAACCCTCCTACACTCTTTGTGGAAATGCAAACTGGTGAAGCCACTATGGAAAACAGTATAGAGGTTCCTTTAAAAAACAAAAACAGAGCTACCATATGATCCAAAAATCCATCTCTTGAGCATTTCTCTGGAGAAAAATCTGAAAAGATACATGCATCCCAATGCTCATGGCAGCACTATTTACAACAGACAAGACATACAGCAACCTAAATGTCCACTGACAGATGAATGGATAAAGACGATGTGATATACACTCACACACACACACACTGGAATACTACTCAGCCATAAAAAAGAATGAAATAATGCTATTTACACAACATAAATGGACCAAAGATTACCATGAAGTCAGAAGGAGAAAGACAAATATATGACATCACTTATATGTGGGATTTAAAATGATACAAATAAACTTATTTATAAAAAAGAGAGACTCATCAACATAGAAAACAAACTTATGGTTACCAAAGGGGGATGGGGATAGGGAAGGGATAAATTATGAGTTTAGAATTAGCAGACACAAACTGCTATATATAAAATGAACAACAAGGTCCTACTGTATAGCACAAATAACTAGATTAAATATCCTGTGATAAACCATAATGGAAAAAATATGCAAAAGAATAGACACAATATATGTATAACTGAATCACTTTGCTGTACACCAGAAGTGAACACGACAGTATAAATCAACTTATACTTCAATAAAAATATTTTTTAAAAAATCTTCAGTTGTCTTTTGATTCTCTAGAGTATAAAATACTAACTTGAAAGATCATTGGCTTTTTATAATTGACTTATGTAATACTACACGTAGAACCACAGACTCTGTGAACATACACATGTCCTTTCCAAGTCAGTCTTTCCACTTTCATAAGATCTGCAAACTCACAGTAGTTACAACAGGAAATACATTCATGAGAACAGCAGATCAACAGAAGGAAACAGACAATATAAATAGATGTAACTATAGGCATTTAATAGTTAATAAAATGAACTCTGCAAATTACTGCAAAAATGCTATTGAAAGAATGAGTCAAGAGGCCATCAAAAAAAGAAACTAGACTAGTCCAGAACCAAAGTAAATTCAACACGAAGCAAAGACTTCAATAAAAAAGGTTTTAATCTATAAAATACTAGAATACAATGGGAGAATGTTTATACAATCATAGAGTAAAGGATTCTCTAAGCATGACACAAAATTCCAGAACACACAGAAGAATATGAATGTATAAAAATGAAAACCATCTTAAGGCCAAGCATAATTACTAGATAGAAGCCAAATGAAGACAATAATACATGTCATATAAAGGGATAATGTCCCTAATTTATGAAGGGTTTGCACAGAGCCCAATTCTAAAAATGGCCAAAAACATTTGAATAAGAAATTAATAGAAGAAATAAAACTGAGCAAGAAACATAGTAAAAGATGTTCTTGTTTTCCAGAAACTAAGAGGAAATTAAAATAGCAATGAGGTTTTTTAATCAGTCTGGCAAAAACAAAAAGGCTGACAGGACCAGCTTTGGTGGGTGAGGAGAAACACATCCATCCTGTCAAGAGGAGTGTAAACTGGAACATACTTTTGGGACAACTTCAATATTGAAATAGCAAAACTTTAAATATGTAAGATTTTGATTAGTTACTAAAATCCTAGGAAATCACCCCAAAGGAATGCTAATACAAATGAGCAGATTTACAAAGCTGTTCACTCACTGCAGCATTATTTGTGTGGTAGATACCTTCTAAAAGTTCTATCTAGCTTAAAGCCCTCTACCCCAACCCATCCCTCTTCAAGAACTCACTCTTCCTGAAAGGATCAGGCCCTGACAATGCATGGACCAGACACAGCGGCTGATGCAAGCACCGTGGAGGGCTCCCCCTCATCACCCAGTGTTTCCACCACGAACTGCAACTGAGGGTCAGAGGCCACCACGTGGCTGAAACAGAACTCAGAAACTCTGGGGCCGGCACATGCTACACCACCAGGATGAAAATATAAAGAAAATCAAAGTGGGGTGGGGAAAGGCGAGTGAAGGGGAGGAAGATATTAAACAAAGCAAAACATGGAGAGAAACAGACCCTTTGTGGATTTTGATCATTTATATTTCAGTTCTAGTTTTTTCCTAGAACTCACCCACATTCCTGACTCCTGAGTTCTAGGATGCTTCCTCTACTTCTTCTGTTTGTTTAAGCTGCTCTGGGCTGGTTTCTGTTATGCACAACTGAAGACTATTATAAGGCAGGAAAAAAGATACTGCTCCCTAACTAACAAAAAAGGACTGGTTATGACATACATTATGGTACATTCATTGAATAGAATATTTTGCAGCCATTTTTTAAAAGGATACAGTAGACTGAAGCTAAGACATATATATAGATTTAGTTATAATCTCTTCCTAACTGTCCTCAACTCAGGCTGAAGAATAAAACAAGTCCCGAGAATTACAAACCAAGGGGGGGTACCAAGACACACAGAACACCAAGAGGAAGGAGAGGTCCATGACGGCATACAGCGATCAAAGAAGCTGCTTTATGGAGGACGAATTTAAAAGCAGTCCTGCTTCTTTTGTTGTTGTTTATTTATTTTTATTTATTTAAAAATTAAAATTAAAAAATGCACCTGTTTTTCATTATATTTCATTTCTAAAATGTTTCTATCAGCAAAGCTATTATAATCTTAAACAAGCACATATTTCAGAGTATAAGTTTATAACAACACTGCTTAAGTTAAACCTACATACAAAATTATGTCAAATTATTTAGTGAGACTGTCTTTTAAAATACTTTTTTCCTAAATAGCTCTCTAGTTCAGAAATCTAACATCCAACTAAGTTTCCAACTCCTTCCTCTGCTTCCAACAGAAAAAAACTGTTTCTTACTGTCTATCAACCCTCTCAAACATTCTATGAGTTGGTTCTATAGCACTAATCCAGTTTTACAGCTAGGATAATCACGGCACAGACAAGGGAAATAACTTACCCATTGTCACACAGCTGTAAGTAGAAGAATTACTATTCTGCAGTGTGGCTCCTGAGCCCAAGCTTTCACCATTACAACATATTGTTAGCCATGTTAATTATTTAATATAAAAATAACCTAACATAACTTAAGTGTCCCAGCCAGGAATTTAATACAAATTTAAGTATTAAAAGCATGTTAGTCTTAATAAGACTAACACTAACACTGTGATGTGTTTTATATTCCTTGGCCAGTTTTTTTTTATTTTAAATTAGTTTATTTATTTTTTAACTTTACAATATTGTATTGGTTTTGCCATACATTGACATGAATCCACCATGGGTGTACATGTGTTCCCCTTCCAGAACCCCCCTCCCACCTCCCTCCCCATCCCATTCCTCCAGGTCATGCCGGTGAACCAGCCCTGAGCATCCTGTATCATGCATTGAACCTGGACTGGAGATTCGTTTCACATATGATAATTTACATGCTTCAATGCCATTCTCCCATATCACTCTGCCCTCGCCCTCTCCCATAGAGTCCATAATACTGTTCTATACACCTGTGTCTCTTGCTGTCTCGCATACAGGGTTATCTTTACCCATTTACCTTGGCCAGTTTTGACCCTGTAATTATACACTGAGCAGATAGGCACTGTGTGGGATGAGAAAATGAACAGACACGGTCCCTGTTCTGCCCATGCTTATGATACAGTGAGAGACACAGATCAGCCACCAACTAAATGTAACCCAGGAGGAATCTGGAGACAGAAAGATGAGCAAGAGACTGCAAAAAAGGAGTGATTAATTTTGACTGGAGCAGAGAAAAAAAAATCAAGTATGGTTTTAAGAAGGCGGAGTCAGAACTAGGCCTTGCAAGCTGCTTAGGAATGGCAGTCAGGAATGGAAGGAAAGAGCACTCCTCATTGAAGAGACAGAACAATTGTTCAGTCGTTATCCATATCATAAAAGTGCCTTACGATTAGGTAATTAAATGATGTGACTGAAAAACTGGGTGTGTGAAGATACAGAATGAGAAATTATCACTAAAATGAATTATGAAACAGATCAACTCTATGTTAGAAAAAACAGTTCTAAGTTTGTGGATGATCCAATCTGTGTTTTAAGATAACTTCAGCAGAATCTGAGGGCTGGAAAACAGATCATTTCAATTCTATGTTAAAAAGAATGGTTCTAAGTTTGTGGATGATCCAATCTGTGTTTTAAGGTAACTTCAGCAGAACCTGAGGGCTAGAACACCAAGGCATGAGGCGAGGAATACGTGGAAAGCAAGATGTTGTTATAATCATTTAACTGAGAATTTATAAGGGACCTTGTGACTGCAGCTTTGAGGATATAAATGAAGAGGCAGACCTAAAAGATTAGCTTAAATTTCTTTGCTTAGGTGACAGCAAATATCAGGAAAGTTAAAATGCCACTAATTAACATGTGACACATAAATAAGAACTTTCATAAAAACTTAAGAATATTAACAAGGAGATGAAGGTAAACTTTTGTTTTCAAAATGTTAAGTTTGAAGTTTCAACTGGACAGTCACACAGAGAAAATTGTGTTTGAAATACATAAGAAAGAACAGTCATAGAAATCTAAGATTGTACAAAAATGCAGAAGTTTTTCCAAATCAAAGTCATAATTAAATTAAAGCCCCTCTTATATTGTTTGGGATGATGGAAGACACACTGATTAACTTTACTCTGTCAGACATGCATGTTAATAAAGCACAAATGGGATATAAAATATCTAAACTGTAAATGGAAAGAAAGTAAGAGATGAAAGGGCAGAATAAAAAAAGAATTCAACAGGAGGAGGAAAGGAAGGAAAAGCAAAGGAAAAGCATAGAAGATAGGAAATAAAAAATTAAACAGTAGAAATAAAATCAAATTTTACCAGTAATAATAAATAAAAAGACTCAAATATTGGAGTAAAAGCATAAAATTCAGTGATTTTCTATTTATACCCAAATTAACAACATATGTTATGTTGCTGAGAAAAATATTAACAACCTCAGACAGAGCCTCTTGATGGGGATGAAAGAGAAGACTGAAAAAGCTGACTTAAAACTCAACATTGAAAAAACTAGGATCATGGCATCCAGTCTCATCACTTGATGGCAAACAGATGAGGAAAAAGTGGCAACAGTGACAGACTTTTTTTTCTTGGGCTCCAAAATCACTGCAGACTGCAGCCATGAAATTAAAACATGCTTGCTCCTTGGAAGGAAAGCTATGATGAACCTAGACAGCATATTAAAAACAGAGACACCACTTTGCTGACAAAGGTCCATCTAGTCAAAGCTATGGTTTTTCCAGTAGTCATGTATGGATGTGAGAGTTGGACCATAAAGAAGACTGAGCACCAAAGAACTGATGCTTCTGAACTGTGGTGTTGGAGAAGACTCTTGAGAGTCCCTTGGAGACCAAGATCATCAAATCACTCAATCCTAAAGGAAATCAACTCTGAAAATTCATTAGAAGGACTGATGTTGAAGCTGAAGCTCCAATACTTTGGCCATCTGATGCGAAGAGCTTCAGTTCAGTTCAGTTCAGTCGCTCAGTCGTGTCCGACTCTTTGTGACCCCATGGACTGCAGCACGCCAGGCCTCCCTATCCATCACCAACTCCTGGAGCATACTCAAACTCATGTCCACTGAGTTGGTGATACCATCCAACCATCTCATCCTCTGTCATCCCCTTCTCCTCCCTCATTCAATCTTTCCCAGCATCAGGGCCTTTTCCAATGAGTCCATCAGGTGGCCGAAGTATTGGAGCTTCAGCTTCAGCATCAATCCTTCCAATGAATATTCAGGACTGATTTCCTTTAGGATGGACTGGTTGGATCTGCTTGCTGTCCAAGGCACTCTCAAGAGTCTTCTCCAGCACCACAGTTCAAAAGCATCAATTCTTCAGCGCTCAGCTTTCTTTATAGTCCAACTCTCACATCCATAGATTACTACTAGAAAAACCATAGCCTCTCACTGGAAAAGACCCTGATGCTGGGAAAGATTGAGGGCAGGAGGAGAAGGGGCAACAGAGGATGAGACAATTGGATGGCATCAATGACTCAATGGACATGAGTGTGAGCAAGCTCCAGGAGAGACTGAAGGACAGGGAAGCCTGGCATACTGCAGTCCATGGGGTCTCAAAGAGTCAGACATGACTTAGCAACTGAACAAAAATGTGAAAGCTGAAAATACTGATACAGAAGAAGGTTTCTGAGACAGATAACAAGCGGCCATCTTAATAAACAAAAAAGAATTCAAAGAAAAGGCATTTACAGAGATGATGGACATAACAATGATAAGTGAACAACCTGATAAAAAGGTATAATAATCATATACCTAATTGTAGCTAACACAGTCTTTGACTACAATAAAAATCAGAAGAATTCTGAGAAATGAATAGAAGCAAATATCATGAGATGTAAAAAGTATTTCAGTAACTAGATTATGCAGATAAAATGGTTAATATACACATAATCTGAAAAACACAGTAAGTAACCTTGGTCTACCCCCAAAATTTCTCAACCCCGAAAGGAACAATCATTTTATTATATGTTTAAGATATTCACAAAAAAATGCTCACATATTAGACCAATGCAAAGAAGATTTTACAATTCCAAAGAAGCAGTATCAAATAGACCTTACTCTGTAATCACACTGCCTCTTAAGCTTAGAAATCAAGTTATAATTTTAAGTCCAAAGATTTCCTTTATTTCTTATAATAATTTTAACTTTGTCATTTAAAGAAATACAATTACCTTTTGAGCAGTAAATTTTCCAATTTCATCTAGATCCAAAAACATGTCCAAATCACATCCTAGTTTCCCAAAACTATTCACTGAGGAGCCAAAGGGTCTGACTGCACAGTCTGGAAAGTACGCAGCTGCTACATCTTCAATGAGAGAGCAGGTGAGATATCGGAGCCTGGTGTTCTCCTCCGTGAGCTGGAATTCCCTCAAGAGAGTGTTCAGCTGATCATCTACCTAGCTGGCCAAAAGAAAACAACCAAATACAGAAAATGTTCAGATCATGTTGCATAATGGCCATTTTATTTCAGAGATTAAATGGCTTAGGAGACCGACTTTAAAAATACACAATCTTTTTACATTGAGCCTTATTACAAATGCCCTTTAAAAAGTACTGAGGAATGAGGATACCAGCAAAATAAAAGCTGGCTAGAATTAAAACTACTACTTTTCTTAGGCACTGAGTATAAAGTATTGTTTCAGGAAAATGAAAACAGTAAAGTGCTCTAGTAGAGGAGGTAGAAGCCACCACAAAGCTGGACATTTAAAGGAAGTTGCAGGGGAAAGCAGAGCCAATGTTAAAGGCAAGAAACACTAGAGAGCAGCAAAGTTTCAGGAATGAAGGCCCATGATCCCCCAGCTCCTTAGAGCAACAGTCCTGTATGTTCCCTAGGAGACTGGTGTTAAAATGAACATACCATGAAGCTGCATGTTGGAGCTTAAACATTCATATTTAAAATAAAAACCACAGCCTTAAAGGCCCACAAAGTAGAGGAAATATAAAAGGTTAGAAGTTTTAAAAATTAGAAAAATCAATACCCCCAAATAGTATATTTTGATAAATAAAACCATAAAGAGATTCTTAGAGAGAACTAGCTAAACCTCTGACAAGTCTGTAAGAAAAACCAAAACTAATATAAAGATCATGGCAATTCAGTCCCATCGCTTCATGGCAAATAAAAGGGGAAACAGTGGAAACTGTGACAGACTTTATTTTCTTGGGCTCCAAAATCACTGCAGATGGTGATTGCAGCCATGAAATTAAAAGACGCTTACTCCTTGGAAGAAAAGCTATGACAAACTTAGACAGTGTATTAAAAAGCAGAGACATTATTTGGCCAACAAAGGTCTGTATAGTTACAGTTATGGTTTTTCCAGTAGTAATGTACAGTTGTGCGAGTTGGACCATAAAGAAGGCTGAATGCTGAAGAATTAATGCTTTCAAACTGTGATGTTGGAGAAGACTCTTGAGAGTCCCTTGCTCTGCAAGGAGATCAAACCAGTCAATCCTAAAGGAAATCAACCCTGAATATTCACTGGAAAGACTGAGGCTGAAGCTGAAGCTCCAATACTTTAGCCACCTGATGTGAAGAGCCAACTCATTGGAAAAGACTCTGATGCTGGGAAAGACTGAAGGCAAGAGGAGAAGGGCGTGACAGAGGATGAGATGGTCGGATGGTATCACCAACTCAATGGACATGAGTTTGAGCAAACTCCGGGAGAAGGTAAAGGACAGGGAAACCTGGCATCCTGCAGTCCATGGGGTCGCAAAGAGTCAGATACAACTGAGTGACTGAACAACAATTACAAACATTATTAGAGCAGAAAAAAAGAGATAAAACCATAAATAAGATCTTTTAGTTTACAAAAAGAATGTCACATACAATTATATGTCATGTTGACAAGAGAAAGAAAACTAGAATAATCCAAAGGCCCAAAACTTTGGAAGAATGTGATTACTTCTTAGGATTACAAATGGTGCGTCAGGTAAGGAGTGGGGAAGGATTGATTTACTTTTCACTCGGTCAGTATGCTCTGTAATATGAATAATCAATAACATTTAATAATAAAAACTCATAATGTACAAAACAAGTCAAACACACATATATCAAGCTGGGGAAGTATACCTAAAAACTTACACTTTCTGCACAACAAAGTAACTGATAAAGCTTCTTGCTTGAAGGAGAAGACTGGTTACTACATTGAATACTTGACAGTTCAGAAATCTGGGTTAATGTATTTCTCAGTTTTAAATTGAAGTAACGTGACTTGAATGGAATTGCAGCCTCTGGGCCCAGGCTTGGAGTCCGAGTTATATTCTGCAACGAAGTTACACTTTCCTTCTGACAAAATTCTACAACAGCATAAAGACCCTAGATCAAAAACATAAGAATAGAACACATTTCTAAATACTATTAATATTTTTAAACTAATAGTGTCTTAGTTTATATTTCAAAGGAATTATCACAACATGAAAAATGTTCATTATAAAAATCTATAATGGTATGCACATAAGCAATGGTTTTAAACCACTATAAGCAGATTAATAAAAGGAACACTATAAAATGGTATGAGTTAAGTGAAGCTGAAAATAATGCTGCCACAGAAAATTATAAAGTAAATAAAGACCTCCCATTGGCTCCAATGCCTAAGATAATGGAATGATTTAAAGTATTCAAATTATGATTCAGTTATAATTCTGCTTATAATTCTGTAATACTCCTATAAGGACTTCTCATATTAAAAAAAAAAAACCTCATTAAAGAAATTTAGATAAAGAAAGACATAGGATATCAAAAGAAAATATAACTTTACCATATTGCAGAGGCAAGAGAGCAAAAAATATTAAATAGTAAAATATATATGACTGTTAAGTCAGACTGTTTCTCAAATACTTACAAAACTTTCATAGAAGAAGTGGCTGTTAATAGGTCCATGCTGGGATAAGAACTTGAGAAACTTTTTCTCACTGATTTTGTTTGGGCAGAGGATCAACACAGTCCGCTGGGCCTGCTCTCGTCTCTCGTTTTGTACCTCAGAGAATTTCTTTTTTGGAGTCCTGTCTTCAGAGCCTATGAATGAGACAAAGACATTTCCAACACACGTGTAAAATTTAAAGCATCTCTTGATAAGGTATATAAAGACTGGACCCTTGACTACAGTCCACTTTATCCTAACCTCATCTTATTTCTTCTCCTCCTTTATGAAGGTGAAGTTGTGCTCCTCTCAATCTTTCTATTACCATTCCCTTATGATTACCATTAAACTGTCCACCGTTTTGATTGACTATATTCAATGAAAAGCGCTAAACAGGCAGTGTTCCACAAAATTTTCAAAGCAAAACCAGAAAAGTAAAACCACTTTTATAAATACGCACATAAGAAGTCTATATAAGCTGTAACATTTCTTACAAGCCTGAGTGCAATGAAACAAAGGTGCCGAAGTCCCCTTTATAAAATAATCTTTTTAAGAAAGCCTATTCTTTGACTTCTTGCTGTGTTCCCAGTCCAGTCTAAGCCCCATGGCCTGAGGATGAAGCTCCCAGCACCTTGGCCCCTTCTTATGCATGTCGACTTCCGCCACCTCCTCTTCCTCCACACTGGTCACCTACAGTGCTCTTCACACAACACCATCACACACACTATGAATTTTTCACAGCCTCTTCTCTCTGGCTGCAATGCCCACCTTCTCGTTTTCTGTCTCACAAACTCCCATTCTTCCTGAAAACTGTGCTCAGGTCTGTGGAGGCTTCTGACTCTTCTTGGCAGAATCGCCTCCACTCTGCAATACCTCACTTCAACATCTCTGGAAGAATGTCAGTCACAGTGTTGTATTTACTTTAACAACACAGAAGAGAACCTGTCTTCCATCCTTAGGACAGGGATGACCTCAGTCTACTGACAGCCTTTCCACCTGGTCCCTATTTCCTTCTTTTTTTAATGGTCCAAGTTCTTCTCATCCACTTTTCCAGTTGTAATTACCACCTCGATCTTCTTGTTGCTGATATTTACTGAGTCTACACTGATGTTCAACTGCTAATTGTAAAAGTAAAGTCAAACAGCAAAATTTCATAGAGTAAACATATAAATCCTCCCCCAGTTCTAATACCCAAGTATTACGTGTGATACTTTTCCAGACATTTTCAAGGCATATATAAACATATACATCTGTACCTCTCCAGAGATAAAACATTTTTCACACAACTGAAATTACTGAAAATGTACTGTACATTCTGTTCTGTAATATGCTTTTAAATATTTAATACACTATCCCAGGGATGGGGGAGCCTGGTGGGCTGCCGTCTATGGGGTCGCATAGAATCAGACACAACTGAAGCAACTTAGCAGCAGCAGTAGCAGCAGCATATCTTTTCACATCAGTAGATATACATTTACCTCATTTTAAAAATAATTGCATAAGTATTCTTGGATATTTATGGTAATTTAATTAACACTCTATGATAAATATTGAGATGGTTTCCCTTTTTCACTATCGCAAGCAACACTGCAATGTCATCAGTATACAATGTCTTTGCACTTTTATGCAAGTATTTGCCTGCAGTTGGACTACTGAGGAGGAACAGAAACTGAGTTTGAGAAGGAGATCGAGAAGTTTGATGAATGATGGAGAAACGTGCTTGAGAGGACAGGAGGTGAGAGGGCGGAGGCAGAGTCTACAGGACTAACAGCTCTGGCCTTGAACAACAGAAGGTACCAATGATGTAGACGGAACAAAGTCATGAAAGAGGGGTCAGAAAGTTCAGGTAATATAAGTTCATTACCTTGTAAAAAGGCTTGTCAAATGTACAAAGAACACAAAGTTGGAAGGAAAAAGTAGTGAGTGCTGATATTTTAAGATTCAAATTTGCAGCGGTCGTGATAACAATCTGGTAAGCAAAACACGGAGAATATTGTCCTGCATTTAGAATCAAAAACAACATAAACACACAAGCACTTAACGAGGGTGAGGGCGGTGTGCGAGGTGGGGGGGACCAGCTAGCAGTAGATGTATAAAAGAAGAACAAAAGCTTGATCTGATGAAAGTTCAATAGAAGCCAAGGCAATGTATTAACCTCTGGGGTGAGAATGGGGAGAAGAGAGATATAGATATAAAATCAAAGTTCAAGGGGTACAGGCACTTTTTCACTATTCACTGGTCAGGCCACACGTAGAGTACATGCTCTGCTCCAGACATTAGGGATCTGAAGGATGCTGATTAACCAGAGAGCATCTGGAAAGAAGTAATAAAAGGTCTAAAACTCTGGTAGAGAAGCACTGCAAAGAAAGTGGGGATTTACAACCTGGAAACAAACCAGTGAGAACCTGACAGCTGTCCTTCCATTGGTGCAGCACTTTCCAGTTTTCACAAAAACATTCTCTTCTGTATCTCATAATGGCCTTTTGAGATACACAGGGTAAGTATCATTAATGATGAAAAAACAAATCAAACATCTAACAAGCTGGGTAGCCTCCTGCAGAGTTTAGCTGCTCCTTGGTTACCTGACACATGTCCCCTGTTCTGGTAACACACAACCCTGTCTGTGAGGTTGTAGGCGGTGGCTGTCAATAGCTATCTTCCCATACATGTGCCCACGCCCCACTAGGCGGGCCAGGACTCTCAAATGATTTGAAACAGCTCCTCTTGGTCCAGTGGCAGGGCCGGAGCGGGGGGGCGGCGGGGGGGGGGGGGCACGGTGATGATCAAAAACTCTTTCTTGGGATCTTTCAGATTCAGGCAAAAGATTATTCTCCTACTGGACAAAGTTGCAAGCTACTAGCAGCCATTCCTCCCCACCTCACCATTAACAACTCCTGTAGAAGAAGAACCTGAGATAAAGGAGGCCGCCAAACAACAGCAGAGGAAATAACTCACTCTCGTCACATCCATCGGAGAAGGCAATGGCACCCCACTCCAGTACTCTTGCCTGGAAAATCCCATGGACGGAGGAGCCTGGTAGGCTCCAGTCCATGGGGTCGCTAAGAGTCAGACACAACTGAGCGACTTCACTTTCACTTTTCCCATTCATGCACTGGAGAAGGAAATGGCAACCCACTCCAGTAATCTTGCCTGGAGAATCCCAGGGATGGCGGAGCCTGGTGGGCTGCCATCTATGAGGTCGCACAGAGTCGGACAGGACTGAAGCGACTTAGCAGCAGCAGCAGCATCACATCCATCCAGGTGACCTTAAAGCAGTCATGTCTCCTGGAGTTACATGGTTGGTGTATCCTCCCTTTAATTTGAGTTAGTTTCTGTCATCTGCACCCAGAGTCCTGAATAATACAAATTCTTGTTCTTAAATCAGGGTTCTTTCCATTTCTCACATGAAAGCTATGTCAAAACTACGACCAACAGGGAAATGGGAAATTAGTAACTTTAGCTCATTATAAATATTTTCCAGCCACCCCAGCCTCAACAAAAATGAACTGACTGATTTATGAAACAGTGTGTTCCTTGTAATTACAAAATGTAACTAGCAAAGCTTTGGCAATGAGTTCTTGCACTGAGTGAATAACTCAACTGGGTAGTTCTCAATTTTCTTCTAATTATAAAATTACATAGAGTAATCACCTTCTTCTCTTTAAAAATATAAAAGAAATTCAAATGAGGATTTTGTTACTTGTTATGCCTCACAAGAATCTTTTCTAAATATTTAGCCAGTTATATTACCTTAATGATACACAATGAAACATATTTCCTAAGGAAAACAGAAAAGCTCTACTAAATGAAGCCTTGGAATCAGAAGGGTTTATTCTTACCTTTGCTACTGAATAGCTGAGTAAGCTTAAACCACTTACTCGCCACTTGGACTAACTTGTTTCTACATCTAGAAAATGGAGTAATAATAATTTCTTCCAAACTGAGTTCACATAGTTCTGTATCTCAAAGAGCATATGAAAATCCTCTAAAATTAAGCCACTACAGTCATGTTAAATTATAATAGCTTCTTTGGCAGAAGCCTTATTCAAATTCTCAGTCACTTAAAGAGTTTCTAACAGAAGCAGTTTCTACCACACACAATCCAATTAGCATTTCAATGAACTTTCATATGAAGTAATATTTCCCACTCACTGTCAATAAGTATCTCAAACAGTCTGATGAGGACAGCAACCCTATCATTTATTTTAGGGAAAAACACTTCCCTTGTTTAGCCTGTTTTAGAGCTGCTCCCAGAAATAATTTCATATCTTAAAACTACAGCTCCAAGAAATGGTAAAATCAACACATTTTGTTTAACAGCGGGACTCGAGGTATAAATCACCTCAGCTGCAAACCACTCAGCACCTTGGGCCTCTGTCTACATCTCTAAAATGGAAACAATGATACATCTCCTGCTAGATTGCTTTAAGAATTGTAAACAGCGTATACGCATCTCTTAGGTCTCAAGAAGGGTGGCTGGACTTCTGAACACACCAACACATAAACTTAAAACTCCTGCCTGTTCCAGCCCCTGCAGATCTGTTACCAAGCTGATTTTGTTCAATATGGCCAGAAGAATAAAGCAAAAGGCAGTAACTTCAAAGGCAGAGAGCCTCCACTGGAGGATCAGGGATCCCAGTTACTCATTCATCAAGGCTGCGCTCGGCCTCCATCAGCAACTTGTGAGCATCAAAATCAGTTACATTTGTGAGAGAGGAAGCTACCGAAAAAGGAACTGTGGAATCACTACCATTACTGGCAACAATGTTTCGCCAAACTGTCAAACACTGGCAAATTGCGTTCCTGGCCTGCAAATTCAAGAGCCTTGAACGACTTCATTGATGGACACGGAGTCCCCGAAGGCAGAAATGTCACAAACCCCGCTACTACCACGAGCCACGGCGGCGGCTCTAGATTTCCCGAGCGCCGTCAGACGAGGTCGGGACACGGCCTCTCCGATGGCCAGAGGCTCCCCGGCCGCTTCCACAGGTCAAGCGCCCGCCCGCGACTCCAGACTCTTCCTCCTGCCCTGGCCCGAGGCGGATCGCGGCTACAGCCCCGGCACCACACCTGTCTCCGCGCTCCCCGAGGACTGCTCTTCTCTCCTGAGGTCTGCGGCTACCGTTCCTGGGCAACTGAGAAGCCTGCGAAGATGGCGCTGGACTTGGCTTCTCTGAGCGCGCAGGGACAAACGAGTCAACAGCCCCAAGCCGTGAACCGCCATTGTCAAAGCGGCAGAAGCACGAACGAAGGGGAGCCGGGCTTCCGCGCATGCGTGTTGAGGCCGAAAGGATGGGAAGCCTAGAGGGTCAAACTAGACAAAGGACGTTTCCCTTAGAAAAGAAGATGCGGCTTGAATAAGGATGCCTGAGCTTTCTGACAAGTTTTAAATATTTCCACCCTCCCATGCTTCTCTGAAAGAAGACGCTCAAGAGAACGAGCAGGCGACTTACTCTTTCACATTGAAAATAGAACCAGAGACAGGGGCATGAGGAAGGTGCACTGACTTGTGAATCTAAGAATATAATAAACTCTTAACACTTTTTCTTAACCAAACTCTAAGCCCTTGACGTGTGTTGACTTTTTAAATCCTTACACCAGCCCTGTGACGTAGGAACTCTTATTATGCCAATTTATTTATGGGGAAACTAAGGCGCAGAGAAGTTAAGTAACATTCCTACAGTTCTACAGCCAGACTGGAATAGAAATGGAAGTTAAACCTAGGTTTCATACTACAGGGTTTCCCTTCCTCCCTCCCTCTCTCGCTCCCTCCCTGTCATTTTTTGGTAACATTTTTATTGAGATTTAATTCATATACTACAAAATACATCCCTTTAGGTGCATCATTCAGTGATTTTTAGTATATTCACGAAAATGGGCACCAGTCACCATTATTTTTAGAATGCTTCATCACCTCCAAAAGAAACCGTGTGCCCTTGTCAGCTACCACCCCTAACCATCACACTTCCCCCAGCACTAAATAACCACTTATCTACTCTGTGTGTCTATGGAATTGCCTTTCTGGACATTTCATATAAATGGAATCATATAAGTTTTTTTTTTTTTTTGTCACTAGCTTCTTTCACTGGATATGATCATTTCAAGGTTGATACATGTTGTAGCATCTATCCACACCTTCTTTCTTTCTGTGGCAGAATACTATTCCATTGTGTGACTATGCTGCAAGTGGTTATCCAGTCATCGCTTAATGGGCCTTTGGGTTGTTTCCACCTTTTTGTTACTATAAATAATGCTGCTATGAATTTTCATGTACAAGTTTTTGTGTGAGCATATATTTTCACGTCTCTTGGATATATACCTAGGAGTAGAACTGGTGGGTCATATTGAGAGTGTAACAGGCAGGAAGGCCAGGGGTCTCCAAACGGAGGAAATAGGCTGCAAGTGTCAGACATTTTTACCTCTCTCTTAAGTGGCAGGAGGAAACAAACTGGTGAGATATATATATATATATATGTATGTATGTATTTTTCCCTTCTCTATACAAATTCAAAAGGAGGTTTCTCTTAAAATATTGTGTTGCCATAATGACACCTGGTTCCACCTGAAGCTAACTATTCTCAAACCTTGAGTTAACCAATGCATTTTTCTTATGGAAATGCTTGTCTTAAGCTATGTTAATGTACTATGCATCTACCCCAAACTCTGTCTTCAAGTCAAGTTCCGCCTAATGGCTCAGAACCTACTTGACAAACCAGTATGTTACACTCAGACATTGTTCCCCTAATCTACGTAAATGAAACTATTTGTATGGTAATCTGCCCTCTGCAAGATTCAAGTCAATCGTTTTGCGGCCTAGGTGACTCTTCTGGTGCCAAGATTATCCCAAAATGCATCTTATGGATGAGGGGCCTGGTGACATTCTGAGTTTGAAGACATTCTTTTCTTTCATTAACAGACTGCTGGTGACTATAGAACATCCAGCTGAAGACTAGCAGGGGGGGTACTCTTTCTGCCCCCTTCTGATGCCTATGTCAGAAGCTTTCTCTGTCTCCTTTGTCACTTTGTAATTGTTGTGACGAGACATTAAAGCCCTCGGCGTGTCACAGCTCTTGGGTCTTGGACAGGCCATGTCATAGCTCTTAGACAAATCAGTGTTACAGCTCTATTTTATTTAGAAAATAGCAGAAGAATCCATCCTCGAAACGTGAGGGCATGCCAACCCAAAGAAGCAAAGAGAAGAGAGTGGGGCAGTGCACCAGCGTGAGGGAGGGAGGGAGGGAGAGAGAGAGAGAGCCCTTTGGCTCCTCTTTTTATATGTTTTTCCCTCCCCCTGGGCCTGTCCTAGGTAAATTGGGCTAGCCAGGAGTGCTGTTTGTTCTACCTGAAGTCCTCACTCTGGTCCTCGGACCTCCCTTTGTTCTATTTTCGCGGGCTTTTCCCTTCCTTGTCTTTTAGCCACTGCCAGTTTGGACTCCTGTTTCCTATTCTAACTACCTAACAAATCGATGAAATATCTGATGGTAAACTCACCGTCCTATTCCCAGGGTCTGTCAAAGGCCTGCCAATTAGTAATTTTTCCCTCTCTGTCTGCTTCCGCCAACTTTCTTTGTCTTCTTTCCAGAATCCTCAAAAAAGTCTCTATCAGAAGTTACCTGAAATCTCTTTACTCCCAGCACCCAACGCTAAGACTACTAACAGAACAAATGACACATGATTAATGTTCCCTTCCTCGCATCCCTTGCCTTCCCAACCTATTCCTCGGACCCCTAATCCTCCAGATTTCTGATTCCCTCGACTCCCCCAACCTCCATGCTCTCAGCCCCCATGTGGTGTCCTGGGGTGATGCCCTGACTCACCTCTGTGAACTGGTGCGAAGCCACATGCCACTGGTTCAGGCCCTTGGCCCCCTGCTCCATTTGAACTTGGGATGGGCTGCATATTGACACTGCGCTGGGGTCCAGACCCACACCCCAGCAGAGCTGACATGCGTGTCGCAGGTCTGGTACAACCACACCACAATCAGCATGCCCAGCTTCTGCTTCTCACTGCTTCGGGGGTGGGTGGGTGGGTGGAGCCTAGGGCCGCACCCACCGACCCACCCAGCACCCACTGCCCCACCCTGCTGTGCTTCCGCCTCGCGCTGATCCTGCCCTAAGGCAGCAGGGTCACTAACAGGGGACCTCAAGACTTTCATTACTTGTGCGTCACGTCTTCGCCCCCCAACCTACCCCACCCGCATTTCTGAGCATTTCTCTTTGGCCTAAGTGAGGATGGGGACCCCGAGGTTTCAGACTTCGGTCAGGCCATGTTGACTTTATGGAGGGAAGAGGAAAGGCGGCTGGAGATAACAGCAGGTCAGGGTATAGGGCATCTGCAGACAGGAGAGCTTCCAGCACCACCCACCAGCTCGGGGTTCTTGTCATGAGCTGGATCTCCTCCGATATAGGCCAGGTACTGATGTCCTTGAGTGTACCAGCTGAAGACTGGGAGCTCTGGGAAACAAAAGTCTTTTTTCCTATGGTACTTTGGGACTTCCTACTGTATGTTGACTTTCTACTGTGTGTTGGGCGCCATCTTTTGGAACTAGGGCTACAATGACAAACAAGACAGAACCAAGTCCTTGTGCTCAGGGAATTTTCATCCTAAATGGGCAGACAGGAAAAGAATATAATAAAATCAGTAGTCAACATAATTTTAGATGGGGGTGAGCACTGTGGAGAAAACAAAACAGGACAAGTGAGCTATTCTGTTTCAGTTCAGGCACTTGGTTCTCAGGTGAGCTGAGAACCAAGTGCCTGAAAGGAACCGGACATAGGAAGATTGGAGGAAGATGGAAGAAGAAAGAGCTTGGTAGGCCAGTTGGGCAAGGGTGGGCCAGGTGACCTCAGTGATGTGAATAAAGGGGGAGGATGGAATGACATGAGAGCAGAGATGAGCAGGGTGTTAGAGACTGTGGAAAGTAGTTTGGATTTTATTCTAAGGGTGATGGGAAACCACTGAAGGATTTTTAAGCAAGAAATTGGTATGATCTAAGTTTTTAAAATAATTATTGGACAGGGACCGACTGTATAGCACAGGGAACTATATTTAGTATCTTGTAATAACCTACCTTGGGAAAAAATCTGAATCACTTTGCTGTACACTTGAAACTAACACAACATTGTAAATTAACTATATCTTGATAAAAAGAAAATAATCCTTCCATTCCTTTGAAGCTTATGGACACCAGTTTGAAAGCTAAAGAAAGCTTTCTTTCCAAGAAAGAGAAGTCATGTCTGACTCTTGCGACCCCATGGACTGTAGCCTGCCAGGCTCCTCTGTCCGTGGGATTCTCCAGGCAATAACACTGGAGTGGTACACAATAACACTGTTCAGTGGCCGGAGGGAGGGTGATGGTGATGGTCATTAAAGAATGTTTTAGAATTTTAAAAGGTGGGACTTGGTAGTAGATTTGAATGGTAAAGGACTGGGAGGAAAAGAGGAATTAAAGTGACCCATAGATTACTGGGGAAGCAACCAAGTGCTGACTGCACCATTTGGTAATACCGAAAGATAGGAATTTGAGAAGATATAGAGGCTGCTGAGACGAGAATTCCACTTTAGACTTGTTGACTTGGAGGTGACTTTCCTGGTGACTCAGAGGTAAACAAGCCACCTACCAATGCAGGAGATGCAGGTTTGATCCCTGCGTTGGGAAGATCCCCTGGAGAAGAATATGGCAACCCACTCCAGTATTCTTGCCTGGGAAATCCTATGGACTGAGGAGCCTGGTGGGTGACAGCCCATGGGGCTGCAAAAGAGTCAGACATGACTTAGCAACTAAAACAAACAACAAACAAATTAAATATGCTCAGAGAGAGATCAAGGGTGTAAATGTAAATTTAGGTGTTGTCAGCATAGAGATGGTGGTTTTAAGATCATAAGAATGGATGATATTGACTAGGGAGATAACAGGATAGAACCCAACTTCCCCCTACATTTAAAATCAGGTAAAACAGTGAGGTCATCCAAAGACACTGAGAAATAACCACCAGATAGAGGAAAAGTCAGGAAATTATATTTCAGGAAGCCAAGAGGGAATTCCCTAGCAGTCCATTGGTTAGGACTCTGGGCTTCCATTGTAGGGGGCCCAGATTCCACAAACCATGTGGTGGGAAGGAAAAAAAATCAAGAGAAACATGGATGTAAAAGAGGAAATGTTAAACTACATCAAATGTTGCTAAGAACCAGGTAAGAGCCTTTTAGATTTGACAAGGTGGAGATCCTTGGTGACTTTGACAAAAGCGGACAGAGGCGAAGGAAGCCCAACTGGAGTGGGTAAGAAGGGAACAGGTGCTGATAAGGTAGAGACACTGTCTGGTAAACAACTTTTCCCAAGGAGTCTGAAACTGACATTTAAGCAGAGAGAGGGTTTAATTATAGGAGTGACAATGATAAGGGAAGAATAGACAGGACCCAAGGGACAGATAGACAAGAGAGCTTTTGGTGAGAGCAGGGACTTCTGCTGTAGTGTAACAGGTGAGATAATAAGTCTTAAGAATCAGTGTCTTCACTAAGAAGGGTGTGACTGAGAGCAGGCCCTTGAGAAGTAGTGCTCCAATGCTTCCATAACTAACACCTCCTCAGGTATCAGCTCTGGTATCACCTCTTTATGGGCCTTCTCTGACTCCCATTTGATGCCTCTTCCAGTTACCATATGGAGAAGGCAATGGCACCCCACTCCAGTACTCTTGCCTGGAAAATCCCATGGACAGAGGAGTCTGGTAGGCTGCAGTCCATGGGGTCGCTAAGAGTCGGACACAACTGAGCGACTTAACTTTCACTTTTCACTTTCATGTATTGGAAAAGGAAATGGCAACCCACTCCAGTGTTTTGCCTCAAGAATCCCAGGGACGGCGGAGCCTGGTGGGCTGCCGTCTATGGGGTCGCACAGAGTCAGACACGACTGACGTGACTCAGCAGCAGCAGCAGCCAGTTACCATACACCTAGTGTTTCTTCTAACATGGTACTTAGAAAATATTTGTGGAATGAATCATATTTGACAAACAGAGTTCATCATTTTTTAACACCTCATTCCTCTATAGGACAAAATTATTTCCATAAATCAAATGTATTAATTAACTTCATGTTAATTTCATATCAGTCTGGCTTTGAAATTTGGGATCTCTGACTTAACGTTCCTGATTCTATTAGCACCCAGTACTTGAGAGGATTAGCTCTGTGATTTATGAACAATCCATTCATGTCTATATTTCATCAGTTCCCAGTTCCCCCGTGGCAAAGCATGACAGGACAGAGACAACCCACCCTTCAGTCTTTTAATATAGAACATATTTTTATTGTGGACATCTGGAACACCAGGGAGTGGAGAGCAAGAGATTACCCTGGGGTCCTGCCTCCTGCCCCCAACTAAAACAACACTCATGGTCTGCTGACTCTCCTAGAGAAACATGCCTCAGGCCTGGGAATGACTCAGGGGCAGGCATGCCCCCCTATATCCCCTCAGCCTGGGTCATTCTGGACTCCAGTCTTGGGTCAGCAACCTGTTCCTTCACCCATCTACCCCATCATCCAAGTTAGCTCTGATTCCTGTGAGTATTCCAAACACACAAAAAAGCATGGTAGTAAGCACTGGGCATTGTTTCATTGTTACATTTTCTTTCTTTTCTTTTTATTTTTTTTTAACTTTAAGGTCATACTTTATTTAATCTAATATATCCATATTATTATTTCAAAATGTAATCAATATAAAGATTAAGATATTTTACATTGCTTTTCATAGCATGTCCAAACTGATATGAATACCTTACAATACCTCTCTGTTGGACTAGCCTCATTTCAAGTGCTTGATTGTTATATGGAGCTACGCCTACCTTATTAGATAGTGCAGATCTAGACTAGGAAATATATGATTATTAAACTCAAAAGGGAGATTAGGGAAAAGTTCTAAGAAATATAAAATTTTGTGTGAAGTTTCAATTAAAGAACTTGGCATTGGGAAAAACTATTTAGAAAAGGAGAGGATAATGAAATGTAAACTCTCATTGGTGGAATGGGAAAGGTTTCTTTTTAAGGAAAGGTAACTAGAAATTAGAGTGGAGAAAGACAAAAGTAGTTTTCATTCCTGATATATATAACTCCTATGCTGTATGTTGGGGTCAGCAAGTTCTACAAGTAAAAATGTGTGTAAATAGAGTCTTTGCCTTTTTTTAAATTAAATTAATTAATTATTTTTTTAAATTGGAGGCTAATTACTTTACAATGTTGTGGTGGCTTTTGCCATACATTCACATGAATCAACCATGGGTATACATGTGTTCTCCATCCTGACCCTCCCTCCCACCTCCCTCCCCATCACATCCCTCAGGGTCATCCCATTGCACCAGCCCGGAGCACTTGTCTCATGCATCGAACCTGGACTGGCGTTCTGTTTCACATGTGATAATATACATGTTTCAATGCTATTGTCTCAGATCGTCCCACCCTCACCTTCTCCCACAGAGTCCAAAAGACTGTTCTATGCATCTGTGTCTCTTTTTCTCTCTCGCAAATAGGGTTATAGTTACCATCTTTCAAATTCCATATATATGCGTTAGTATATTGTATTGGTGTTTTTCTTTCTGGCTTACTTCATTCTGTATAATGGGCTCCAGTTTCACCTACCTCATTAGAACTGATTCAAATGTATTCTTTTTAATGGCTGAGTAATATTCCATTGTGTATATGTACCACAGCTTCCTTATCCATGCGTCTGTTGATGGACATCTAGGTTGCTTCCATGCCCTGGCTATTATAAACAGTGCTGCGATGAACATTGGGATACATTTGTCTCTTTCAGTTCTGGTTTCCTTGGTGTGTATGCCCAGCAGTGGGATTGCTGGGTCATATGGAAGTTCTATTCCCAGTTTTTTGAGGAATCTCCACACTCTTCTCCATAGTGACTGTACTAGTTTGCAGTCCCACCAACAGTGTAAGAGGGATCCCTTTTCTCCACACCCTCTCCAGCATTTATTGCTTGTAGACTTTTGGATAGCAGCCATTCTGACTGGCGTGAGATGGTACCTCATTGTGGTTTTGATTTGCATTTCTCTGATAATGAGTGATGTTGAGCATCTTTTCATGTGTTTGTCAGCCGTCTGTATGTCTTCTTTGGAGAAATGTCTGTTTAGTTCTTTGGCCCATTTTTTGATTGGGTCACTTAATTTCCTGGGATTGAGCTATAGGTGTTGCTTGTATATTTTTGAGATTAATTCTTTGTCCATTGTTTCATTTGCTATTATTTTCTGCCATTCTGAAGGCTGTCTTTTCACCTTGCTTATAGTTTCCCTTATTGTGCAAAAGCTTTTAAGTTTAATTTGGTCCCATTTGTTTATTTTTGCTTTTATTTTCATTACTCTGGGAGGCGGGTCATAGAGACTCCTGCTGTGATTTATGTCAGAGAGTGTTTTGCCTATGTTTTCCTCTAGGAGTTTTATAGTTTCTGGTCCTACATTTAGATCTTTAATCCATTTTGAGTTTATTTTTGTGTATGGTGTTAGAAAGTGTTCTAGTTTCATTCTTTTACAAGTGGTTGACCAGTTTTCCCAGCACCACTTGTTAAAGAGATGTCTTTTCTCCATTGTATATTCTTGCCTCCTTTGTCAAAGATAAGGTGTCCGTAGGTGCACGGATTTATCTCTAGGCTTTCTATTTTGGTCTGTTGATCTATGTTTCTGTCTTTGTGCCAGTACCGTACTGTCTTGATGACTGTTGCTTTGTAGTATAGCCTGAAGTCAGGCAGGTTGATTCCTCCAGTTCCATTCTTCTTTCTCAAGATTGCTTTGGCTATTCGAGGTTTTTTGTAATTCCATACAAATTGTGGAATTATTTGTTCTAATTCTCTGAAAAATACCATTGGTAGCTTGATAGGGGATTGCATTGAATCTATAGATTGCTTTGGGTAGTATACTCATTTTCACTATATTGATTCTTCCAATCCATGAACATGATATTTCTAAATCTATTTGTGTCATCTTTGATTTCTTTCATCAGTGTTTTATAGTTTTCTATATATAGGTCTTTTGTTTCTTTAGGTAGATTTATTCCTAAGTATTTTATTCTTTTCGTTGCAATGGTGAATAGAATTGTTTCCTTCATTTCTCTTGCTGTTTTCTCATTGTTAGTGTATGGGAATGCAAGGGATTTCTGTGTGTTAATTTTATATCCTGCAACTTCATTGTATGCATTGATTAACTCGTAATTTTCTGGTGGAGTCTTTAGGGTTTTCTATATATAGGATCAAGTCACCTGCAAACAGTGAGAGTTTTACTTCTTTTCCAAACAGGATTCCTTTTATTTCTTTTTCTGCTCTGATTGCTCTGGCCAAAACTTCCAAAACTATGTTGAATAGTAGTGGTGAGAGTGGGCATCCTTGTCTTGTTTCTGACTTTAGGGGAAATGCTTTCAATTTTTCACCATTGAAGATAATGTTTGCTGTGGGTTTATCATATATGGCTTTTATTATGTTGAGGTATGTTCCTTCTATTCCTGCTTTCTGGAGGGTTTTTATCATAAGTGGATGTTGAATTTTGTCAAAGGCTTTCTCTGCATCTACTAAGATAATCATATGGTTTTTATCTTTCAATTTGTTAATGTGGTGTATCACGCTGATTGGTTTGTGAATATTGAAGAATCCTTCCATCCCTGGGATAAAGCCCGCTTGGTCAGGATGTATGATCTTTTTAATATGTTGCTGGATTCTGTTTGCTAGAATTTTGTTAAGGATTTTTGCATCTATGTTCATCAGTGATGTTGGCCTGTAGTTTTCTTTTTCTGTGGCATCTTTGTCTGGTTTTGGTATTAGGATGATGGTGGCCTCATAGAATGAGTTTGGAAGTTTACCTTCGTCTGCAATTTTCTGGAAGAGTTTGAGTAGGATAGGCATTAGCTCTTCTCTAAATTTTTGGTAGAGTTCAGTTGTGAAGCCATCTGGCCCTGGGCTTTTGTTTGTTAGAAAATTTCTGATTACAGTTTCGATTTCTGTGCTTGTGATGGGTCTGTTAAGATTTTCTATTTCTTCCTGGTTCAGTTTTGGAGAGTTATACTTTTCTAAGAATTTGTCCATTTCTTCCAAGTTGTCCATTTTATTGGCATATAGTTGCTGATAGTAGTCTCTTATGATCCTTTGTATTTCTGTATTGTCTGTTGTGATTTCTCCATTTTCATTTCTAATTTTGTTGATTTGATTCTTCTCCCTTTGTTTCTTGATGAGTCTGGCTAATGGTTTGTCTATTTTATTTATCTTCTCGAAGAACTAGCTTTTAGCTTTGTTGATTTTTGCTATGGTCTCTTTTGTTTCTTTTGCATTTATTTCTGCCCTAATTTTTGTGATTTCTTTCCTTCTACTAACCCTTCTAGGGTTCTTCATTTCTTCCTTTTCTAGTTGCTTTAGGTGTAGAGTTAGGTTATTTATTTGATTTCTCTCCTGTTTCTTGAGTTAGGCCTGTATTGCTGTGAACCTTCCCCTTAGCACTGCTTTTACTGAATCCCATAGGTTTTGGGTTGTTGTGTTTTCATTTTCATTAGTTTCTATGCATATTTTTATTTCTTTTTTGATTTCTTCTGTGATTTGTTGGTTATTCAGAAGTGTTTTGTTTAGCCTCCATATGTTTGTATTTTTAATAGTTTTTTTTTTTCCTGTAGTTGACATCTAACCTTACCACATTGTGATCAGAAAAGATGCTGAGATGATTTCAATTTTTTTGAATTTACCAAGGCTAGATTTATGGCCCAGGATGTGATTGATCTATCCTGGAGAAATTTCCATGTACACTTGAGAAAAAGGTGAAATTTATTGTTTAGGGTGAAATGTCCTATAGATACCAATTAGGTCTAACTGCTCCATTGTATCATTTACAGTTTGTGTATCTTTGTTAATTTTCTGTTTAGTTGATCTATCCATAGGTGTGAGTGGGATATTAAAGTCTCCTACTATTATTGTGTTACTGTTAATTTCTTCTTTCATATTTGCTAGCATTTGCCTTACATATTGCCAGTGCTCCTGTGTTGGGTACATATATATTTATAATTGTTGTATCTTCTTCTTGGATTGATCCTTTGATCATTATGTAGTGTCTTTCTTTATGTCTTTTCATGGTCTTTATTTCAAAGGCTATTTTATCTGATATGAATATTGCTACTCCTGTTTTCTTTTGGTCTCCATTTGCATGAAATATCTTTTTCCAGCCCTTAACTTTCAGTCTGTATGCGTCCCTAGGTTTGAGGTGGGTCTCTTGTAGACAGCATATATAGGGGTCTTGTTTTTGTATCCACTCAGCCAGTCTTTGTCTTTTGGTAGGGGCATTCAACCCATTTACATTTAAGGTAATTATTGATAAGTATGATCCCATTGCCATTTACTTTGTTGTTTTGGGTTCGAGTTTATAAACATTTTCTGTGTTTCCTGTCCAGAGAAGATCCTTCAGCATTTGTTGAAGAGCTGGTTTAGTGGTGCTGAATTCTCTCAGCTTTTGCTTGTCTGTAAAGCTTTTGATTTCTCCTTCATATTTGAGTGAGATCCTTGCTGGATACAGTGATCTGGGTTGGAGGTTTTTCTCTTTCATCACTTTAAGTATGTCTTGCCATTTCCTTTTGGCTTGAAGAGTTTCTATTGAAAGATCAGCTATTATCCTTATGGGGATCCCCTTGTGGGTTATTTGTTGTTTTTCCCTTGCTGCTTTTGATATTTGTTCTTTGTGTTTGATCTTCGTTAATTTGATTAATATGTGTCTTGGGGTGTTTAGCCTTGGGTTTATCCTGTTTGGGACTCTCTGGATTTCTTTGTTTATTTTGGCTTCCTCTGTTTGCAAGTCTCTTCAGTATCTAACTTCCACCCTGACACAAGAGGGTGAAGGTGGTCACTTATTTAGGCTCACTTGTTCAGTTGTGCTGCAGGGAGGGAGGAACTTTGCAAAGAAATATCACTGGCATGTGTGGGGAGTTCTCGAAGTGTCTGGGCCACACTGGGTTTGCCCCCAGTCATGGAGTGTGTGCTTTCCTGGTCTACACTGCTCAGGCTCCAGGTTGCTCTGCCTGGGAACTGTCTAAGGAGGGCCCTGGGTTGTGTGCACTTCCTAGATCTATGCCACTCAGGTTCAGGTTCTCGGGTACCCCACAAAGACATAGACTCAGTTGGGCCTGCGTTTTGTGCCCTTCCCAGGTCCGAGCAGCTCGCGCTACCAGGTGGTTGGAAAGTGCACTCTTCCCAGCTGGGTGGTGCATCTTATCACCTCCCCCGTCCCAGCCGCTTGGTTTCCTGAGTGCACAGTGGGAGCGCTGTCTCAGGTGTGCCGTGTGTCTCTTCTGGGGTGCTGATCTCTGGCTGCGACCCTCCTGATGGATGTCAACAGTCCAGGATCCCAGAAAGACTTGGTTAGCAACTGGGAGCCTACTCGCAGTTTGGTAGGGGATGCCATCCCTGGGGCCGAGTTTGTCCCTTGCCTTCCCGCTCTGGCTGTCGCCCACCTGCCTCCCTGCCTCTGGCAAGGGTGGGCCGGTCCACAGCTGGCTAACTCTCCTCTGGTATTCGCTCAGTCCTTTGTTCTCTAAGCGGGCCCAGTTAGAGCTTTTCACAGGAAAGTTCTCTCTCTCTCTCTCCTCTTCTTTTTTCCTCTCTGGGTATCCCACGGTTTGGGTTGCTATCTCACGTTAGCTCCCTCAGATTGCCCTCAGGGCATTCTGGCCTGATACCTACCCTAAGCAATGCATCCCATGCCTCCCTGTTCAGCCCCTGCTTGCTGTACTACTTCTCCGCTGGCAGTGCGGTTAGGCACGCAATCTGTGGGTGTTATTAATTTCCTTTTTCCTCCCGATTATGTTGCCCTCTGAGATTCCAAAACTCCCCATGGACCCGCCTGTGAGAGGGTTTCCTGGTGTTTGGAAACTTCTCCTCTTTTAAGACTCCCTCCCCAGGACGGGTCTCCATCCCTAACTCTTTTGTCTCTCTTTTTATCTTGTATATTTTGTCCTACTGCCTTTCAAAGACAATGGGCTGCCTTTCTGGGTGCCTGGTGTCCTCCACCAGTGTTAAGAAGTTGTTTTGTGGTATTTGCTCAGCGTTCAAATGATCTTTCAATGAATTTGTGGGGGAAAAAGTGGTCTCCCCGTCCTATTCCTCCACCATCTTAGGACCGCACCCCCACCCCCAACATTGTTACATTTTCATCCTTATCTCTCTTAGGGCTTCTGTGGTGGCTTAGTCCATCTGCAATGCAGGAGACCCAGGTTCGATCCCTGGTTCAGGAAGATCCCCTGGAGAAGGAAATGGCAACCCACTCCAGTATTGTTGCCTGGGAAATCCCATGGGCAGAGGAGCCTGGCGGGCTACAGCCCATGAGGTTGCAAGAGTCAGACACGACTTAGCAATTGGACCACCACCACCACTTCTTTCATCATTCGGAGAGGATTATCACATCCATTTATACACACTGAGGCTCAGAGAAAAGCAGTCCATCAAATCATAGGAAGGTAATTCCAAAAGCCATATGCTACTTAATGTCTCCAGAACGTGTTTCTCTGCCAGGAGTATCCTTCCTGCTCGTCATTAGAGCATCTGCAATCTGACTAACTCTTACTGTCTTGCATCTCTTATAAGGTAGGCTTCCCTGATAATTAGGATGGGTTACGCACCTTCTCTGTGCTCCCATTACCTTGGATTATCCACATTTTGGCACAAATAACTAATTGCTTTTTTGTTGATGATGTGGTTATTATTTATTTGCTTAAGAGTCTTTATTTTCTGCCTTCTCCCCTCTCACTGTGAAGCCCACATATACATATTCCATTCTGTTTGCTCTCTCTCCTCTGTTCTACTCAGAGTGTGGTCCATGGATGACACCAGTTTTCAAACTTAACCAGTCTGCCATGAAATACGTACAGGAATCGAGAGAAACATTTATGAGCTTTTATAGCAATTTGGCAAGGAATTTCTGTTGATTGAATGTAGCAATGAAAAAGTGGGACTTGTGTTTATTTATGTCCTTTCTTTCACTCTATTTTTCTAGTAATTGATTTTCATTGTATTCTATAAAAGAATCCATTCTTTTAAAAAAAATATTCATTTATTTATTTGGCTGTTTCAAGTCTCAGTTGGGGCACACGGGATCTTTGTTGCATCATCATGGGTATCTTTCATTGTGGCTCACGGAGTCTCTAGTTGTGCCATGTGGTGGCTCAGTAGTTGAGGCCTGTGGGTTAGTTGCTCCGAGACATGTGGCATCTTAGTTCTCCAGGGATCAAACCTGAGTCTCCTACGTTGCAAGGTGGATTCCTAACCACAGGACCACCAGGGAAGTCCCAAAAGAATCCATTCTTGATTGGTTGGAAAAAGAAAAAAGAAAAGAAATGGTCCTTCACTAGAATAATTTGAGAAGCACTGGCTTTTGTTTCCCAGAAACCAGAAGAGGTTCCAGTATAAAAAGACACCGAATAGACGCAAAAGTGAATAAAAAGTGAATTCAGTTGACAAATGTGTCTATCCTAAGGTAATGAAATATAAAGAACTTAGTACTGTATTAGATTAATGCTGAGGATGAGAAGTGAGTCCAAGGAAACTCCCAGGTGTTTACCTTGAGTTCTGGGAGCTTGCTCATGCCATTCCCTAAGATATAGGGAACATTGGAAGGGGAACAGATTCAGGGCATATTTACAGATGATTTCATTTTTGAACAGGGTGACATTGAGGTTACCTATGAGATCACCAGGCTTCCCTTGTAGCTCAGCTAGTAAGGAATCTGCCTGTAATGCAGGAGGCCCCGGTTTGATTCCTGGGTTGGGAAGATCCCCTGGAGAAAGGATAGACTACCCATCCCAGTATCCATGGGCTTCCGTGGTGGCTCAGGCAGTAACGAATCCACCAGCAATGCTGGAGAACCTGGGCTCAATCCCTGGGTTGGGAAGATCCCCCGGAGGAGGGCATGGCAGCTCACTCCGGTATTCTTGCCTGGAGAATCTCCATGGACAGAGGAGCCTGGTGGGCTACAGTCCATGGGGTCAAAAAGAGTTGGACACAACTGAGCAACTAAGCACAGCACAGCACATGAGATAGCCAAATAGGGATATTCTGGAGGCAGAAAAATATATGGGTCAGATGCCTGGGAAGCAAAGTCTAGGCTGGAGGTGTAGATATCAGAGTTGAAACCATTAGGGTGTATGAGACCACCTGGGACAGACTAGATATTATACTTTCCTGCTGCCCCAACAGCCCCATAGTCTGTGAGCCCCTTGCCCAGGAGAAAAGGTGCACAGTGTGAGGAGGCTGGTCCCTGTCACAAGTTCCCCTTCTTGTCCTATCCTGACTGTGACCTAGTAACATCAAGCACACCAGTGAAATCCCTTCATTCCTTTTACTATGTACATCACCCTGACCCTCAGGGAGGAACTTGCCCACCGTCTTCAGTCTCTCCCAGTAATCCACACGCTTGGTTGAGCTGGTTCCCTTAGTGATCCTCCCACATAGCCCTCTGTATGGCATGCCTGCCTCTCTCTTCTACAGCCTGTGAGTATGGTAAATCTCTTTCACTTTCTTATGCCTCGATGTGATATTATTCCATATGCATACTGATCATTAAAAAAAAATTAAGAACATAGTTATTTCTTAAACATACTTACGAATCCCATTCTGCTCACTTTCATTTTTTCAAACTTTAAACTTGTTATTTTGTATTGGGGTGTAGCTAGTACAATACAATCGGTGTTGGAGAAGACTCTTGAGAAATCTTTGACTGCAAGGAGATCCAACCGGTCCATCTTAAAGGAAATAATTCCTGAATATTCATTGGAAGGACTGATGCTGAAGCTGAAGCTCCAGTACTTTGACCACCTGACGCGAAGAGCTGACTCATTAGAAAAGACCCTGATTCTGGGAAAGATTGTAGGCATGAGGAGAAGGGGATGACAGAGGATGAGATGGTTAGATGGCATCACTGACTCAATGGACATGAGTTTGAGCAAGCTCTGGGAAATGGTAAAGGACAGGGAAGCCTGGCACGCTGCAGCCATGGGTTCGCAAAGAGTCGAACACGACTGAGCAACTGAAAAACAACAACAGCTGATTAACAACGTTGTGGTAGTTTCAGGTGAACAGCGAAGGGACTCAGCCATACATATTATCCCATTCTGCTCTTAATCTGTACAGCATTCTAACAGATACTGCTGGAGCTTATGGTGGGGTGAGGAAGATGACCAGAAAAGGCAAGCCTGGGGAACAGGAAAGCACTGGGCAGAGTAGAAAACATTAGAGAGCTAGAGAAGTCAGTAGTGAACTTGAAAGGTTGTCTGGGAGAGAAGATGAGGCTAGAACAGAAAATTAGAGCCAGATTTTGAAGGTTATAGGCTGGCACTTCATCATAAATTACAGATAGATGCTGCAGATAGATGCTCTCTCTCTGTTTCCTGACAACGTAAAGAAGATAAAGATAAAGGCACTAGGATCGCACTAATTTATAATAGAAAAAGAAATTTGGAAACAACCTAAATATGTACCAACAGGAGAATGTATACCTTGGTTATAGCCAAAGAATGGAATTTTATCTTCAGTCAGAATGAATAAAAAAGAATACCATGTATCATTATAAACCTCAAACATGTAATCTGACAAATGTAATGTAGCATCCTGGGTTGGATCCTAGAACAGGAAAAGGACATTAATGGAAAAACTGGTGAGGAAATTCCCTAGCAGTTCAGTGGGTAGAAATCCAAGCTTCCACTGCAGTGGGCACAGGTTCAATCCCTGGTTGGGGAACTAAGATACCCAAAACCACAGGGCAGCACCAAAAAATAAAAATACACTATATACTACTATTTAGTTTACATAACTAATACTGTATCAATTATGTCAATAAAACTAGAAAAAAACTTGGAAGATGAGTACATTGGTGATCACTGTTATTCTCTATATGTTTATTTTTTATTTTTTCTGAGATAGGAGAAAAGACTTTCTGAATTGGCACATTATATAACTATAGAGCAGATCTTAATTTCTTGGTAATGTCACCTCAGACCTCAGCCCCTGGCTCAAAGTAACTCTGTCAAAGTAGAAATTTTTAAAGCTTAACTCAGAAGATTGGGAAAGCTGATTGAGAGAGCAGTTAAAGAACTGAGATTTACATAATTAGATGGGAAGGAAATATTCAAATAAGTTTGCTAAAGTAGAGGCTTATGGACTGAATGTTTGTGTTCCCCAAAATTCATATGTTGAAATGTGGTGGTAATAGGAAGTGGAGCTTTGGGGAAATAATTAGGTAAGGAGGCTGAAACCCTCATGAATGGGACTAGTGCCCTTATGAAAGGGACCCCAAAGAGCTTTGTCACTCTCTTCCTGGAATGTAAGGATATAATGAGAAGACAGCAGGCTGCAGCACAGGAGAGGCCCCTCAGCAGAACTTGACCATGCTGGCACCATGATCTTGGACTTCTAGCCTTCAGAACTGTGAAACATGAATTCCTATAGTTTATAATCCACCTAGTCTATGGTACTTTGTTGTAGCAAAACAATGTACTGTACTACATTTGGAGTTATCTTCTCTACTGGCCAAATACCACTTACACATTTACTAGGCAAAAATCTGCAAGTCAATATGTAACTTCAGTGAATCTAGACTGTAATTAGTAGTAATAGCAAGTCAAAGGTACATCCCCTAGAGAATTAACTAATAAATCCTATTGGACTATAGTATAACAGTGAAAGGACTCAAAAGAACTACATTATCATTATGGTAGAATAAGAGCTTTCTACTATCTTCCTCCCAAAGAGCAACAATTTAGGCAATTTGAGATTGAACAAAGATGATAAGAAGACCAGTTTTGCTCTACTTCCCCCAGAGAGGCACAGCTCAGTGCTAAGAGGGGCCATTTTGGCCCATGATTCCTCCCATGGGGGGAAATGAGCTTGTAAGTGAGTGTCCAGCATCCTCAGTTGTGCAAGCCACTGCCAAAGACTCCCACTTCTTTGTTGCTCTATCTCAAAACCTGAGGTGTGCCGCACAACAGAAACGTAGGGAGCAGCAGATAGAGCCCACAGAGGGCATCCAAGGGACACAGATCCTAGTAACTGTGTCACAAACTCCATCAGGAGGTCTGTGCATGGGCCACTGGAGATGCTTCACCTTCAAATCCCCCCAACTGTCCCACAGCACCCCCAGAACTCTACCTGCCTCACCCATGCACACCCCCACCTCATGACCTATCAGTGCTCTCAGCAGTGGTGAGAATGAGCTTTTGCAGCTGGTTAGCAAGCACACCAACTTCTGCTTCATTGAGTATGCTAAAGCCTTTGACTGTGTGGATCACAACAAACTGTGGAAAATTCTTAAAGTGATGGGAATACCAGACCACCTGACCTGCCTCCTGTGAAAACTGTATGCAGGTCAAGAAGCAACAGTTAGAACCAGACATGGAACAATGAACTGGTTCCAAATTGGGAAAGGAGTATGTCAAGGGTATATGTTGTCACCTTGCTTACTTATGTGCAGAGTACATCATGCGAAATGCAGGGCTGAATGAAACACAAGCTGGAATCAAGATTGCTGGGAGAAATATCAATAACCTCAGATATGTAGATGACGCCACCCTCATGGCAGAAAGTGAAGAGGAACTATTCCAAAGGAAATCAGTCCTGAATGTTCGTTGAAAGGACTGATGCTGAAGCTGAAACTCCAGTACTTTGGCCACCTGATGTGAAGAACGGCCTCATTGGAAAAGACCCTGATGGTAGGAAAGATTGAAGGCAGGAGGAGAAGAGGACAACAGAGGATGAGATGGTTGGGCAGCATCACTGACTCGATTCACATGAGTTTGAGCAAGCTCTGGGAGTTGGTGATGGACAGGGAAGCCTGGTGTGCTGCAGTCCACGGGGTCTCAAAGAGTCAGACAGGACTGAGCACCTGAACAACAACAAAGCAAGCACACAACAAAGCAAGCCCAACTCTGTAGGCCTGGGAGAAATCAGTACCATTATTGAGAAAGTATGCAAGCTTAAGGATTCTACCACAAGAGGGGACAAGTATGGAGCAGTGTACCCTTAGAAAAGGTCTGAGAAAGCCTCAGAATGCCTGGCAGGGGTGACAGAAAATATTTCTACCCCAAAGCCAGTCAGTAAAGAATGAAAGCGGTGATTGCCACTTCAGGTGGGAAGATAGCAATGCAAGGCTTCAAGTTATGCAAACAATCAAGGAAAAATGACACCACACACACACACACACAAAAATGAAATAATTTTCCAGTAACCAACCTCAGAGAAATGAATATCTGCAATTTTCCCAATAAGGAATTCAAAATAGCTGTTTTAAGGAAACTTGGTGAGCTATAAGTAAATATCAAAAAAGACAATTCAATGAAACCAGGAAACCAATACATGAACAAAATAATCTATTAGAATCATTGAATATTGAAATATTGAAAAATAGTTCAATAGAGAGATAGGAACTTAAGAAAAAAACTCCGAACAAATTCTGAAGGTAAAGAATACAATAAATGAAATGAAAAATGCAATAAACAGAGAGCATAAACAGCAGACAGGATACAGCAAAAGAAAGAACCTGTGAAGCAGAGGACAGGATCTTTGAAATTATCCAGTTAGAGGAGCACGAAGAGCATTCTTGAACATTCTTACTGAACAAAAAGAGTGAAGAAAGCCTGCATGAATTATATGACACTGTTATGCAAACAATACAGTAAGACTCATACACATGAACCTTCAAGTTGAGAACTTTCGAAGATGCACATGTGCATTCTATCAACATCAGTCTTGAGTGAAATTGCAACTTGCCCTCTATCTCCTATTGCTGACAGTTCTTTAGCTCTATCATCTCCTACCTCTTCTCCTCTAATCAGTAACTTGCCTGTTCACTCAATGCCAGCCCCTGTATGCCAGCTGTTGTACTGTACTACTGTACTTTTCTAGGTACTATACTGTAAGATTTAAAATAGTTTATTTTTGTGTTTATTTTTATATATTACTTGTCTGAAGAGTATTATAAATCTATTAAAGTGCAGTACTATATGTCAATTGTGTTAGCCGGATACCTAGGCTAACTTTGTTGGACTTATAAACAAATTGAACTTATGAACATGCTCCCAGAAAGGAACTCATTCACATGTAAGGGACTTACTATATTTGCATTATGAGAGTCCCAGAAAGAGAAGAGAATGAGAAAAGGGCTGAAAGCTTATTTAAAGAAATAGGAGCTGAAAAATTCCCAAATCTGGAAGGAGATATGGACATCTAGATACATGAAGCTCATAGGTCCCCATACAGATTCAACTCAGAGAAGACCTCACTGAGGCACATAATAATAAAACTGTCAAAAAACAAACACAAAGAGAGAATTTTGAAAGCAGAAAAAAAATTATTTAACTCATCTCATGCAAGTGAACCCCCATAAGGCTATCAGTGAAGTTCTCAGCAGAAACCTGGCAAAAAAGAAGAGCATAGAGTGATATGTACAAAGCGCTAAAAGAAAAAAACAAAAACTTTCCCCTTAAGAGCAGTAATAATAAAAAACTGCTCAGCTAAGTATGCTTTAGCGAGCAAACTTGTCCTTTAGAAATGAAAGAGAGATAAAGACTTGCCCAGACAAACAAAAGCTAGTTCACACCACTAGACCTACTTGTTCTAAGAAATGGGAGTTCTTCAAGCTGGAACGAAAGGACAGTAATTAGTAACATGAAAACATTGAAAAGTATAAAGCTCACTGATAAAGGTATGTATACAGTCAAATTCAGAATGCTCTATTACTGTGATATGGTAAAGTGTTATCCATTTAACTCTAGCATAAAGGTTAAAGGACAAAAGTGCTAAATATAATTATAATAATTTTAACAAATATACAATGTAAAAAGATGTAAATTGTGACAGTAAAATCATAAAATGGAGGAGCAATAAAAGAGTAGAGGTTTTGTATGTGATCAGTTATCAGCTTAAATAAAATTGCTACTATATTAATAACTATACATTGTTTTATGTAAGCCTCATGGTAACCACAAATAAAAACCCATAATAGATAAAAAGAAAGGAGTCAAGGCATACCACTATGGAAGATCATCAAACCACAAAGGAAGACAACAGGAAAAAAAGAAAGGAAAAATGGAACTGTAAAACAGCCAGAAAACAATTAACAAGATGGCAATAGTAAGTCTTTATCTATCAATAATTACTTTGAATGTAAGTGTATTCAATTCTCCAAGCAAAAGACAGAGTGGCTGGATGGATTAAAAAACAAGACCCAACGATAAGCTGCCTAAAAGAGACTCACTTCAGCTTTCCAGACACACATAGGCTGGAAGTAAAAGATGAAAAAATACATCCCATGCAAATGGAAACCAAAAGGAGAGCAGGTGAGCTATACTATATCAGAAAAATAGACTAAGTAAAAAATGTTATGAGACAAAGAGGTCATTATATAATGATAAAAGGATCAATTAAGCAGGAGGGTAAATGATTGTAAATAAAGGCACCCAATCAGTTCAGTTCAGTCTCTCAGTCGTGTACCCAATAAGAGCACCCAAATGTATTAGGCAAATATTAACAGGTATTTAATTTAATAAAGGTAATAATATGCAACAATACAATAATTCAAGTGCTCAGTCGTGTCTGACTCTTTGCAACCCCATGAACCGCAGCACACCAGGCCTCCTTGTCCATCACCAACTCCCGGAGTCTACCCAAACTCATGTCCATTGAGTCAGTGATGCCATCCAACCATCTCATCCTCTGTTGTCCCCTTCTCCTCCCGCCCTCAATCTTTCCCAGCATCAGGATCTTTTCAAATGAGTCAGCCCTTCGCATTGGGTGGCCAAAGTATTGGAGTTTCAGCTTCAACATCAGTCCTTCCAATGAACACCTAGGACTGATCTCCTTTAGGATGGACTGGTTGGATCTTCTTGCAGTCCAAGGGACTCTCAAGAGTCTTCTCTAATGCCACAGTTCAAAAGCATCAAATCTTCTGTGCTCAGCTTTCTTTATAGTCCAACTCTCACATCCATCCATGACTACTGGAAAAACCATAGCCTTGACTAGACAGACCTTTGTTGGCAAAGTAATGTCTCTGCTTTTTAAAATGCTGTCTAGGTTGGTCATAACTTTCCTTCCAAGGAGTAAGCGTCTTTTAATTTCATGGCTGCAATCACCATCTGCAGTGATTTTGGAGCCCCCCAAAATAAAGTCTGACACTGTTTCCACTGTTTCTCTATCTATTTGCCATGAAGTGATGGGACCGGATGCCATGTATCTTAGTTTTCTGAATGCTGAGCTTTAAATCAGTTTTTTCACTCTCCTCTTTCCCTTTCATCAAGAGGCTCTTTTGTTCCTCTTCACTTTCTGCCATAAGGGTGGTGTCATCTGCATATCTGAAGTTATTTATATTTCTCCTAGCAATCTTGATTCCAGCTTGTGCTTCATCCAACCCAGCGTTTCTCATGATGTACTCTGCATATAATTTAAATAAGCCGGGTGACAATATACAGCCTTGACGTACTCCTTTTCCTATTTGGAACCAGTTTGTTGTTCCGTGTCCAGTTCTAACTGTTGCTTCCTGACCTGCATACAGGTTTCTCAAGAGGCAGGTCAAATGGTCTGGTATTCCCATCTTTTTCAGAATTGTCCACAGTTTATTGTGATCCACACAGTCAAAGGCTTTGGCATAGTCAATAAAGCAGAAATAGATGTTTTTCTGGAAGTCTCTTGCTTTTTTGATGATCCAGCAGATGTTGGCAATTTGATCTCTGCTTCCTCTGCCTTTTCTAAAACCAGCTTGAACATCTGGAAGTTCACGGTTCATGTATTGCTGAAGTCTGGCTTGAAGAATTATATACAACTTTTGCATATATATAAATTTTGAGTATAAAAAATCCACAGATAAAAATACAGCTCTCATCTTAAACTATTCCTTCTGTTCATGAAGAAACTTTATATCTTGAAGTGGTTGAATCAATTCTCCTGGGACACCCACAATGCCTGTGTTCCTCCTCTAGGAAGACTTTTGAAGTCTGAGGATGCAAGAAAAAAAAAAGTTGCTCTGGTTGCTGCTGGAATAGGACCAATAAAACTCTCCAAATGCACCCTGTTCCCAGGGTATTTTCCAATACTTCCATACTCTTTCTACAAATAGCCATTATCACTAAAAGGTTTTAATGTTTCATTCAAAATGGATTTATTCCTGTGACCCAGAGCCAATGTAAATTATAATAAATGTTGTATTAATCCTTATGATATTTCCTTGAACTCAATACATCTCTGAATCTTAATCTTCTGCTATCCAGTTTTCAATTGCCCAATTAGATTACTAGTGATCATTTCTTAGGACTTGTTCCATGTGTGGTACCTGAGCTTACTGTTGGCTCAGGAATTTATCTGGCCTATGTGATTATGGGAAAATTATCTTGGTTACTCCCTACTTCCAGTCTCTCCCCTAAGCACAATTATAAGATCTCAGAGAAATAACTGAAACAGAAAGGCTTTGGACATGAACTTCCCCAATCTATGGTATTCTGCTTACGTGAGACTCATTTCATGGCAAAATACACACGCAGACTGAAAGTTAACCTTCTAGCATTTTAGAAGAAGTGAGTAATGTTACATATCCTAAAACACTAGAAGATACTGCAACAAAAAGACTTGTCCACCAGCAGCATGGCTCACTAGAAAAAGCCCTCCTGCTTAAAAATATATTGATACTGGATACATTTCAACAAATATATATTCATACACTTTGTTAGGACTTCAAAACATTAGGGAAAATCTCCAGGGACCTAAAATGGATACACCTTTCTGGAATTAGTGACATGCTAACATGGAAACTAAGCTGTCATCAGGGGGAAGTGCCAATACCAGAAACCTAGAGCTCTGGGGGTAAATAGCTGCTGCTGCTAAGTCGCTTCAGTAGTGTCCGACTCTGTGCAACCCCATAGACAGCAGCCCACCAGGCTCCCCCGTCCCTGGGATTTTCCAGGCAAGAACACTGGAATGGGTTGCTGTTTCCTTCTCCAATGCATGAAAGCGAAAAGTGAAAGTGAAGTCGCTCAGTCGTGTCCGACTCTTAGCGACCCCATGGACTGCAGCCCACCAGGCTCCTCCGCCCATGGGATTCTCCAGGCAAGAGTACTGGAGTGGGGTGCCATTGCCTTCTCCAGGGGTAAATAGACTTTATGGGAAATGGAAGGAAAGTATTGGGCCTACACAAGGAATACCAAGAAAACCCTGCCTGTCTTTGACACAACTTGAATGAAAATAATAATAATAGCTTCACCAGAGAAATTTAAACTATGAACTTGCCCTATCATGAGTCTGGGGTTCAATTTTATATAGTCTTAATTTTATGGATTGTTTAACCAAAGACAGCCAAGCAATAAGAAAGAAAGTCTGCCACATGAGGAAGTAAACCGCTGTGAGATAGAATCAATAACAGCAAGATTTAGTTTAACATTTAAAAAGCAATCAATGTGACTCACCAGATGAAAGAAGAAAACGTAAGATCTATAAGATCATCTCATAAAAAGTAGCAAAAAGCATTTGATTAAAATTCGACATATTTCTGAAGAAAATGAAAATGGTGAAAGGAGGCATGCTTTACTAGATAATAAAACTTATTACCAGATATGATAATTGAGACATGGAGGTATATGTTGTAAGAGTTTTAGAGTTTAGTTTTTACATTTAAGCATATAGTCCATTTTGAGTTAATTTTGTGTATGACGTGTGAAACAAGGGCTTCCCTGGTGGCTCAGCTGATAAAGAATCCGCATGCAATGCGGCAGACCTGGGTTCGATCCCTGGGAGAAAAGGAGTTCAGCTTCATTCTCTTGCTTACATTCAGTTTTCCTAGTACCACTTGTTAAGAAGATCTCTGCTGCACCGAATTGTCTTGACATTTTATCAAAGTTCAATTGTATGTAAATGGAAGAGATTACTTATGAGATCTCAGCTCTTCCAATGATCTGTATGTCTATCCTTACTTCTGCATCATAATATCTTGATTATTGTCGTTTTCTACTACGTTTTGAAATTGCAACATATGAATCTTAGCACTGTTCTATTCTTTCAAGATTGTTTTTGTTAGTCTGGATTCCTTAAATTTCCATATGTAGATTAAGATCAGCTTGTCAGTTTCTGCAAAGAAGCTAGCTGAGATTTTGGCAGGAATTATATTGAATATATAGATCAGTTTGGGTAGTCTTGCTATCTTAACAGTATTAAGTTTATTGAACCACAATTATTGAGCATGTACTCTGGAGGTCAGGGGCAGCAATACTGAGCACATGCATCCTAGAGCCCGTGCTTCCCAACAGGAGAGGCTATCAGAGTGAGACACCTATGCACCGCAGCTAGAGAGTGGCTCCTACTTGCTGCAGCTAGATAAAAGCCCTTGCAACAAATAAGACCCAGCACAGTCAAAAATAAATAAATAAAATTATTTTTAAAAATCTATCAACTTCATTAGTAATCAGTAAGATGTAAATTTAAAGCACAATGAGGGGCTTCCCTAGTGGCTCAGCAGTGAAGAATCTGCCTGCTAACGCAGGAGACACGGTTTGATCCCTGGTCGGAGAAGATACCATGTGCTGTAGAGTGGCTAAGCCCGTGTGCCACAACTACTGAGCCTGTGCCCTAGAGCTAGAAGAACTGTAATTACTGAGTCCACATGCCGCAACTATAGAAGCCCAGCTCTGCATCAAGAGAAGCCACTGCAATGAGAAGCCACACACAACAACTGGAGAGTAGCCTCCACTCTCTGCAACTGGAGAAAAGCCCATGCAGCAGTGAAGACCCAACACAGCCGCACCCCCCCAAAAATTGTTTTTTAATTCATAAGAAAATAGTGTAAAAGGTGTCAATTTGAAGGATCTTCGTTAGTATGGACCTTGAACGAGATAGGATTCTCAGAGGTGATTGTTAATTGATGAGGCTCACCCAATGTTGCATAGAAGACAAAGTGACTTGGGCCAAGGTCTCTATATGCCTGGTCTCAATGATAATATATCCCCACTTGAGAAACCTTTATTAGATCCTGATTCAAATAAACATTCTTACAAGTCAAATTTATATACAATATGAACAGTAGCAAATTCAACCATGCTTTTTTTTTTTTTTTTTTACAAAATCACATGTCTCTTAGCTTTATCCTAACCAAAAAAAAGGAGTTTGTGCTCATATTGGTAAAGAATACTACTATACATTCCAGAAAATTCCAAAGAAAAGTTGTCAAACACCAGATTGAGCACTAACCTTATGATCTTGGGTTGGCATCTTACTAAGATAGCTAAGAATAAAATAAAATTACATAAGAATTCATAGTTACATTGGAAATAATAGTTTCATTAATATGTATCAGTAACTAATTATATATTAAATATATGAAAATATAATGATTATAATATCTATAAATTGTATATTAATCCATTAATTAGAACATATACACATTTTTGTCTACCCTTTACTAGAAGGGAATTCTAGGTCATAGATTGGCATGTGGGAAAAATTTATAAAGAGAAGATAAAAATCTCAAGGGGATGAGAAATGTTTTACTTATTCAGGTCCTGGGCTGATCATTTCTCTTGAAGATAAGATAAAGAAGGATACAGAGTACTTATAACCCCCAAATCCTTGTTAGTTGACTAGTCAGTCTGGAACAAAAACTGGAGTTCCAAGTGAGATTCAATTTGAATTGCCTCATATTTTTAAAATCATAGCTTATAGATTCTTTCCCAGGGTTTCTGACACTGGAAATTAAGGAAAAAGAGCTCTCTGAGAAGGCAGATTATTTTACCACAGAGACTGTCTTCATCTCACAGGCTTGGAACTCCCAGGCCCAAGGCTTGTGATAATGCCAACATATGTAAAATATATTACAGAAAATTTCAGGAAGTCATTTATTATGTCTATTGTAGGGAATAGTGCTAGTTCATAAAATAGGCTTATTAATATTTACTTAAGTCACTGAAAAAAAGCAGTTCCATCTTTTTCTCCCCATAACTGCTTGTATTAACCATGGCTCTGGCAATTTCTAACCAATACACAGTGCAAAGCTATGTTTCTTCCCCAGGATGCTGAGGCAGATTAGGTATGGCAAAAGGGAATGGGAAAGTGATGGTGATGGAGATGGAGACTGAATGTTGATGGCAAGAGAATAGAGTGGGAGAGGAGCAGAATAGAGACCATGCTGGCAATGACAACAGGACACTGTAATGAAGAGATCAGGATGAGCAGACAGGATGTGGGTGGGGGTAGAGCTGAGACTGGGATTAGCAGGGGAATTAAGCTGGGGGATGGAGGAGATGAGACAGAGATGAGGGTGGCTACTCTCAGGATAAGGGTAGTATGGGGGGAGGGTGGTACGGGAATAATGGGCATGGCAGTGGAGATAGGTTAGAATGTTTTCTTGGGTGAATGGAGATGGAAAATGGGAGGAGATGTGGGCTATAGAAGAATGAAATCAAAACAAGAATGGAATGAGAACAGAGCATGTTGCCATGGGCATGAGGGAAAGATACACTTCTTCCTTCATTCTCAAATATTTATTGGGCAACTACCATGTGAGACACTAATAGTGAGTGTTGGCAACATAGGGTGAATAAAACCAAGTCTCTGCCCTCGTGGAATTCATATTTTAACGACAAAGACAGACAATAAACATATTTATTCTGTAATATTATTACAACAAATGCTACAAATAGGGCTCCCCAGGTGGCTTAGTGATAAAGAATCTGCCTGCCAATGCAGGAGACACAGGTTTGATCCCTGAGTCTCAAAGATACCCTGGAGGAGGAAATAGCAACCCATTCCAATATTCTTTCCTGGAGAATCCCATGGACAGAGGAGCCTGGCGGGCTATAGTCCATGGGGTCGCAAAGCCTTGGACACGACTGAACGACCGAGCATGTGCTAACAAATGGAAGTAAAGCAGGGGACTTCCCTGGTGACCCAGTGACCAAGACACCATGCTCCTTATGCAGTGGGTCCGGGTTCAATCCCTGATCAGGAAACTAAATCCCACATGCTGCAACTAAAACTCTCATGCCGCAGTGTGCAACAGCACAGCCAAACAAATAAATATTAATAAATAAATAAATAAATAAAGCAGGATGAAAGGATAGAGAGTGATGGGTAGCACCATTCTAGATACTGGACAGAAAAGATTCCTTAAAGAGCAGACATTGGAGCAGAGTAAAGGGAGAGAGGAAGCCTCGAAAATAGCTCAGGAGAGTTTCTGTCTAAAGCCAACCTCCCTGCTCAGGGAGTAGGTCCTTTCGTCTCTCGATCTCTCAAGAATTTTGTTCTTCTAATATTTCTTCCCTCTTGTTTCATCAGTCTTTTCTTCTCTGCTGGATCAATCCCATAAATATACAGAAATAATCTATCTGCTGTTATTTATCCCATATTTAAAAAACAAATAAACAAAAACACCCTCATGATCTTAATTAACCCTCTAGTGGGCATCCACTTTACTGTACCCTTTTTACAGTAAAAAAATTTTGAACAACTTGTCTAACTCTAACCCTCTCTCTCCTTTTTCTCTTAGATGTAATCCCACAAGCTTTTGCCACGTCATTTCTTGAACTGTTCTTGTCTGCATCATCAATGATCTTTCCGTTATTAAATCTCATGGTCAATTCTCAGCCCTCAGTTTACTTAACTTTTGACACAGTTGACCACTTCCTCCTCCAGCAAATCCCTTTGCCACTAGGCTTTCAGGGTGCTACATTTTCTTGCTTTTCCCCTTGATTTTTCTCTCCTGAGGCTCAACTCCGCAAACTTTTAATGCTGAAGGCTCCTGGGCCTCTTTGACTTTTTATGAAACCTATACCCTCAGTGCTCTCATTCAGTCTTGTGGCTTTAAATTTCACCTTTCCACTGATGACTCATAAATTTTCAGCTCCAACTCAGATCAGTCCCCTGAACCAGATTCATATACCTAACTGGATTTCTAATAGCCATTTCCAGTGACATATCCAAACCTGAACTCCTTCTCTTCCCATCCAAACCCATTACCCCCAGTCTCCCCCATTCTGTTAGGGGAATTCATTTTTTCTAGCTACTCAGGCAAAAACAAACAAACAACAAAACTGGAGAGTTATCCTTGACTCCTTTCTCTTTATCTTCCCACGTTTCCAAATCCCAAAGTCTTCTTGTATTTCCCTTCAAAGTATGCCCAGAATCTCATCCATTTCTTTCTTTCTTTTTTTTAACATATACCCACTTTTTTAAAAAAAAGATTATTTTCCCATATAGGCCATTACAGAGTGTTGGGTAGAGTTCCCTATGCAATACAGAATGTTCTTATTAGTTATCTATTTTATGGTGCTAGTGGTAAAGAACCTGTCTGCCAATGCAGGAGACATAAGAGGTGCGGGTTCCATCCCTGGGCCAGGAAGATCCCTTGGAGATGGAAAAGGCAACTCACTCCAGTATTCTCGCCTGGAAAATCCCATGGACAGAGGAGCCTGGTGGGCTACAGTCCATGGGTTGCAGAGTCTGACACGACTGAAGCGACTTAGCACAGTGTGTATACGTCAGTCCCAATCTCCCTATTTACCCCTCTCCCCATTCCCTAGTAACCATGAGTTTGTTTTCTCCATCTGTGACTCTATTTCTGTTTTGTAAGTAAGTTCATTTGTAACCCTCTCCCTTTTTTTTTTCAGAATCTCATCAATTCTTACCACATCTATGTCGCCATCCTAGTTCAAGTCTCCAATATCTCTCATCTGGCTATTTTTGTCCCAAAAAATAATACAGGAGAAAAGAAAAGACAGCCTAAGCAGGAGAGGGGAAGCTCCAGGTAGCTACACATTGTTGGAGCAGAGAGTGAGAGCTAAGGCTCTCCTAAGCACATACACACCTGAGATCAGGAACCAGAAGATGGGAAGTCCAAAAGGCCAGCCCGAGCCAGTGAGGAATCACTGAAACCTCATCAGACTGACTTCAGTATGGAAAGTGGACTGAACAAGTAGAGACTGGGGAAACCAGTTCAGAGGCTATTGCGAGCCAGAGATAGTAGCAACTTGGACGATAGTGGCAACTTGGACGATAGCGGCAACTTCCTGGTGGTAGCCAGGAAACCAAGAGAAATGAATAAGTCAAGATAGTTAAGAGACAGAGTCAATAGGACAGATCTGGTAGATTGTAGAGGAGGTTAGGTGGGGGATGTGAGAGAGAAAGGTTTTGAGCCTGGGGACTGAATGGATGATGGCACCTCTCCCTGAGACAGAAGATGCTGGAGAAGGAACATTTTGTCGGACAGCTGAGAACTCTAGTTCAGATTTAGCGAATTTAGGCGCCTAAAAGAGTGCACAATGGGATGCACAGATCTACAAGTCAGAAGCTATGGCTGAGCTAGGGAAAACTGATACTTTTATTTGATTTATTTATTTAGCCACAGCGCGTGGCCTGTGGGGACCAGGGATTGAACTTGGGGCGTTGGCAGTGAGCCGCAGAGTCTTAACCACTGAATTGCATAGGAATTCCCAGGAAAGCTGTTTAGAAGTAATCTGAGTGCAGATGGTAACTGAAGCCACACAAATGCAGGAACTGTCCCAGGAGAGATATGTAGAGAGACAGAGGAGACAAAATCCAGCTCAGGACTCTGGAGAACACAAACCTTCTGAGAGGAAGAACCATGAGGACGTCTGAAAGGGACAGGTTTAGGAAGTAGAAGGGAAGCCAGGAGAGCAGTTGTCAGTGAAACCACTGGGAAGCTTTTCAAGGCTAGAGGTGATGTCTGCTGAAAGGGTCACAGCTGAGAGGAAAAGACGTCCATCAGATTTGTCAACGTGAAGGTCACTGGCGGCCTCGGCAGGAGCACTCGATGGTGTCTGCAGACACACAGGGTTGAAGAGCTAGAGGTGAGAAAGACAGAATTAACACCTTTAAAAGGTGAGGGTTCCTGGGACTTCCCTGGCGGTCCAGTGGTTAAGACTCTGAGCTTCCACTGCAAGGGGAAAGCTGGGGGGCTGGAAAAAAAGATGAGGGTTCCCATCCCTCCTATCTATATGCGACACAAGCTAATTTTTGATTTTCAAAATAATGTAAAATTTGCATGTGTGATAAAATTCAAGTAAGCCTTTTCTAAATTATCTTAAGCACAACAACATTAATTTATTGCCACTTTTCACTGAAATGACCTTTCCTATTCCTATGGCACTTGTTCCTCTTGGCTGGCTCTTGAAGTGTGTCCCTGGTTTGTCTGTTAGGTAACCCAGCAGGGTCTGGAGACACACAAGAGGGGAGAACCGGGGGCAGGATGCATGAAGAAGGGGGATTTGGGCTTTTTCACATATTTATTTATTTTTGATGAGGAAGGTTTTTGCAAGTTTATAGGCTACAGATAGACACCCAAAGACTTGGAGGCTAAAAATGCAAGTGATAAGGACTAGTCAATAAAACAACGGGTGGAAGATGGAGGCATCCAGAACTCAGGGGGAACAGCTGAGGGTGTGGAGTGACCTCCCGTGAGCTACAGAGACAGAGGTGCCCCCTCTGAATGCAGTGGCCGCAGCTGTGTGGGACGGTGGGGCCTGAGGTCTGCAGGAAGGGACTGGCATTGACTGCGGGCGGGGCAGGAGCTAAGGATGGACAAGAGGAGGGAAAAGAGAAAGAGGGAAGCTGGCGCCTTTGGGTTGGAAACTGAGGCCCCGGATTCAAGCAGCCGGGGGTGAAATTAGATACAGCCTCTCCCTCAGCACCTTCAAGACAGGACTGAGTGGAGGAGGGACCACCAACTTGGGGGGATCCTGCTGAGCCTCATCTGGCCAAGGCACCTCCCAGAAAGCTCCCACCCCCTGCTCAGGCTCCCTACCCTACACTGCTAAGACGCCCCCATCCGCCAGCCACCCGGAAGGATGGGAGAACTGGAATGTTGAAATAGCTCCTACCCAGGCCGGTCTCAGCCTCTGAACTTCTGGCACCAGCCTGTGGTGGCTTTGGCTTCCTGTGTGAGTATTTGGAAAGGTATAAATCTCTGCTGAAGGTGGGGGCTGACCCCTGGGAGCAGGTGGCAGGGGAAGGTGTGCAGAAAGCACAGGTGGCTCCAGAAAGTATAGACGTAAGGGCAGAGGTGGCACTTGTGTTGGAAAGAGGGAGCGGGCCAGGGGACACTCCTTTTATTCAGATTATTTCCTGGATGGCCTGGGTGAGAATGAGGAAGTATATGGAGTGTCCAAAGCCCTCCACAAGGCTCCCTTTGGTACCACCCTGAAGAGAACAATTTCCAGAATCCTGGGTACTGGCCCTAGAGAGACATGCTGGCAGAGCAGAGGTTAATGCCTCCTGGTCTGCCCTCCTATGAGGCCAGAATGTTCCACTCCAGACTGAGGCAGGCAGCTTGAGGAAAAACTGCCTATCACCCAATGAATCAGCCATCACATTGAATCCAGCACCTTCAAAGCCTGAGATCAAGGCCAAGGCTGGGGCTGCAGAGAGTAGTGAGGAGGGAGGGGGAAGCAGGTTGCTAAGAGAGAAGCCTAGTTCTCTGTGCCTGAGTAACAGGAAGAGTGATACTGATGACTGGGGTGGGTTGATGACGTGCTTGGCACTCTCTGGAATGAGAAGCTAAGGGGGAGGGCTTGGCTTGTCCTTCTGTGTCCCCATGGGGACGAGAGATCACTGCTTTGCAAGGCCAAGCCCCCAGGTCTCAGGCTGCACTTCCACGGTGCACAGACAGCCCGATCTTCTGCTCTCTCCCCACCTCACTGCCCTTCTCCACCCCTGACCTCATCCCAGATCTCCCCCACCCTTCCCGGTGAGGTCAGGTTGGTGCTGAGTCACCTCCAGGGCTCTGCCCTGCTCAGTGCACCCAACTCCAGTCGCTATCAGAGCTGGTGGCCCCTTCCCAGCCACATGGAAATCAACTCCCCTGGAAGCTAGGCACCCTCTCTCCGGTACAAGGGCTAGCCTATCCCACTTGCCTGAAGCGGGAGCCAGGTCTGTGGTACCATCATGCTCTGATGCTCCCCTGAGAACCAGGCTGAGGACAGTCTCCAGATGAGAATACTTCCAAATTCATGTTTAGCTTTCTTCCTCTTGTCCTGTCTGGTTCCCCTCACTCATCTTCTCCCAAGAGCACTCCTTCAATAAATATAATAAACAAATAAATAATCCCTTAATTAAGATTGATTCATTAATCTTAATTAATTAAATTAATTAATGTCTTGATTAATTAAATTAAGATTTAAAATAAATCTCTGAAATAAATAAGAATCTTAAGTAAGAACCTCTAGAACTTCCCTGGTGGTCCAGTGGTTAAGAATCCATCTTGCAAAGCAAGGAACACCTCTTCAATCCCTGGTCCAGGAAGATTCCATATGCCTCGGGGCCACAACTATTGAGCCTATTCTCTGAAACCTGCAAGCCGCGCCAACTACTGAGCCCACGCACAGCAACAACTGATGCCCATGCATCCTAGAGCCCGTTCTCCACAACAAGAGAAGCCACCGCAATGATAAGCCTGCACACTGCAACTAGGGAGCAGCCCCTACTCTCTGCAACTATGGAAAGCCCACGCATAGCAACAAAGACCCAGCACAGCAAAAAATAGTAATAAAAAATATTTTTAAAAAATCTCCATCGCAGACTCTGTTCTGGGGAACCCACCCTATGAAAGCCTCTTGTTATTCACAATTAGCATCCAGCCACAATTTATTGCCTCAAAAATTCAGCTTTACCCAGTACCTGAGTGAGTGAGTGAGTGAGTGAAAGTCGCTCAGTTGGGTCCGACTCTTTGCGACCCCATGGATGGTATAGTCCATGGAATTCTCCAGGCCAGAATACTGGAGTGGGTAGCCTTTCCCTTCTCCAGGGAATCTTCCCAACCCAGGAATCCAACCCAGGTCTCCCACACTGCAAGCATATTCTTTAACAGCTGAGCCACAAGGGAAGCTCAAGAATACTGAAATGGGTAGTCTATTCCTTCTCCAGCAGATCTTCCCCACCCAGGAATCGAACCGGGGTCTCCTGCATTGCAGGTGGATTCTTTACCAACTGAGCTATCAGGGAAGCCCACACAGTACCTAGTACTTTGTAATACATCCCTTTCTTTTAAAACTGAGTATTAGATTCTGTGGTTTGCACAAAGCACTTTCACCAATACAGTGATTCACACCAAAAATAGTTGCAGCAATAAACATTCAAGGGACTGAGAGTCTGGCATCCTTAGGCGTGAGATTGGTCATCCTGTCTGGTTGAGTTTGAAAGCAATGAAGATCCTATTAGTAGTAAAGGATGATATGGTGAGGGCTATTCATTTCTTGATTTCATTTTTTAAAAATAATATAATGAAAACCCATGAGTTTGGTACTCATCCCAAGAGCTAAACTATTATCAGTAACTTAGGTCTACCATGCACTCCTCTTCCATCCAATACTCATGCCCCCCCAAGAGGTCACAATTATCTGAGGGTTTTATCACATATGTTGATGCCTAAATAAGATACTGTTTTGTTTTATTTGCTTTTGATCTTAGTGAAAAGAGTAGTCTTTTGACACTTGTTTTTCCACTCAAAATTATAATTATGAAGATCAGCCATGTTGCGGCAGAAAAAGGAATACCATTTTCGTTTTTAATGCTGTGTAGTATTCCATGTGCTAATATACCACAAACTATCCATTCTGTGGTCAATGGGCGTATGAATTGTTTCTTTTTTTCTTCTCTCTTACAGACAGTGTTACTGGCAACTAGTTTCTTCTCTGTATCTGTGAGTCTGTTTCTTTTCTGTTATGTTCACTAGTTTGTTATATATTTTTTTAGATCCCACCTATAGGTGGTATCATACAATATTTGCCCTTCTCTGTCTGACTTGTTTCACTTAGCATAATGCCTTCCAAGTCCATCTATGTTGCTGCAAAAGGCAAAATTTCATTCTTTTTTTGCTGCAAAAGGCAAAATTTCATTCTTTTTTATGGCTGAGATGTGTTGATAGATATTTTTGCTACCACATCTTTGCATGTTTAAATAATGCTGCTATGAACATTGGGCTTCTGTATCTTTGCAATTATGTTTTTTGGGGGGGCGGTATATATACCAAGGGGATGAAGGCAATGGTACCCACTCCAGTTTCTTGCCTAAATCCCAGGGACGGGGGAGCCTGTGGGCTGCCGTCTATGGGGGGTCGCACAGAGTCGGACACGACTGAAGCGACTTAGCAGCAGCAGCAGCAGCACATACCAAGGAGAGGAATTCCTGGTTCATGTGGTAGTTCCGTTTGTAGTTTTTTGAGAAACCTTCGTACTGTGTCCCACAGTGACTGGACCAATTTACATTCTCATCAGCGGCGTACAAGGATTCTCTTGTCTCCACATCTTCGCCAACGTTTCTTATTTACGTTCCTTTTTGATGATAGACATTCTGACAGATTTGAGATGGTATCTCATTGTGGGTTTGATTTGCATTTCCCTGCTTGATTAGCGATATTGAGCACCTTTTCACGTGCCTGTTGGCCATCTGCATTTCCTCTTTGGAAAAATGTCTGCTCAGGTCTTCTGCCCATTTTTTAATTGGGTTGTTTGATTTTTTGATGTCAGATTGTACGAGCTGTTTACATATGTTGAATATCAATCCCTTGCCGATCAAATCGTTTGCAGATATTTTCTCCCATTCAGTAGGTCATCTTCATTTTGTCAATGGTTTCTTTTGCTGTGCAAAAGCTTTTATGTTTCGTTAGGTCCCATTTGTTTATTTTTGCTTTCATTTCCTTTACTCTAGGAGGTGGAACAAAAAAAAATACTGCTGCAATTTACGTCAAAGAGTGCTCTGCCTATGTCTTCCTCTAGGAGTTTGATAGTATGCTGTCTTACAGTTCGATGTTTAATCCATTTTGAGTGTATTTTGGTATATGGTATTACAGAATGTTCTGATTTCATTGTTTAATGTGTGGCTGTCCAGTTTTCCTAGCACCACTTACTGAACAGACTGTCTTTTCTCCGTTGTATATTCTTGCCTGCTTTGTTGTAGATTAATTGACCATTAGTGTGTGGGTTTATTTCCGGGCTATCTTGTTCTGTTTATCTATTGTGTCTGTTTTTGTGCCAGTATCATAACAACTCTTGACTTTTAAACAATATAAAGTTCTTTCTAAAGATACCTAGTTAACATCCTTTCTCTTAAAAACTGCATTAACTATCAACCTGTTTTCAAATTAAATTATTTGAAAGTTTTTTGTCAGTGTTTTTGTACATAATCAACAGCTTTCAAATCATCATCAATTACTATAGCATTTTAGTTATGAAAAATGACATGTATATTTATACTTCAACTGACTGGTAGAATTTCAACATATAAAGCAAAAGAAGTACACTTTCCTGAATTACATCTTAAATAGCACTTACATTTGAAATTGAATATTCAGACATGAATAATCAATCCAAGTAATGTGGCTACTATTGTTATGTTGACAAGATGTGATAGAAATATACACTGTGGGTCACACACAAGTTCAAGGATGTCATAAATGATATTGAAGTAGGTTGAAGATGATTGTTTTGGAGTAGTGGCATTTGAGGTAATTAAAAAAACTTTTTTAGTACCTTCTGCATTAATTTTTATGAGGAACATATGTCTTTTTATGATCATTTATTTAAGACTCTTTCCATAACCATGATATGAAGAATTATTCACACTTAACCACAAAGAGTATTTTCATGTTACACTGCAATATCAACGAAATATACCATAAGACTAAAGCTGTGCTTGGCATAAAGATCTGACTCAGTAACATCTCTCTTAATAGCAGGCAGACACACGACTTTTTTAATCTTATTGGCATGTAATTTAGATACAGTAATGAGTACAACATCAATTTTAAATACATATATCACATAGAATCTCCACCCAGATCAAGAATAGAATAAGTCCAGCCTTGCAGAAGACTCTCTCATGGCTCCTGAAAGTTAGTACCTCTTCCATGGGTGACCTCTACCTGGCCTCTCCCACTGTATTGGTTAGCTGTGCCAGTTTTTAACTTCCTGTAATGGAATAATACAGTATAGCCTCTTGCATCTGATTTCTTTTGGTCAAAATTATGTGAGGTTCACCTCTGTGGTTATACTGCCCGTACATTGTTCCTTTTTTATTGCTGTGTAATATTTCATTGTATGGACACATCACAATGTGTTTCCTCCTTCTACTGCTGCTGGACTTCCAAGTTGTTTCCAGAGTGGGTTTTCATGAAGACAGCTGCTGTGAACATGTTCACTCACGCCTTCTGGTGGACAGAAGCACTCATTTCCATTGGGCACATATTCAGGAGGAGAATTGCTGGTCAGGGGTAAATGTATGTTTAGTTTTAGGAAATATTGTGGGAGATTTCCAAAGTCGTTTTACCAGTTAACACTTGTACCAACAATGTAAGGTTGTGCTGGCTTTGCCTCATCCTTGACTTTAAGATAAGTGGCTTGGGGACTTCCCGGGCAGTCCAGTGGTTAAGACTCTGCATTCCCAATGCAGAGGGCGTGGGGTTCAAGCCCTGGCTGGGGATCGAAAATCCCGCATGCTGCAGAGCAAAGAAAGCCTAGCTGAGTCAATAAAACTTAAATTTTTCATAAAAGTAGGTATGATTTTGAAAAGACTGAAAAATAAGTTTATCATTTTTAAATGTGAGGGGTATATGTGTATAGAAAGTAAAAGATATCTGCTTATATATTTGATCTTTTAAAAAAATTTATTAGACAACAGTTGATTTACAATGTTATATTAGTTTTGATCTTGATAAAATAAAAATAATACCTATAAATTCTGTCTTAGAGTTAAAATACATTCAATTAAAATTTTGAACTAAATTTTTTTTTATTATTTCTTTTGAAGGGAGAAAAAGACTGATAATACCAAGAATTGAAAAACATACAAAGTTTCTGTGACAGTGGGTATTGGCGGTGGTATACTGGTAACTATTTAACAACTGGCTCACTAGGAAAGTGTGATTTGTAGAAGTTGCCAATTTCTGTGGGATAAATACTTTAACCACGGCTGATTCTCACACATTGTTGGTAGGAGTGTAAATTGCTACAACCACTTTATAAAACCATTTGATGAAGTCTGTTAAAGTCGAATGTATGCAAATGCTGAGAAACAGTAATCCCAACCCTAGGTATGTGTACCAAAATATTTATATTTTCAGGTCATCAAAAACTGAAAAACTAGAATGAATAAATAGTTGTGTATTCATGCAATGGAATACTATACAGCATAGAAATGAATAAGCTGCTATTACACATAACAACATGAATGAATCTCACACATACAAAAGCATATATACTGTATAATTCTAACTATAAAAAGTTCAAAAACAAGCAAATCCTCTGTGGGGGTTCATAAGTCAGTGTAGTGGTTTCTTTGAGAAGGACAGAGAAGGTAGTGATCAGGAGCATCTTTCCTGGATGGCTATTGTATGGACTGAATGTTTGTGTTCCCCCAAATTTATGTTCACAGTTCAGTTCAGTTCAGTGTTCATGTGTTAAAATTTATGTGTTGAAACCCTAACCCCTAATATGATGCTATCATTACCGAGTCCAAGCTCACACTGCTCACCACATGACAGGTGTCCCAAAGAACCATCTTACCTGAGTTAGAATTCAGGCTTCTTTTATACTGAAAGGGTAGGGGATGTGGCTGGTTGTTGCAAACTTTTTGGTGCTGACCAGACCCCAGAGGGAATGTGATATCCTTCGGCCTTGTAGCTGTCCACTCTAGGTCTCGTCACCATATTCCTATCAATCTCCAAAAGAGAAAAATTATCTCTATATGATTGAAAATTGTTATATCTTTAATAGTCCAGCCTGGGAGTCAGAGCCCTGAAAAGGAGCTACAATGTGTGTTTCAGGCTGTAGGCGGCATTCCTTTCCAGGGTGCAGAGCCAGCAGGAGTAAGACAGGAAACAGAGCACAAAGGTTAGAGCTAAAGCAATAGCTCCAATATGGAGTCAGGTTTGTTCTCTGTTACATTATGAGGTGGGGCTTGGGGGAGGTACATGCGTGGGTTTAGATGAGATCATGATGTGAGGCCCCCATAATGGGCTAGTGTTTTATGAGAAGAAACCAAAAACTTTCTCTCTCCATCGTTCTCTCCCTCTCTCTCTCTCCCTTCGTCCACTCCCACCATGTGTACGCACAGCCAAAAGGTGACTTTCTACAAGCCAGGAAGCCAGGAAGAAGGCTCTCACCAAGAACTGAATCTGCCAGCACCTTGATCTTGGACGTCCCAGCCTCCAGAGATGTTAGAAATAAATGCCTGAAGTTTGAACCTCCCTGTGTACGGTATTTTGTTATGACCTGAACAGACTAAAACAGTTATGTTTGCACAGATTGTTCAAGTTATAATAGTGCATTAATGAGCAATTTCAATTAAATTTTATTAAACTAATGGATTATTTGCACACACAAAACCAAAAAAATCTTAACATCATTATCAGAATAAATCAGCTTTTTCAATGTCACTTAATTCACAGATAAATGTTACTGTGTTCATAAATGAAACAAGTTACACCTTGGCCAGTTAAACACATAAAGAGAATTTCGCCAAGAGCAATTTAGACTCATAGTAGATCAATTAATTTACATACTTAAGAGAAGCCATTCAAGCAAACAGAATATTTTTTAAATCCCCAGATACTAATTTTAAACCAACTAGCTCTAAACCCAATTGGATCAAAGACAGTTTCTGGCTGGAAACAAAGAGTGTGGTACCCTCTCAGAAGGAGAAAAAGTTAAACACATATTTAAAGACAAAAATATTCACCATTTAGATGAAATCTCTAACTCATCTCCTCTTACATGCCCTTCCCCCCAAAACCCTTCTATTTTCTCATCTTGACAAAAATGTACTCTTATTTACTGTGGGTATATTATCTCTTGGTCCTTCTCTTCTTTTGCTTTGTTTTGTTTTTCTAAATAATGGCACAGCACTTTTTATTTCTTGTTCTGGGTGAATCAAGGGAATCAGTGGAATTGGAGTATTTCTCAGTTTAACTGACATCTAGAAACACTCAGGCAGTCATCCAGTTCTGCTTGGAAAGTTACTGGCTGTGCCTTCTTATTTAAATGACCTTACTTAGTCCACGTCAAGTGAGGGGAGAAGTTCCTATCTCCACAGCTTTAGATTTTCTCACATTTTAAATAAAATCCTTGGGTTATTGCCATCAACTACTCCCACATCTTTCTTCTCTAACCATTTCCTGATTTCTGCATGGTGAAGTTAGGCAAAGCTGCATAGCTCCCAAAAACACACACACACACACACACACACACACACACACACACACACACACACACACACACACACAGAGTGTTTCTTATGGGCCTGCTTCCCAAACACTCTGAAGACCAACCCCTTGGTTAAAAAAAAACAACAAAAACCAACTTGCCACATCGTCTGATATTGTGTAAATTCACAAAGTGTCCACTAGAGAGGACTATAACCTCACCGTGATGCCAAATTCCCCAAGGGAAATTTCCTCTTCCTATTCAACCCACTCACATGCTTTCATCTGGTTATTCCTTATACTAAGCACCTAAGAAGGATTAGGTGATATGAATAAGGATGTAAGTAGCACACCTATCTATCTATGCCCCTCGTCTTGCACTCTTGGCCCTAGGGCAAGAAAACTCGCACAATGCAGGCATTCTTTCCCTCAAAGAATGCAACTGACAGCAGATGTATTATTAGTGTGTGCAGTCTGTCAGCTGTCAGTGTGTGCAACTGACAGCAAATGTATTATTAGTGAATTATTGATTTGACTGTGCTGTATCCCTATCAATGCTTCAGGAAAAGTTGAAAGGTTGAGTCCTGTCTCAGGTCATCACCCAAACAAAGAATTTGTCAACCATGGCAGTCCTATCTCAGGACAAGGACAAGTCTAGATTCTATCTAGACTTAGTTCTGCTCATCACCAAGGTCCCTTCCTCCCTCCTACCCCAGCCCTCACCCCAGGACCAGCTCTTATTGTTTTCCCTCACCAAGGAAATCACAACCATTCTCTCACTAGCCCGCTCAAAAAGCCAGATGACTAATGACTAATGCAATTGCTTTATCTTAGAAAAAGAAAAATGAGCAACTCTTTGTAATGAAGATGCTTCTGTGATTGCATCTTATGAACAAATATAACGTTGCTTCTTATTGCACATTTTAAAATAAAACCTGATGTATCTAAATATGAACATTCAAGATGGTGGCTGTGAAGGAAGGGTGCATCTTTTTAAACCAGACTGCCTTGATCCAATCTTGGGTTTCCAAGTAACTGAACCTCTGGGCATCAGTTTCCTTAGCTGTTAAAAGAGGAAAGTAAGAGTTCTACTCCAGAGAGTTGTCATGAAAAATTTGTCCTTGTTGTTGTTTAGTTGCTAAGTTGTGTCTGACTGTTTGAGACCCTATGGACTATAACCCTTCAGACTCCTCTGTCCATGGGATTTCCCAGGCAAGAGTACTGGAGTGGGTTGCCATTTCCTTCTCCAGGTGATTTTCCTAACCCAAGGATCAAACCTTGGTCTCCTGAATTGCAGTCAGATACATTACTGCTGAGCCACCACGGAAGTCTTCATAGAGAATAGAAGAGTTAGTCTATTTACGTGGTGTTCTACAAAACGTGGGTGGTCAGGTGGCCCAGGCTTAGCCAATCAGAGCCATTTCTTTGGGATTTATACGTATTTGTCTCTTTTCCTCAGAAATAACTACACCTGCATGACATGAAGAGACCAGCTGAGAGTCCCAGAAGCAGAGAGATGCACAGAGACAGGGATGGAGAGAGGCCTGACCCCCACGAGGCCACAGCTGGTTACGCTACCTGGGTCACTGGAGACCTATCAAGGCCCTCCCCCCCTCACCTCTGGATTAGACTTAGGGCTGGAGAGGCTAGAGTTCCATGGGTAAGGAGCTTAGACCCACTGTGACAGCTAATCACCTGCACAAGGCCTCTGTCTAGCTCACTGAGCCCTGAGCAGCCTCCGCTTCACACACTCACTCCTCTACTCCTCCCATCAGGGACTCAGTTGACTGGAGGAAAGCTCACCAGTCTCCATCCCACTTCAGGAAAGGATGAGAGCATCAGGGAAGCATCGCTGCTGCTTCCAGCACCACCCCTGGCCCAGCTTCTGTGATGGCCACTCCTCAGGCAAGGCCAGTCACTGTAGGGACCTAGGTCAACAGGGCCACCACTCCAGATTCCTTTCCAGTGAACTGGCACTCTGAGCGCTGGATGTTAGGAACCCCAGAGATCTAGACATGAGGTGCTCTGGGCACGTAGGGCTTCTGGGTGCTGGGAACTCTAGATTTTGGGTTTGCTGTGGTGTTCAGAGCTCTGGCACCCTTGGCGTTGGGAATCTTGGATTTTGAGAGCTCTAAGGTATTTAGAAGTCTGAACACTGAATGCTCTGGACGTCAAGGCTGTACCCCAGACAGGCCAAAGTCTGTGTTTCCCATCTCTCCTTCTAATTTTACCTGCAGCTGCTGAGATCCAGCCTGGGCCCCTGCTCTGATTCCTGTAATTGGCTCAGGCTGCCCCCCTGGACCGGGGCCAGAGTAAGCACGGGAGGATGGCCTGAAGGGCACACGGAGCCCCAGAGGCAGCTCTTGTTTCTAGAACCAACCTAGATCCTTCCCTTGGGACAGGATAGGGAAGGTGCTAGGCACTGACCACTAGGCATTCAAAGGAGGAAGAATCTGAGAGCAGAGCCCAGGTGGGTTTCTGCAGCTCCTGAGGCTGGGGCTTCAAGCCTGGTCAGGCCAGGCTGTAACTCAAAGCAATGTCCACCTTCCCCCAACTTCTTCGCAGCATCTCCCAGCACCCCTCCACCAAGCGCCCAGTGCTGCCAGCTCCTACAGTGCCTTCCAGAAGTGGCACACGTCTGGCCTGATCTCTCATCCCACCAGAAACACACCTGAGCACACTCCGTGCCACCCAACAGAGTCCTTGCTTCTTCAGGCTGATGATGACAAGTGAAACCAGTCAGCACCAGGGGATCTAATGTGGACCCTGCCCTCCCAGGAAATAGCACTGCGGTGGGAGGCTCCAGAGACATGCCTCAAACACAGTAGGTGGGGCTCGGCTGCTGCCCGTCCTCTTGCTGCCCTGCCCAGAAAGAAGCCAGCCGGCGAGATGTCTGACCCCATCGGTCCTCTCCTCTGATCTCCCCACGGTGGCTCAGGCTGGCCATGCCCTTCCTATCATGCGGGCCAGCGGTCTAGGGTTGGGAGCTTACGGTGGGGGTGAAGCCATCTCGGCTCTGACCTGAGCTAGGCCCAAACCTGCCTCCCTTGGGGGCTTATTCTGGCTGGAAGAAAACAGCCACTTTAGTCTCTGACTCGTGGAGACAGGCGATTTTTCAAACCAGAATCTTTCTCCTAAGCTTTTCCTCAGGACTCACCTCATTGTGCATCTGCTTGAAGCCCTTTCTAGATCAAAATGGGTAAAATGCACAGATCTATGTCTCTGTATGTATGCAAATGTACTTTGTGTGATGTCATCAGTCTAGCAAAACCCATGTGGGCAACACCTCCAACTTTCCCAAATCCCCAGGGAAAATCTATTTCCCCCACCCCATGGGCTAAAGTGTGAGACTGTCTCCCTGTCCTGGGATTCATCCCCAGTGCACCTTCGCCCTGACTCAGGACTGAGCCCTGAGCACTCCTCCCTTTCGCTTCTTCCAACCCCAGCCCACTCCCCACCCTCCACTTCACGTGGAGTCCTTAGAGTGGGGTGGCCATGTCGGTCCCAGAAGCTTCAGTGACACTCAGCACTCTCTTCTCAGGGGCCCCCAGCCCCAGGCTACTCCTTCAAGGGGAATGGAGGCCACTGTCCCACCCTCCTATTCTTCCTTGTCCCCACTCCACTCCATGGAGGATCTTCCAGCAGCCTCCACCCTGTCTTCCCTGTGTGGTGGCCCTTTATGACAATCCCCAGAGGGAAGGGGGGAGGAAGAAACCAGAAAGAGAATTTATTTCCCAGCAGGAGAGGCAGAGGGAGGGAGACGTGGATCACAGGGGCCCAGTCCCCAGCGTTGGGCACACACGCACACTGAGACCCAGAGCTGCTTCGGTGCAGTCACTCCCCCCCAAACACAGATCCATCTACACAAACCCACAAAGGCAGGGGGCATGGGAGCCACAGACCGCTCAGGAAGAGGGCACACACACATAAGACACCTGCGGTTCGCTCACAGAACACAAACCACAAACCTGAAAGGCTGGGGGCAGAGGAGAAACAAAAATAATCTTGCTGAAGAGATGAACATCTCCAAATCTACCCAGTTCTGACCAAGCCTCTAATATGAATAGGGTGTAAGTTCTGAGTGGTTGGGCCCTGGAGAAGCCTGGTGGAATGGACTGGCGCTCCTGGGCAGGAAGTGTCTTTGCCTAGTACCTGCTATCTTGCTCAGAGCCTCTGTACATTAAAAAAGTGGAATCTCACTTGTCAGCTGATCTTGTTTGAGTTTGGCATGTGTGAATCAGCTTCTTAGAGGCTGACTATCCCCAGGGAACAAAGAAAACTGGCTTCCTGGGCAGAAAACAGTGAAGACAGACTCAGGGTGCAGAGAAGAGACTGGTCCCCTTCCTGAGCACATGCTGGGGCGACAATAGTCCCCTGACAGCCAGTACTAACTGGCCCTTCTCCTTGAAAGCTGGTGACCACAAGACAAGCAAACGTGGGAGCCCCTTTCCACCAACTGCCAAGCTTTGCTGCTCGGAGGCAGCCTGGAGCAATGTGTTTTGTTTATTTTGTAGGACAAGAAACTGAGGCTCAGCAAAGCTCCCTTTGGCAAAGTCTCCTTTAGCTAGGATTGGAACCTCCGCATGTCTCCCCAGGGCGAGAACAGAGGGCCCAGGTTGGCGTCTGCAGCGCTTGTAATACAACCACCCCTGTGCGCGCTAAGTCATTTCAGTAGTGTCCGACTCTGTGACCCTATGGACTGTAGCCCACCAGGCTGCTCTGTCCATGGGATTCTCTAGGCAAGAATACTAGAGCAGATTGCCATGCCCTCTTCCAGCGGATCTTCCCAATCCAAGGATAGAACCCGAGGCAGTGTAGGTGTGACTAAACCAGTGAGAGGGTCGGTGGAGAAAGGACCTCCAAGCCCTCCAGTTCCAAGGAGTAGAACCCAGGCCTTACCCAGCTGTGCCCACAGTCCCCAGCGGCACTGATCCAAAGGGGATGGAATGTGATCAAACTTCTCTCTAGGTTCACGTGAAGGCAGGTGCAGAAGGCCGGGGCCTGGCAGGCTAACTCCAGCCCCAGTCCCCCAAGTGCCCCAGGCCTTTCTGGCTTCATTCCAGCCTAGTCCAAGAGGATGACATCTACTTCCTCCAAGGGCCCCAGCTGGAGGGCAGCGAGGATGAGGCAGAACAGGGGGCTCCTTTGCGGAGCCCAGTCCCAGGAGTTCATGGGGCTCAATCCTTGGAAAGCTTAGAGCAACTTGTAAATTTATTCCCTGTGAGGAGCCTGAGAAGTCGGCCAGGGGTGGGCAGGGCGGCCAGGGGAGCTGCTCGGAGAGAGAGGATCTTGGCCAGGTCTCCCAAGCCTTTTTCACTCTTGGCCCCCACCTGCCCGAAACCAAAACAGAAGCTCAGGAGGAGCCACCAGGAGCATCGCGGGGCGGGCAGGCTCGCGGCGTCACAGAGCCTCAAGAAGCTGATGCAACTTTCCCTTTAAGAAAGCCACGTGGGCGCCCCGCGGTGCGGACTCAGCTCGCCTGGGCCGGGGGCTGCAGCATGGGAAGGGGGGACGGGAAGGGGGCGCTGCGGCCCAAGCCCCTCTGTGTCCTGCCGTCGGTCTGGGTGTTTGGGGGCTCCACGGGGCTGAGCCTCAGGAAGAGAGAGAACGCGCGAGCGAGTGCGTGTGTGTGATCGCGCATGCATGCGAGCATCTGTGGATGAGTCTGGGCGCACGCGTGGGGATGTCTGTCTTTCCGGAAAGGTCGGGTAGGTGCGTGCGTCTGGGTGTCACCGCTGTTACCAAGGAGCTGCAGCGGGGGGAACGGCGGCGCGGGACGGCGGCGGGGGTGTGGGGTGCAGGGCGGGGCCTGTTCCTGTGGGAGGGGAGCTGCGTGCCTTGACGGTTTGGTCTCCAGCGGCGGGCACGTGGCAGTACCAGAAGCGCCGGAACCAGAGCGTCCGTTCGAGGCGCCAGCTGGGTCTGCGCACTGGGGGCCTGCCGACGCCGGGGACCTCCAACCGGCCTGCCTCCCTATCTGCCCGCCGACTCGCCGGTCGGGTGCGGGTTCCTGCGTGCCCAAAGGTCTTGGGAAGCCGTGCCAGGGAGTCTCGGTGCCCTCGGACCCTTGTCTGCGGCTCCCGGCTTTGGGAAGGGGCTACAGCCGCGGTGTTCTCCGGAGGTTGCTCTCCCTGGAAGAATCCGCGCCATCCCCACCCCAACCGTCATTCCAGGTGCGCTAAGGACGGGCCCGGGCGGCCGCAGGGGAGGGTAGGGGCTGAGCAGCCCGGGGAACCCACCCCGAGCCGGTGCCCCGCACCCCGCAGGGGAGGGTAGGGGCCTAGCAGGCCAGGGCGCCAAACCCCAACCGGTGCTGCGAACCCAGCAGGTGAGGGTAAGGGCCTAGCAGCCCGGGGCGCCCACCCCCAGCCGGTGCCCCGCACCCCGCAGACAATGGTCGGCGGGAGCAGACCACGAGGCTGGGGCCGGGCGGGAGGGGGCCTTTCGCGGAGAGCCCGGAGGAGCCCGAGCCGGCCCGGGGGCGGGGACCTGGGCGCCCCGGTATTTTCCGAGGCAGGGGCCGGGGGCGGAATTATCGCCCCTACACCAGCTGAGGGGCCCACACGTGGCGGTTGATGTAATGGCCGCTCCCGACACCTCGCACCCGGATTAAGGCGAAGGCGCCGGCTTCGAGGAATCGGGGCTCTCCAGGCGGCGCTACAGCTTGGAAAGCGACCTCGCCTTTTCCCGCGGTTCAGGGGCCGGCCTCTTCTGGGCGGACCGGCCGCTTCTTAAAGGAGCCGCGTCCCCTTTCGGGCCAGTTCTCTGCAGGCCACGCCCCCTCGCTGGTCACTGAAAGGAGCCGCGTCCCTGTCTCTCTGACAGCTCTCATAAGGCCTAGGTCTGCTTCTTTGCTGAAACAAGCTTGATGCTGCAGCTGCAAGAAGATAAAGGTTGGAGGGCCGAAGAGTGGAGAAGGAGAGAAGGGCCTGAGAGCTTAAAGAACCCCAAAGTGAGGGACTATCAGAAGATTGGAGGGTAGTGGGTGAGGGGGACTGGTTCCAGGAAGGGATTAATGGGCCCACGTGTGTCCAAGCACCGCAAGCAAACGCCCCGTTAACTCGGCCTACACAGTGACTGAGACTCAGTGCCCAGCTCTGAGGATGCAGAAGAATCACACCTCTGCCCTGGGATCTCTCCAGCTGGTGGGGAAGGCAGATTTGGACACAAGTAACCATGCTCCATTTCTGTCCTTTATCGAGCCCATCTTTGCATGAAATGTTCCCTTGGTATCTCTAATTTTCTTGAAGAGATCCCATTCTGTTGTTTTCCTCTATTTCTTTGCATTGATCGCTGAGGAAGGCTTCTTATCTCTCCTTGCTATTCTTTGGAACTCTGCATTCAGATGGGAATATCGTTCCTTTTCTCCTTTGCTTTTTGCTTCTCTTCTTTTCCCAGCTATTTGTAAGCCCTCCTAAGACAGCCATTTTGCTTTTTTGCATTTCTTTTCCATAGGGATGGTCTTCATCCTTGTCTCCTGTACAGTGTCACGAACCTCTTGTCCATAGTTCATCAGGCACTCTATCAGATCTAGTCCCTTAAATCTATTTGTCACTTCCACTGTATAATCATAAGGGATTTGACTTAGGTCATACCTGAATGGTCTAGTGGTTTTCCCTACTTTCTTCAATTTAAGTCTGAATTTGGCAATAAGGAGTTCATGATCTGAGCCCCAGTCTGCTCCTGGTCTTGTCCTTGCTGACTGTGTAGAGCTTCTCCATCTTTGGCTGCAAAGAATATAATCAATCTGATTTCGGTGTTGACCATCTGGTGATGTCCATGTGTAGAGTCTTCTCTTGTGTTGTTGTAAGAGGGTGTTTGCTATGACCAGTGTGTTCTCTTGGCAAAACTCTGTTAGCCTTTGCCCTGCTTCATTCTGTACTCCAAGGCCAAATTTGCCTGTTACACCAGGTGTTTCCTGACTTCCTACTATTGCACTGCAGTCCCCTATAATGAAAAGGACATCTTTTTGGGGTGTTAGTTCTAAAAGGTCTTGTAGGTCTTCATAGAACCGTTCGACTTCAGCTTCTTCAGCGTTACTGGTCGGGGCATAGACTTGGATTACCGTGATATTGAATGGTTTGCCTTGGAAACAGACAGAGATCATTCTGTCGTTTCTGAGATTGCATCCAAGTACTCTTCAAGAAAATTAGAGATACCAAGGGAACATTTCATGCAAAGATGGGCTCGATAAAGGACAGAAATGGTATGGACCTAACAGAAGCAGAAGATATTAAGAAGAGGTGGCAAGAATACACAGAAGAACTCTACAAAAAAGATCTTCACGACCCAGATAATCACTATGGTGTGATCACTACCTAGAGCCAGACATCCTGGAATGTGAAGTCAAGTGGGCCTTAGAAAGCATCACTACGAACAAAGCTAATGGAGGTGATGGAATTACAGTTGAGCTATTTCAAATCCTGAAAGATGATGTTGTGAAAGTGCTGCACTCAATATGCCAGTAAATCTGGAAAACTCAGCAGTGGCCACAGGACTGGAAACGGTCAGTTTTCATTCCAATGCCAAAGAAAGGCAATGCCAAAGAATGGAGGGAAGGTGTTCGGCAGGGGCCCGCCTGAGCGAGGGCATGGAGGCGTGCCTGCACATGCTGTGTTTGCTGTGCCCAGAGCTTCTGGTCCAAGTTAGTGATGCAACTCCAGATGCCCAGAGCCCAGGCTGAGCAGCATCAGGATAGAGAAGGCCCATCCTGGTCGCCTGGCTGGGGCGAGGTGTGGGAGCATGTGCTGATCCAAGCTGACTCCCCTTCAGGGGAAAGGTTGAGGCCATTCACACAGACAATGAAGGAATTGGACCCTGTCCCAGTTCTGTGTTCAGTTTTTTTTTTTATATGGTATCTGGAGAGTCAAAAATAAACCTTTGCCAATTGGGACAGGAAGCCTGGAGACCAAGGGTTTCCAGGGAAGGGTTGGGAGAAGAGTGAGGTAGGAACTGGATTGAGGGTCATCCAGAAAGGGACAGGACGGGAGGGAAGAGCGGCAGGTGGTCTGGGCCCTGTACTACCCGTTCTGGAGAGCCACATACGTCCTTCCCTGCCTTCCCCGGGCCAAATCCTCACCTCATTCTCTGCTGTCTCCATAGCTCTGGAGGCCTGCACTCTGAAAGGTGCTAGAAACAAAGCCCGTGAGTGTGATCCGGGACTCCAGAGCCCCTAACCCACCGCCACCATGGCAGGAAAAGGTGCCAAAGGGATGCTGGTGAGTACAGGGACCAGACTGCTGTGAGGGGGTGGGGGTCATGAGCACTGTCTGTCCCTTCTGGGGCCTGCTGTCAGCTGCTGGCCCCGACAGGAGGGGCTTGGAGGCTCCACGGGGCCCCAAGTCTGGCACTGCGAGGACTCCTGAGTGCTGGGGCTATCGCAGGCCCCTAGCAGGTTAGATACTGCCATGGTTTGGAGCTCACAGCAGGTAGATTCTGCTACAGAGCCTGAAAGTCATGCTGGGAGGCAGGAAGCACACTCCCCACCCTCATCACAAGATACCCTGGAGATCAGGCTGCAGTCCATCCTGCCGGGAGGGCTGTCCTGTGGCTGACACCCCAGCACCCTCATCCTGTGCTCTGCCTGCTGTGGGGAGCATTCAGTAGGGGCCGATCAAGGAGTCCTCAGAGACTGATTTTTCTCTTCTCCCACTCGAAAAATAACGCAGAGCATTCCATGTTGAATCCTCTTGTGAGGTCTTTCAGGAAACATCCCTCTCCCCTTTCCCCAAGTCACGGCTCTTCACTGCCCACTGCCTGAGAGCACAGGAGAGGTGGTGCGAAGCGAGGGCAAGAGCAGGGCCAGCTCATGGATGGACGGGGCAGGCTAGCTCTGGACTCAGAAGCCAGGAAAATACCCCAAGGGCAGTTGTTGTCTTCCTTCTCTGGGGATATTGCCTCAAGAACCAGTGAGGCTGGGCAGCTGCCCGGGAGGAAGCCAGTGGCTAAGCATGGCCCTTCCCTTGGCTCCTCCCTTCCCCACATGGATTCTCCTGTTGCTGTTCTCATTCAGTGAAAGACTGATTGACCTAGGGTCTCCTGCTGGGCTCTCCCCAAACAAGCCCTGTCTCTCACCAGGGACTTCTGGGACTCTCAAGTCCTCGGTCCAGAGAAATGCTGTTGGGGAGGGAGCCAAACAGTTGTGCCCCAGGCTCAGGACCCTCTCTCCTGCCTGGTCCTGAACTTCCAGCATCCAGCCCCTCAGGCCCGCTCTGATCTGGCCCACTCCTGATTGGAAGAAATCTGAATGAATTAGGCTTCTCAAAGTATTCCTGAGCCAGCCTGAGCTCTTGAGTGCTCAGATGTGGGCAGAGATGGAGGTCTCAAGAGCCGCATCTTGCTGCTGCTGCTGCTGCTAAGTCGCTTCAGTCGTGCCCGACTCTGTGTGACCCCATAGATGGCCACCCACCAGGCTCCCCCGTCACTGGGAGTCTCCAGGCAAGAACACTGGAGTGGGTTGCCATTTTCTTCTCCAGTGCATGAAAGTGAAAAGTGAAAGTGAAGTCGCTCAGTCATGTCCGACTCTTAGCGATCCCATGGACTGCAGCCTACCAGGCTCCTTCGTCCATGGGATTTTCCAGTCAAGAGTACTGGAGTGGGGTGCCATTACCTTCTCCGTGTATACTTGCTAGGGGGGAGTAGATGCCATGATCAGATCAAGACTGGCTTCCTTCTTGCCAGAAGTGTTGGAATTGCCATGGGACTGTAGCAGAAAGTGGAGTGCGGCTCTGCCCCTCCCGCCATGGAGATTCTGAGTCCTGTGAAACTTAAGAAACTCTCTGAGTACTCGCTGGCTGCTCTGCTTTCTCTGGAGTGACCCTGAAAGGACTGGGGGCATGCAGGCAGGGGTGATGTGGGACCCACGTGGGCAGCACAGAGAACCTGAATCCCAAGGTCCCAGAACCGCTGCTGGGGCTGAGCTTCCCAGACCCCAGGCTCTGCCGGCTAGCCCGTCTGTGGAGGGGAATGCCACCTTGGGACACCTGTTCCCAGCACCAGGATGTGCCTAAAGATAGCCAGAGTGTCGTTTCCTTCGTGCCCTTTGACCTTTGCCATCTGCCCAGTGCTGCTGCATCCGAGGCTCCACAGCAGGTCCCCTGGGCACCCCCAGTGGTTGCTCGAGATTCTATTCCTGCTTCTTTCTCAGTTCTGCTTATGGCCCTGGGCTCCACTAGTCTCAGGACTCAGTTGGAACCAGTGCTGCCTCCATGTAGCACTTGTCTCTGAGGCGCGCCATCCCTCTTAGCTAACCTGGGCAGCTGTACCTGGACTTCATCAGCTGCCCGTGGTCCCCTAAGGGCAGATTGTGAAGGATGCTCCTTCTCTAGAGGCCATGGTGGGGCAGAACAGAGGGAGCTGAGGGCCATGCGTGTAAACCAGGGGCACTTGGACCCTCCCAGCTGGTCTGTGACTTCTGTTGCCATTTGTGTTCTGGTATGTGGCAGTAGGCAACTGGCCCTGGCCACAAGGTCTTCACTTCCATCCCCCTTTGCCCCAGGCTTGGGTGTGAAGACATGGGCCCCCTGGATCTCCTCAGTGTCTACCCTATATCATCCTTGGAGCCTCTGCTGGGCTCTCCATGCGGCAGGTGCCCCGTGGAGGGCAAGCCACTTCCCAGCAGGTGCCCAGGCCCACATGCCTGCCGCACGTGTTCCACCCCCCTACTCCCAGCCCAGATGGTCTCTGCCAGGTCAGCTCAGCTGCCTCCCTCACACCTCAGCAGCTCCTAGGACAGGGCCATGCAGGAACTCAGCTGGCCAGGGTGCTTCCAAGCCTGGGAGCAGCTGGGATGCTTGGCAGCACCAGGGATGGGGGTGGGTGGTTCCTTTCATGGAGACCTAGTGCCTCTATTTATACACATGTAGGGCCCGGTTGCCAGGGGCTCAGAGGACAGGGGGCTGGTAGAGAGGAGCCCAGGACAGGAGAGCCCCACTGCTGCTGCTGCTAAGTCACTTCAGTCGTGTCCGACTCTGTGTGGCCCCATAGATGGCAGCCCACCGGGCTCCTCTGTCCCTGGGATTCTCCAGGCAAGAATACTGGAGTGGGTTGCCATTTCCTTCTCCAATGCATGCGTGCATGCTAATTTGCTTCGATTGTGTCTGATTCTGTGTGACCCTATGGACAGCAGCCCATCAAGCTCCTCTGACCACGAGATTCTCTAGGTAAGAATACTGGAGTGGGTTGCCATGTCCTTCTCCAAGAGCCCCACTGGGTCCGCTTTAATCCTACAGTCTCACACGAAGTCCAACTCAGTCCTCCCCTCTGCCTGCTCCCCACTCGTATAGCATCTTGGGCAGATAGGCCTTGGTGAGTCTTACTGGTCTCTCCCCACATCTCTGCTGCATTGGGTGCCTCTGCTACTGGGAAGCCTCAAGATGAATAAGAGCAGAGTCACCCAGGCTAGGGCTCCAGGTGCTGGAGCATCTAAATCGTCTTAGAAGGCTTTGAAAGCACCACAGGCCACCTGGGGCTGGCCTACCCTGACCTCTTCTGTTATGCTTTGACAAAAGTGTTTAGATACTTCTTGTCTGCAGCAGCCATCACAGAGCCTGGTGCACAGTGGATGTTCACTCAGCCTGGGTCCTGGCATGTGGCAAGTGCTCAACCAGTGTGGGCTTGACACATCCTAGGAGCTCAGCAAGCACGGGGTTTGGCATACACCAGGCCCTCCCTTGGTAGAAGGCTTGTCACTTACCAGGCATTCTCCTAGCATGAGTCCTGGCACGTGACAAGTGTTCAACCAGTATGACATGGCACACATTGGGCACTCATCTAGCACAGTGCCAGGCGCACAGTGCATGCTCACCCTGCTCAGGGCTGACCATATCCTGGGTCCTCACCTGACCCAGAATTTGGCATACATGGGGCACTCATCTAGTGCAGGACCCAGCAAACCACCAGGGCTCCCTGGCATGGGGCTGGCACACAGTGGGTTGCTCTCCCAGCACTGGACTTGGCACACACTGGGTGCCTTCCTGGTGTGGTTTGTCACACAGTAGGTCTTTTCCTATCTCAGGCACCAACACACAGTGGGCACTCTCCTTATATGACAAGGACTAGAACAGAGGAGGTGCTCTCCTAGCCAGGCCAGCCTGCACAATGGCTGGATGATCCTAGATTCACAACTACAGCCTCCTCAGTGAAATGGACAATATCTAGATCCAGAGGAAAAGACCCAACCTCCTCAGGCTTCCTCACTGGACCTAGGACAGCCCTCCATTCTGCTTGGCCTCCCTCCCCAGCCTGGCCTCCCTGGAGCCCCCCAACTCAGCTCTGTGGCCTCCCCTCCCCTCACTCAGCTTCCCAGCAGCCCCAGCATCCCAGCACGTTGCCGTCCTGCCTCAGCAGGACCTTACCTCAGAGTCACAGGTCGCACACAAAGGCCCTCGACTCCTGGGCCCTCTGGAGGAATGCCTGCTCTTATTAAGAAAAGTCAGAGGCAGGCTTGGGGGAGCTGGCCTCCCTGAATGGGGCTAGAGCAGCTGGATCCCACTAATGAGGCCTCGTTAAGGCCAGGACCCAGCAGGGCTGCTGCACCTGCTGTCCCCATGGCCAGAGCCAGAGAAAGCTGTCCAGCCAGGGTAGATGCCTGTTCTGGGCACTCGGCCCAGGCCAGGGCAGCCAAAGCCCAGACCCCACCCTGGGTGGAAGTGAGCATTTGGGCATCATGGGTGACTGGGCCTTCCTGGAACCAGTGGCCCAGCCAGGGGCTTGGCCCTCAGTCTGGACTTGCAGGAAGTCAGCGGAAGTCAGCGGAAGTCAGCAGAGCATGTCTGGGGACCCGGCTGCATGAGGCTGGCCTGGAAGCAGCTCAGTCACTAGGGTCTGAGGCCATTCTCCTGGGAGACTTGCTTGAGCCAAGATCACTCCCCATCTTCTCTCCCAAAATGGGCATAGAAGCATACCCACCTCGAGGGCCTGTTGGGAGGATTAAATGAGTTACTATATATTAATATGAAGTGTTTAGGATAGTATCTGGCTCACAGTAAGCAGTTAATATATACTATTATATACTAGTAATTAATACTATTATTAATAATGCTTACTAGCTTCAAAGGTGGGTAGATATGATCCCCATTTTAGAGATAAAGAAACTAAGACCAGACAAGTAAAGTAACTTGCTTAAGGAGATACATGGAGGGAGACCCACCAGAGCTGGGGTTTGAACACAGGCCTGTCTGACTCTAAAGACTTGGCTCTTTAAAAATAATGATGTTGGGACTTCCCTGGTAGTCCAGGGGCTAGGAATCCACCTGCAGTGCAGGAGACACGGGTTCAATGCCGCTGGTCAGAGAACTAAGGTCCCACATGCCGCGGAGCAACTAAGCTGTTGCAGCACAACTAAAGAGCCCGTGCGCTGCAACTTAGACCCAACACAGCCCAACAAATATTTTTAAAATAATAATCACAAGAAAGTTTAAAATAGTATCATCCTGCCATGTTCCCACTGGGGTCAGCACACTTAGCAAACTCACAGGGAAGCTGCCTTTGCATCAGAGTTCATGCTTGATCTCAGGTTGCTGAGACCCTACCTTGTAGCAGACTCTTTGCCGCCCGTCAGTCTCCAAACGCCGGAGGCCATGTCTTCCCAGCACCAGAGCCTGCGTGCCCACCTTCCTGGCCCCTGGTGTGTGGGGTCTCCGCGCCCAGTGGAGACGGACCAGTGAGGGGGCCTTAGAGAAGAGGGACTGGGGTCTGAACGACATTCCATGCGGACCACTCAGCACACGCTACCAGAGGGGCCTCCTCAGGTTCCAGGTGACACAGTGCTAATCCGCAAGGGCCCGTGTTCTGCAGCTGCCCTCTGGGCTAATGCCGTCTTTCTCAGACAGGTGACAGTGCAGTTCACCAGGCCGCAGCTCTTTTGCACAATCATTCACATTCTTCTGTGAGGACACACTCTACTGTCTTGGCTGCTGGGGATCCCCATGTCCTGGGGGGATTGCTCCAGGGCCCATCACCCCTCAGCCCACAGCACTCTGCGAAGTCTGAGATGCTCGGGTAGTGCCCTGTGGCTACGTCCCCTGCTCCCTGCCCCTTCACCATCTCTAGTGCCCAGTGGTACCCAGCCTCGTTTCCAGGAGCCCACCAAGTGCCAGGCCTGTGCTCTCAGAAGCATCTGGGCCCCAGAGCCCACTCTAGATGGGAATGAGCCGCCCTCTCTCTCTCTCTCCTGTGCCCGCCCTGCCTCACCCTGTGGTTGTGAGTGTGTGTGTTTTGTTCCAATAACTTGCTGGGAACAAAGGAGAAACACAACAAGCCCCACGCCTCACTCTAGCTGTGGAGCATCCGCGCTGGGCTGCATGGGGACTGGCCGGAGCGGGAGGGCCAGGGAAGAGGGTAGGCAGACCTTTGGGAGGAGATGAAGTAAAAGTAATCGATGCTGCCCAGCAGGCAGTGGAAGAGGCAGGGGATGCATCAGTGTCGCCCGGAGCTTGCAGAGTTGTGAATGAGTGGAGGAGACCCACGCACTCCACTCCAAGTGCTCACCTCAGGATGGCGGCGGCTCAGGGACCTGTGGACCCCTCCTCCCCAGAACAAGTCAGTCATTTTCCAGGAGGTCGAGCCCCCTCTCTGGTGCCAGGCAGACTGAGAGGCAGGACTCTGGGTGGGGAGAGGGGCTGAGTGGTCTCTGCCAGGGAGGGGCAGGTGCAGCCAGCCAGAGAGACAAACACCAGCAAAAGCAACTGTGCAAAGGAGCAGGAAGAGTTAGCTGTGTGGTGGGGGCACGGGGGAGAGGAAAATGGGGGTGTGAGGGCTCCCCCAGCCCAAGGACCTGCTGAGAATCTGCTCTGTGTATCAAAGCTGCATTGTCCTAGCTCCCGGGGAGACGGGCCGGAGGTGCCCAGGAACTGTACTAATCAATTCAGCCCCATTGTCTGTGCCATGGCAGTTACTCCTATGGGGAGAGTGGCTGAGGGGGCAGGGGGACTTGCTACAGGGGCTGTGTAGGTGAGGATGGGGGAAGGGGGCGGGTGAGTGTCTCAGCTAAGAGGCGACAGACCCTGCGGAATGTTCGCCAGTGTCCAGGACTAGGGCCCGGGTGGGGTGGGCACCACCAGTGTGCCCTCATCCCTGGGAGCCAGGGGTGGCAGGCACAATGTGGCTGATGGCAGGGAGGGAGAGGGGACTGGGACAGTCACCTTTCTCTGCAGCACATCCTGACTTGACCTCCAGAAGGCAAGAGAAGACATGTCCTCTGGGAAGACCTGGGTTGGGTTTGGGAGTAGCATTATGCAGGGCTGCCCTCCACCCTCAGGACTGCCATGGTCAGCAACCAAAGCCACTTCCAAAATGCTAGTTTGCTGCCAGCCGACTGGGGCAGAGGCTGCTCACGGCTGCCACGGTGTGGGGCCGGACTGCTGGGCTCCAGGACAGAGAAAGAGCCCACCCAATGGTCCCGTCACTACTCCCAGCATCTGGAGTGGAGCCCGGCTTGCCTGGGCTGTGTCTCCTGTCTGCTGTCCACAATATTGGTGGGTGACTATTGGCAGAGCCCTCTGCCATTCAGGGCTCTGAGATGAAACAGCACCGGGCACGTCCTTGGTCGGGGAACCAAGAACCAAAGGGTGTGAGGTCACGGGGTCTCCCGAGGCAGCCACAGTTTACTGTCATGGCTCTTCTGCTTGAATTCCCCCACTGGAGCTCAGAGAAGGCTGCCAGGGATCTGGATTTGGCTCAAGGTCAGTCTGGGATGTAGGGTCTTGCCTGTTCTCCTCTGCCAAGTTTGTCTTGGATAGAGCTTTATCCCTTGAGCAGACCCTGGGGCTGCAGAGTCCTGGACAAGAAGCTTGCCAGCTCCCAGCAGGGCCTGCCCTGCCCGGCCTGCTCCAGGAGTCCTCAATGTCCACCGAGAGCAGAAGAGAGAGCTCTCAATTCACAGAAATATCAGTGGACACTGCTCTCGGATCAACTCACAGAAATATCCAGTGGACATTGCTCTTGGAGGGTGGGAGTTGGCAGCCTGAGCACAGCTATCGCCCAGAGTAGAAACCTGGGCCGCCTCTGAGTCTGGACACGAGGGAGGGAGGAGCGCCTCTGTGCTGCAGGGAGGGAAGGTGGCCTCTGGGAGCAGGCTCTGCAGCATTGTTTCCTCTTTACACTGTGCTGTAGTTTCCAATTTTGTTTTTAAATGATAAGCTCATGATTGGAAAGAAAGCAATAACAACTTTTTTTTTTTTTTAAGTTGTTTAGAAAGCCAGGGAGCTAATGGAAAATACAGGAGAGAGTCAGAAATAGCAAATTCCAGGCAAGGCAGAGCTCCAGAATCTGAGGAGATCTATTGAGGTTGTCTGTCTGTCCCCTGATTTTATAGCTAAGGTCTCTCAATGCTGAGAGTGAAAGAGGTTCGGACTCCTGAGGGTGCAGATTCTAGAATGCTAGGATGCTAAACCTCAGTGCGAGATCCCCGCCCTGCCAAGCCCAAGGTGTGGGGGGAGCTCTGGTTTCTGCCCTCGGAGCTAAACTGCCTGAATTCCAGGAGCTCGCCCAGAACAGTGAATAAAGAGAGGGCAGAGGGCTAAGGAGAGGACTTATATAAGCAACTGCTCAGTGTGGCTTACCCTCCTGGGCAGGGATGGGGTGGGAGGTTGTGAACCCAAGACAGGTCACAGATCCTTGTGCAGGCATGGACACTGCTGCCTCAATGACTGCTTCTAAGGACAGGGGCGCTGAGGGTCTTATGTGAGTATGTCTTTGCATGGCAGATGTCACGGAGGATGATCAGCCAGCCCACCCACACAGCCGTGGAAGGCACTCCCTGAAGCCTGCATCCTGCTGGGCCTGGGGAAGCTTGGGCACAGGGCGAGGCAATCCCCACCCTTGAGATCACCCATGAGGCCAATGAGGACGAGTCAGAGGTGAGGGTAGGGGCTATCCAGGGAACCCGAGGAGGAGGGACCAACCCAGAAGGGCACCAGGCCACTCTGGTTTAACTCACCACCCAGGTGTGAGTGAGGGAGGGAGGTTGGGAGGGCAGCGAGGGGCAGCAGACAGAGGGAGATGGGTGATGGGCAGCAGGAGCCTGGAGCCTGGCCAGTCAGCAGGGCTGAACTGTGTTAGGCAGACGGGCCACCAGTCTGGGTCAAACCCATGATCACAAAGAGATTCTTTTGTGGACACCTCAGAGCCAACAACCTCTGCAGGGATTGTTACTATCAGTGACAGACCTTCCACCCAGCAGGTGAAAAAGAACGAAGGGCTTAAAATGAGGAAAATTATGCAAGGAGAAAAAAAACTTGTGCAGCATTAAAAGAGTCTCACCGGCCTTGGGCATTGCTGTCCAGGAAGGAAGTGGAGGGGAATCCCCAGAGGAGGGCTGGAAGGGAACTGGAGCCCCCAGTAGCCCCTACAGAGGGACCCTTCCCTCCAGTGTTCTTGGAGGAAGGTGGGCTTCCTCTGTCCTTTGCTGAGCGCCACGCCCTCACCAGTCAGACTGCCTGCACATAGCTTTGCACTGGAATGAAAAGTCAGAGGCCTAGCTGTGGACCAGGCCCGCATGGCAGCATTCCCTCCACAGCTCCTGAATGGGGCTCTGAAGGGCTGGGATACAGGGCTAGGGAGCAGCGGCTGGTGCTGCTTCTGCTGGGAGCTCCTCCCACCACTTGCAGGGCATCACTGCACCTCCTTCTGCATAGCGGACCCCTCATGTTGTCTGTTACTTCCTGCCACAGTCCCATCCCCAATTCCAGCTCCAGGCTCCAGTCCCCCAGGCTCGGGCCTCCAAGGGGCACAGCCAGCAGGACTGAAGTGCTGAGCGCAAGGCTCAGTAGTGTGCTGCTCGTGAACGCCACCACTGCCCCCTGAGGGCTCAGTCAGCCTGTGACTCGCTGCTGGCCGCCCTCCTGGGCCCCTCCACACCAAAGGAGGAGCAGAGACCTCAGAGGCCCAAGTCTGGTCCCACTGCGCTTGGTCAGGCCTTGAACATCAAACCTTAGGGCCTCGGTCTCTGCAAGAGGCCTTGCCCTTGCTCCACCTGTGAGGCCACCCTGGATCCTTAGTTGTCTCTCTTACAGCTATAACTGCTGCTTCGTGACCCCACCCATGTACTCTGCAGCTGCTACAATCCTCCATTGTGCCCCTAAGTAAACAAGCTTCAGACAGAATAAAACTGTTATTGTAGGATCAACATGCAGGAAGCCTATTTGGCTGGGCTTTGTTTGGGAATGGATAAACTACACCAGGCAGGCCTCGTGCCCTCTGAAAACATGCCCCTGGACCCTACGCTATTGCTAGGCCTGTCCCCAAAAAAGGCCCTAGGAGGGGGTGACAGGCTTAGCCAGGATTCTGTAGGGACCTGTCACACCAGGACTAGGAGCTGCCCTCTCTCAGGGCCAAGGTGGCTTTCAAGCCTTCTCATCAGGGCAGCCTTCTGTGACCTCACCCTGCTCCCACCCCAACCCTAGTCATCCTTTCACACTATTGTGACTTGATAAATTCGCCTTTGTGGTCTCGTTTAAGTTGCATGTCAAAATTATCTGTTTATCTCATTAATGGCTTACTTCCCCCTGGACTTCTAGCTCTAAGTGGGTCGGGGTGTGTTTTGTTCCCTTCTGAATTTCTTGAGCCTGAGGTAGGGCCTGGCACATAGTAGGTGCTTGTAAACCTTCGCGAGTGAATGCACACAGGCTCTGCTGGTCAGCTCTGGGTGCTCTGTGAAGGGTTCCTGGTACTGGGCCCCAGACCTCCCAGGACCATGTGAGGCTCAGGGTCTCCTCTGGGCAGTGCTGGGTGGGAGGTGACACCTTTGTGCAGGACAAGGGTGTCTGTGCCTTAGTGCCCACGTGCTGTGGAAGCCTGAAGTGGCCCCCCAGATGTGTCCCCTGAGAGCAAAGGGTGCATGGCTAGGAGGCCCATCAGGTGCTGGGGCCTCTGGGCCTACCTTCCCAAATAGACCTTCCTGGAAGGCGCAGGCCCGGTGAGACCATTCCCCCACGCTGCGCCTGTCGGTCAGTGTCAGCGTCCAGCAACATGTCAAAGCATCAGGCCCATGTGTTAATTTGCCTGCATGCCATGAATCTGTCTCTTTCAAACTGAGGGTCAGTGTCACTACCGCGCTGTCCCTCAGAGGTCGTGCGGCTATGTCTCTGATCCTGGGTGTCCTCAGGGACACCTGGCCATTTCTCTCAGGAGAATAGCCCACCTCTGGGAGACTGCCTCTGTCACTCAGGGCCTCTCGGGGCTTCTCTGTTGGTGACTCTCAGGGTCCTCCCTGGCCTCTTAGTGAGACTCCTCTGACCTCTCAGGCTCTGGCTCAGGGTGGCTGACTCAGTGGGAGGGGTGGAAGGGACGTGGCCTGGGGGACAGGTCTGCTCACACGTATAACGGGACTTACTGGGTTAGTCCCAACTGTGGGGTTGGGGTCCTCAGTGGGGCTTCAGGCCACCCCGTCCAGCCCCACAGCTCCCCAGGCAAGCAAGCCCGCACCCTTCCTTTGTGGCAAACCCCCTCATCAGCCCTTTCTGACCAACCCCCTCTTCTGCAGCCCATGCTCTCTCAGCTCAGAGACCTTTTTCCAGAGTCAGTCCCCCTGAGGGAACTGGAACTAGAACTCCCCAGAGTCTGTCCTCCAAGTCTGGCATGGTGCCTACAACTCTGGTCTCCTCCCCCAATTCAGCAACTCCCCCCCGACCCAGCCCAGGTCAGCTTCCCCAGGGCTCTCCTCCCCAGTCATGGGCAATTAGAGATGGCTCCCCTGGCCCTCCCATCCTGAGTCCAGAATGCCTTCCTCAGGTCTGGCCCAGCTCAGTTGCTTCCCCCTTCTTGTACCCTACAGTCCTGACCACCATGTGCCCCCTAGAAAAAGCCTTCAGTGGGGGAAGGGATTCAGCGTCCCCTCCCACACAGGCACCTGCCATGGGCAGTGTGCTCAGCCTGGCGATATGGTGGTGGCGGGTTGGGGGCTGTCTGGATACAGGCCCATTTGTGCCCAGCCTACCTTGGTTGCTTGGTATGAGGCTCAGCTGCTCCCAGATCCTCACCCAGAGGGGAGAGGGGAGGCTTTGGAGGGGCTGGGGCTGGGGGGACTCTCAACTCGAGCTCCTTCTCAGTTCCCCACCTCTCAGATGCTGGCAGCAGCTCCTCGGGTGGGCTGGTGCTCCCAGCACAGGGTGCTGGGGCTGGTGAGGGAGGCCCCGCTTGGCACCCTCTGGCAGCCACTCTTTCCACTGTGCTCCTCTGCCAGGCCTGCCTGCAGCTCCTGCTGGCAGAGGGGAAGCCCAGGGTGGGGGTGAGGGCCTGGAGGGTCCACGATGTCCCGACTGGGGGAGGCCTGAAGGGTCAGGCACCTCATGCCAATGCCTTGCTGATGGTAGCTTTTCTCCTGTCTGCACAGAATGGTGCTATGCCCAGCGAGGCCACCAAGAAGGACCACGGCCTCCAACAGGGCAGCTGGGGCAACCAGATCGAGTTTGTACTGACGAGCGTGGGCTATGCCATGGGCCTGGGCGATGTCTGGCGCTTCCCATACCTCTGCTATCACAACGGGGGAGGTACCCAGTGGCACAGGGCAGGGGCCACCCAAGTGGATAGAGCCCAGCCACCAGGGCCCAGCCACCCCCTTCTGGCACAGACCCCACTCCAGACAGGCTGGCCTCTGGCCCTAATCTCCTTTGCCCCCACCCCTGGCTTAGGTACCCTTTACCCCCTGACCTTGGCAGCCTGATGCCTCGAGGGGAGAAAAGGTAGAGAGGAAAGCAACCCAACCTCCCAAGTCTCAGTTTTATACCCCCTGCATTTCAACAGCCGCCTCCAAAATGATTCAGGGGAATATTTGAAGACCCCATCAGCTAATGTGTGTGAAATTGCTTGGTTAAGTCATCAATTCCCGCCCAAACCTGGCAGCTGTGGGACCTGGGTTCAGCTCAGAGCAGATTTCCTGGGAACCCCTGTCAAGTTCAAAAACAGGCCATGAGCAGTGTGCCTCAGACTGAGGCTCCAGTCCAGGACATGGCACACCCCCCTGGAAGCCCATCCAATTGCAAAGGTTCTGCTGTTGGGTTCTGAGAAGGAAGAGGGTGGGATTCCCCCAAAGCCGGCCCTGAGCCAGCCCTCTCCCTGCCCACCAGGAGCCTTCATGATCCCCTACTTCATCAAGCTCATCTTCTGCGGGATCCCCCTCTTCTTCATGGAACTCTCCTTCTGCCAGTTTGCAAGTCAGGGCTGCCTGGAGGTCTGGAGGATCAGCCCCATGTTCAAAGGTGAGGCCCGGATGGGGTACACACACACACACACACACACACACACACACACACAGAGGCCTCTGGGGGCTGGGCTGACTCACCCATCTGTATAAAGACCGCCAACCCCTATGGAACACGGGTGTTGACCCAAGGCCCACATCAATGGCCAAGGCCAGGGACACATGCTGGGATCCATTGTTTACATAGCCTCCACCCTTTCCTCCTACCGTGTGCATACACAAAAGCCCTTCACCCGCCTCCCAACTCAGCCCCCAGCTAGCTCCTGCCAAGGCTTTGACCTGCCCCTTCTGTGGCCCTCCACAAAAGCCTGCCCCTTAGGCCCTTCAAAACTAGCTTCACGTCCTTCAGCTAGGTGTGTGAAGCTGCTCCTGCCCCTCCCGTCCCCCAGGTGTGGGTTACAGCATGATAGTGGTGTCCACATACATTGGCATCTACTACAACGTGGTCGTTTGCATCGCCTTCTACTACTGCTTCTCGTCCATGACGTCCGTGCTGCCCTGGACCTACTGCAATAACCCTTGGAACACGCCCGACTGTGTGAGCGTGCTGGATAACCCCAACATCACCAACAGTTTGCAACCTCCTGCCCTGCCTGGCAACATCTCTCAGACACTCAACCAGACCCTCAAGAGGACAAGCCCCAGCGAGGAGTACTGGAGGTGAGGCCCTCATGGGACCTGGGCTTCTAGGGGTTACCCTGGGAGCCTATCTTCAGCCCTCCGTCTTGGCCAAAGGGCAGTGGTCTGCAGTCTAGGGAGGGTGTCAGGAACGGAGCAGGGCAGGGGTGTGGGAAGAAATATAAGGCGCTCACAGCCCACTTCAGGAGAGGCTGACGCACAGGCTTTGTGAGTTTGTGAGAGTCCTTACACAGCAGCATTGAGGCTCCAGCAGTCAGGCAGGTCAGACGAGGAGGGTCGGGGCAAAGAGGGGTGGCTTCCTGGTAAGCAGAAGAGCAGGAGCAGAGGCCCTTAGTCCCAGATGAGCCTGAGGGAAAGCCATTGTGACGGGGTAACAGGTGTGTGGGGAACTCACCAGCCATGTGGTAGCCTACAGGGAGTACCTGACTTCTTGGAGGGCTTACAAGAATGAAACGTAGACCTAACACTGCAGAACCAAAGAAGAGCTGTGGAAGTTTCCTGAGCCCAGAGCTGTCATTATCAAGCTGTGTTTGGGAAGGGCAGCCTGGCACCCCTGAGCTCTGTGGTGACAGAGAACCGAGTCCCGGGGCTGGCTTGAAGGGAAGCTGTTGCTGGGGCTGTTTGGAACATCTTGTCCCAGCTGGGTGGGTGTGAGGGTGCAGCAGGACATCCTAGAGGAAATTCCCCACGTTCTGTTGGGGAGCTCATGGGAAGAGGGCTTTATGGGCTGGTGGGAAGGCCTCGTTCATTCATTCCACAAACATTTTTGGCGTCCACTCTGCCGGGCCCTGTGTGCCCATGGGGTATGAACAGCCCTGAGACCATGCCACGAGGCGGTCACAGTCTAGAAGGCAGATGGGTAGTTAATGCTATTTGGGGCAGGGGCCTCAGTGCAGGTATATGCAGGGGTGTGGTGAGGGCAAGAGCAGGTGATCGAGGAAGCTTCCCATGGACTTCCCTCAAGGTCCAGTGTCTAAGACTCCGAGCTTCCAATGCCTCCACTACAGGGGGCACAGGTTCAATCCCTCCTCAGGGAACTAAGATCCCACATGCCAAGCATGACACGGTCAAAAAATAAATCATAAAAAACCCCAAGACTTCCCAGAGGAGGGAGAAAGGAAATACAGAAGGATTGGGAGACATGGGCAGATAAGCTGCAGCCAGGAGGTGGCAGACTGGAGCTGGGGTTGGGAGCAGGTAGGACAGAGAATTGGGACAGAGGAGGCCAGGACATCAAAAGGCACAGGGCTTCCCCTGCAGGTCAGAGGGTTCGAGGCCTTCTCCACTCTGTGATGGAGAGTCAGGGCTGAGCGGTGGAGGTCCCGGTGACACTCGAAGTCCTAGCAGGTCCACGTCCTCTAAGCCGAGGGCCAGCACTCAGAGCCTCAGGGCCCAGTGTCGTTGGGCTGCTGCTGCTGCATATGTGCTCAGTCGTGTCTGACTCTTGGCAACCCCGTGGACTGTAGCCTGCCAGGTGCCTCTGTCCATGGAATTTTCCAGGCAAGAATACTGGCACGGGTTGCCATTTCCTACTCCAGGGGATTTCCCTGACCCAGGGATTGAACCAGTGTTTCCTGCACCTCCTGCATTGGCAGGCAGATTCTTTACCACTGAGCCACCTGGGAAGGCCCTGTGCTGCGCTATAGATGTTCAAAGACGGTTAAGATGTGGTCACCATCCTCAAGACTCATGGTGGAGACCACTGAGCCGTTGCCTCCCAGTGAGGTTTGGGCAAAATTACCTCTGGGCAGATTCAGTCGTTCAGTCATTGGACGAACCAATTTCCTGAGCACCAAGTAGGTACCAAGAACTGTACTCAGAGCGGGGACACAGCGGGGAGTAAGAGACTCTGCCCACTTAGGTATTCTGCTACATTTGGGGCATGATGTGGACTGGGCAACTTGATCTAGACTAGTGAGAACCTTCTGGAAGGTTCCAGAAGCACAAAGCCCGGAGATGCTCCAGAAATTATCACACCAGGGGCTGTCTTCCAGGGTGGGGCTACTGCTTGGCAAAACTCAGGAGATTTTATCCAGTGCAATTAGAGAGGAATTTCCCTCCAAGAAAACTAGCCATGGGTAAGGAGGTCCACGGGATGGCCTGCTGAACTCCACTGCTTGTCCGGGGCTGGAGCCAGGCCTCCCTAAGGAGCCACAGTCCCAGGCAGGACTCCTTCCTTTCAGGATGGCTCCCTGCTCCCCCGTCCTGGAGAGCCTAGGGAAGTGACCTTTGAGAGGGCTGCCCAAGCTGGCTTCAGCAAGATGAAGTGAGCAAGCACCCCATTTCTCGGCACCTACTGTGTGCTTATTGGTGTTTAGTTGCTCAGTCGTGTCCAACTCTTTTGCACCCCCCTGGGCTGTAGCTCTCCAGGCTCGTCTGTCCATGGGACTCTCTAGGCAAGAATACTAGGGTGGGTTGCCATTTCCTTCTCCAGGGGATCCTCCCAACCCAGAGATCAAACCCAAGTCTCCTGCATTGGCAGGTGGGTTCCTTACCCCCGAGCCACCAGGGAACTGTGTGCTAGGCATAGTATATGATATCACCCCCGTTTTCAGATTGAGAGACTGATTCCCCGATGTTAAGGAACTAGGCTGCAATGCTGTGTCAGGATATACATGTGTCAGGATATGCATGCCCCGCTGTGCCTGGTGCCTAATGTGAATCAGGCTGATGACACTCTGCAGGCATTCTGGGTCCACAGTCTCCAGAGACCCTTTGGAAAGCTGCACAATCTCATTTGAGCCCCGCAGTAACCCTATTAGATAGTGTGTGCTGGTTTTATAAAATATTCCCATTTTACAAGTGAACAAAGCAAATCAAGAGAAAGATTGACTCCTCTAAAGGAAGAACTTCCAGGGGCAAGATTGCTGAGCCCCACGTCTGCCTGTTGCCCCCCTTTGGCCTCCAGCCATTCCCTGCCCTCACCACGTCTTTACAGCATTACCTTACAGTCTCTGAGAGCTGACCTGATGTTCTGCCAGGCAGGTACCTAAGCTCAGGACCATGCTCTCATCTCCCACAGCAGACACCGGACATGCAATGGGACTTGGATCCCTAGACCCCTCTCTCAGTGTCTTCATGCCAGCTCTAGAGCCACACAGACCTCACTCAATACTGGCTGTGCTGCATCAGCTTGGTTGTGTGGTCACAAAACCTCTTTCAGTCTTAACTGTTCATCCATTAAGTGGGAGTCGGTTAGAACTCACTTCTTGTTATTATAAAGATGTAGCAGAAATCACTAAGAATAGTGACAGGTGCGCAGTAAGCACAGTGATAGCCACTGCTGGAGATGCAGTGAAATAGATGAGAGTGTCCTGTTCTCAAGGCGTTTACCTCTGGTTGGGGAATTAAAAATATGCAGAATAAGTCCAGAAGATGTTATGTGCAAAGCCAACTTGTAGTTATGATGGTTCCAAAAGTTTTCAGTTAGTTGTTCGTTCAAAGCACATGTCAAATCCAAAACCAAACCAGTAATATGGTGCCATAAACGAATGTTAGAGTTCAGAGTTTTAGCCTTCCAACTCTTTAAACCCTCATATGTATGCTGAATTCTTGCATTAAGAAATAATACAAAGCAAGCCAGGCTTCAGCAATACTGAACTGAACTCTAGATGGTCCAAGCTGTTTTAGAAAAGCAGAGGAAACCAGAGATCAATTTGCCAACATCCGCTGGAACACTCGAAAAAACAAGGAGTGTTCCAGGAAAAACATCTATTTCTATGCCCTATTGACTATGCAGTAATGCCTTTGACAGTGTGGATCGAATACACGGTGGACAATTCTGAAAGGGATGGGCATACCAGACCACCTGGACCTGCCTCTGAGAAACCTGTATGTAAGGTCAGGGAAGAACAGTTAGAACTGGACGTGGAACAACAGACTGGTTCCAAATAGGGGAAAGGAGTAGTCAAGGCTGTATATTGTCACCCTGCTTATTTAACTTATATGCAGAGCTACATCATGAGAAACGTTGGACTGAAGAATCACAAGCTGGAATCAAAGATTGCTGGTGAGGAAATATCAATAACCACAGATTGTGCAGATGACAACCACCCTTATGGCAGAAAAGTGAAGAAGAAACTAAAAAGCCTCTGATGAAAGTGAAAAAGTGGCTTAAAGCTCAAACGTCAGAAAACTAAGATCATGGCATCTGGTCCATCACTTCATAGCAGATAGATGGGCAAACAGTGGAAACAGTAGTTGACTTTATTTTTTCTGGGGGGGGACTCCAAAATCAATGCAGATGGTGATTGCAGCCGTGAAATTAAAAGACTGCTTACTCATCAGAAGGAAAGTTATGACCAACCCCATTGATGGCATATTATAAAGCAGAGACATTACTTTGCAACTAAGGTCGTCTGGTCAAGTCTTGGTTTTTCCAGTAGTAATGTATGGATGTGAAGAATTGGACTATAAAGAAAGGCTGAGCTTGAAGGAATTGATGCTTTTTAAACTGTGGTGTTGGAGAGTACTCTTGAGAGTCCCTTGGACTGCAAGGAGATCCAACCAGTCCATCCTAAACCTGGAGATCAGTCCTGGTTGTTCGTGGAAGGGACTGATGTCGATGCTGAAACTCCAATTAATTTGGCCACTGATGCGGATGAGGTGACTGTTTGAAAAGGGACCTGATGGATGGGGGGAAAGATTGAGGCAGGAGGAGAAGGGGTTGACAGAGGAACGGATGGTTGGTTGGCATTCACTGACTCGATGGCATGGGTTTGACTGGGACTCTTAGGAGTTGGTGATGGACAGGGAGGCCTGAGCGGTGCTGAGATTCATGGTGTCGCAAAGGGTCGGACGGACTGAGCGGACTGAAACTGAACTGAACTGAACTACAGTTTAACAGATGTGACTAGGGACAAAGTTGTTAGAGTCTTGTGAGCAAGGAATGGGTACTTCACTTGAATGCTGGTGCTTAAAGTAAATCTCTCTTAGTGTAGCAGTGACACCAAGTGGCTATTCTGGAAGGCAGAGCCTCCAAAACTCGATTGTACAGTCCGGTCGGGCTTGGGAGCCCAGAATTCTCCAGCCCTGCTGCCTTCAGCTGAGTGACTTGTCTATTTGCCCCATGGGCCCAACTATTTTTTCTGTTTTGTCCCAAAAGGGAGAAGATCTGGAAAGCACAGCCTCACGGGTCCAGGAGCCACTTCTGGGAGGAGGGGGTGGATCTTAATTCATCCCTTTATGTTGGTTCCCCTGGACTGAGAGCCATGAAAAGTTCTGACCTGATGCCTGTGAGCGAACAACACAGAGGCAGGAGTTTGGCACAAGAGGGATGTGTTGGTCAGCGCCCTCTTGCAGGTCACAATATGAAGGGCAGCCTAGGAGGAAAGATTTGAGGCAGAGGAGGCTATAAGGTGCTTGCAAGTCTGACAGTCCGGTGGGTGACCAAAAAAAAACAACATCCCGGAACCTGGCAACATGTCCCATGTGGACCAGGGTGACCACCTATCACAAGGTTTTAAACATGGTTTTCATGAGGTTTCAGAACTGAGTTCGGAAAACAAAGTAAAAATAGCTAAGGGAGTAGAGGACAGCCTATGAGCTATGCTGAGAAGTCTTCACTCGAAAGAGGGGAAGAAAGGAGGTTGTTACTTTTCTAATAATTTTATCTACAGATTACCCTAGGTTGAAAGTTATGATGCATTTTAAAAGACGAGAAGACTGAGGCTCCAATAGTTTGTCTGTTGCTCTTCGTTTCTAGCATGACAAGTCCAACATGCAAGCCAGGTCCCCTCCAGATACTCCCCTTTTTTACTTCCAGTCATTTTTCATGATGTTAATTCATCATCCATCTCTTGCAAATACTTATTGGGCATGGCTCTATGCCAGGCACTTGCGAACCACTGGGGGATACGAGAGTGAACAAAACAGACAAAAACCCTTGCCTTCATAGAAGGCAGATACAAGCTGCAGAGTAAAATGTACGTATGATGAAAGAGACATACTTGGAGGAAAACACAGCCAAGAATGGGGTAAGATGTGCAGGCTGTGGGCTGGTGGTTGCAGGTTAATCCGGGGTATCCAGAATAGGGCCCCTTTGAAAAGAGAACACCCAAGTATATGATTGAAAGGAAGGAAGGAGGGAGGCAACCATGTGCCATCCCAGCTGTGTAATTTGTGGGGCCCAGCGCAAAATGAAAAGAATGGGGCTCTTGTTCAAAATGTTCAGGAATTTCAAGATGGCAATGGCAGGACATGAAACCAAGCACAAGGCCCTTCTAAGCACGGGGCCCTGTGTGCCTGCACAGATCTCACACCCATGTGGACATGTGGAGGTCTGGGGAACGAGTACGCCAGACAGAAGAGCATGTGTAAAGGCCCTGAGGTGGGAGTGGGCCTGGCACATTTAAGGAACAACAAGGAACCCAATGCAGCTGGCGCAGTGAGTAAGGGGGGAAGGAGGGAGCAGGAGGAGAGGCGATTTGAGAGATGGCAGTTAGGACATAGTGGATCATGAAGGGCTTTGTAGCCACGGTATGGACTTTGGTTTTTCCATGGCCAGAGATGGGAGCTGCTACAAGGTTTTGAGCCAAGGCGAGGCCCTGAGATACCTCTTCTAAAAACCCTCCAGAAGCTTCTCATTGCTCTCAGAATAAAACCCAAACTTCTCCATCTTGACTTCACCATTTCTCTTGATCTTGTTCCTTCCTATCTCCATCCTTCTCTATTCCCCTCCCCTTCTCCTCCAGCCTTCCTGAGTTACGGACATGCCCAGGCAGTTCCTGACCCTGTCCTGCTGGCTCGTGACCTGACCGTGACCCTGACCCATGCCTTCAGCCTGGCATGTGCTTTCATTTCTCTTCACCCACTTTCTCCCCATCCTTCAAACTTTGGCTCAAGCCTCCCCTCTTCCAGGAATACTTCCAGTGTGCTTCTCCCCATGGGGCTAAGACGCTCCTGGCAGTGCCCACAATACCTGATTTAGGTCAATGTGCCCAGCACCTAGCAAGGACTTGGCACATCAACGTCTAGTAGACTGAAGAAACACAGCTGGCGTGGCATAGGGCTCCAGAGAGAGTCATGCAGACTCAGGAGAGGAATTCAGCTTCAAATCTAGGTGTGTGTGCTCCAGTGTGTGTGCTAAGTCGCTTTAGTCATGTCCAACTCTTTGTGACCCCGTGGACTATCGCCCTGCATGCACCTCTGTCCATGGGATTCTCCAGGCAAGAACAGTGAAATGGGTTGCCATTTCCTCCTCTGGGGGATCTTCCCAACCCAGAGATCAAACCCATATCTCTTACGTCTCCTGCATTGACAGGCGGGTTCTTTACCACTAGTGCCACCTGGGAAGCCTCTGTCTTTTCTCAGTACTCTACTGCCTCCCTCTGTTCATCAGAGTTGGAGGACTAGTGTGGGTGAAAAGGTCACAGAAGGCTTCCTGGAGGAGGTGACACCAGATAGGGTGCGTCCGGTCTGGAGGAGAGGGCCTTCCTAAAGGAAAGGCCTGGGCCGAGTCTGAGCAGGGACAGGGAGACCTCCACACCCCAGGGGCTGAGGAAGCTAGCCCAGGCCTGGGGTGTGGCCTGCAGGCACCCTCGAGGATCCTGGGAGAGGCAGCAGGCAGAGAGGCCTGGGCAGGCTGGGGCTGGGGCCTCGCCAAGGCTCCCATCTCAGACAAGCTGGCTGCTGGGACTCCGTGAGAAAGGAGGGAGCTGCCAGGCTGGGCCCTGGGCCTTGGGAATGTGTTGCTGGATGGTGCGGCTGGCCCTCAGTGACAGAGTATCCCCTTCCAGGCTCTACGTGCTGAAGGTGTCGAATGACATTGGAAACTTCGGGGAGGTGCGGTTGCACCTCCTCAGCTGCCTCCTTGTCTCCTGGGTGGTCGTCTTCGTCTGCCTCAGCCAAGGGGTCAGGTCTTCAGGGAAAGTAAGTCCCTCTCCCTCCAGGATCTGTGTCCACTGAGAAATCTCCTGCCTCCCCTGCCTGGGTTTTGTGTGTGGAGGGGTGGGTGCGGGAGTGATGAAAGCATGTCGGAGGGAAAGCGGGACCAGGGGACCCGTGGTGGTTGAGGGGGCAGGTTGGGGGCTGGATTGGGAAGAGCCCAAAGGAGTCCAGTGGGGCCCCTCTCACCCCCAGGTGGTGTACTTTACGGCCACATTCCCCTACATGGTGCTGACCATCCTGTTCGTCCGTGGTGTGACCCTGGAAGGAGCCTCCATGGGCATCAAGTACTACCTGACCCCACAGTGGGACAAGATCCTGGAGGCCAAGGTGGGCTGTGGGTGGAAGGTGACCTGGAGGGACGGGGAGGGGCAGAGAGGCGCCAGCCTCTGACCACAGCTCCTCCTGCAGGTATGGGGGGACGCCGCCTCCCAGATCTTCTACTCGCTGGGCTGCATGTGGGGCGGTCTCATCACCATGGCTTCCTACAACAAGTTCCACAACAACTGTTACCAGTGAGAGTCTCTCCACCAGCGCTGGGGCTGCCCCCTGTTCCTGCCCTCTCTGCGGCCTGACCCTGCTTCCCCCAGACCCACCAGATCCAGTGCAGCCTTCTGGCCTACCAGCACCCTCCCTTCCACACACAGCCTTGAGATCCTGGCAATGCTGGGTCTGGTTCCAGTCACTGCAGAACAGAGAACACTTAGGCAGAAGAGAGAAGGTGTGACGATCAGTGATGCCCCAGGGGTCTGTAAGGACTCAAGAGCCTCATGCCCACTTTAAAGAGGCCCAGAACAGACCAGAGAGGAGGTTGAGGGTACTTTTGTTCCTAGAACTTTCCCTGTCTCCAAGTCTGCTGGCCCAAATTGGGCAGGAGAAACTAAGCTGTGTGTCCTGACCACTTGTTTCCCTCCTCATTAGAGACAGTGTCATCATCAGCATCACTAACTGTGCCACCAGTGTCTATGCCGGCTTCGTCATCTTCTCCATCCTGGGCTTCATGGCCAATCACCTGGGCGTGGATGTGTCCAACGTGGCAGACCACGGCCCGGGCCTGGCCTTCGTGGCATACCCAGAGGCCCTCACACTGCTGCCCATCGCCCCATTCTGGTCCGTACTCTTCTTCTTCATGCTCATCTTGATGGGGCTGGGCACTCAGGTACGAGGTGCGGGACTCAGGCCTGTGGCTTGGGGCGGGAGGAGGCGGGGCCAAAGGTAGGCCCCTGCTCTGATGGCCACATCCTGCAGTTTTGCCTCCTAGAGACGCTGGTCACAGCCATTGTGGATGAGGTAGGGAATGAGTGGATCCTGCAGAGAAAGATTTATGTGACCTTGGGCATGGCTGTGGCTGGTTTCCTTCTGGGCATCCCCCTCACCAGCCAGGTAAGAACCAAGGGAAAGGCTGGGCTGGAGTTGCCAGGGTAAGGGGGGAAGACAGCAGGGAGAAGGGGACCATAGCCTCAGGCACCCCCAACTGAGCTGCCCACTGGCCCGTAGGCAGGCATCCACTGGCTGCTGCTGATGGACAACTATGCGGCCAGCTACTCCTTGGTCATCATCTCCTGTATCATGTGTGTGTCCATTATGTACATTTACGGTAAGTGCCCAAGCTTCCATGGCCTCCCGTGTCCCAGCCCCTGGCCTGCTCACGGTGTTCTGTGGGCTGCTGACCTCCTTCTCTCCAGGGCACCAGAACTACTTCGAGGACATCCAGATGATGCTGGGTTTCCCGCCTCCCCTCTTCTTCCAGATCTGCTGGCGCTTCATCTCACCAACTATCATCTTTGTAAGTTTCCTCACTGGGCCCTCCACTGCTGCCCCCGTGGCAAGCGTCCTTCTCTTGGGAACCAGTCAAGGAAGAGCAGGAGCCCAACCATTAGGCCAGAGCTCCCCCTGGGGGCTCCGCACCTACAGCTCTGGTCACTGAAAGTCTGAGCGAAGCTGTATAGAGTCAGACAGGTGTGGAGACTCAGAACCACCCAAGCCCCGGCCTTGGGTTCGGAAGGGAGCACAGGGCCCTGTATTTGATGGAAGACAGTGCCCAGCTTCAGAAGGCTGGCAGCAGCTGAGAGCCAGCCCTCCCTCCCTGGTATTTCCACCTCCCCCCCGAGGAGCCTCGGGAATCATAACTGACCTTGGCGTTGGCCTCTGACAGCTTCACTGAGCTCATGTCTCTAGTCCCTCATAGCCGAGGTGCTTGGAGTGCTCAGGATATGTGGTGTGAATGCATGTTCCAGAAGCAGGCTGTGCAAGTCAGGTATCAGCTCAGGATCCGGGACACCCTCCTAAGCCACCCTGGAATAGGCTGGCTTGGGAGGGGGAGTTCTGGGTTTCCACCAGTATTCAACACCTGGAAGACAGACCCCCCAGCAAGGAGTGGAAGTGGTGGAGGGAAAGCCCACCATGACCAGGAACAATATACTAAGTCTCGTGATACAACTCTCCATGGTTTCATTATTATCCCCACTTTACAGATGAGGAAACTGAGGCCCTGAGATGTTAAGTAATTGACCCAAGGTTATATAGCTTCTAAGAGTCAGAGCCCTCATCACGCGAAGCAGGTGGTCTGATGTGGAGCGTGTGTGCTGGACCCATGCTGCACTAGAAACAAGTTTAGGAGGAGGAGTGGTCTGTGGACCACAAACCTTCTGATTTTGTTCCTTTATGATCAGGGTGAGAAGTCGGGGGTGGGGGTGGGGGGTGGCGGGGGCGAGGGATTTGCCGGTGTAATGGTCCCTCCAAGAGAAGAGGCAGGGCTGTCTCTGAGTGACAGAGGGGTCAGCCCGATGGTCAGGGCAGTGTCTGGAGTTATGCCCCCTGTCATGCCAGCTCCTCTGTACCTCAGAGAGGTCAGCACTGGATTTCCACATTGGCTCATGTTTCTGGGAAAAGAAAAAGGCCCCTGAGGGGCTGAGGCCTCCATCACATGGGGTGTGGGATCTTCCCAAGCCTGGCACAGGCACCAGCTCTGGCCACTGGCCCAGCTTTGAAACAAGAGGAGAGGAAATGTCCTGTAAGCTGTGGGAGGTGGGGGAGGGCAGATGCCACCGCCAAGCACTGTGCCCTCGGGGGTTGTGGCTTTGGCCCAGGACCTGCCCTGGGGGAGCTCACCCTCCAGGGCTCCCAGGAAGCTGCCGCCCTGTGGGGAGACCCAGGGCACTGCCCAGGCAGGGCAGGAGGCAGGAGGCAGCCTGGGTCCGGTGTCTCCAGGAAACTGAGGCAAAGCTGGCAGCATCCTCTCTCTGTGCTCCGAAAGCCAGGCTGGAATCACCTTTGGGTGATGATGCCAGGCTCTGAGGACCGCGTGCTTCTGGGCTGTTAGTTTTCTTTTGGAGGCTTTACTTCTTCATAGTGCTGAAAAGATTTTTTTTTTTTTTTTTAACAAACTCCATCCTTCTATCAGCTCAAGTAAAGAATTTATCTGCACGTTAGATCAGGCTCTAGTTCCATTCAGGAAACTTGTTATAAGCTCCTCTAAGGGCAGTATCCCCCGAATGCGGGTCTTGACTTCTAGATTTTAATCACTAAAAAGGCTGGAGGGGCCTGAGCTCCAGGACATGGCTGAAGGCTTGGGAGGCGTATGCTGAGGCCTCCTGGCAAGCAGCACCCATTGTTCCAGATCCTCCAAGTGGCCCATGAACCACCTGCCCATCTTTCAGCTTCCTGTAGTATTTTTGTTGCTGCAACCCTAGGCTTTATCTCTGGTGTCCCTTGGCTCTTTCCAAAGCTGTTTCTGAGAGCACTCCCAGCCTGACACAGTTTCTAGGCTTTGGAGCCTCCCCTGGCTGTCCACTGCTGTCTCTGCAGCCATAGACTGTCAGGACTTCTCCCTTTCCTTTCCCCCATTGCTCCCACCTCCCTGCATAAGTCAGTTCAGATCAGCACATGAGATTGTGCCAGGCACTGTGCTGGGCACTGGAGACCTAGAGCTGATACAATCCCAGGAGCTCCTAGGGCTGGAGGAAACATTCAAAAAATGCTTCAGTTCAGTTCAGTCCCTCAGTCGTGTCCAACTCTTTGCGACCGCATGAACCGCAGCTCGCCAGGCTTCCCTGTCCATCACTAACTCCCGGAGTTTACCCAAACTCATGTCCATTGAGTCAGTGATGCCATCCAACCATCTCATCCTCTGTCGTCCCCTTCTCCTCCTGCCCTCAATCTTTCCCAGCATCAGGGTCTTTTCCAGTGAGTCAGCTCTTCACATTAGGTGGCCAAAGTATTGGAGTTTCAGCTTCAATATCAGTCCTTCCAATGAACACCCAGGACTGATCTCCTTCAGGATGGACTTGTTGGAACTCTTTGCAATCCCAGGGACTCTCAAGAGTCTTCTCCAACACCACATTCAAAAAATGCTTAGTAGATGGAAAATGCCATTGAAGCCTTAAAGGCCACAGATTTGGCCTTACTTTAGCAGGCAGTGGGGGGCCACTGCAAGTCTTTGAGTAGAACTGACTTCCAAGGGCCACGGCAGCTGAACAGTTTCTTGCCTGCTTCAGGATTATCCAGAAGCCAGAACCCTGCCCTTCCGCAGTGCCACCTGCCCATCATACCCTGGACCTCTGATGTCATCAGCTTCTTCCTCGACCCAAAGGTTGATGTCACCCCTGCCCTCCCTGAAATGCCTCTTTCTAGTCTGGGAAACGAGAAGGAGGGGAGCAGTGCTGATAGGAGACCTGAGGTCTGGTTAGGGCTGGGCAGGACTCACGCCCACTCCCAACCCCCTACTCTTTACAGTTTATCCTCATCTTCCTGGTGATCCAGTACCAGCCAATCACCTACCAGCAATACAGGTATCCAAGCTGGGCCGAGGCCATTGGCTTCCTTATGGCTCTGTCCTCTGTTATTTGCATTCCACTCTACGCCCTATACCACTTCCGGAGAACAGATGGGGACACCCTCCTCCAGGTGAGGGGTGGGGGCAGGGGCAGCCAGGTGAATCGGAAGGGGGTGGATGGATGGATGGCGCTCCAGGGCTCCCTTCTGATGCATTCTGCCCGCCCGTCCCTCCCCCATGCCTACCTCTCCTGCAGCGTTTGAAAAACTCAACAAAGCCAAGCAGAGATTGGGGTCCCGCCCTCCTGGAGCACCGAACATGGCGCTACGCCCCCACCATTCCACCCTCCCCTGAAGATGGGCTTGAGTTCCAGCCGCTGCACCCGGACAAGGCCCAGATTCCCACAGTGGGCAGTAATGACTGCAGCCGTCTGCAGGGCTCCCAGATATGAGCACAGCTGCTGGGGGAGTGCCCCACCCCACCCTGTGCTCCCAAAACAGAGAGTGGGGAGCCAGTGGATAGGTGTCACCGCCTGCCCCCACCATGCCCTGGCCAGGGGTGGCACCTGTCACCTTGGCCACCACTGCTGGCACGGTCATTCGTGCTCATGTCCCTTGTGTTTATAGGTCCTTTAGATGCCAAGATGGCAGCTGGGGGTGTGGGTGATGTGGGGGTTGCTGGGGGTCCCAGTAGCACTTTGGAGGGGTCTCAGGTCAGGTCCCCAGACGCCTGCTGGGCTTCACGTGGCCTCTGATGCCCTCACACTTTGCCCTGAGCTGAGGTTCTGGGTGGGTCCCCTACCTGTCCCTGTCCCTGAGTCTTCTGCCTCCTGACCAGTGTTCCTGCCCTTGGGGTGGACCCCAGCCTCCGCCCAGGCTAATTGAGATCTTCCTACCTGGAGGCAGGGTGAGGGGTCAGGGGAGAGGGGGGGCTGTGCAGTGTTACGGGTCAGGCTGTGCGGCCCTTTTGTCTGTGTGATTATTTTGGTAAAGATTGTATTATCTGTGGTTGCTACCCCCTCGCTCTTGGCCTCATGCCCAATCTGTCTTCCAGGCCCGCCTGCACGTCACTCGGCAGCTCTGAGGTCCCTGCACCTCCTTCTAGCACTGGCTGTCAGGGCCAGCCCAGCAGAGGCCCATGACCCAACAGCCCACCCAAAGAATTTGTTTCTGGGGGGCAGGGATGGGGTGATGCTCAGCAGGAGGTTTGAGCCCAGAGCCCTGGGCAAGTGGACCCTACATGACACCCCCTTGCCCTACCCCCGCCAGGCTAAAGCCCAGTCTTCCCGAACTGGGCTACCCTTGTTCATGTGCCCAATTGCCCCAGCCCGTGTGCCCTAATCACTCTCTGGAGCCAAAACTCCTTCCCCCAAGCCCTGCAGTGTCTGTGTGTCCATCTTCCGTGCCCCTCTGTGCAGTGACAGCCCCAGAAGAGCCATCTCTGATCCTCTATAGCAATAACGGTGCACCTCCCACCTCCAACCATCTGCGTACCACTAGGATTTTAAAGGTTTTAATGGTTTTAATAGGTTTAAATGAAATTTCTGTTCCTGTTTCTGAGCTGTTGCTGTGCTTTGTCTGGGTCCTCCAGGGGGACATGAGTCAGGGCTGGGACAAGACCTCCTCCTGCCAGGCCTTTGGGGGGATGCCTGGGAGGAGAAAGGCCAGAGGCTGTGACAGTCAGGACCGGACGCTGAGGACCTGGTGAAAAGGTAGGGTGAGGGCCAGACAGACAGACAGACAGCAGTGGAATCCTGGGGAAGGCTCATCCTAGACTAGATCTGAAGTGGGCTGGACCCGGGCCACTGAAAGAGAGCAGTAGCAGACAGGACGAGTTCCAACCCAAGCTGAAGCCTCCTTCCTGAGCAGCCCTTCAGGTTGGGGCCTGGGGCACTGCACTGGCCATCAGAGTAGAAGCTGGCCTTTTCCCAGGGAGGCGCTGAATCTTCCATCCCCAACGGCAGGTGGCGGCCAGGCCGCGAGGTTTGGGGCAGCTCTCCAGAGGGGGAGCGGGTAGGCAGCACTGGAGAAGCCTGACCCAAACTCTAGCAGCCCCTTGGAAGCAAGGCAGGAGTCCGGTGCCCTGGCTGGATGACTCCAAGGGCTGTGTCCTGAATGGGAGGGAGTAGCTGTGAGGGGGCCGTCGTCTGCCCCTCAGCCTGCCCCATCCAGCTGTCTGTCTGCTCTGGGTTCCCTGTGGCTGGGGGAGACATAGGAAGGCCTCGGGTCCCTGCAGCTCCTGTTGCATGGCTGCCTTCTGTTCCTTTAGCTCTGGAGGAGAGGTTCTGCCTGAGACACAGCACCCAGTCTTCCAGGGTGTGTTACAAGAGCAAGGTGGCACGGGGGGATGGGGTGAAGCAGGGGGAGCGGAGCGCTGGGTGCTCTGGGGCCTGCTAGGGTCCTCACCTGCCAGGGTGGGCTCTAAGCTTGCCTCAGAGGGCTGAGGGGCCCCTGAATACTCGTCTTCCAGGGAGCGCTGCAGGGCGAGCTGACTCAGTGCCTGGCTTTACAGCAGGGGCGGGGCAGGACTGGGCAGGGTGCCCAGGCCAGGATCCCCTCGGTGGGGTGCAGGAACCAGCCCGTGCAGTCTCTTCCTCCCAACCACGCGGGGGCACTCCTGAGAGGAACACCAGCCTCTTCCTGAAAAGCTGAGCTTGGCAAGGGGGTGGCAGGCCTGAACCCAGACCTGGGGAAGAGAAGGAGGCAAAAGACCTAGGCAGACCCAGCAGTTGATCTAAAAGTGCTGACCTCAGACTTAGGGACTCAACTGGAATATGAGTTCACGTACTTAAGGCTCACACACATAAGTGTGCACACAGGAAAAATGGACCCAGGGTTCACACAACCTCTGCAGGCACAGAGACACGTGTGTGTGGATCTCACGCCCTGGGTGAGAGACGGGGATGTCTACGCTCAGCAGAAGGGCTGGGGGCGGGGCGGCCCAGGACTGCAGCTCACCTGCAGGATGGGACTCTCCCTCTCTAGCGCATGGCACTCTTCCTCCAGGAGGGCCCTGGGACATGGACAGTGCAGTAGAGGAAGCAACGCTGCAGGCCTGGGTCTCAGCAGAGCCCTCCACGTGGTCCCAACCTCCGGCCTCACCAGGAGCTTCCTCTAGGCCCTCCTATCTCAGTCCACCTCTCCCTCTGCTGCCCTCCTGCTGTTCCAGCACAGCCTTGCAGCCCTGCCAGCCTCTTCCTGGGCAGGGTGGGTCCTCTCTCCTTGCCCGCCTCCCAGTGCCCACCCTGAGGAGCAGCAGTCTCTCTTCTACACGATAGGACTAGACTTGCGGGTCCTCCTGCCTCTATTCTCTCCCGCATCACAGCCCTGCCCCTGCTTTAAAAACTTCTGTGTGTCATCTCTTCCCCCCCTCCCAGAATAAAAGTCCTCAGGCCAAGGCATCCGTGTAGGCATCTGTACTTGACTGATTCCTGGCAGCAACCTCATCAGCATCCTGCCCTTTCCACCTCTCAGCCCCACTCTCCTGGGTCTCCCGGCCAGGTGTGTTCCGTCCCTTCTCCTCCCAGTAGTCCCAGTACATCAGGGTCCATCCACAGTCCCACCCTCCCTGTCTCCACCCCCACTGCACACACTTGGGGACCTCACCGCAGGTGTCCAGCAGCCTGGTCAATGTGGGACACGTTCAGCTGGTCCTTGATGACCGTGAGGTCCCGGTGACAGCTGCTGGCAGATGAAGTCAACCTCACTCTCCCATACTGCTTCACCCCAGGCCTTCAGGACACAAACGCCATTTCTCCTGGACAATTTTGTGCTTTCTCACAAAGGCAACACAAGATGGTACTAAAAGGAGATCTGGAGCCTGGGATTGCACATGGGTTCTGCCACCCTTACTGTGTGTGAGTCTGGGAAAGTCAATCATCCTTTTTGAGCTTTAGTATCCTCTTCTCCCTCTTCCTGCAAAGTGCTTCTCTTTGTATCTGTCTGAAATTCTGTTCCTCATACTCTAAAACCCAGCTCGAACCAAGCTCCCAGGATTGGCACGTGTTTCCTGGGCCTCTGCAGCCCTCATGGGCTGACCTCTACCACAGATGGCTGTAGTGTCAATCCCAGACCAGGAACTCCTCCATGCGCGCAGGTGGGACCTACCAGCTGGCTGCGGTCCTTTGCCCAGCCAGAACAGATCCCTCCTCTCCTACTGCTATACCTGGGTTCACCAGCTCTCATCTGGAACATCTCCTGTTCTGGCAAATCACGCCTGGGCTCCTCCAAGGCAAAGTGCAGGACCCTGGCGCTATACTGGACCCAAGTGTGGGTCTGCTCCCTGCAGAAGATGCATAAAGGTAATTCAGGGGCTCCTTCCAGGGAACCACAGGAAAGGCGACCCTGGCCCCTTATCAGTTGCCAGGCTAGCCGATCTGAATTCTGGAGATACGGCCCAGACCCAGGGCTGGAGCTCCAACCTGCCCTCACAGATGGCCTTCTGGCGGACACCTTGGAGCAGCTGCCATGAACTGCGCACAAGATCTCTTACGAAGGGCGGTGGTGCCAGAAGGGAGGAGAGGTCAGAGGTGGGGTGCGATCCAGAGGCTTGGATAGATCGAGCCTCTTGGAGCAATGATCGAAACCTGCAAGGAGATCTGGGGCACCTTGGCGACTGCGGAGGGGAGGGAGGCATGGGAGCTGGGGGCATGAGGGGCAGGGCAGTTAAATTGGAGAGGGTTGGGCAGACAGTCGGAGAAGGCAATGGCACCCCACTCCGGTACTCTTGCCTGGAAAATCCCATGGACGGAGGACCCTGGTGGCTGCAGTCCATGGGTTCGCTACCAGTCGGACATGAATGAGCGACTTCACTTTCACTTTTCCCTTTCATGCACTGGAGAAGGAAATGGCAACCCACTCCAATATTCTTGCCTGGATAATCCCAGGGACGGAGGAGCCTGGTGGGCTGATGTCTATGGGGTCGCACAGAGTGGGACACGACTGAAGTGACTTAGCAGCAGCAGCAGCAGCGCAGACAGTGAGATCCGACAAGAGCTCGAGAGTTACTGGGCAGGGCTAGGGACCCGTAGAAGGTGAGAAAATCATCCGAGTCGTGCGACAGATCTGCTGTGGGGCCCACCTTCCTACGCCCCACCTCTGCCCGTAGCTCCATGCCCAGATCCACTCTCGTCTCCCCTAGAATCCTCTTCACTTCGGGCCGCTCTGGGAGCGGAACGTGCTCTTCCACCAGTTCCCAGAGCGACTGGGAGTCCCCAGGCATGGCCCGCCCGCGCCCTGCCCCCGAGACGCGCGGCGGCACACTTGGACCTGCGGGACCACAGCGCGGAGCCCTGGGTTACTGGTATACTGCTAGTCGTCCCAGGGACGGGCACACCCTCTCACGCCTCGCCCGCTTCCGGGTCTCACAGGCCACGCCCCCAGCCTGTCCCTCGTACCGGCCTCTCCCAAGCCTCATTCCATTCTGCCGCCGGTCCCCACGACTAGAGTTGCTCGGTCCAGAGCCGCTGGCCTCTGGCGCTCTCTTCTGCTCTACTACTGATCGACTCTCCGAGGCCACGGTTTCAGGTCGCGGCCCCGGGAGCCAGGAGGCCCTAGCCCCGCCTTTCCGCGTGCCGTCACCCGGGAAACGGGACCCGCTGCCCAAGCCCCGTCCCCAGAGGGCCCCGGCCCCGCCCATTCCAGGGCGGTGCCGGCTAGCAAAGCCCAACCCACAGCCGTGGTAGGTGGTTTCGCAGTCTCAACCAGGCACATCACCCTGAGTCCAAGCACCTTTCATCCCTGAGCACCTTTAGACTCCAGGGCAGGTGAAAGAACCGAGAAATATGAGCCCGGTGGGTTTATAACTTCCGTGCCTTTTCTGGGGCAGGAACGGACTAGGCTGTTCAAGGAAGACAAGCAAAGAGGGGAGTGTGGGAGAAACAGGAGGAGGGGAGGAAGGCAGTGGGTCGAGGGGGACCGAGGGGCCAGATGAGCAGCATCTCCTGGAGCCCCCCTTGCTTGAAGCCAGGCTTGCAGTGTGAAGTGCAGGGCAGCCTGAGGTGAGCGCCTTGGGGTCTGGGCAGGCTCTCTGACCCTCGACCCCCCACTCCCCTACTCCCCCTGCCCCAGTGCACCACTGGCTAATTTTCCTGGCTGCTCCCCTGCACTTTTCCTACCTGGTTCTGTTTTCTCCAGGAGAGCTGCAGAATGGGTTCATTTCCTAGGTTTTCCTCTCCTGAGGTCTCCAAAAACAAGCATTTAAGTTTGTATAAAAAAGATAAACACAGGGGCCCAAAGCAGGTTCCCCAACAACATGGATGACAGGAGAATGTCGGAGCTTTGCCAAACACTGAGACCCCAAAGTGCCACTGCCCAGAATGACTGGTCCAAACTGCTGTATTGGGGAGCGGGAGGAGGCTGGTCTCCTCTTTGACTCAGTCTCAAGCCCAGGACCCAGACTGTCCAGAGCCACCTCCCCCATAAAGAAACTGCCTCCCAGTTCCCAGGACCCACCATTCTCCAAGCATTTGAGTCACGGTGACAAGTAACTGCTGTTGTTTCAGCTGCAGTTAGAAGCTGGGCCCCAGGTTGGTCCTCTAGCCCTCGCCGCTCTGGTTCAGGCCCTCATGCACAGGCAAGAGCAGGCACATGTGACTCTGCCGGGGGTTCCTGCGGCCCCAGGAGTGAGCTCAGTCCACACACTGGGCAGGCTGGCAGTACTGGGGCTCCGGGAGCGGCCCTTATCTAGAATAGAGATGCCCAGGTGCAAGGACACCCCAGCTCTCTTGCCCCTCCGTTGGGACCACCCCGAGGCTTGTTGTACATGGTCCCTAGTGGGTGTCAGCTGCAGATGTGGGTGGAGAGACCCACTCATCCCTGTGGCCTGAATGGGACCCCTCCTCTCCTGTCCCACTACCTGCATCCCTACATAAAGATGCTTCCTTCCAAATAAATGACTTGATCTTGACTCCTGTTTCAGAGTCAGCTTCTGGGAGGAACAATCTGAGATGGCTGGTTGGCGTCTGCCCAGCAAACACTCCTCCTTCCCCACTGCTGGGTGGGGGCAGCCCTGATCTTGTCCTGAGGAGCTGCTCCTTCACATGAGTTACAGCCCTGATCGGACCCACGAGACACCCCACCTTCCTCTCCCTGTGGGTGGGCAAGTGTCCCGAACCAGACCCACTGCTGGAATAGGAGATCTGAGTCCAGCCAAGCCAAGATGAATGTGCAGGAGCCGCCCTGTGATTGGGGAGTCCTGATGTGGTCCCCACGGTCCCCACTGTGCCTCCCAGTCCTGGGGCTTGCTACAGCCTCTGTCCCTTTCCTGGCTGGTTCAGGCTGGCTCTTTAGGCTTTCCTTCAGTTCTGAGTGCTACACTGCCTGTTTTGGATATGCAGCTTCCATGTCTTCATGAGTCAGAGCTGGTTTCTGTTCTTGCAACTCCAGAGATCCCCAAGAAAACCTCCAGTGAAGGAGGTTTGGTATCAAGGTGGGGATTCATGGAGGTTTCAGTTAGGTGGGATTGCCCCCAGAGCAGATCCTAAACAAGATCTCAGGTGCCAGTGGTTTGTAGAGTGGTGATCACAGGGACTAGGCATACCATTAGAAAGCCTAGGCTCTTAGCTGCAAGCCAGCCTTTCTACCCTCCGGTGGGTGCCAGGGCTGTGAAGCTGCGGTCTCGTCCCTGATACACCACCATCGTCCTGGTGGGGGAGAGGAAAGGCAGGAAGAGAGAGACTGTGGTCCTCGTTTGCTACTTCATCCTGGTCGTGGCACTTCCTTCCCTGAGCAACAGCTGAAGCCAGTTCCCAGTCTTTCCAACACCTGCAGAAGTGGACTTACTACAGTCTCCTCAGAGACCTGGGCCTTCCAGGGCGTCCTGCCAGGGGTGCTATGCTCCGCCTCTGGGGGGGTGGTGTCTGTCCCCTACATCCAACAGCCTGCTTGTTTGATGCAGGTACTTGGTCCATGTGGTACATTAGTGGTCTCTTCTGCATTTCTAATTAAGAAGGTAATGCTTCTTTATGCTCTGTTTATAGTGCTTTTGGAGACGGGAATGGCTACCCACTCCAGTATTCTTGCCTGAGAAATCCCATGGACTGAGAAACCTGGTGGGCTACAGTCCATGGGATCACAGAGTCAGACATGACTTAGTGACTAAACAACAACAAATAGTGCTTTATACTTGGTTCTGTCTGTTAATATTGCCAGTGGGGTTTCAGGCTGCACTAACTTCAGGCTATTGTTTTGTGCTCCACTCACAGGGAAGAGGCCAGGTAGAGCATCTTCAGTCATCCCTACAGGAGGTGAGGAAGCGGGGATGTCTGTGGACCAGCTCCCCCTCCTTCTCCAGGTGAGCGTGGCTCTGGGGCACTGATTCCCTGGTTTTTCTGCCTGTTGCATGTGAGATCCTATGCACCTCTGCAGCCAGAGGACACCCCCAGCAGAGAGAGCATGGTTGGTGTGTATGGTGACCTATGGGGCTGTTCAAGGAGAGAGATACAGGGTAAAGGTTGGAAAACTTTTTTCTGCCAGATTATAGGCTGTTCAGGCTCTTTTGTATTAATAACTACTTAACTCTGCCATGTTAGCATCAAAACAGCCACAGACAACACAAAAGCAAATAGGTGTGATGGCTTCCAATAAAACTGTATTTACAAAACAAGAATATTTACATTTATATACCAGGCAGGGGGCTAGATTGGGTCCTGGGCTGTAGTTTGCTGATCCCTGCTGTAGGGCGCATGCACCAACAAGGTCTCATACAAAATCCAACTTGCATCAGAAGACACTTCTTACCTGGCATCGCTGCTGGTTTTTTCCCTTCCTTTTTCATGTTTGAAAATTCCATTTAGGTCTCTCCTTGACTTGAAGCTTTATTATAAGAAAAAATCTCCAAGCAACCATTATGATCAAGTTTATCCTAAAGTACTATATCCTGGACTTGTAGTTGGGCCACTGGTGGTGAGTGAAGTCACCTCAAAACTTGTATGGCACTTGGCACATTGATGATGAAGAGCATCTAAGTACCACGATTACTGCAAATGCTTGACTCTGATCCCTCGTGCTTGGATGAAAGCAAATAAATGTCACAGAGAAGCCATGCTGACCTATGTTTTACTCAAAGAAATGGGGTTTTGGGTGGAGATGTATATTCTATCAGGAGATACATCCTTAGTCAATAACTCACCTTCACCTGCATGCTCGCGTGCTTGTGACAGGGAGTTACCTAGCAGCTTATCTGTCACCTGTGGCCAGTTCCAGGACATAAGGTCAAAAGAGGAAAAGATAAATTGCAGTCTCTGTCTTCCATCCAGCTTGGAGTAGCCCATGGTCGTCCTCTTGGGTGAACCGGGACATCTTTCAGGGCACCATGACATGAGACTATCATGCTGGGATAGTGAAGGCAGGGTGGCCTGAAGCCATCCACAAGGGAACTGGTGACAGTTCACGTTAAAACTAAGGAATTCCCAGCCTCATTTGGCTGTTTGGATATCTAAAACCCTATGGGCCGAGATTTCTAATCATCCCCATCCCATCCCAAACCGCCCAGAATTGAATATTAGAGTCTTCATCTCTGGGGCCGAGCGCATTTCTCCATGGTCAGTTTATTTTATTCCCAGACTGACAGTGCATGTCTTCTAAGTTCTAAAGAAAAATGAAGCTGTCAGGCTGGCTTAGGAAATTTGTTTCAGGTCAGATTTTAATTCCTGGCCCCTTATAAGCTCAAAAGCAAATTCAACAGAGAGGTGTTTAAACCCAAGGAAAGGGCCCCTTGGCAATGAAATGCACAAGAGACTAGTGGACCAACTCAAGTAGGAGTTGATTAACTTGTGAAGCAAAGAGGGAGCCTCTTTCCTAGACACCCAGGAGCTGGTCACCCTCTCTCCCGGTGCCACTGTCTTCGGGAAGCTGAATAAGGTGTGAGGAGGCTGTGTGTGGGCTTGGACTCATCATTGGCAGGTGGAGGGGTTTCCAGGAGCTCACCTGGGGCTGGCCTCGCTGTGCCCGGTCCTCAACCAATGTCAGCTTTTCAGAGGCTAGAATCCCCCTTTATACCGGCCTCTGTGTTCCCCTACACTGAGCACTCGGATACTGTCCCCAACTTCCATCACAGTTCTGCATTTCCTAAGTTCACACATGCTGCATGTCTGCCCCCTCCAATCATCCCCCGCAACTCGGTCCTTCTTTGACAGAAGACCACGTGGCAGCTACAATCAAATCACCTTCACTGGCCCAAGACGCATCCTGTGCTCGTGTTTACTGCAAACTCCCAGTGTTTTCAATCCCCTCGTCCTCTCACACAGTCAGTGTCTCTAATCTTGGCATTCTGAGTTCTAGAAATTTCTATCAAATTAGACTCTTGGCATTCAAAAAGTTACTCTGACTATGAGTTCACCAGTCCTCCTAATGCACTTTTCTCTCTAAATAGGAAATGCTTGGCTGCATTTCCTAAAGGTTTTGTAATGTGTGGTTCTCAGGTGATGCCAACCCGTGAAGGCATCATTGTCATGAAAACCGCTCTTTGTAATTTATAAGTAACGGCAACAATGACGCATGGTAGTGACTCTGTAAGAATTATCAGTTTTTTAAGAAAGATTTTTTGATGTGACTATTTTTAAAGTCTTTACTGAATTTGTTACAATATCGCTTGTGTCCTATGTTTTGGTTTTTTGGCCCTGAGTCATGTGGGGTCTTAGCTCCCCAACCAGGAGATCAAACCTGCAACCTCTGCACTGGAAGATGAAGTCTTAACCACTGAACCACCAGAGTAGTCCCAAGAATTATTAGTTTTTAAACTTTATCTTTGGGAAATCATTCTTTGGACTTAAGTGTTGAAAAACAGCATTCAGTCTGTCACAAGATCAGATTGGACTTTATGCCTTTTAGTATGTGTTTTCAGCTACAGGCTTTTTTAAGATTTTACTGTTGGGTTTTGTAAGTACTGGATCACAGGACAAAACTGAAAATTGTTTTTACAACAAATATGATAAATGTAAGATATTTGTATTTTTATGAATAACTCTCCAGATTTGCTAGAATAGTGCGTGGTCACATGGGTGGAGCCAGTTTGAGACACTTTTCATGAACAGGTTGCCATGTAAATCAATACGTAAGAATATGTTTTAAGGGATTATCAAGTCCTCTCTGTGGTAGAGACCCTGGTGCTCACCGAGGATTCTACTAGTTGTCCTGTTATCTCAGTTGCTTCCTGTGTAGCAGCGTCATTGACCAGGACTGGCCAGCGCACAGTATGTCAAATGACTTGTGTGTCTCCTTCATACTGAATGTAGAAGAGGGTGTGAATCTTCATGGGTTCTTTCTCTTGCCTACTGCCTGTCACAGCCTCGTGCTGCGATGACAAACCTAAGGGTGAGGGTTGGAGCAGCCTGAATCTCTGAGTCACTGCATGGCAATCTATGGTTTGGGGGAGTTAACCAGATCCTTCATGAAATTTGTGTACATGATAAACACACCTTTGTTGTGTGAAACCTCTGAGATCTGGGGGCTGTTTTACTACAGTAGAACTGGTTTAGCTTGGCGAATATATTCTAGAAGAGTGTTCTGAAAGGTCTTTGACCATGACTCCAATAAGAAATACATTACACGTTGTGAGCCAATACACTCAGACATGCACACACACATTTCTGGAAAAAAAAAAACTCAGGAAACAATTGTTATCATTAATATGCAAGATCTATTGTTATGCTATCCTATTCTACTCCAAAATGCTGGTTTTAACTTCCTAAATTTATATGCCAACTGCCAATGGGGTATAACCTGAGTCTGAAAAATGCTGCTGTAGATCATAATTTGCATATGATTTATTTGCTAATTCTAAATCTTTCATGCATATTTATGAAAGCAAGCTTTTTAGCTCTTTCTCGGAAACTTTTAATTTTTGCTCCCAGAATGGATGGAAGTGTTTTTATGTAATACATATCACATCCCACATAATTTCTGGAATGTAATGTTTTATTGTTGAATCTACTAATTTACATCATGTATTTTTAAATTTACTTATAAAATGTTGTCACAGGGAATAACAATGTTAACGTGATTATTATTCACTTATTTTCTTTTTTAAAAATAAATGACTATAAATAACTATCTCTTGCATTAGAATCAGGATATCATAAAAACCTCACTAGCTGAACATATTTTAGTGTTAATACTGGTGCAAAAAAATGAAATAGAGACCAAATATTTTTAAATAGCACTATATATATTTTATGTACTGTATACTCATATCAAAACTTGCCATTTCTATTAAGAAGCTGATAAGTTACTCTCTAATTTCATAAATTAGATCACAACTGTGAAAATATGGACAACTATTTTGTATCTGTGCTGCTATATAAGACACTTAAAGTTTATACAGATAGGTGCAAAATTACAGAGGTGAAGTAATGGGAATCCATGAACATTTCACCTGAATTTCCACTGGCCTTTTTCTTCAGCCAGAATCATTTTGATATCCTCTGAATATGCTTTTAGAAATGAATGTGGTATCTGTTTCTTCAGTAAATACACATACACACATTTTAGGTATATGTGTGCATATACAGTTATACAAGTGTATATAAAGATATATACACATATATACACACGTGTATTAGTCTACATATGTATATATATTTCTGTGTGCACTTAAATACACATGCACACTTAATGTCCTTTGGTTTATTTTCAGACTGTTAATGAGAAATGAAATTTTGATGATTTCCATTTATTTTTGCTTTAAGTCTAAACTGGTTTAAAAAGACCTTTGCCACATGTAATAAATTTCTTTTAAAAATCATAAATATTATTCCATTGTAAAGCATTCTATAGAGAAGGTCATATGGTGTTAGAGAAGGTAGAAATCCATGCCAACATGGAAGAAAAGAGAAAGAACATGGGTTTTTCAGGCTTTTCCGCCTTCAAGGAAGGGGCCTCTTGCTATGTGTTGCCAACTTAGAGGCGAGAAACTCCAGGCTGCTCCCGCGGGAAGGGAGAAATGTAGCCAGAAGGGGTGGATCAGTTCTTGGGAATCAAATCAAACCAACACATCAGTTTTGGGGAGTTGGGTGGGCACTGGGATTGGGGACAAGGAGCTATTCCTTGGGTAGGAGAACAAAGAGACAGCCTCTCAGAAAGCCTTTCTACTTGGTGATGAGATGTTCTCTCTGGGGGTGACCGGGGGGGGGGGGGAGGAGGCGTGTCACCTTCGGGTTGCAGGTTAAAGCCCCTCCTGGACTGCTTGGCTGCCACAATTGTAGCTGACTATAGTGCTTTCCGTGTGAAGGGCTTCTGCCTCCTTCAGGTTTCAAGTTACAGGGAGACAAGCTGTCTTTTCCCCCTTCAGTGGGAAGGGGCTCCATGCAAATGGGGGTTCCTGTGAGGTGGCTGCCCACTTCTCCAAACCTGACCCCTTACCCTCACACACCTCTTCCAGAACAGAGGCCACTTCCCCAACTCGTCAACTGCAGAAGGTGTTTTCCTCCAATTGTGTATGGAGAGCTCTCGAAAATGTTCACCTTCTCTCCCCTCCATCAGATTAAGAAGCTCCAGAGCAGTATCAGAAAGGAACATCCCTGTGCTAAGAACTACTAAGCTACTCTTTCCTAGATGTGTCTCCATCCTGCCTTCCTTTTTTTTTTTTTTTTTGCATAACTATGGGAGGAGCCCCAGAAAACTGAGGTTGGAGAATGGCTAGGCACATGGAGAGTGATGGTGGCATCTCCCAGAGTTTACCATAACTCAGAGCAGCGGCTGATGAAAAGGCAGTCAGGCCACTGAGATCTTACTTGTATTACACTGGAGAGCCAGACAAGCTACAATGCTGACCGTGGTAGTAAGATTTCCTGCATTCATGCTTTTGGACTCTCTCCTACCCATGTGGTAACTAGGGGACCTTTCGGTTCGCACCACCTTCATTTACATCCCTGGAAAATCTTGCTAAAAGTCAACACATCTTTCCACAAAGGATTTACAGCATCTGGGCTTTAAGAGACTCAGAGCTCACCTCTGTCATAAGCCTGGCTCCTCCTTTTACACAACGGGTCCTCCCTTGAGATCGTGAATAAAACGTCCTTGGAGTCCCCAGGCCTGGCTTATTTAACTGCATTCTCTTCTCTTCTATGAAAGAAATGGAGGGGGAGAGCTGTCCTGGGTTGGTTGGCATGATATCACCTATCTGAAGGACAGAAATGAAGAGCTTGGAGTCACAAACAGGAGAGAGGTGTGGGTGGGAGCACTGTATTTGGGGCACAGAATAGAAAAGGGTGGTTCCATGGGAATGAAAAGAATCACTGACAGTGAGCGAAGCTTCAGATCTAGACGTGGGCGTCGCTGGTGTAGGGGGAGGGTCACTGCTAGGCGCCTGGAGGGGGCGGCAGGGATGGGGGAGGGGGGCCGGGCGCTAGTCCTTGCCAAGGATGCTCTTCAGGCTTCTCTGCACCGCCTCGTCTAGCTCTTCCTCCAGCTCCTCCTTCTTGGACATGGCCAGCTTGGACTGGTAATCCCGCACCACCTGGTCAATGTAGGGGGCACTCTGCGTGCCGTGCAGCATCAGTGTCCACTCCTTCAGCACCCCCTTCTGGGGCGCGCTCCCCACGAAGCCCAGCTCCAGGGTCCAGGTGCCCCGGGCGTCCTCCCCCCAAGTGTGGGTGGTCATGAAAGGCCACTTGTCGAAGCCCACCTTGGCGTCGTCATCCCGGGGGCGCCGGCTCAGCAGGATGGACTTGGTGCCCATGGGGGACGTCATGTTGATGTTCAGGTCCCCTCTTCTGGTCGCGTTGACCGTGACGACCGCTTGGACGTGCTCCAGGTAGCGAACGAAGTTTTCCTTCCCCTCGCACGCATCCGTCGTGAGCGTCAGCACCAGCTTGCCAGTGGTTGGAATTTTCCTGAGGGCAGAGTGGTGAGGAGACACAGTGAGGGGTGGGGACACTATCCCAGGGTTTTTTTTTGTTTTTAAAAAATTTTTGGCTGCATCTCGGGACATGTGGGACCTTAGTTCCCCCACCAAGGATCGAACCCATGCCCCCTGCATTGGAAGTCCGAGTCTTGATCACTGGACTGCTTGGGGATTCCTAGGGGTTTTGAAGGCCACTCTGGGGAGCAGGGAGAGCAGGGGCTCTGGGGTTAATTATTATAGCAGCTGTGTGACCCTGAGAAAGTCACCTGCAGTTTCTGATCTGTTTGGATGGGGGATGCAGCCGATGCTGTTGAGCCACTTCCCACTTCTCCCAGATCTCTGCTGGGTTCTCTTGCAGCATAGGCCCCTGTGGACCCTGATGGCAAAATGTCAGGGATTTGATCCAGAAGGGAAAACCCTAACCAATGATTGACAGGAGGAGGTGAGTCAATACAGCCTGTGTTCCTCACTGCTGGTGGGGACAACTCAGTGTCCCCAGTGGGGTTGAGCCTAGTTGCCCAAGGCAGTGAGGTGCCCGTCACCGCATCCTCAATGTCTTCTCTATCGGGTTGCTCTCTCTCCCTGTCTATATCACCTCCTCCTCACCTGTGTTTTCTAAGATCATCTCTCAAAAAAAAAACAAAAACAAACAAACCTATCGGCACCTAAGTCCCTTCAGGGCAACTGAGAGTGAGACGGGAGCTCAGATGTCCTTCTTTTACAGCACTAAGTACTTTGATAAAGAGAAATTATTGCTAAAGTGATTGCTATGACTATTGTAACAATGTGACTGCAGCTCAGAAGTGACTGGTCATGGCCACAACTGACTGGTATGCGGTTGAGCATACCCTCCACTGTCTACTGAGCTGCCTCTGCTATTCAGGTCAAGTGTTAACGTTGATTTCCAAATTCACTTAAAATTCAGAGTTTGTCAAGGCCTTCAGGGGCTTCCCTGGTGGCTCAGATGATAAAGAATCTGCATGCAATGTGGGAGACCCTAGTTCAGTCCCTGAGTGAGGAAGATCCTTTGGAGAAGGGAATGGCAACCCACTCCATTATTCTTATCCGGAGAATCCCCATGGACAGAGGAATCTGGCAGGCCACAGTCCATGGGGTTGCAAAGAGTCCGACACGACTGAGCAACTAATACTTTGCTCAAGGAGCTGAGTGGGCAGGGGAGGGTGGGGGCTGAACTGGACAGGGTGCTCTGGAAACACGCTGGCGGAGGGGTGGGCCAGGCTGCCTCTACTCACTGACTTGGATGGTCCAGCGCAGATGCCTCACAACCAGTTCTATTTTTCCCTTGTATTTTAGTCAAGCACCCTTTATGGATTCTCCTGATAAAGTCTCTTTAGAAAATTGCTTTTTGAGTTGACTGCTTCTCTGGGAAGATGAACTCTGAGGAGACTCATAAGCCTGACAGTCACCACTCAGCAGCTCCCAGCACATTTCCGTGCAGCCCAGCATAGACTTGGCCACTGCCAGGGGGCCGCCCCAGAGAAGCTGGATATCTGGCAGTAAGGGCTGCTTCTGCCAGAGGCCCAGCCAGCCTGGGCGCTGCCCTTGGAAATTCCCTGCCCAGCCTCTGAGTTCTTCCAACATGGCATCTGCCCCAGACCTCGCTCATCAGTACCTGAGATCAAGTTCAGGTGGGCAGTGGGCGAGGCGGCAGAGGGCACCCAGGAGACCAGAGCCCTTCAAACAAAGCCCGACCTCCCCCACCCCAAATTTCCCTGGCTGGTCTGACCACCCTATTGCCTAGCGCCACTGTTTAGACACCTTCTTTGCACCCAGGTGAAGCTGGCTGAATAGTCATTCGTTCATTCATTGCACAAATATTGATCCCATGACTGCTAAATTCCAGGTGCTGTTCTAGGCCCTGAGGACACACCAACAAATGGGACAGGCTAGGTTCCTGTCCGCGGGGAACCCAGCTGAGTTTGCACTGAAAGTGCTCTCAAGGGAGGGGATATATACTTATTGTTATGACTGACTTGGGGCTTCCCTAGTGGCTCAGATGGTAAAGAACCTGCCTGCAATGCAGGAAATGTGGGTTTGATTCCTTGGTGAAGGGAATGGCAACTCACTCCAGTATTCTTGCCTGGAGAATTCCCATGGACAGAGGAGCCTGCCGGGCTATATTCCATGGGGTCTCAAAGAATCTGATGTGACTGAACGACTAACACTTTCACTTTTCATGACTGACTCGCCTTGTTGTATGGCAGAAACCTACACAACATTGTACAGGATATATTCTCCAATGAAATAAATTTTTAAAAAAAGAGCTCTCAAATTTCCTTTCATTAAAATAATGCTTCTGAGACCACCCACAAAATTCAGTCTTCTGGACCTTATCCAAAATCTCAGAAATCAGAACCTCTGAGGAGTGGGGCCTTGAGAGATGTATTTTACCACACAAACCAACGCATTTCTATATACTTTCTTTTTCTATTATTTGGGCACACTGTGTGGCTTGTGTGATTTTACTTCCCCAACCAAGGATCGAAACTGGGTTTCCTGCAGTGGAAGCGCTAAGTTCTAACCCCTGGATCACCAGAGAAGTGCCCCTTTTTTTTTCCTAAAAAATTTCTATATATTTTAAAGTTTAAAATTGCTGTCATACAGAATAATAGACACAGATGCATAGAACAGTCTTATGGACTCTGAGGGAGAAGGTGAGGGTGGGACGTTCTGGGACAATAGCATTGAAACATGTATATTATCATATGTGAAACAGAACACCATTCCATGTTTGATGCATGAGACACATGCTCAGGGCTGGGGCAATGGGATGACCCAGAGGGATGGGATGGGGAAGGAGGTGGGAGGGGGGGTCAGGAAGGGGAACACATGTAAACCCATGGCTGATTCATGTCAATGTATGGCAAAAACTACTACAATATTGTAAAGTAATTAGCCCCCAACTAAAATAAATAAATTTATTTTTAAAAAATTGCTGTCATAGTATATGTGTACATGTATATTTTGCTGAGAATAAAACTGTCTCAACAGAAGATCATTTGGGAAAGGTAAATTCTTGATGAATTTGTATAAAACCCTGTAAGAAACATATAGGCAAGAACATCTATATATATATAGTGAGATGAATTTAACCTTATCAACTGAAACATAATAACAGACTTTTCCAGGTTAAAAAAAAAATAATGCTGCTAACATTGGGTAAGCTCCCAGCTGGTTGTGAGCCGCTGGGACGGTCACACTTCAGAGCCTCTGATTCCTTAACTAACATGAGGGCATCTGACAGCCTATTTCCAGTGTTGCCTCTGGCTCCAAATTCCAGCAAGTATCTAGATTAGGATAGAGTGCTCAGTGCACTGGGAACTGGGAGGGAAACGGTCATTCATCCTGGCATATGTTCTCCATGTCCCTCCTCCCTCCCCCCCAAAGCACAGAGCGTGAGGATCAACAGAAACCCAGTCTTCTGGTCCAGGGCCATCGCGGAGAACAAGGTCTGCTGTCAACACAAACCATGACTAAGCAGAGCCCCAGTGCTCATTCTCCTCAATACTGCGGTTGTACCACCTTTCTGCTAATTGGGAACGTAAGCCAAGACACAGCTAACTACATCATGCTCTCATCACACTGCCCACGGCCCCCACCTGCTGTGGCCCAGAGCCTGCAAAGGCACAGATGCTATAGGGCTTCCCCTTAGCAAAGTCCCTCTTTGTAAATCTCTGCCTCTTGGCAATAAGGGATGGAAGTTCCAGGCCCCAGGACTCTGGAGACTGGATACTCTGAAACTGTCCAGTGCTACAGCTCTGCCTGGAAGCTGGTTGTCCCCAAATCAAACCCAGTGCATCTCGGGAGGACACAGAGAGGGCATCTGACATGGTCACCAGCGTGGTGGCAGCGTCTCTGGGGTATTTTCTACAGAGAATCCCAGGGATGGCGGAGCCTGGTGGGCTGCCATCTATGGGGTTGCACAGAGTTAGACATGACTGAGGTGACTTAGCAGCAGCAGCAGTAGCAGAGCTTGCTGCCCCCACTTACTCTGGATCCTGCACGGAGCCGCCCACACAGTGGAACCTCTCGGGCACGGTCTTCCAGTCTTTAGCCATCTTCACCATGGCACCTGCGTCTAGGACGCCATAGCCAAAGAGGTGATTAAACTCCAGGCCGACCCCATTCCTCCGCCACTGATGGACCTCATCATGAAGCTGGTTCCGCTTGGAGGTGAGCACAGTCAGATGCTGCATGTCTCTCCAGGTCAGACCCAGGCTGTGGATCGGAGGCAGGGAGTTCGAGGACAAGGGCGTGGGACAGGGGCGAAGGGAAGGAAAAAGAGATGCAATGACTAAGATAGCATGTAGACTTCCAGTAAGATTTTGGAACATCTATGAACCCCCAAGTCAAGGGAGGATTATCCATGCATTATTTATAATATAGGTATAGCTGTACATCAATTAAAAGCCTTGCCTTTCTTACTTAAATATATTTCAAATGCAAAAACTGACACAAACTGGGATGGCTAAAATGAAAAAAGATGACAGTACCAAGTGCTGACGAAGATGAGGGACAACTGAGTATTTTGCAGATGGGAGTGTAAATTATTGCAAATACTTTGGAAAACAGTTTGACTCTATCTTTTAGTGTTGCCCACATGCTTAAGCTATGGCCCAGAAGTTCCATTTCTAGGCATGTAGCCAACAAAAATGTGTGTATATATTCACCAGGCATGCATGTACTGGAAATGTCCATAAGCCCAAACTATGAAGCCCCCAAATGCCCATCCACAGTACAGTGAATAAGCCAACTGAGATGTATTTTTTGGACATGGAACACTGCACTGTAGCGAGAATGAACTATAGCTACTCAGAATAACTGGGATGAAGAGAATGCTTACTCAAAGAAGTTAGACACAGAGGAGAACAAACTATATGATACAGTCACTTAAAGTAGAAAAACAGGCACAATGAATGTGTGCTGTCGGAAGTCAGGTTAGTGGTGGGTCTTGCACAGGTGGTGTTTGGAAGGGACACAAGGGGCTTCTGGGTGCTAGCTGAGCTTTGTTTCTGGACCTGAGTGTTGGCTACTTGCAAGCATTCCATTTGGGAACATGGGCTGTCAGTTCTTTAAGAGCAGAGACAACAGCCACAATATCTATCTCCCCAGGGCCCAGGACAGCCCTCCTCGGCACACTGTTCATTCAGCAAATAAACAAGTTGGCTTGCAGAAGTGTCTTTGGAAATTACTGTCTACTCTTACTCAATGTCTGTGTTTTTCAAAATGTCAGCCATGACCTGTCTGTGGGCTAGAAGATACACTGACTGCATGGGCTGTGTATCTGGGTTGCACAGTAAAACCATTTGTGGGACATTTAAGACCAATCGCTCCAGCCACATCTCAGACTAAGTAGATCAGAATTTCTGGGAGGAGGACCCATGCTTGGGAAATTCTTAACACTTCTCAGGTCATTCCAGGAGACAGCTGAGGTTGAGAACCAAGTTCTTTATGAATGAAGCTGTCACTAGTGGAACAGAACAGAAAAGAATGACAGTGTGACTGTAATGTGGGGAAAGTGTGTGTGTGTGTGTGTGTGTGTGTGTGTGTGTGTGTGTGTGTGTGTGTGTTGGGTTGGAATGCAAAATGTATTTCTCACTGAGAGTCATGGTCAACAGTGTTGGAAAAACCTTGCACTACAGTTCTCCTCAGAATCAAATGATTCAAAGAACATCACTCATTTGATAAAATCTCATCATGGGCAGGTTTCATTGGTTCAAAGCTTTGAATCAGAGCCAGAAGACATTAGTGATTCATACACTCTTGATTGAAATGTAGAGTTTCAGGTTTTAAGGAGAAAGTTTCAAGGAAAGTCAATGTTTATTTGAGAAATTTAAGAACATATTTATTTTGGACATATGGTCCCCTGGACACATGGACTAGGTGAACAGTGTGAAATTTCCTGATGTTGATTGTGGCTGAAAGCTCAGTGCTTTGGTGGAACAGGATTCTGAATTCATTCAACCCCAAAGTGTTGATAAACAAGGATCTGCTATCTTAAGGGTAATCAGAGGGCTAGCTGGCAGGTGGAGTAGCTCTCACCTTTGCAAGGGGTTCTGCCACAATAATGTGCTATGCTTCCTGAAGGACCCCATTAGAACTTTCTCCATGGATTTACTCTCATGGGGCACATGAGAGAGAAAGAATGTGTTAGAATGAGGATGTTCTCATTTCTAAACTAAATCAGAGCAAGGTCCATACTCCAGCATCAGAATTTGTGACACCGGTTGAACAACCATTTGCTTGTGCCTGAAAAGTAACACTGAGTTCCTCCTATTTTTGTATTCTGAGCAACTTCTGAATTGACAGAAGATGTGCATATATGCTAAGTCGCTTCAGTCATGTCTGACTCTTTGTGACCCCAGGCTCCTCTCCATGGGATTCTCCAGGCAAGAATTCTGGAGTGGGTTGCCATGCCCTTCTCCAGGGGATCTTCCCAACCCAGGGATCAAACTCACATCTCTTATGTCTCCTGCATTGGCATGCGGGTTCTTTATCACTAGCACCACCTGGGAAGGCCTGCTAGAAGACAGTGTGGACAGTGTGTTAGTGTTAGTAGTTCAGTTATGTCCAACTCTTTGGGACCCCATGGACTGTAGCCTGTCAGGCTCCTCTGTCCATGGTATTCTCCAGGCAAGAATACTGGAGTGGGCTGCTATCCCCTTCTCAGGGGGATCTTTCCGACCCAGGGATCAAACCTGGGTCTCCTGCACTGCAGGCAGATTCTTTACTGTCTGAGCCACCAGGGAAGCCCCATTGTGTAAAACAGGGATCTCACAACCTGCTTCAAGCTTTAATCCTACTACAGCAGCTCAAGGGTTGTAGGTGACACCTATCAACTAATACAAAATAAATGTACAGTATACCTACAGTATGGAAGTCACTGTGTTCAGTGTTATAGGCAAGGAATGTCATGCTCTTAAACAGTTTATATAAGAGTTGGGAAAGTAAGACAGATCTACGGAAAAGCACTGCACAGTGAAGGATTCTACGAGCATCTATTGAGTGTGTATCATGTCCAGGCTCTGCACTAGTTCTGAGCATTTCCCCCACTAGAGATATCCTGTGAAACTTCTCTAATATTGGATCCCCTGGAAAATATGAGCAATGATCTCTGGGGAACCAAGAAGGTATTTTCAAGCATTTGGCAGAAAAGCATTTTATGAGATTTAACAACAAGGTGATGACTGGTCAGGACAGAGGAATGGGTTCTCTTTGTCCCCTGGAGCCACAGGGATGGTCCTTCTCCCTCTTTCATGGTCCTGATGGGCAGACATTTTACACAGGATAATTTGTTTACTGCATTCAGGTTGCTTTGGAAAAGCTTTCCCGTTGGCCCTCCGAGTGGGAAACAGCCCTGACTGCTGCCACATATGTCCCCAAGGACTCCCAGGTGCCTCGTCTGAACACAAAGAGAGGTGAGCTGCAGGAAGTGTTCACAAAGAGAGCCTTCTGGCCTCCTCCCTCTGGGCTCTCTCCCGGGGCTATTTCATGCTGATCAGAGGTTTTAACTCCTGGCTTTGTTGTTGTTCAGTTGCTCAGTGGTGTCTGACTCTTTGTGACCCCGTGGACTGCAGCACGCCAGGCTTCCCTATCCTTCACCATCTCAGGGAGTTTGCTCAAACTCTTGTCCATTGAGTCCATGATTCCATCCAGCCATCTCATCCTCTGTCGACCCCTTCTCCTCCTGCCCTCAATCTTTCCCAGCATCAGGATCTTTTTCAATGAATCAGCTCTTCACATCAGGTGGCCAAAATATTGGAGCTTCAGCTTCATCCTTCCAATGAATATTGGAGCCCTTTTGCCCACTGAAAAGTCTTGGGCTTTACCACCCCAGGAAGGGCTTATGCAGCCCACTCCCTTGCCTTGATTTGGAATAAACTCTGAGGCAAGATTTACACTACAGAACTCCCCCTGGAGTCAGACTGAGGCCAGAACCTTTGCTCAGATCCTTTCCCATCTCTAACCTGCTTCCTCTCTCTCCCAATGGTCTCTGCTGGGAGCCCATTCTTAATGAATCGCACCAAACTCTAATCTCAGGGTGTGTTTCCAACCCAGGTGGCTGGTGTTCTGAGAAATCTGAGGACTGGCTTCCAAGATCGGTTTGAACCACCTACTACCAGTTATCATTTTCTCTCCTTGTTTATGGCAAGAGAGTGCTCAGTTGATGACCACTGCTCCAAAATGAAGTACGCCTAAGCAGTGACTGCATTATTTTCTGTAAGGAAAGCTGCAAGTGTGGTAAAGAATGAGGAATAATTGTTGCAGAGCCCACAAATCTGTTGAAAGTTCCAGCAGCCTGCTCAAGCACTTTGATGGATCTAGATGTCACTTTGTTGGCATATAGGATTCCCAGGTAGCTGAGCGGTAAAGAACTCACCTGCCAATGCAGGAGACATAAGAGACGTGGGTTCAATCCCTAGGTTGGGAAGATCCTCTGGAGGAGGGCATGGCAACCCACTCCAGTATTCTTGCCTGGAGAATCTCATGGACAGAGCAGCCTGGTGGGCTAAGCTGTTGGCATATACACCTGGGCAAGTGACTTTTTGCTTGTCAGAATCCAGGGAGACTTTAAGGCAAGTTCTGCCCTCTTTGATTTAAGGGGAGACCAGAAACTCCTTCTTATTCCCTGTCCTCTGTGAGACTCTGTGGCAGAAGCAGCCTCCCTCTGCTTGTCTGCTCCCAACCAGAGTGAACAAGACCAACTCAGACTTTAGGACCCGACAGGCCCCGAGAAGAACAGTTTCATTTTTAGGAAATGCGCATAATATGTAAGATTTTTTTTTTTTGTCTTGGTGTTTAATAAGAAGGCTTAATAGGAAGAGAGTGTCCATTTCTTCTTTCTTAAATTTTCCACCTGAGTTTTGTTAGCAGAATCAAAGTTTGGCTTGGCCCAAAGACAGAAGTCATACCCAATTTGGAGCCCAATTTTAAAAGGAGGATAACGATGCCTTTTTCTGCTTGAAGGCATAGGCGTTGGACTAGATAATCTTTTGAAGTCCTTTCCTATTCTAGGAATCAACTCTTACCTCCTTTGAAAGTCAGAAAATGCACTGCATCTGTGGAGAGTCAAGTAGGGCTGCCTGAAGATTGATACTAGAAGCTCTGGTTGCCTAGAAACAGCCTACAGGGATGGAAACTCAACTTTCCTTCCCCAGGAGCCAGAATCCAACTTCTTACAAGTTTCTGGTTCTGTATTCTCAGATAATTCCTTGTACAGTGGGCATCTGCACTTACCTGATGCCCTACTTGTTGCCTGAAGCCACAAGTTCATTGCTCAAACCAAAGGCCATCTCTGGTTTGCACTAAGACAGGGGAGCAGGTGGGCAGGGACCTCTGCTGGTGCTCAAATCCAAGGTGGGTCCAGCAGCGGTAATGTGTGGCTTCTCCGTGGGATGGTGAGAACAGAGAGTGTGGGCACCTCTCACCAGTAGCTGGAAGGTAGCAGCAAAGCCCATTTCTTGAACTACACTCTGTGACTGCCCACATTGTCTCAGTATTAAAGTGAGTTCACCATGTAAGTTAACAAATCTGGAGCAAGAGCATCCTGTTTCCACGACATGTTCTGAAAACCTTGCTAGATAATCAGCTTGGCAATGATCTTCTTTCATTTAGCTGCTTGGGTGCATTATTAGAGTGAAACAGCCATGAAATCCACAGATCAAAGAAAATATCTCTGTGCCCCCATGTGTGATTGGGTGTTGGACTCTTGTGCTCTCTAGGGATGTAGTTTTGTGGGATGTGTGTGTGTGTGTGTGTGTGTGTGTGTGTGTGTGTGTGTGTGTGTGTATCATTAGCAACACCCACCAGAGTTCATTGCCCTGACATTTTACTGACTCTCACACCCACTTTTGCCTCCATGGACACTTGGTGTTGGGTTGGGAGACTTGTGTTAGTTCACCCTGCAGAGCTGGCTCTTGGTCCCGAGCTGGAAACATACTTAGCCTCTAAAGCCAGTGCGAACACTCCAGCTGCTTCCGGAGCAGCCGCAGATGTCCCAGAATGCCTCAGGGTGCAGTTGCCATATAAATCTGTGGTTGCCTGGAGGGGAAGAGAGTGAGGAATGAGTGAAGAAGCCCCACTGCTTTAAACCCAAAACAACACAGAGCAGAAGATCTTCTGTTTCTTTTACTTAAAGTCTGCCTTGTTCTGAAGATGATTTAGATGGAGGTAAGAATAAGCTTAGCACTCATGTATCTATTTTGCCAGACATTTTATCTGAGCTTCCTAGTAGCTTATGCACACAATCAGTTATAGTTACAGCGTCCATAAGATACAAGCAAGTCAACTGTTTGGAGAGGCAACTCTGCAGCTATTCTAATAAAGAGATATTTATTTTCTGGACCCTAAAATGAAACATTATAGGTGGAAAGTGACAAGCCAATACCACCGCCATAGTCAATGCAATGGTGGGGTTTGTTACAATGAGATTGGCTCAGAAAGCTCAGGGCCACTTCATGGACAAATTCTTTTCCCTTCAGAAAAAAAGGGTGGCATTGCTGAAGAGGAAAAATGAAACAAGTTCAGCTAAAGTTTGCCTAGAGGGACAGCCATTAAAGAGAAAATGTTATGTTCTCTACATCTAAAATCCACCAAGAGATTCTGTTACAAAGTAAGCAAGACAACTGCTACATCAGTGATGACCCCAAGTGGGGAGGCTGATCAGCTGAGTTTTAAAGGATTTTACAGAGAAAGTCCTCATCTTCAATGTTTGTGAGAGACAGGGTTTTCAGTCAGATTGTTTATAAACCATGAGAATACTCATTTCTCCTGTTTGTCTGTAGGCTCTTGAGTGGGCCTATTATTTTGGGGGACAAAGCATCAGGGTGGTTTAAAGTCATCTCCTGGGGAAAGTGACCATATTCAAAGAAAATTCAGTACCCCTCCCCAGCTGGGGTAGAGTCACAGACAGGGTTTGAGGACAGAGTGATACCACTGGAAGGCCCTTGGGGCAAGGAGGGGAGTTTCTGGGGGGTGTTTGGGAGAAGGATAACAAGCAGAACAAGATTGGGGCCACCCTTGCTCGTCCCTTTCTGCCCACACAGCTTGGAAGATGAGAAAGTGAAGCCTCCTTCCACTTGGGAGGAGCTGACACATTTTCCATCCTCCCCAAGACTAAGGGGAGCTGAGGGGGCTTATGGGAGAAATTCAGAGGGGTTCGTGGGGGAGCCAGGCTAAGGTCTGGGTCTCTTGCAGGGAAGTGACTTCTGCCAGCTCATGTGAGAGCTGGTCGGGTGGAGCCCAGGCAGGACCTTGGGACTGAAGGGCTAGCTGGTACTGATGACTGTATTCTTGTTCCCGCCTTTTTCCCAACCCTGGAGGAGGTGGTGGCCAGGCAGAATGTAGCCCAGTCTGACTACTGAGTCACCCACTAAATTTCTGGCTTGGAGGACTGAGAAAAGGCTGTATGCCTAGCGGACTTAGAAAATTCACTGTTAAACCTAGGTGCCCAGGAAGGAAGAGTTGCTCAGAAGAGTGCAATAAATGTCTATGATTCTTAACCTTTTGGTTTTCTCAATTGTGGACCCGGTTTAAAATATTATGAAACACACTACTCTTCCTTTGCAAAAACACACACGTGCCCACTTCTGGGGAGGTCTGCTGCTGCTGCTGCTGCTAAGTCGCTTCAGTCGTGTCCGACTCTGTGCGACCCCATAGACGGCAGCCCACCAGGCTCCGCCGTCCCTGGGATTCTCCAGGCAAGAACACTGGAGTGGGTTGCCATTTCTTTCTCCAGTGCGTGAACGGGAAAAGCGAAAGTGAAGTCGCTCAGTCGTATCCGACTCTTAACGACCCCATGGACTGATCGGGAAAAGTCCAGCCATGGATGACATTTCTAAATTACTCTAATAAATGAATGTATTCTTGGCTCAGATGGGGTGCAGGTGTGATGCTCCAGTTCTTAATATTAGTTACCTTATAAGCAACGTGCTGGGGCAACATCTTTGTAAACTAGAGTTCATCATTATTTGCAAGCCAGAACAATGAACAGGAAAATCTATGGACCATGAGCGGGAAGGAGATCATGGCGTTCTTGTTTTTCGTGAGGTCTAGACCTTGATAACACAACATCACCAGCCTAGAAGAGGGGAGCATCTCCCTTCGGAACAGGGGCTGACTCTGTGAAGGAAGGCCCTCCTTCTGTGACGTCACCGTGCCTGCGTATGACATCACTAATGTCCACCCGCACCCCTGGCCCACACTCACCACGCCGGCCTCAGGGTTCCGCTTGCGCCCATTGCTGAAGGTGGAGGCCAGCGTGGAGGAGCAGCTCTCGTCGTAGAGCGCGGTCCTGCCATCGTTGATGGCCGAGTTGATGGAGATGGTCCACATGCTCGATGCATAGCCGTCGCAGTTGCAGTCGTCGTAGCTGCCGCCGTCGCCCGAGGCCCACACATAGATGCTGCCTTTGCCCCCGCGGCCCTGGGGGTGCGGGACAGAGAGGGATGCGCGGGCTGCAGCGGGGGTACACCTGGCCTCTTAAGCAGTTGAACCCAAGGGCTGGCTTCGTTTCTATCTGCCTTTGAAAACCACTGCCCTTCTGGACAGGCACCCTGAGAATTTTTCTTTTCAGGAAGGATTCAGTATAAAGTCATCTCAATTTACAATTTAATCTGGGAATAACAAGGTGGGAAAGACTGGAAGAATCTCCTTAAAACTGACAAATGGACTGCTTTTTAAACATTGAACATCCTCATGGTAAAAAGTCAAAGTATATGGAAAGAAAAATGAAAAAAACAAATCCCTCTGCATGTAATTCTTACATATTCTTTCAGGCATTTTTCAGCAAAAATGCAAATGTACCTGTAAATTTGTACTTAGCTATGTAAGATGTAAAAGATATTTATATATAGCTTCCATTTTATAGGTATCATGTATATTTTACATAAGTTTACATATATATGTAGATATTGTGAGTATTAAAATACACATTTACTTACAGATTATATATATATGTATATGATACCAATCTCTGGGTTGGGAAGATCCCCTGGAGGAGGGCATGGCAACCCACTCCAGTATTCTTGCCTGGAAAATCCTATGGACAGAGGAGCCTGTAGGGCTACAGTCCATGGTGTCCGAAAGAGTCAGACAGTCTTAGCAGCTGAGCACACACACACGCCAGAGGAAAGGAGATGTCTGAATTACCTCCAAGGTCTCCTGTCTCCTGACAATGAGAAGTGACATTTTGATTGCTTCTAACAGGACTTGGAGTTAATTAGCCTGTGACTGGCTGAGTCGATACATCAAAAAAGATTGATTCAGCCACTAGCTGAGAAGTGTTCTCAGTGTCTTGGTAAATCTGTTCTGGAAAACTCCATCCAAACAGGCAATTGCCTGCAGAAACCAAGACACAGAAGGAACTGTAGCATCCCTACAACTGAGAGGGTGCGAGGGGGTGCAACCCTCTCAAGGAGACTCAGATTTGGGCTCAGTGTCAAGGATGCCGCCCTTGGAAAGTGAAAAAGACATGAATCAGCTTCAGTGAGTGAGGTGTCCCAGGGGGCATTTGGCGCGGTTGGACGCATTTTGGTGCTCACTACCAGCATCTAGTAGGTGGAAGCCAAGGATGATAAACTTTTAATGCAGAGGACAGCCCTCTGCCTCTCCCCCCGCCCCCACCAACTACAACTAAGAATGAGGGGGGCTAAGTGTCAACAGTGCAGAGGCTGAGTCTTAGCTCTAACCTATTGGCAAAGGCAGTGGTTTTAAGAGCATAGCCTAAAGCAGCCTTTCACAGAGCCCAAGTTTCTTAAAAGTTCATATGTATTTTGTAGTTTGCTTTTGAGAGAGTAACAGGCAGGAAGGCTGCTACTGCTAAGTCACGTCAGTCGTGTCCGACTCTGTGCAACTCTGTGCGGCAGCCCACCAGACTCCTCCGTCCCTGGGATTCTCTAGGCAAGCACATTGGAGTGGGTTGCCATTTCCTTCTCAGGTGCATGAAAGGGAAAAGTGAAAGTGAAGTCGCTCAGTCGTGTCCAACTCTTCGAGACCCCATGGGCTGCAGCCTACCAGGCTCCTCCGTCCATGGGGTTTCCCAGGCAAGAGTACTGGAGTGGGGTGCCATTGCCTTCTCCGGGCAGGAAGGCTAGGGGTCTCCAAACGGAGGAATAGGCGGCAAGTGTCAGGCATTTTTTATCTCTCTCTTAAGCAGCAGGAGGCAACAAACTACTAGTGTCAGATTTTTTTCCCTTCTCTATACAAAATTAAAAGGAGGTTTCTCTTAAAATTCTGTGTTGCCATGACGGCACCTGGTTCCACCTGAACTTAACTTTTATCAAACCTTGAGCTAACCAATGGGTTTTTCTTATGGAAATGTTTTTCTTAAGCTATGTTAATGAACTATGTATTTACCCTAGACTCTGTGTTTCTTTAAGTCCTTGGATTAAGACTCAGAACCGATAAGGGCTCAACAAACCAGTTTGTTTTACTCATACACTGTTCTCCTAATCTATGTTAATGAAACTATATATCTACTTGGAAACCTGCCTTTCTTCAAGATTCACGTCAATTGTTTTATGACCCGGATGACTCACCTTGTATCAGTGTTATCTCAAAAGGCATGTTGTGGGTGAGGGGCCTGGTGCCAGTCTCTGAGTTCTGAGACATTCCCTTTCTCTAATTAGCAGACAGCTAGTAGCTATATAGAAAGTGAAAGTTGCTCAGTCATGTCCGACTCTTTGTGATGCCACGGACTGTATAGTCCATGGAATTCTCCAGGCCAGAATACTGGAGTGGGCAGCCTTTCCCTTCTCCAGGGGATCTTCCCAACCCAGGGATCGAACCCAGGTCTCCCGTGTTGCAGACAGATTCTTTACCAGCTGAGCCACAAGGGAAGCCCAGTAGCTATAAAACATCTGGCTAAAGACTAGCAGGGGAACACTCTTTCTGCCCCCATCTGATGTCTATGTCAGAAACTTTATCTCTTTTGTACTTTAATAAAATTTTATTACACAAAAGCTCTGAATGAGCAAGCCTCGTCACTGGCCCCAGCTTGAATTCCCCTCCTCCGGAGGCCAAGAATCCCAGCGTCTTTCACGGCTCAGCAACAACCTTTCATGTTTAATATAAAAATAATGGCACAAATTGCTTACTATTGGCTAATGTAATGTTCCAGCTCAAGGATGGTACCTTGGCTCCGTGTACTCTCAGCACATCACCTGTGCCAAGAGGTGGAAATCCTGCTCTGAGAGGCTTGGGGCTGAAGTGAGTTGGTCCCTTCATCCTATCCAATGCCTAGTGACCTGGAGTAATGACTACCCTCCCAGCCCCCACCCCAGGCCCTGGCCCAGTGGTGGTATCTGCTTGCAGATACTGAAGAAGCCAGCCTGATATAGTTTGCCTTTTCCTAGACATCTAATTACACTAATTTTTACTTTCCAGTCACCTTGACATCTTAACAGAACATAGATATACTTTAAAAAGTCGTTGTATTTTTATTATGAAAATCATATTTTTGTAGAATGACTGGAATCTAGACTGTGAAGAAGAAAATAAAAATCGCATGTAATCTTCCATGAATAGAAAACCACTGGTAATATTTGGTGGATTCCTGCCAGTTATATATATATATATATATACACACAAAGCATAAGAACAGGTTTAAGAATGAAAATGGGATCATAAAATCTATCTATCTTTGTGGCCCTGCTTAAAATGTATTTCTCACTTACCATTACATTAACATTTCCTCACGTAATTAAATACGCTTCTATACTGTAAGTTTTTATTAGTCTTCTTAGATAGACATTCCATTGTTTATTTATCTTTTTCTTAGGCTTTTTCTAGGTTTTAAAGTGCTGATGTGAACATGATTTTAAATATGTCTTTGTATTTCTATTTATTTCCTCAAGCAGAGTTTTTAAAATAAGGAATGTGGGGTGAAAAGGAATGAATGTTTAAAGATTTTTGACCCATGGTGCCATATTATTGGTTTTATAAGGCCTAATAATAATCTATATTTTCACTAGTACTGCACAAGAACTCAGTATTCAGCCCATCTGGGTCAAGATTTAGAATCATTAAAAAAATAGTCTTTCCAGTTTAGTGAACAAAAACAAAACTCATTGTTTTGAGTTATTTTTTTCACTCTCAGTTGAGTTTTTCTTACTCTGCACTTACTGCTCATTTGCATTCTTTATAAATACCTTAGCAAAGCACCGTGTCTCCAAAGATAATGTCCTATGCATATCTTTTCTTTCATATATTTTTTTATTGATTTGTTAGAGCTCTTCCTATATTAAAGAACTTAACCAAATTTTTGTCATCAAATATTGCATATGTATTTATATACATATGTAGATATACTCTTTTCTTTCATATTTTGCCTGCATTTTGACTTGCAGAAAATGTTCCCTTTAATTACTTTAGTCCATTTTTTCATACCTATATTTAAATAACATAAAAAATGTATTGATTTACAAATACTGCTTTTCTGTACTCACAGTTTATGGAAGAATTATATTCAAACTACTTGTAAACATCTTTCACATTTGTATGTTTCCTCACAAGATCACTGGTTACATCTTGGGTCATGGAGCAGTTTTTCTGGGCACATTATAGTGCTTTTGAATTGACTGTCAAGTATTTCTAGCTGCCCGCTGTCTGGGCCCACGATAGCATCCCCTTGTGGTTGGATGGGATCCTGTAAGACGTTATTGCCGCATAAGAGAGCCTCTCCTGACTGATACAGTTGGTCATGTTCAGTTCCACTTAGTTTATATAGATGTAACATTAAAATACATAGAGCATTTAAAAAACTCTCTGGGGACTTCCCTGGTGGTCCAGTGGCCAGGACTCTGTGCATCCAGTGTTGGGGGTGAGGGTTCCATCCCTGCTTGGGGAACTACGATCCTGCATGCTATACAAAAACACCCCCACCCCACCCCCGAAAAACTCCTCTGTATAATGCAGTCTCTGAAAATTTTATCCTGAGCTGTGAGTAGCCATTTGTATAATATTTGCACAGTTCCTATTCTCACTTTTCCTTAGATGCATATTCTGACTCTTGACAACCACCTACTGAATTGCTTTCTGGTTTTTTTTTAGTGTGAATAAAAACCTTTTAATTTGAAAAACATTAAGCGTCACAAAAATTAGAGTACATAGTATAATGAATCCCCATGTATCCATTGATCAGCTTTGACAATAACCAGACTTGCAGAAATTTTGAAAGGTTTTATGAGTAATATTTATTACTCTTTATTGGGGGTAAATACGTTCTCTTGTACGTTTAGAAAGTCCCTCTCTGGCACAATATCAGGGACTGAATTATATTTCCATGTAGCTTTTTTATGTTTTCATTCTTTATTCACTTCCTTTCTGTACATGGAGTGTTGGGGGTGTGGGGTGAAGTTACACAGTGCTTTAAACGAGGGTGATGGATGAGTGGTCCCCTCCTGGGAATGTGGTTAACTTCCAGAGAACAGCGAGTCATACCTACAGGGAGAAGTGGTTGGTCCCAATTTATGTCACTTCAAAATCAGCTGCTGAGACCAGGACTTCGGGGTGACCTCAGGAAGCACATGCGAGTACAAGATGGGAGTTGGGGAAGGAGTGGGAGAAAGGCCAACCAGGGATGAGCTGACGAGGAGCGCCCCCAGCCTCTGGAGACCCGTGAGAACCTTCCTCCATGATCTGGGCTGTGCACACGGGGCCTGGGACTGCCTCCACAGTGCCAGCAGGTCCCAAGTACAAGCGGCGCTGGAGAGGCCGGCTGGTGATGGGCAGGGAGCCACACCTGGGCAGGTGCAGCCAGATCACCGGACTCCAGCATCTGCATTGTGCCCCATGGGTTCCTCAGAGTTCAGCAGGAGTAGGTGGGGTGTCCGAGTCCCAAGAAAGCCAAACGAGGACGGCACTGTAGCTTCTGCTTATATCCGTCACTCGAGCCTGTGTTTCACTGCACCTGCGGTTGCCTCTAAATATGACTTGTCCTGCTGTACGTCCACCTTGGAGGTCAGGCTCCTGCACCATCCTGTCTCTTTCTAGCAGGATCCACACCATGATGAGGCTTCCTGATGTCATGGGGGCTGTTGAAGGCTGACATTCACATCAATCTGTGAACCCGGTAGTTGGGTATCTCCCTGGGTGCAGATGATCACTACCATCAAGAAGGCTTATTTAAGGGGAGTGGTAGCCGCCTTGGTTTGTCCAGAGTTGGGGAGTCACACAGGAAGTGGGGCTCTCGGTGCTAAAACCCGGAAAGCCTTGAGCAACCAGGGTGGTTGACCACTCCACCTGAGGCTGGCTGGCACTTAGGAAAGGTCACTAGAAATCCACCAGCTTTTGCTCCAGTTTCTCTTTCTCAGAAATGAAAGGCAGGATTGTAACTGTGACAAGCATTCCATGCAGTGGCAGCTGCCACTCAGTTGGAAACCTCTGTCTGAAACTTTCGTTTCAGAGCCTTAATCAGGGCTCGGGGAGGAGTCCTGAGAGCTTCTTGGCACAAGGCGTCATTGTGGCCAGAGGCTGGGCACTTGCACCACCATGTCCGCCCGCTGCTCTGATTAAATTTCAGCAGGGTCACCAGGCCTCTCCTTGCTCATCCTGATTAATCACTGTCTCCCTGGGAAACCTGCCCGCACCCCACCCCCACTTCCCAGAGGGTGCCTTTCAAGCCAGGGTCTTGCAAGTGACCCCATGTACATTTCGCTCCAAGATCTGGGACCTGTGTCTGTGCCCTTTGGACCCCTCCCTGCCATGCTCAGGAAATAAACAATGCTTTGTCTCATCTGGGCCTCAGACATTTTCTGTTGCTTCATCCTTGAATATTCCTAAGGTGTTCCCTCCAATAGCAACCCTGATGTGTGATTAATAAGAGGTTGAGGTATAATCGTCAGAGCCAAAGATGGGCCAGGGTTGCCCTGGGTACATTTCCTTAAGACGTGGAAAGAAGTTCATGCGTCAGTTGTCACATCAAGAGCCTCCAGTGGTCTCTGAATCCCTCTTTTGGTTGTCAAAGTGATGTCACATGCTGTGCCCTGTATCTGCAGGCCTTTGTTCTCCATCAGTCTCTCTGCCAGGGCTACATCCTTTTCTAACCAACAAATGCATCACCTTGTTGGTCCTTTATTACCCAGAGAAAGATGACTCCAAGCTCAACTAGGCTTTGCCCAAGCTGCACTCTGGAGATGGTGGTAGATGGTAGTGGTTGTCACCCGTATTCCTTCGACCTTGTGGCTTCTTGTGCACTGGGGGTCTGCAGATGTCAGCGCAGGCATGTCTTCATGTAAGGGATTTCTTCCAAGAGGCTGAAGGCTGCCTTGCACACCTGCCCCTGGACTTAAGGTGCCACTTGGGAACCACCTCAACCACTGACTTTTCTGCCAGCTACCGTGCTGCTAGCTTTAGTGTGTGTTCTGTAAAGTTTCCCAGTTTTCCTGTGGGATTAAGCTCCAGTTAATCCCAGCTGGGTCCCAGCTTCAGTGGTAGCTGACTTGAAGACAAATCCTTTATTGGCCTCTTTCTTCCTGGTTACACCTCCCTGCTCACTCCTGGTGTCCCATTCACCTCCCAAAGTAACCACTTGAACTCAGCTATTGTCTCAGGTTCTGCATCTGGGTTACCCTGAACTGAGAAGTCAGTTCCTGGCTATCATAACTCAGGGATCTCTGTCTGTCACCTACTCTCATATGTAATGTGAAGAATGTCTTTACTGGAAATTCAGCACGTAGACTATAAAGAGGAAAGACGGGAAATAAAGGGGGAAGGTTTCCCTCTCTTCCTTCATGCCTGCTCCTTGCTTCCTCCCTAGTGTTTACTGAACAAATTTAGGAAACACTGACTTAAATCCCTAAGGAGCCAGGTAGGTGATGTGCATGTGAGAAGCAGGTATATGATTGGGAGTGGTGCAGTCTGTGGCAAATGGCACATCCCTGAAAAGTTCTCTTATCCTCTGTTTCCTCTTTTTTTAAAAACAATTTTTTATCTATTTATGCATTTGGCCACCCTATGTGGACCGCAGTATCTCAGTTCCCCAACCAGGGATTGAAGCCACGTCCACTGCAGACCCCCACCAAACCACCAGGTAAGTCCCTCTTCTTTTTGCTTTTCATTGTTATGATATTGGTGAAACAAACCTGTCTGCAAGATGCTAAAATTCAAAGACAAGCATCAGAACTGCTTTAGCGGAATAGGTAATTGTCTGACACTTTTGTTTAGGTGCACATGAAAGTCGCTCAGTCGTGTCCGACTCTTTGCAACCCCATGGACTATACAGTCCATGAAATTCTCCAGGCTGGAATCCTGGAGTGGGTAGCTGTTCCCTTCTCCAGGGGATCTTCCCAACCCAGGGATCGGACCCAGGTCTCCTGCACTGCAAGCGGAGTCTTTACCAGCTGAGCCACCAGGGAATTTGTTTAGGTAGAGATCACCTTTCAGGGGGTGTTTTCCTTTAGATTGGACCAGACAGCTGAGTAGCGGGAGGAAGGCTGTGCTCATGTGTAATACCCCATTGCTCACACAAGTCTGTAACCTTGTCTGAAAATATTTTTACCTTGAAACAAGGGAAGAGTCTTTCCCACAGCTTGAGGGAGATTCAAATGAGAAACTGTGTGTTTTTCACCACTCTCCACTTTGTAAAATATTTACAGGCTGTTGTCTGACGATAAGTCATAACAATTTTTTTTCTCTTAAGTTTCGGCGTACTTGGCATGCTTTGCAGAACGATCACACTGGAAAGAGCCTTTTTAATTGCAGCAGGGGACATCACAGATGGAAGAGAGAGAACTCCCCTGCCTGGGGATGTGATGGAGCTGTTCAGAAGCTCCTGGAGAATGACAGGGGCCGCCCTGGGAGGTACTCCATTGAGCCCATCTGCATTGTAAATTCTGACCGGGGCCAAATGTCACCTCTTCCCTGACTCTCTTTTGGCCTCTGGGTGTCAAAAAAATGCTTCTCAGTGAAAATCCATGTCTGATGGGGAGGGGTTCACCTGCCAAGTGTTCCCCTGGGTTCCCGCTGTCACCTGATCCTGGGCTTGATGGGCAGCCTTCTCTCTCCTTCCACACCATGAATAACTCAATAAGGAAGTAGCTGTCTATATGTCGGAAGTCTCACCCTGTAAACTCCTAAGGGTCTGGGCACTGAGATGGGGTAGTGGCATCACTCCCTACCCCACCCCACAATGCTATCAGTAACCCCCTCTGTATACTGCACTGTACCATTCCAGTGCCAGGGACCTTTGTGGCGTCTCAGACCTGCTGAGAGTGGGGACAGGGCTCAACCCGGGGGGTAAGTCCAGTCCTGGGAAAAGACTAAGATGACTTAGACAAAATGACTAAGTGCCCTGAGGAGCGGGTGCAGTGGGGTCAAGGGTGAGTAATCCAGTCCCTCCCAGGGACAGGTGGACACACCTAGCCTGGAGACCCAGCCCCCTGCCTTCCAGCCAAGGCCCAGGGATTGGAGCAGAGACAGTCTGTCCCCACGATCCCATCTGAATTCTTGGACCACAGAGTCCACAAGCCTAGGGAAACCTGCTGCTTTATGCCTTGGAGTTTGGGGGCAGTTGGTTAAGGGTCCCTAATGACCCTGACAAACTCTGGTGGTTTGCAGGGCACCTCCCAGGGCCCAACACTTGCACGTCTATCTCACATCTGACAGGGACCCCAGGAGACATGCACCGTTGTTACTGTTTTACAGGCAGGCACACTGAGATGTGAGGTCAGGTCACTGCGGACAGACACTCGGAGCAGCAGACCTGGGGCCTGAACCCAGGGAGACTCTGCCTCGGTGCCTGGCTATGTTAAGTAGCAGGGGACTCTGCCCAGGGATCTCAGAGGCCACCCCCTTCTGCTCCCCAGGGTCTGCTGACCTGCACAGTGACCCCGAGGCTCTGGCTGCCTCCCTTTGAGATGCTGCTTTGATCTCTTCTCTGTGGCTCTGTCTGTTCCTGGGCTGATCCCAGGGACGGATGGCTGAGTCCAGCCAAGGGAGCAGCTGGATGTAGCTCCCCTGCTGTGCCCTGAAGCCCTCTGGTTTGCACAAAGATCCATCTCTCCCCGGGCTGCTCCCAGCCATGCCTGTGCGGTGGGGGCGCTAGTCCAGCCCCTCTGCGGGACCCTCCTTCCCCACCCCTCTTTGCAGGGGCCAGGATAGCGTCACCCTCTGAAGGGCCCCTTTGCCCCACTTTGTCTTTCACGGGCGACTCCTCCAATAAGTCTGCACCTTGAATCCTATTTTGGGGTCTGTTTCTCAAAGGACCTGAGTGACGGCACAAGGTGTCAATTCCCACCTCCGCTCCCGCCCTGCCCCTTGTGCCACTCCATCATTACCTCCTCTCCGTTCCCCATCCCCACACACCTCATCCCACCCGGTCCCATTCTGCCCCATTCCTGTGAGGACACAGGAGTGCCTTACCTTGTTCACGCCATCCGCCATCGCTTGGAGCGTGAGCTCCCGGGGCCCGTCCACCGTCTTCCCGTTGTCGGTGGGGCCCCAGCTGGCGCTGTAGATGTCGATCAGCTGAGGCATGTGGCTGATGGAGGAAGCCTCGATGATGTCCGTCATGAAGGGCTGGTCCAGCATCCGGATACCTGCGGACACGCGGGGGCAGGGAAGCGCTGTGGGCAGGTCCCGGGTTCACAGGAGACAAGGTGGGGAAGGGGGCTGGGCCCTGGATGTGGCTGGGGGGTCTGCCAGGCCCCTGTGCCCTGGAGTCAGTGGGGCAACCCAGAGTCCAGCCTCACACAGTGGGATGATCAGGGGGTCAGGAAGGTGCACAGAACGAGCCACCCCATCTCCTTGCACCTCACCCACCCCTTTCTTTGTGTACCTGCTGCTGCTGCTAAGTCGCTTCAGTCGTGCCCGACTCTGTGCGACCCCATAGACGGCAGCCCACCAGGCTCCTTCACCCCTGGGATTCTCCAGGCAAGAACACTGGAGTGGGGTGCCATTTCCTTGTCCAATGCATGAAAGTGAAAAGTGAAAGTGAAGTCGCTCAGTTGTGTCCAACTCTGTGCGACCCCATGGACTGCAGCCTACCAGGCTCCTCCGTCCACGGGATTTTCCAGGCAAGAGTACTGGAGTGGAGTGCCATTGCCTTCTCCTTTGTGTACCTATTGGGAGGCAATTTTATACCCCTGACAAAGGTTGCTAGAATTCCTAAATGAGGCCAGTTTCTAAGTGGAAGCTTGGCCTCCAGGGACTGGGGGGCTGATGGAGGACACCTTTCAGAGGCAAAGTAAAGCTACTGTGCATGACAGTGTGGTGGGAGGTAATTGCTCTTAGATATTTGAGGAGAGATTCTAGAGGGCAGAGGGCAGGGATCAGGGGATAGGGGGCAGAAGGAGGGTCAGGAAGAGGAACTCTCGGTTGCATCATAACTGAGAAGGGGCTTTGGGGCTACAGAAATGTCCAAGGGGTGATTTTAAAGTATATTTGAAATGGGTGCAGGAGACACCCCTTTCTCCCCCAGGTCACCTTTGTAAAGTTTGTGCTACCCAGATGCCTGGAAGGAGTGACTTCCTGCTGGGAGCTTTTCTTTGATTGTGTGATGGTGTGTCTGTGTGTCCAGGGACTCTGGAGGAAGAGGTCCTCCGTGCTCAGGCCTGAGGACCTGGGGAACTGGGGTTCACATCACCCCCCCTCCCTGGGACTGCTTAGAAAAAGCCTCTTGGGGGTTCACTGAGCAGCAGCCAATGGAAAGGGGTTTTGTTCCTTCATCATTACCCTCAGAATATCGGCTGTTGGAAGCAGTATTGTTCTCTGCTCCATACACTGTTTCAAGTCAAGGAGCCTAGAGTGTTGGTGAGTGTTGGTCAGTCTTCTCACCGGAATTTGGAGTGAAGGCCTGAGCTGTATATGGGCGGAGCATGGCTTCCCACAATTCTTACTTGTCCCCAGTGGTCTGAGGACTTTATTATACAAGGGCCAGCCAGAAACGTGGTGTATGCACCAATTTAAAGAAGAAAGATTCATGTATGTTGGTTACCTATGTACATGTCACCACTTCCCAAAATCTACAGACAGTTCCTGAGAACTAACTGCTGATTGTTGAACAAAGTCAGAGACCGGCCTTGATTTTCCTTTTCTAGTTGCAGGTAATAGCGTTATCTATCTTAAAGCCAATTATAGGATCATCTGGAAAGTATTTCCTAAATACTATGCCTGGGCCAATTTTTAGTTGATTTTCCCTCAAACACAGATAACAGGTCCAGACTTTTCCACCCTCTACCCATAAATCAGGTCACCATTTATGCCAGTGTTAACCATTTATTAGTTAACATTCTTTCTCCTGGAAAAAAATCTCCTACATAATAAGCATAGTCTTTGGTTTGAACTTTCCAGAAGCTAAGTTTTATGGTTCATTTCATTAGGGATAGAAAATCTAAAATTCCACATTTTGCTTTTGGTCCAACTATATTCTGCCCATTAAAAAAAAAAACCCAAACAAACCTATTCAGCAAAGGTGGCCAACAGCTTACGGAATCAACTGAAGAGCACAGCTTCTTCTCCTAAGTCATGTCCACTTTATGGATGGGGAGACTTTGCTGGGAGACTGGTATTCACTGCCAGGAGAAGACTCGGATGGTCTTGAAGTCACCCAGTGCCCAGATGACCAGCCCCGAGCAGCCTGCCTCCACAGGAAGGAGGGGGAGTCCAACTGCGGCCAAAGTGGGCCTGGACTGTCCCCCTGTATCTTGTTACCGGCTGCTGCCCTTTGCCCTCTCTCTGCAGCTCCTGTCCTTTCCCCCTTCAACCCACCCTGGCTGCCTTTGTGCCGCCCAGAATGCTAGAGCTGTTGTGCGTTCATCTTCTGACTGCTCGGCATCTAGGGAGGCGGGGACGGCCATAGGCTGGGAGCCAGGTTCTCACTCCTATTCAGGGGCCAGGCCCCGGGCATTCTTTTAATCTCATTAAGCTTGGGAGGAATGAGGTATGCATGAACTGAATGAGATACACAATTAGTGTTTGCAGGCAACAGCAGCATTAGGGGCCAAGATGGAAGCTCAGGGTGACCCAAGGGTTTTTAGGGAGGGCCTCTGTCCTGAGTGCTCTAGGAGCTACCGAGTGGGGGCTGGGGGAGGGGAGAGAAGCAGGGAAGCCCAGGGAGCCAGGACTCAGCATCCTCGTGTCTGCAAAATGCTCTGCTGGCTGATGCAACATAATAGCAAGGCCACAGGCATGTCAGCGTTTCTGTCCCCACCATCATAACTCATGGTGACTTGGCGGTTCCCTCCTCCCTTTCAGAGTCTGAGACTCTCGCCTGCTGCACTGCTCAATTGCAGTCCTGGGCTCTAGGGCCTCCACGGCCCAAGGATTTGTGCTAAATCCTCTACTTCTCCTCTTGTTACGAAAGGTGAGCTTGTACGGATACCACAGCAGGTGCATAAGTCTACCTGCTCTGACTTCAAAGGAAGGCAGGTAAGGCCAATGCCACCTGGCCTGGCCCCCTCCCGGGGCTGCTCTGAGAGGCTCCGCAGAAGTGATGCTACGGGATCCACCCTCGAATCATCCGCTGGTTATTCTGCACACTGGCATAATGATCTGATATTACTGTGCCTGTTTGCTCCTGGTCTGGATCTTTCCCTTAGACTCAAAGCTGCGTGAGGGCAGGTGTCTTGTCTGCTGGCTCATGGCTACATCCTCCCACCCTCAGCAGGACTGGCACACGGTAGGCCCCCTGGTCACGACTGCTGAGTGCTGGAAGGGATTGGAGGCAAGAGATAGTATCTCCCAAAAGGCTTGATGCAGTTTGAGCATTTTTACTACTCTCAGAAGTAAATACCTGACAAACTTGCAAGAAATATCAATTGAAAAGTTCATTATATTTCATGTCCATTTATTGGACTTTGTGAATTTTGTATAAGAGGTTTTCAATTTTGATTATTTTATCTCGATCCCTTTGACTGAAGATGCCAAACATTGATTTAAATGCTAAAACTAAGGAAAGAAATAAGCTGTCTTCTTAAAGAGTTGCTTTGGTAAGTGTGTTAGTTGCTTAGTCGTGTCCGACTCTTTGCGACGCCATGAACTGTAGCCCACCAGGTTTCTCTGTTCATGGGATTCTCCAAGCAAGAATACTGAAGTGGGTTGCCACTGTCTTCTCCAGGGGATCTTCCTGACCCAGTTATTGAACCCGGGTCTCCAGCATTGCAGGAAAATTCTTTACTGTCTGAGACAGCCATGTTCAAAATAAAAAAAAAAACTGGAAATTAACTTTTCTCTTCAAAATTTATAAAGTAAATAAGTGGATAAGGAAATGTAAATAATTAAACTTTCAAAAAAACTGAAGTTGGACAGCATCACCGACTCAATGGCATGAGTTTGAGCAAGCTCTGGGAGTTGGTAATGGACAGGGAGGCCTGGTGTGCTACAGTCCATGGAGTCGCAAAGAGTCAGACATGACTGAGTGACTGAACCGAACTGAAAGTTTTGAGAAGCGCTAAGACTTTGGGACATCTCAAATGTACAGGTCTGCATGTTACAGAGAATTTACTCTATAGGAGTTGGACTGATTGGAATTTTCCTCCCTTCCTGCCAAGTGTTACCTAGAAGAGGTGGAAACAACTGTGCTCATGGAAATAAACAACAAAAATCAAAGAAAGAGCTCATCTTAAGGAAGAAGTTTCTAAGAGTCACATGTGCAAAGGCAGAACAGACTTCCTTGTGAGGGAGTGACTTCCCCATCACTGAGGGCATGCAAGTTGTTGATGCATGTTAGTGCAGGGGCCCAGGCTGCTCTGGGTGCTACAGTTTACTAGCTGTGTGGCCCCGTGTTCAGTTATGTTCTGTAAAAGAGGGATAATAACATATAGTAAACATGTTCATGTTCTACCAGGTGGTGCTAGTGGTAAAGAACCCATCTGCCAATGCGGGAGACCTAAGAGATGTGAGTTTGATCCCTGGGTTGGGAAGATCCCCTGGAGGAGGGCATGGCAATCCATTCCAGTATTCTTGCCTGGAGAATCTCATGGACAGAGGAGCCCGGCAGAGGAGCCCATTGGGTGGCAAAGAGTCATGCAAAGAGTCAGACATGACTGAAGCGACTTAGCAGGAACACATATATAAAATATGTAACAATGTATGATAAAGTTGCAAAGAGAGTTAAGCGAGTAAAGGGTTTTGCATCCTGCCTGACACGTTGAAAGAGTCAAAATGTTATTATTTTTGTTATCATTATGTAGATGCCAGTGAGTGTTCAGAATAAGGCAAGTTTAGAGCCCCTACAAGGAAATGACAACCCACTCTAGTATTCTTGCCTGAAGAATCGCATGGACCGAGTAGCCTGGCAGGCTACAGTCCATGGGGTCGCAAGTGTCGGACACGACTTAGCGACTACGGGAGAGAGAGAGAGCCCCTACAGTCCATAGGGTCGCAAAGGGTTGGACATGATTGAAGCAACTTAGCACACACAAAGCTCCTTTGGGACGGTGTCCCTCTAACTCAACACCTTGAGACTTGCGGTGATCTTGGTTGGCCACCAGGTGGCGCCCCAGACCCCCAGCTTAGAAAGATTCTCTAGAGAGTATCGCTCGCTTAGAATGAAAACCAGCCAACTTTTGGAATTGATAGCTCGTTTAGAATGAAAGCCAGCCAACTTTTGGAATTGATAGCTCATTTAGAATGAAAACCAGCCAACTTTTGGAATTTATTCCTTATTTAGAATGAAAACCAGCCAACTTTTGGAATTGATAGCCAAGATGAGCAAAATGTTTCCCCAAGTCTGTAAAGTAGAATTCTGCTTCTACTGTGATTCCTGAGTACCTCTCTAGGAGTTCGTCAGCAAGAATTCCTTCTGCTCCTCTGGGGGAGTCCAGAGGTCCCTGGGATGTCTAGATGCACACAGGATGGGACTGGGTCTGCCTGGCTCTGAGCACTTAAGGACTCACAGGAATGGATACAAAGGAGCCAATCTGGGTTAAGGGAGCGGAAAAAGGTGACTCCTTTGCTCAGGGTCTCTGTGTGGCTGCAATGCCTCCCACTGGCTCTGGGCTTAGTTTCTGGATTTTCAGAGTATTGTTGTGAGACCTGTGAGCTGTTGGGGTTCACAGACACCAGTCAGATTCTGTCTTTGAGGTGCCAGGCTGCACTAGCTCACCTTGGGGATCAGAGGTCAGTCAGAGGCTGGCACACCCCACCTGGCCCTGCTGGCCCCATCTGGGGTGAGTGGGGGGTCTTTGCCTGGGGCGTGTCCTCTGCCTTGGGGGTGGAGCTCAGCCCATGTGAACTGCAGGTTGGACAGGCCAGGGGCTCGTGGCTGAGAACCCCTACCTCTCCACTGAAGACAGATGGAAGTTGGTGGTTAAACTCCCAGCCTCCTCCCCTCAGGGGGGGCAGTGCTGAGGGGTGTCCCCACAGGCCTCTGAAGCCCAGCTCACCTACACACCCTCTGTTGGTCCCTCCTCCCGCTATCTTCCTTTCTCTTTCCCTCACTGCCTTCCCAGTGTTGCCTCCTAAATAAATTCCTTGCACCCAGATCCTTGCCTCAGGTTTGCTTTTAAGGAATTCAAACAAAGAGAGCAGGAGAATTAGGTACTTTGGGGCTTCCTGGTGGTTCAGATGGTGAAAGAATCTGCCTGCAATGCAGGAGACCTGGGTTCAATCCCTGGGTCAGGAAGATCCCCTGGGGAAGGGAGTGGCTACCCACTCCAGTATTCTTGCCTGGAGAATCCCATGGACAGAGGAGACTGGTAGACTACAGTCCAATAGGGTTGCAAAGAGTTGAACACAGCTGAGTGACTAACACTCAAATGCTTTCAGAGCACAAATTACAAGAGAGAAAAAGAAGAAGCTGATGGAGAAAAGGACCCCAATGGATCCCTGAATGTCATGAACTAATTGCAACTCTTCATTTTTGGAGGCAGTAGTTTTAAGAATCCTTTGTTCAAAAACCCAGTTATTGTGGGCATGAAGAAAATTTAAAAACTCTTCGGAAAACCTCACTGTGAGTGAGGAATCCAGGTTTGAAATTTCTGTTGCCTCCACTCTGTCCTGTGAATAGAAACATCCCCCCCCCCCCATTCAGATACCACCCGAGGTGTGAGCCTGGCTTATCAAATATTAATCGGGTGCTATATTTTCCCCTGAGCTCATAGCAGCCTCTGACGTTTTGATGCCAGCTTTTTGGAGGCTCACCAAGCACAGAGCACTGAAACTCGAGGGGCAAAGCCTCCCTAGTTACATTTCAGAATGCTTCAGATGTATTCTTCTATGAAATTCAGCACCCAACTCAGGCAGACCGCTTAGCAGACAGTGTTGAAGGAGGTTAATGGTGGATTTGTATAGGTTGCTCTTGCTTTATTTAGGTCCCTGGAAATGCAAGTGTCAGCACAAAGTATGTTTATGGTTCCATTAAATCACCAGGAAAAAAAAACACATCGAGATGGTTGTAAAAAAAGAAAAACAAGGTTGGGTGACTCAGCTTGAATAAATTAAGAACCAAATTTGATGCAAAATTTGGAATGAATGAGGAGCCACCTCATTCTCTAGCATCTTGTCCCCTCTTTCGTTTTCTCTCTCCCTTTCTTTCTCGGCAGGGGGAAGGTGTTGGCTTCTAAGTTTTTAGTGACCTGCCACCCTTGGTTTCTAAAGACCCCATAAAGGGGAATTTGTTAAACATCTTCCCTGTAGAACTTAATGAAAAGATTCTTCTAGGTAGAATATTTTCCCTTAAAAATGAGATGCATGGTACAAGCAAAACAAGCCACCAAAAGCATTTTGAAGAGTTTGGAGTGTTTTTACAATAATTTGTGCATTCCTCCTCATTTTCCACCATCTTTACCTGAGTCCTATTTACATCTTATGGATATGTGGACAAAACTATACTTTGAAAAGATAAGGAGCCCTCTTCCACTGTTGGTGGGAATGTAAATTGGTGCAGTCATTATGGAAACAATACAGAAGCTCCTCAAAAAACTAAAACTAGAGTTGCCATATGATTGAGCAATCCCACTCGTGGGCATATACCCAGACAAAACTACAACTTGAAAAGATACAGGTGCCCCAGTGTTCATAGCAGCAGTATTCACAATAGCCAAGACATGGAAACAAACCTAAATGTCCACTGAAAGATGAATGGATAAAGAAGATGTGGTATATACATATATATACACACACATACACATAGAATGGAATACTACTTAGCCATAAAAAAGAATGAAATAGTGCCTTTTGCAGCAACATGATGGACCTAGAGATTATCATGCTAAGTGAAACAAGTCGGAAAGAGAAAGGTAAATGTAACATGGTATCACTTATATGTGAAATCTAAAATATGATAGAAATTAACGTATTTATGAAATGGAAACAGGTTCGAAGATGTAGAGAACAGACTTGTGGCTGCTAAGGGGGAGGGTGTTGGGAGGAGGAAGGACTGGGAGTTTGGGATTAGCAGATGAAACTATTACATATATGATGGATGAACAACAAGGTCTTACTGTATAGCACAGGGAACTATATTCAGTATCTTGTAATAAACCATAATGGAAGAGAATATAAAAAACATATATTTATGTGTGTATATATGTATATGGGCTTCCCTGGTAGCTCAGCTGGTAAAGAACCCACCTGCAATGCAGGAGACCCTGGTTCAATTTCTGGGTTGGGAAGATCCTCTGGAGAAGGGAACGGCTACCCACTCCAGTATTCTGGCCTGGAGAATCCCCATGGACAGAGGAGCCTGGTGGGCTACAGTCCATGGGGTTGCAAAGAATCAGACACAACTGAGCAACAAAGCGCTCATGCGTGCATGTGCACACACACACATACACACACACACATCTATAACCAAATCACTTTGCTGTACATCAGAAGCAAACGCAACATTGTAAATCAACTATACTTTGATAAAAATTTTTAAAAAAGATATCAAGGATACTGATATGCAGAGTACAGACAGGACAATTCCATTCATATAAAGCTCAAAGACTGGGAATAACCCATGTTTGCTGTTAGAACTCAGAGTCGTGCCTGTTCTTGTGTGTATGGGCAGTAACTGAGGGGTACACAAGGAAGGCTTTGGGGTGCTGGTAATGTTTTGATTCTTGATGGATATGTGTGTGTGGTTAGCTTGTGAAACTTCATTGACCTGTGGGCTTATGATCTGTGCACTTTAAAATTTTTAAAGTTTACTGATATTGCCATACAGTTTAAATTAAAAAAAAATTTTTTTTTCACTTTGCTAAATAGTACCAATCCCTGCTCTCTTCCTCCACTGGCAGTTTTTGCTGGGCCCTGGCTGGGATGGAGACTGGGTATGATGCCTCCTGGGGATGTTTGGCAGGGACAGGACAGCCTACCTGCAACCTTGGAGCCGTAGGCCACGCCGACCCCGCAGATGTTATTGTTGGCAGCCGCAGAGACCTCCCCGGCACATCGCGTCCCGTGGCTGCAGAGAGAAGTGAAGATGGGTCAGACAGAGGGTCAGACGACTTGGGGAAGGTTTATTAAATTCTATCAGTTGAAGCAGTTTGATTCTTTTGAGTGGTTCTGTTAGCCTGGAGCCAGTCCAGGCCACTGCATCTTCTGTCTGTGTCTCTCCTCTCACCCCTTCTACCTCCCAGCTGCCCTTGGCTCGTTTCTACCATGAAGAGTCTTCTCAGAACATTTCAACCTTGAAAGGTGATCCCTACTTTAAAATCTGAAATGTCTTCCTGCAGAAGGCAGTCATAGGCTTTCTGCGAAAAGGAAACATGAGATTGACAGATTGGCTGCTGCTGCTGCTAAGTCACTTCAGTCATGTCCGACTCTGTGCGACCCCACAGACGTCAGCCCACCAGGCTCTGCCATCCCTAGGATTCTCCAGGCAAGAATATTGGAGTGGGTTGCCATTTCCTTCTCCAGTGCATGAAAGGGAAAAGTGAAAGTGAAGTCGCTCAGTCGTGTCCGACTCTTAGCGACCCCATGGACTGTAGCCTACTGCTAGTCAAAATAGCCGACTTTGTTTTTTTTTTATTTTTTGAACAGCTGGAATTGTGGGCTAGTGTTTATTTTCAAGGCTGGATCTGGCCACCAGGCAGTGAGTGCTGCCTGTCAGCTGTGGCACAAAGACTATTTACCTTTGTTGGATTCTAGCCTCGTTTAAAGCTTCCCTGATGGTTCAGACGGTAAAGAATCTACCTGCAGTGTGGGAGACCTGCGTTCCATTCCTGGGTTGGGAAGATACCCTGGAAAAGGGAACTGCTACCCACTCGAGTATTCTTGGGCTTCCCTGGTGGCTCAGACAGTAAAGAGTCCATTTGCAATGCAGGAGACTGGGGTTCGATCCCTGAATTGGGAGGATCCCGTGGAGGAGGGCATGGCAACCCACCCCAGCATTCTTGCCTGGAGAATCTCTTTGGACAGGGGAGCCTGGCGGGCTATAGTCCAAAGGGTCGCAAAAAGTCAGGCACCGCTGAGAGACTAAGCACAGCACAGCTCCTTTAAGATATATCATATGCTACAGACCTCCACCTTCCTCTGGGAACCAAAAAAGCACACACTGGCAACGTTTCACATTCAATTTCAAGGGCTCCACAGAAACTTTGAGGCTGACCAGATTAAGAACCCTGGACAGTCATTAGATCCATCTTTCTGAAGTTTGCTGGCCTGAAGCTTACAATTCTGATCAAGGCCTTCTTAGGGCTCATGTTCTAGACACTGTCATATGTCCAAAGGCAGAACAGACTTCGTTGTGAGTGAGTGATTTCCCCAGCACTGAAGGCATACAAGTTGTTTGCTCATGTTAGAGCAGGGGCCCAGGGTGCACTGGGTGCTTCATAGTTCTGCAATAGACACCGTCATTTCATTAAGCTTTTCCCTTCTGCTCCCTTTTCCGTTAGCCCAAAGGAATCCAAATAGTTCTCCCTCCTGTGAGCACTTCCCCTCCCTTGAGCCAGGCTGCCTGGTGGGTGGCTTGGGCACATGGGATGCAGTGGAGTGTGCAGAGGAGCTTCGGCCATGGACAAGGCCACGAGGGGAGCATGATCGGAGAGCACCTCAGGGGAGGCCCCTGGAGATCGTCTTCCTCCAGACCCAGCTGATCACCCTGTCAGCAGCACATGGAGAGAGACAGGTGCCCCACCTACTTTTACAGGATGGTGAGCAAGCAAGCAAGCATTTGTTCTCTTTTAAGCCACTAGGTTTGCAGGCCTTTTGTTAAATGGTAATGGAACCAAGCGTAAGCTTGAAGTCAATCAGAATGTTGTGTTTGGACCCCAAACAGCATCCCAGCTGTGGAGGAGCCTGGTATTCATGTCCCTGCAGCCACCAGCCCCAACCCTGTAAGGCCCTCCTAAGGCTCCAAAAAGCAGCCAAATTCGAAGTCGGCTGGAACAGCATCTGCGTGGCCCAAGAAGGGGATGGTGGTGAGGGCTGCCTGCTTGCTATTTACACGGCGGGTGCAGGAGGGCACGTGGAAAAGGGGCTTATTGGCTGCATAGCCCAGAAAGTCCTGATTTCTGCAGTGTAGACTGGTTGCTACATTCTCCTGGGAAACGCAAACCTACCACATCAGTCCATTAAAGAAAATCACATATGAGGATTGAAATATACACATTTTCTTTCTCTACATGAGCAAAAGCAAATTCTGCCTCCACGAAGGCTACACACGAAGGGACTCTGAATTCCTTCCGGAACAAGGATGACTGTGTCGGAGGAGACCTCACCGTTGCTACGGAGGGAGCCCAGCTCTGAGGGGTGAGAGGACAACCAGCCCCCTGCCATGGACTGAGCGTGACGTGCTCACTGCCTCTGTGGCCTCAGCGCCTCTATTCCTTGTGGGGGCAGGTACTGTTCTATTTCACAGATGTCAAAGTTGAGTCTCAGCAGACCTGTGTCAGGTCTGAGACTGAGGCTCACTGACGCACTGAGACCGAGCCTGGACCCCCCACCACCCTCCCACCCGGGGAAAAATCCTTCTCTGCCCTAAAACTGCTCACGGAAACCTGGAGGACAAAATCGTGCAAGCTTCCTTGAGCAGACTAAAGACACTGAAGGCTTCCGGGTCTTTAATTTTGGCTAAAAGCCAAAAAATGGGGAGATGCCGGTCGTGGTTCCTCCACAGGAACATTTGGGAAGAAACGTGTCATTGCTAAAGTTTGCCCTGGGCTCCATATGTTCAGTCATGTTTGACTCTTTGCGACTCCATGGACTCCAGCCTGCCAGGCTCCTCTGTCCTTGGGATTTTCCAGGCAAGACTACTGGAGTGGGTAGCCATTTCCTCCTCTAGGGGATCTTCTCAACTCAGGCATCAAATCTGCATCTTCTGCATTACTGGTGGATTCTTTACCTGCTGAGCCACTGGGGAAGCCTCATGGATATACAATCCATGGAACTGTTCAGGCCAGAACACTGGAGTGGGTAGCCTTTCCCTTCTCCAGGGGATCTTCCCAACCCAGGGATTGAACCCAGGTCTCTCTCATTGCAGGCGGATTCTTTACCAGCTGAGCCACAAGGGAAGCCCAAGAATACTGGAGTGGGTAGCCTATTCCTTCTCCAGTGGATCTTTCTGACCCAGGAATTGAACCGGGGTCTCCTGCATTGCAGGCAGATTCTTTACCAACTGAGCTATCAGGGAGATCATTGCTAAATTAGGCGATGTAAATTAATCATAAGTGGCAGTGGCTCCCTGTAATTGTTGGTGATATCAGACCCCTTCACCAGGCCCTGGGCCTCTGTGAGCTTCATTCCCAGAACCTGGGATGTCTTCCCCTCAGTCCTGTTTTCCTGATCATCTCAGGCAAATGTCCTTGATCCCCTGAATGTTAGGAAAATCATTTTCCAAGTCCATGTTCACCTGGCCCCTCTGCTCTCAAGAACATTCAGTAGCTCCATTTTGCCTCTAGAATAAAACATGATCTGTCAAAAAGTGGGGATAGCTGTTGGTGGGGGTGGAGGACAAATACGGTGGCTTGATTGGCTTCCTTCTGACGAAGGTCACAGGGGGCAAAGTGACAGAGTCAGGGGTATGTCATGTTGCCAGAATAGTCCCGTTCTTCTGCTCCACCATGTCCAGGCCCTGGGCAGTGTGGTCTTGTTTCTCCATGAAGAAATGAAGCTCATTTCTCCTTTGAGTCTGGCCTCGTGACTTGTTTTGTCCAAAAGGATGTGGTGGAAGAGATGAGCCTGGCCCCCAAGAGGACCACAACTGTTCTTTCTCCTGAAACTGCCCAGGTGCCATGTGGACAAGCCCAGGCTGAGCCACTGGATGATAAGAGACCATAACCCTTCATGATGGTCACCCCAGCTGATAGCCAGCCATCCCCCAGAAATGTGAGAGGGCAACCTAAGCTTGCCAGTCCCCAGCCCACCTGCCATCCGACCGTGGGTGCAAGGGCAGCCAGATCAACAGAACTGTCCAGCTGACCTACGGACTTGTGAGCAATGTCGGTGCTTATTCATTTTGGGATGATTTGTTATGTGGCATTATTTGGCAATAGATAACTGATATGCTGGACAAGCAAGGCTAGAGGGATAACCCATTTAGCTCAGTTTATTACTTTAAAAATAGGAAATATTGAAAAAGTACAGACAAATTCAGTGAATAACAGAATGAATCTCAGATGGCCTACACTCAAATCTATCAAAGTCAAGGGCTTCTCATAACTTAGATTTTTTGTGGGTATACTATCGTTTATTCATCAGAACCCTATTAATAATAGACATGTGGGTGTCTTTATTCTTCCATTTGGAGAAGGAAATGGCAACCCACTCCAGTATCCTTGCCTGGAGAATCCCATGTACAGAAGAGTCTGGCAGGCTACAGTCTGTGGGCTCACAAGGATCAGACAAGACTTAGCGACTGAACCATCACCATTCTTTTGTTACATACAAATGATTAAAGTTTTACCATATTTGATTAATCATTTTTTGTGAATGAGTTTAAAGGAAAATATAGATGTTATTTTCCCCCAAATTGTTTAATATGTATCTCTGAAAAATGACATCCTAAGTAACCACTAGAGCATTATCACACACGTAACATAGTTAACAGAATGGTAGTTGTTTTTCTGGGAGAGCAAAAAGGACAGTCATTCATAGCAGAAACTTCTCGTATAGACCGTTCCTGTCTGCTGCCTTCATTTACATTTCATGCGTCTTTAAAAAAATTCTTCTGAATTCTAGAAATGGTTCTCTATTTATCCTCCGTGTTGCTGATTCAGTAGTCTGTTCTATTGCATCTGCTTTTTGATGCTTCAAAATTATTTTGGTTAATGTTTTGATTTTAAACAGCATGTGCTTATTTAATTAATAAAATATTTTCTGTTTTTTTTTTTTTTTAAACAAGAAGGTCTTGCTGAGGTGCTAAGGATGAAAACTAAGGCAATGGTGGTGTACAGAGAAAACAGGAAATTGATTCAGAGGACAGTTAGGGATGTTGTTCAGAGAACTTCAGTGTATAACGAGCACTTCTGTTGTGGCTCTTTAAAGATACCTTCAATTTTCCAGGGAGGGTAAATGAGATCTCTTTTGATCATGTACCCACTTGTATCCTATTGTAGTCCATATGGTTTTAATTTTAAAGCATATGCCTTGAGAAAAATAAACCCTTGAGGGAACAAAGGACAGGTAAAGAATATTTACCTTATTTGTCATGGAGACACTGGTCACAGAAGAAAGTTAAAAAGCAAAGCAAATATGCAGTGAAGTTATGGTCCCCAGCCCAATTCCCACCTTCCTGAGCAAAGCCAAGTGTGTGGTTCTGAACACAGCTCATTAGGGCATCCCAGACTTCATTGTGGCCAAAGGAGTCAGTAATTACAAGGGCACATCCCTCTGTCTTATACTGGTAGAGATTTTTGAAAGAAAAAATTTGGCCTTGCTGTGTGGCTTTTGGGATCTTAGTTCCCCGACCAGAGATTGAACACACACTCTTGGCAGTGAAAGTGCCAAGTCCTAACACTGGACCTCCAGGGAATTCCCTTAGATTTTTTTTTTTTTTTAAAGAAATAGCAAACCTCAAAAGCTCAGATGAGAGAATGGATTTCTGAGGAAAAATGGTGGGAACATTCATTTATCCCTTTGGCATAAACTTTCCTCATTTTCTGTTTAGTTGCAGAACCTCGGATTTAGATCCTATAGAAATTCTCTCCCTGAATTTCACAATTACATTTTCTGGCACTTAGAGGGTGCCTACCATTTGCCACACTCTGTATCAAGTCTCTGTATGCATATCCTTAGTACCTCATGCAAACCTTCAGGGTGGAGTTTAGTCGCATTTTACAGGTAAGGAAAATTGATTCAATTCAGGGATCTCTCATTTCATACCAAGCAATTAATAATATACTACTGCATTTGTCCATTATAATCTACTGAATTTTTCTCTCTTAAGAATAATTACCACCTGAGGACTATAAAATCCCCCTTATATGGTAAACAGTTTCCAAGGTAGAAATGATTATACCAATATACAGATATCTCTATTGCAATCCATATCACTCTCTCCATCACTCCCAAATCCACGTTATGTCTGTTTCTTTTAGCTGAAGGGGAAAATTTCAGTGATGAAAACTTGCATAATCCAGGTAGGGGACTAGAAAAAGAAAAACTCAGAACTTTGTGGTATATCTCCAGTGACTCAGAAAGTGTGAAAGTATTAGTCTCTCTGTTGTGTCTGATTCTTTGCGACCCCATGGACTATAGCCCACCAGGCTTCTCTGTCCATGGGATTCTCCAGACAAGAATACTGGAGTGGGTTGCCATTCCTTTTTCCAGGGGATCTTCCCGACCTCGAGATCGAACCTGGGTCTCCTGCATTGCAGGCAGATTCTTTACCGTCTGAGTCACCAGGGAAGCCCTGGTGGTATTTCTCCAGTGGCTCAGAAGAGCTCACCATATTAAACTGTGTTGGATTTCACTGTGCTTTGGTTTGGATAGAGAGAGAGTTGATTACAAGCAGCAAACTTTGAGCTAATATCAGCTTATGAGGTGGTCTCAATGCTCACATGAAAGAAAAACTTAGATTAGGTCTTTGAAGGCAGTTTGGATTTTATTATCCAGGAGGTGATTTCAGAATTAGTCCATAAAGATGAAAGGGAAAGATGTTCATCTATTTCTAAACCATTAGATGTCACCAGGGTAAAGTATTGGTTTCTATCACTGTGCTAATAGCCAACCAGAGAGGACATTTTTCTCACATGTTCTTTTTTGGCCTGTCACATTGGGTTCTTCAAAATGAAATATGACTTTTAATTAAAAAAAGTTAATCACTGAAAATCTTTATTATTTGAAGGTTTAATTAATGCTATCAATCAAACACATTCACCTAGAGATAGACGATCCTTCTCATCCATTTTTCCTTCCTTCCTTCATTTTGGTTGTTTGAATAATAAATGTCTTCTCTCTTCCTGAATTTATAGTAAACTTTTTGTAACCAGGAATTGCATCGAATCCAGAATCTCTTACTCTTTAGGGCGTAATGGATAGAGCACGCTGCACCCGGTGATGCTCTGTAAATATTGCCGATGGTGGGGATGACATTTCAGTGGTGCACGCCTGTCAAAGAAATGCTACGCAAGAGAGATTTTTATGGACAGCAGCACGGTAATAGACTTCAGATCCGCAATGCATCACCAAACACTGACCTAAAACCCAGCAGGGCTGGAAGATTATTGACAAAGCATGGGCTGCAAGCCTAGGGAGAAGCTGGCAGTCCTCAAATGGACAGATGTCAAGGCCCCTCAACATCTTGGCCCAGCTGAGAAGGTGTGCCACCCATCCAATCAATATTTATGGAATGCCAGCAAGAAAAAAATGTGATGCTGGATCCTGGCAAATCAGCTGTAGCTGGGTTGCATATTATGGAGGCTTATTAAATGTGTCTTATTTCTGCCTTCTTGTGGTTCGGGTTATCGTTGCTACTGTGGCTGCTATTATTATTTTGCTTGGCTCAAGTCTGTATTTCTCTGACTGCAAGCGAAGAGGAAATTACACTCCTTTTCCAAATTCCTCAGTTCAGTTGCTCAGTCGTGTCAGACTCTTTGCGACCCCATGAATTGCAGCACGCCAGGCCTCTCTGTCCATCACCAACTCCCGGAGTCTACCCAAACCCATGTCCATCGAGTCGGTGATGCCATCCAACCATCTCATCCTCTGTCGTCCCCTTCTCCTCCAGCCCCCAATCCTACCCAGCATTAGGGTCTTTTCCAATGAGTCAACCCTTCGCATGAGGTGGCCAAAGTATTGGAGTTTCAGCTTCAACATCAGTCCTTCCAATGAACACCCAGGATTGATCTCTTTTAGGATGGATTGATTGGATCTCCTTGCAGTCCAAGGGACTCTCAAGAGTCTTCTCCAACACCACAGTTAAAAGCATCAATTCTTTGGCGCTCAGCTTTCTTCACCGTCCAACTCTCACATCCATACATGACCATTGGAAAAACCATAGCCTTGACTAGACGGATTTTGTTGGCAAAGTAATGTCTCTGCTTTTAAATATGATATCTAGGTTGGCCATAACCTTCCTTCCAAGGAGTAAGTGTCTTTTAATTTCATGGCTGCAATCACCATCAGCAGTGATTCTGGAGCCCCCAAAAATAAAGTCTGACACTGTTTCCCCATCTATTTCCCATGAAGTGATGGGACCAGATGCCATGATCTTAGTTTTCTGAACGTTGAGCTTTAAGCCAACTTTTTCACTCTTCTCTTTCACCTTCATCAAGAGGCTCTTTAGTTCTTCTTCACTTTCTGCCATAAGGGTGGTGTCATCCGCATATCTGAGGTTATTGATATTTCTCCCGGCAATCTTGATTCCAGCTTGTGTTTCTTCCAGCCCAGTGTTTCTCATGATGTACTCTGCATATAAGTTAAATAAGCAGGGTGACAGTATACAAATTCCTCAACTGTGTTTCAAATACATCCCTGGAGCGGAGATGCCACGTGTAATTATTAAATGGTTCGCAGTAGAAAAATACACTTTCTCTGCTGATAAAGGAAAAAACCAACAAAATCAAAATTAAGCACAGGGCAAGGGATTCTAACAAACATCTCCTCTAATGGCAGTCTTGCACATGTATGAAGTTTGCCTTCAGAAAGAGTCCTTGGCTGCAAATTCCCACTGGCTATCTATTTTACATGTGGTAGTGTATGTTTCCATGCTACTCTCTCCATTCATCCTACTCACTCCTTTATTTTCTACTTTCCATGGTGGTGAGGAGATCTTGATGGAGAGCATGAGCTTTCCTGGGCAGCTACTGCCTCAGAGTTCTGACCAGCCTCTGTGGCCAGGGGGTTCAGCTGGGGCTGCGGCAGCAGCAGCAAGCCCACTGCCGGTCAGCACCTGTCAGCCCTTCATGGGCATTTTGATGCTGAAACTATCTTATCCAAGAGCCCGAGTCTGAGGAGCAAAGATGGGGTGTTGGGTTTTATGCCCATGCCCAGAAATCAGCGAGTGAGTGAGTGAAAGCTGCTCAGTCGTGTCCTACTCTTTGCGACCCCATGGACTGTAGTCCGCCAGGCTCCTCTGTCCGTGGGGTTCTCCAGGCAAGAATATTGGAGTAGGTTGCCATTTCCTTCTCTAGGCCCAGAAGAGAACACCTGAAGAAACTGGCAGGCCTCGGGGCTGCACAGCTGACCAGAGGCTCATGCTGCCTGGACAGGAAACACTGCTCTGGCCGGAGTCAAGGGCTCAAGGCTCTCAGAACCTCAGGCAGCAGCATGCCTGGAGGGTCTTTTTCTGTGCCCACCCCATGCAACCACAAGAGCTCTTCTCTTTTCTCTAGCAATTGTCCAAACTTTTCATGCCTGCCTCCTCTACAGAGCCGTCTAAGATTGCTGCCCTGTGCACCAGTCTCTAACTCCCGGACCAGTTATCCAGCTACTGAACACATCTGTACCCTTTGCCCCTGCTTCTTTGCCTAATTTCTATTAATGCCCTATTCACCCAAGAATATACTCACCCCTCCTCCAAAGTCGGCCTAGTACCTTCGTTTAAATCTGGGACCAAAAGCCACCTCTTCAAGTAGGCCTGTCCCCATTTCCCCAGCCAGAGATGAAAAGAGTTTTGCATTTCTCCACACTCTCCTTTATTATGAGGCAGTGCTTGTAATCATCCCCCTCACTGGTGTCAAGTCCTGTCTCCACCACACATCAGTTGTGTGACCTTGCACACATGACTTAATCTTTCTGTGCTTCAGTTTCCAAAATGGGGATTATAATGTCCACACTTATTTCAGGAGGTTAGGTTGAGAATTAACACACACAAAACACAAAGACAGTGCCTTAAACACGTGTGGGTGCTAGTCATTCAGTCGTGTCTGACTCTGTGCGGGCCCAAGGACTGTAGCCCACCAGGCTCCTCTGTCTAGGATTCTCCAGACAAGAATACTGGAGTGGGTTGCCATGTCCTCTTCCAGGGGATCTTTCCAAACCAGAGATTGAACCCAGGTGTCCTGCATTTCAGGCAGATTCTTTACTGTCTGAGCCACCAGGGAAGCCCAAGTAACTGCTTAACAGGCATTCTAGTTCCTTGTATTGTTTCAACATTGGGTATACTTAGCACTCAGTGATTCAGGCTTCTGTGGCCTCCTCATGGGACACTGCAGGCTCCTCAGAAGCTTATCCACCAAAACTAATAGCTTCATGAGCACCACACTAAAGCCCCAGTTCTCTTTATCTCTTTTTATGCCATATGACTTAATTTTAAAATGTTATTACTATTTTTAATGTTTTTATTTATTTGGCTGTGCTGAGTCTTAGTAGCAGCACATGGGATCTGGCTCCCTGACCAGGGCAAATGCCGGGCTCCCTGCATTAGGAGTGTAGAGTCTCAGCCACTGGATCACCAGGGAAGTCCCTATGCCCTTTGCCTTTAAAATCTACTTCTTTGTATAGAAAACATCAGAATAGACAAAACTAGAGTAAAATCTCTTGTAAATATCATCATCCAGCTTCTATGATTATTAACTCACGGCTAGTTTTATTTTCTCTAATCCCCCTTACTCTCTTCTTCCACAGGCCCCTAGCTATACTGAAGGAAATACTAGGCATACTATTTCTCCCAAGGGTGATTTTTTAATGAACTTTTCCTACACTCCTGGGAAGGATGATATATTCAGATTCTCCTTGTGCCAAGCAGGAATCATCTCCAGGATTCCAGCACCCTACTGTTTGGACCACAGAACCTCCCAGTGCTGTGGGCCTGAACTTTGACCTGCCTTCTACCTATAATCACTTGCAATAGTAGTTTTTATTTATTTATTTTTAATTAATTTTTTTTCTTTACTGGTTTTGTAAACCAGTAAACAAAGACCATGATCTGATCTGTGGTACCATCCAGGCTTTGTAATAACAAGCCATGATGGATGAGGATCTTTGAAAATCACTTGATAATTGAGAAAAATCTCATTTACCAGTCAGAGTGGCCACTGTGTCTTGAGTCATTGGTGCCTTAGGAGGCAAGGATCATCCTTGCCTGACTCACGATGAATGTGTCTGAGGCAATTGGACATTTGGGGATTTCACCGCTGGCAATGAAGAATTTCATTACCCTAAGCACTCATTAGTCGTGGAGGACTTTAGCCCGTTTAAAATTGAGCTTTCAAGAACAAGTTTGCAAATGAAATTATTTAAGATAGAGGACACCTCCACTTTTGCTTTTGTTTTTGTGTAAAGAATATTTTTATAGCTCATTACACAGGAAGACTCACTTGTGGGGGGTGTTTGGGTTCAGAAAATGAGCGGGCGAAACCATCCTGTTGTTTATATTTTTGTGCTTGGATCAATCCATCAGAGATGAATTTAGTACCTACTAGCTGTAGAGGGGGAGAAGGCAGTGGCACCCCACTCCAGTCCTCTTGCCTGGAAAATCCCATGGACGGAGGAGCCTGGTGGGCTGCAGTCCACGGGGTCACTAACAGTCGGACATGACTGAGCAGCTTCACTTTCACTTTTCACTTTCATGCATTGGAGAAGGAAATGGCAACCCACTCCAGTGTTTTTGCTTGGAGAATCCCAGGGACGGCGGAGCCTGGTGGGCTGCCGTCTATGGGGTCGCACAGAGTCGGACACGACTGAAGGGACTTAGCAGCAGCAGCAGCAGCAGCTGTGTGTGGGGGGCAATTAGCTGGCATGTGTAATGCTCCTGCTGTTTGGTTTTCTTTTTAACTTTTTATTTTATATCGGAGTATAGCCCGTTAACAACATTATGATAGTTTCAGGTGCACAGTAGAGCAAGTTAGCCACTCTCATACACGTATCCATTCTCCCTTAAACTCCCCTCCTGTCCAAGCTGCCACATAACATTGAGCAGAATTCCCTGTCCTATATAGCCACTGCCTTTTCTGATGGCTTGTGGACAGCTGGTGACTGACGGTGCAGAAACCAGGCCCATGCTCATGGTCCTTCTCAGAGCAAGGTTCCAGGCACCATTTATAATAATGGTTTATCTTGTCCATGGTTTAGTGACTTCTATTTGGTGACTTCACATCCTTGTGTCTGAAAGTGGTTTATTAGCAAGGATCTAGGGTTGTAAGTCACAGGGAGTAAGAGACACTTCAAATCAAAAGTTCTCCAACCTTTTTAATATATCCTCCCTGGTAGTTCAGATGGTAAAGAATCTCCCTGCAATGTGGAGATCTGGTTTCGATTCCTGAGTCCCATTGATCCCTGGGTCAGGAAGATCCCTTGGAGAAAGGCATGGCTACTCACTCCAGTATTCTTGCCTGGAGAGTCCCATGGACTGAGGACCCTGGTGGGCTGTAGTCTATAGGGTCACAAAGAGTAGGACATGATTGAGTGACTAACACTTTCAAGCTCATACACTTTTACCAACCCTAAACACACACTTACAAACTCTGCATGATGACTTTAAACTGTAAGTAAGGTTAATAGAGAGGGGGGACTATGCTCTTGCATATTAGCAATGATCTTTTTTAAATGTTACAAATTGGAATTATGTTTTCCCCTTTACTCTTTTCTGCCTTTTCTGTAATGACCAAGCCCTGTGTGCTTTGTCTATGCCCCAGACAGTCTCTGGTCAATTCAATAATTGTAGGAACACAGTCTTTGGTCTTTTATAATACACTTCTGTCTTTTATAATAAAAACGATGCTTATAAAATAATGGTACAACTTGGACTTAGAAACACAGAGCTTGGGTTCCAGTGTTGGCTTTGATATTCACTGGTTGTTTGACCAGGTAAGTCAGGCAATCTTTCTGAGCCTGTTTCCTTATCATTAAACTGAGGAGGACAGCGTTTATTTCAATTACCATAAGTTTGTCATGAGAAGTAGAAGAGACGAGTAAAGTGAATAAAGACGTAGAAGTAATTAAAGTTAGCTTCAGTAATTAATTGAAGTTCATATGTTCTATCAAGTTCACTCAAAAACATCAATAATGGGGAAGTATTAGGTTTAAAACTTAATCGATACTGATTGACAAGGCACTTGTCTTAATTTCTTGATATTTCTTACATGTGAGACATTAGGCATGAATTTTACTTGGAGAAGAAAAAGGCTATATTTTCATGTTTAGTAGCAAAACAGGTTGAAGAAAAGTCATACTACCACTGGGTAGTGTTGCATAATAGTATGTCAAGCAGTATATCAGACCTAGAATTAACAATACCGTATTGTGTATTTGAAAACTGCTAAGACAGTAAATCTTAAAAGTCTTAATCACAAGAAAAACAATTTTTTATGTGACTATGGGTGGTGTCAGATGTTAACGAACTTATAGTGGTGATCATGCAGTATATACAACTATGGAATCACTATGTTGTATGCATGTGCACTCAGTCATGTCTGATTCTTTGCAACCTCACAGACTGTAGCCTGCCACTCCTCTGTCCGTGAGATTGTCCCGGCAAGAATAATGGAGTGAGTTGCCACTTCCTCCTCCAGGGGAGCTTCCCGACTCGGGGGACAGAACATGGGTTTCCTGCATTGCAGGCAGATTCTTTACCACTGAGCCAGCAGGGAAGCCCTGTTATGTTGTATATCTGACACTAATTATGCCTTAGTAAAAAATACTTCAAACCTATGCCAATTACACATACTGTTTTGTCAAAAAGGACTACATGAGCTGTTATGAGGTTACGGCGAAAACAGTTTTCAAAAACATACAGACACAGACCTGAGGGGCAAAAATGTTCTCTGCAACAGTTTCAAGAGATCAAGTGAAGCACATATGTTTACATTCACCTTGTGGTGAGTTGAGGAAGGATTTCTTATTACTATTTTATTTTTAATAAGGTGGCAAGTAATTCCTATTCAACTGAACAATACAGTTGAAAGAAAATTCTAGAAGAATGTTGCCATATTAAAAAAAATTGAGAATTTAAAAAATATAGCCACAATGAAGGAAAAAGTCACAGTATAATTTCATGAAGCACTGAGATTATTTTTCTGGTGATATTCAAGCCTTAAAACACAGAACAGAGTGAACTAAAACCCCACTCCTGATGTCCCAGACATCCCTGGAGGTCCATTTACCTGTTAAACCAGTCGTCTGTGTATCTAGGGTACGGATAGGGATCATTGCTGCTGAAGTCGTAGCTTGCCTCAGCGTTCTGCAAAACACAAGGTGCGTCATTAGGTCATAAATCCAGAGCACGGGCATGAGAAGATGCTAAGAGACACAACTGTCTTATGTGGATGGTCCCTCACCCAGGGCTATGTCAACCTGCTCTCTGGACCAGCCCTTGAAGAGGTGACAGAGCAGATGTGTGTCCATGGAGGTTTCTATCCTCTCCTGGTATCCTCTTTTCCAAGCTCCCTCACCCCATCCTGTTCCAGGCTCTCAGAGTGTTAGCAAATGTGGGTTCAGTGCTACCTGGGACCATCTCCATTTTAAGTTGATTAACCACTGTGGGTCAGTGGGGCTCACTTGGAGCCAGGACTTACATTAAGCTTCCCTGGACTGATGGCCAGAAGGTTCTAGTGTTCAAGTCACAAGTGAGGAAGCCTCTTGCTTTATGCAGAACTCATTCCCAGCTCCCAGCTTTGGGCCGACAGTGGCTTGTCTCCGTTACAATTACGAGTTTTAAACCCAAGCCCCAAACACTGGCCACAGTATCAACCACATTTATTTATTCAATAAATATCATTGAATCTAATATACACCAGGGCTTCCCTGGCAGCTCAGCTGGTAAAGATCCACCTGCAATGCAGGAGACCCCGGTTTGATTCCTGGGTCTGGAAGATCTGCTGGAGGAGGGATAGGCTACCCACTCCACTATTCTTGGGCTTCCCTGGTGGCTCACATGGTAAAGAATCCACCTGCAACGCAGGAGACCTGGGTTTGATCCCTGGGTTGGGAAGATTCCCTGGAGAAGGGAATGGCTACCCACTCCAGTATTCTGGCCTGGAGAATTCCATGGACAGTCCACGGGGTGGCAAAGCGTTGGACACGACTGAGCCACTTTCACGTTTCACTTTTACATACCAGGGTCTTTTCCAAGGATGGGAATACAGTGGTGACATCCCTGCCTGCATGTAACTTACAGCCTGGTTGGGGGGACAGATATCAATCCAACAAGTAAATACAGGATTGCAAACAAGGGTCCTCTTAACCCTACAGGTTACAATGAGGAGTTTAAATTCTATGCAGTCCAGCACCTCCATTTTTCCCACTGAAAGTCTTGCCCCTCAGAAATCAATTATATACTCACTTAATTTGTCTCTAAGTGATTTCATGTTTTAATTTTTTCCATCTCTGTCTTCAACTGGTCAGCCTTTTATTTTGGTCCGTGATGGGAGATGGTTCCCCACTATTGGGCGGCTAACCCCTTCCTTCCTCTCTGCCTTTTCGGTTGCCCAGGGATGCGGAGTTCCACGAAGCTCCTCTCTTCTCATCCCACCTTCCCTCCTTTGTTTTTGAGGTCTGCAACCAAGATCCCAGAGGTTTTCCTGGCCCACAGTACCCACTTGGCTGGGAATCACTGGGTTAGGTGCGTATTCCAGTTTGGAAATGTCTCGATTCCAAGGCACCCTGAGACATTTCCAGGAGTTGTGCCCTTTTATGAGACAAAATGCTATAGTTTGTAGTAGTGTTACATGATGTTTGCATGATGTTTTTAAGAGCAAATTGACCAGTTCCATGAGTTTGGGTTTCCATTTCTTGGGTGGCAAAAGGCCATCAGTAGCTGGAACGACCTGAATTGTAATGCTAATGTATTAAAATAAATGTGCTTGGGGCAGAAGTCACCTTGAAATTTGTTTAAAATTTTTTCATTTAAGGGTTTTTAGCTTTATTGAGGTATAGCTGATACACAAAATATCTCATACATTTAATGTATACATCTTGCTTAGTCTGGACATGTGTACATACTCATGACACCATCACCACAACCTAGGTCCTCAACATACCCATTACCTCCAAAAATTTTCTTGTGTTCTTTGTTTGATAAGAACGTTTACCATGAAATCTATCCTCTGAACATATTTTATAGTATATAATACTGTATTGTTGACTGTTACGTGACAGAGGTCTAGAATTTATTCACTTGTATAAAGGAAACATCATATCCACTGAAAAACAATACCTCATTCCATTCAAAATTTGGACCAGTCATTGTATATTGGGCACTGAATATGGCTATCTGTGTTCTAGAATCTAGGTCTTCCTTCAGTTCCTGGGTTTATAGAGGATAACGTCCTGTCTCCACTGGCCATAGTTACTGGCAAATTCCCAAATCACCTGCATTCACCATTAATGTAATCCCATCTTTGGGAGACTCTCTCAGATTTGGCGTATTTTTTTTTCTTGACTTTTCTTGATTCAGTTCTTTCAAGGGATACTATCTTAAAAGTAACTTCTTCCTCTTCCCTAAGTATGTTTGGTTACCTCTAAACTTCCCTGAATTTTTGAGACAAGAGCATCCTTAGGTAGGGTTGGTGGAGTGGGAATATCAAGAGGAATACAAGGTAATACTTTACTTTTGGGTTTCAAGGCTGAGGTTGAAACTTTAAACAGTTGATTTGGAAGATTATTTGCTAAGCTTGGTTTGTTTCTCTGTAAAAGAGATTAAAAGGCCCCAGTCTAAGGTGAGCTGAATGGAAAACTCATGGACTAGCCCTTGTGAGGTCCTCAGAGGGGACCCTGAGTACTACCTCTCTCTTCTGAGCTGTGTTCCTGGAGTGGGAAGGGGATGCATTGGCATAATGAACCTCAGAGAGGTCTGGGACTCATCTTAGGACAGTAGCTGAGGACCAGAAGCAGCTCTGTGGGGTGTCTTAGCTGAGGGACCTGGGGTGGCCCCCCTCTGTGCGCTGTGATGCACAGCACAGAGCAGGAAGCAGCGGAATACTCTTGGGAGGCTGAGATTAGTGAGAACATGATGAGAGAACCAGCTGCCCAGGAAGTCCAGAGGTCAGGACAGTGAGGATCCAGGGTTCAGAGAGAATATATGAGAATGGATGACTGAGGCCCGTGGGGGTGTGGCTGCAGCTGCTGGTTCCAAGGTGGAGAGGTGATGAGACATGAGCTTTAGGACCCCACCCCTCTTCTTGATTCTGTGCTAGTCCTTTGAAGCTTGAGGGTGGAGGCAGGAGGGTGGGGGCAAAACTTGAGCAGGACAATGTCAAACTTCTACCATCAGTAGAGTAGGATGTTGGATAGAAATTAAATTCCACTAGATAAAAAATAAAATCAGAATTTTCTGCACTTTTGTGTTTGCTGCCTAAGCAGCTGACCCATTTCGCCAGGTTTCTCCCTCACAACTTTCTGCTGAGGTCTGGGCTGAGGTCTTTGGCTCTAAGTCCTGGTTCTGGAGAAAATGGCTTGCCATGAGATGGGTTGGCGGCAGAGGGAGGAACTGGAGAGTTCTGACAGTAGAGTTTGATTCTGAGAATACACAGACTCTGAGACCACTTTTATAGCAAGAAGAAAGACCATGTATTGTCTGAGGTCAGCTTCACCTCTGAAGGTTGAAATGGACAATGACATAGGAACTTTAATTTGTTGTCTTTACAATTAATTTGATGACTAATGCTAATTCCTTGTGTAATAGTCTATGCTGAGACTGCATATTAAGGAAGGCAAGCAGTTGTTTTTTTTTGGTCATATATTTTCTGGCTAAAAGTCAAATGATTTATAGCAAGAAAGGATGAGCAACTTTTTGCAAGGGTTGTGTTTATAATTTTATAGCCCAAACCAAATCATTTATTGATCTGAACTACAATGTTGTCATCCATAAAATTATCTGTGTACAGGAATAAATTAAACTGGCCTTGGATTATACTAGAATTTTCTAAAATATCCATTAACATGGATGTTTGGGAGGAAGTGGAGTCTCTGTAGATTTAATACTTGGGAATCCAAGGCTAAGCCAGAAGCTTGTTTTGGTTTGAATTCTGTAACATTGTTCAAAAATACATTAGTCTATTTTCCTGTAGAAAATATTAGCTGTTTAGTGAACATAATTTAATCATTGATGATTCAGGGTCAGGCTGATTCAGAGTTACCATTAAGAACTTGAATTATCATTGTACCATAGTGGAGAAAGTTGGAAGATTGGGTTGAATCCAAAATGACCTCAGGGCATCTCTGCAAGTTATTTCTGGAAGAAACTTCTGATGATGGCTCATTTATTCTTTAAGAGTTGAGTGCAGGGAAAAAAATCCATCCAGTAATTAGTATTTCTAAGTCTTAGTTTCTGAGTACTTGAATGCATAGTCAGAAAGCAACACTAGATTGCTCAGATGTTTGTTGTGTCTGACCCTTTGTGACCCCATGGACTGTAGCCCAACAGGATCCTCTGTCCAAGGGAATTTTCCAGGCAAGAATACTGGAGTGGGTTGCCATTTCCTACTCTAGGGGATCTTCCCAACCCAGGGATCTAACCCTCACCTCTTACATTTCCTGCATTGGCAGGTGGCTTCTTTACCACCAGCACCACCTGGATAGCCCCAATACTGGATTGTTGTTGTTCAGTCTCTCAGTCATTTCTGACTCTTTGCGACCCCATGGACTGCAGCACACCAGGCTTCCCTGCCCTTCACCATCTCCCGGAGCTTGCTCAAACTCATGTCCATTGAGTTGATGATGCCATTCAACCATCTCGTCCTCTACTGTCCCCTTCTCCTGCCTTCTATCTTTTTCCAGCATCAGGGTCTTTCCCAATAAGTCAGTTCTTTGCATCAGGTGGTCAAATTATTGGAGCTTTAGCTTCAGCATCAGTCCTTCCAATGAATATTCAGGACTGATTTCTTTTAGGATTGACTGGTTTGCAGTCCAAGGCGGGGACTCTCAAGAGTCTTCAACACCATAATTCAAAAGCATCAATTCTCTGGCACTCAGTCTTCTTTATGGTCCAACTTTTAAATCTATACATGACTATTGGAAAAATCATAGCTTTCACTATATGGACGTTTGTAAGCAAAGCAATGTTTCTGCTTTTTAATATGCTGTCTAGGTTTGTCATAGCTTTTTTTCCAAGGAGCAAGTGTCTTTTAGTTTTCATAGTTGCAGTCACCTTCTGCAGTGAGTTTGGAGCCCCCCAAATACTAGATTAGCTCTCAGAAAAGAAATTTAATAATTATAGGTTTGCCTGTTTACACTGTGCATTTCCCATCAGATTGGTTTGCCTGCCCTCTTGGCTTAGTAAGGGGAAGGGACTTACAAATTTTCACAAAATCTTCTGACCCCATTATATCTGAGGTACTGCCATTAAAGGCATGTCTGATGCTTGGGCTGGTCTCACCGTGGAAGCTGGTGGTAGACCTGGTAGCAACTATGTCTGAATTGCTTTAACATTTTCAGAGAAGCTTCTGAGACCTTTGAGACTGAACTCAGTTCTGGCACTGCCACCCTGACCTCCCAATCTGGACTCTATCTTCTCTGGGACCATTGGATTTTCCTTGCTGGGTTGTAGAAGTGGATGTGTCTGCAGGTGTCAGCTTGGAGTAGGGGAAGGAAAAGAGGTATTAAATCAGACAGATCTGGTTTTGAACTAGGCTATTTGGTCTTGGCAATATTCATAGTTTCTGGAAACTGAAGTTTTCCTCATCTTTAAAATGCAAATGACAAAATGGTAACTGTTTGATTGCTGTGAGGGTAAAAGGAAGGAAGGAAGGGATATGAGCTGGCAAGCACCCTATGGATGACCTTGTACTGCTTTTTATCATCTGCTTTACCTTCTTTTATCATCTATGTCAAAAGTCACAAAATATGACTCCTGAGCCACATTCAGCCCACCACTTGTTTTTCTAAATAAAGTTTTATTGGAACATAATCATGTTCATTTGCTTATGGGTTGCATATGGCTGTTTTCACACTGTAACAGCAGATTTAAGTAGTTGTGACAGAAGCCTACAAATCTTAAAATATTTACTATCTTTTACAGAAAGAATTTGCCTGCGTGGATCACAGTCTTGTCGTGGAGAAGGGGCTTGTGTAATTCAATGAAGCTATGAACCATGCTGTGAAGGACCACCCAAGACAGATGGTCATAGGACCATTCTGACAAATCGTGGTCCACTGGAGGAGGAAATGGCAATCCACTCCAGTATTCTTGCCTGGAGAACCTCATGAACAGTATGACAAGGCAAAAAATATGACACTGGAAGATGAGCCCCCCAGGTTGGAAAGTGTCCAATATGCTACTGGTGAAGATTGGAGAGAAATTACTAATAGCTCCAGAAAGAATGAAGCAGCTTGGCTGAAGAGGAAATGACGCCCAGGTGTGGATGTGTCTGGCAACGAAAGTAAAGTCCAATGCTGTAAAGAACAATGTTGTTTAGAACTTGGATTGTTAGGTCCATGAATCAAGATAAATTGGATGTGGTCAAGCAGGGGGACTAACCCTTGAGTCCTAAAAAAAGAGTCCTTTTTCATCATAAAATTGAGAGAAGCAGGAAGTCTATACAGTCAAGCAAAAAAAAGAACATGGCAAAGGATAACAGAGTGTCAAGAGAACATGCTGGCCATGACTGTTTTCTCAAGACACGATCTACACATGGACATGCAGATGGTTATACTGAAATCAAATTGGTTATGTCAGGCTCTATACAGAAGCAAAGTAGCTGACTGTGGCTCAATCATCAGCACTAGGAAAGTAGAGAAAACCACTTCAGATATAACCTAAATCAAATCCCTTATGATTATACAGTAGAGGTGAAAAGTAGATTCAAGGGATTAGATATGATAGACAATGTGCCTGAAGAACTATGGACAGAGGTTCATAAAACTGTGCAGGAGATGGTGACCAAAACCAGCCTCAAGAAAAAGAAATGCAAGGCATAGTGTTGTCTGAGGAGACCTTACAAATGGCTAAGAAAAGAAGAGAAGCAAAAGACAAGGGAGAGAGGGAAAGATATACCCAAATGAATGCAGAGTTCCAGAAAATAGCAAGGAGAGATAAGAAGGCCTTTCTAAATGAACAATGCAAAGAAATAGAGGAACACAATAGAATGGGAAAGACTAGAGATCTCTTCAGGAAAATTGGAGATAACAAGGGAACATTTCATGCAAGGATGGGCACAATAAAGGACAGAAATGGTAAGGACCTAACAGAAGCAAAGCACAAGAGATTAAGAAGAGGTGGCATGAATACACAGAAGAACAGACAAAAAAGGTCTTAATGACCTGGATAACAATGATGGTGTGATCACTCATCTAGAGCTGGACATCTTGGAGTGTGAATTCAAGTGGGCCTTAGGAAGCATCACTATGAGCAAAGCTAGCGGAGGTGATGGAATTCTAGGTGAGTAGTTAAAATCCTAAAAGATGATGCTGTTAATATGCTACACTTAATATGCCAGCAAATTTGCAAAACTCAGCAGTGGCCACAGAACTGGAAAAGGTTAATTTTCATTCCAATCCTAAAGAAGGGCAATGCCAAAGAATGTTCCAATTACTATATAATTGCACTCATTTCACATGCTGGCAAGGTTATGCTCAAAATCCTTCAAGCCCTAGCTTGTACGTGAACTGAGAACTTCCAGATGTACAAACTGGGTTTCGAAGAGGCAGAGGAACCAGGGATCAAATTACCAACATTTTATGGATCATGGAGAAAGCAAGAGGTTTCCAGAAAAACATCTACTTCTGCTTAATTGATTATGCTAAAGCCTTTGACTTTGTGGATCACAATAAACTGAAGAATTAAGAGATGGAACCAGATGACCTTACTTGTCTCCTGAGAAATCTGTCTGCGGATCAAAAAGCCACAGTTAGAACAGGATCTGGAACAACGGACTGGTTCCAAAGAGGGAAAGAAGTATGACAAGGCTCTATATTGTCACCCTGCTTACTTAACTTCTATGCAGAGTACATCATGCAAAATGCTGGGCTGGATGAATCACAAGCAGGAACCAAGATTGCTGGGAGAAATATCAATACACTCACATATGCAGATGACACTCTTCTAATGGCAGAAAGCAAAGAGGAACTAAAGAGTCTACTGATGAAGGTGAAACAGGAGAGTGAAAAAGCTGGCTTAAAACTCAGCATTAAAAAAATGAAGATCATGGCATCAGGTCCCATCACTTTATGGCAAATAGAAGGGGGAAAAGTGGAAGCAGCGACAGATCTTATTTTATTGGGCTCCAAAATCACTGTGGACAGTGGTTTTGGCTATGAAACTAAAAGATGCTTACTCCTTGGAAGGAAAGCTAAGACATACCCAAACATTTAAAAAGCAGAGACATCACCTTGCCAGCAAAGGTCCCTATAGTCAAAGTTCCCCAAAGGAGGTGCTGTTTTGCAACTCACCCATGGGTAGGGGGAGCTTTCTTCAATTTCACAAGAAAGCAGGTAAGGACTAGCATCTGTTTGAGCCACAGCAAGAAATACATCTGTCTAGTTACAGTCGTGTATAAGCCAAGACCACAGAGGAATTGTACCAGGGAGACAATGTGTCCCTGTGAGATGTCAGGTAATTCCAGACTCAAATAATATCTCACGCAGTGAGAGTTTGTGCTAATGGTACATCATAGCATGTGATTAGTTGCCAGTGTAATTCCACAGCAATAGGCACTCAGAACAAGAGTGTATGTTGCATTTGTCCCTTTATTCTGGCTTGCTCTTTTCTCTCAAGGCATTTAACCACATAACCCAGCTAGGAGCTGGTAACAGTATCAGCTGAAATTGCTCTGTGCTTAGGGACTAATGAGACAGGAGCAAGCTTCCCAGATAGACTCTCAAACTGCAACCTTATTGTCCTAGAACAAAGCTCATCTGTATGGAAATTAAGCAGAAAAGTGCCCAGGCCACTAGAGTCTGAAGAATTTTGCTCTGCGCCTTCTTGCACCTGATGTGGTCACGTTGGAAAGTTTCCAACGGCGCATATTTGAATTTTCCTCAATTCATTCTCCCACATGCACTGGTTTAACGATCATGTTCAGCTCACTTTTGACTGAAACCAACATTAAAGAGATTTATGTATATCTTAGGTCTAGCAGTAAAACTTAATGAAATTTAACATTTCTTTAGCACTCAAAAATTTTTTTAAAAGGTGCACAGTCAGAAACTTGTTGGAAATTTTTCTTCTATACTCCAAAGATTTCCAGAGTCGTGTGTTTTTCCAGTGACAGAACGTTCTCTGTGGATTGGACACCTCCTACTATCACCAGGAGATTTCAGCAGCACGTTAATAGCTATTCACTGGACTATGCGCTGGAGCAGGAGATGGCAACCCACTCCAGTATTCTTGCTTGGAGAATTCCATGGAAGGAGGAGCCTGGTGGGCCACAGTCCATAGGGTCACAAAGAGTTGGACACAACTGAAGTGAATTAGCACGGCATGGACTATGCTCCAGGTAAGAGGAATGTAGGTCCAAGCCATGTCTGGACCGTTGTGCTTTTTAGTTCCCAAAGCTGTGCAGTTCCATCCTTTGGTCCTAATGTCACTCTTAAAAATTTTTTTTTAAATTATTTATTTATTTGGCTGAGGTGGATCGTAGTTCATGCAAGACCTAGCTCCTCGACCAGGGCTTGAACCTGGGCCCCCTGCGTCGGGAGTGTGGAGTCTTAACCACTGAATCACCAGGTAAGTCCCCCTAATGTTACTCCTATCGGCAGATGTAAGGGAGGCTCTGGCCACCAAATATGTTGTTCTGTGCTGTGCTTAGCTGTTCAGTCTAAGTTGTCTAGTTGTTCAGTCTAGTTGTCCCCTCTGTCCATGGGGATTCTCCAGGCAAGAATACTGGAGTTGGTTGCCATGCCCTTCTCCGGGGAATCTTCCCAACCCAGAGATTGAACCCAGGTCTCCTGCATTGCAGGCATATTCTTTACCAACTGAACTACCAGGGAAGTCCGCACTAAACATGAGAGGAGATAATCATAATATTAATTCCTAATGGTTAACACAGCACCCTAAGTTCATGCTGCTGCTGCTAAGTCGCTTCAATCGTGTCCGACTCTGTGCGACCCCATAGACGGCAGCCCACCAGGCTCCACCGTCCCTGGGATTCTCCAGGCAAGAACACTGGAGTGGGTTGCCATGTCCTTCTCCAATGCACGAAAGTGAAAACTGAAAGTGAAGTCGCTCAGTCATGTCCGACTGTTAGCAGCCCCATGGACTGCAGCCTACCAGGCTCCTCTGTCCACGGGATTTTCCAGGCAAGAGTACTGGAGTGGGGTGCCATTCCCTTCCCCGCCCTAAGTTCATAGAGTGCCTTTAAGTTTTTCAAAGGACTTTAAGTTCTCTTACTTGATTTAATATTCTCCAAAACTCTGTAGGGTAGGGGAGCAGATATAATGATGGCAAAAGTGAGTCTGTTACTATCTCTAAGACACACTCAAGGCAGCACCTCTGGATGGTCCTTTAGCAGTGTCTCTGCCTGCTCATGCCTTCTTTCTCTCCTCTCAATGCTTTAGACGGAGAAGGCAGTGGCACCCCACTCCAGCACTCTCGCCTGGAAAATCCCACGGACGGAGGAGCCTGGTAGGCTGCAGTCCATGGGGTCACTAACAGTCGGACATGACTGAGTGACTTCACTTTCACTTTTCACTTTCATGCATTGGAGAAGGAAATGGCAACCCACTCCAGCGTTCTTGCCTGGAGAATCCCAGGGACGGTGGAGCCCGGTGGGCTGCCGTCTATGGGGTCACACAGAGTCGGACACGACTGAAGCGACTTAGCAGCAGCAGCAGCAGCAACGCTTTAAAAGGTCTATGAAGCCTGTCTCAGGCTAGATTGAGGCTAGTTTCCACACATGAATTTTAATAGCTCCCTAAAAGTGACAATTCCTGGGGATGACCTGAGGAGAAGAAGGAGAGGAGAAGCTGCCACTCATTGGAATTAATCTCCAAGAGCTGACTCTGCCCAGGGTCCAACACTTGTTTGGGAAAAATTTACATCTTTTTTTTTCACCAGCTGCCAACTCAAATTTAGTCTTTCCTTCAATTGTGGGTGCAGACTGTGAGTCACAGTATTACTCGCAGAAGCTGCGAGTTTGTCCCCAATATGTACTTTCCTACCAGGTTATAACTGTTGTAGATTTGCTGAAATATCTTTTCTACTCACTCCTACCTGGCACTAGATTGTTTTTTAAATATAGTGCATATATAAAGAAGGATACACATTACCATGTCACAAAAGTGTATTTTAAATCTTTTGATAACTGTTTCAGTATAATTGCTTTTCCTTGATTATCCTATGGATTTTATCTTATGCATTTAAAATACTCCTGAATATGAGAAGAAAGACACACTTGTGTACCTCAGTAGGTGGTATGCAAATGGGTATAATCTTTTTGAAGAGAAATTGGCAATTTCTATCAGAATAAAAGATGCACAGACTTTTTGATCCAGGAATCCCACCTGTAAGAATCTATCCTAATTTAGAAAGATGACTCTATATGTGAGACAGCAAAAGAGACACAGAGATAAAGAACAGATTTTTGGACTCTGTGGGAGAAGGTGAGGGTGGGATGATTTGAGATAATAGCACTGAAATGTGTATATTACCATATGTGAAATAGATCACCAGTCCAGGTTCGATGCATGAGACAGGGTGCTCAGGGCCAGTGTACTGGGATGACCCTTAGGAATGGGATGGGGAGGGAGGTGGGAGGGGGGTTCAGGATGGGGGACACATGTACACCCATGGCTGATTCAGGTCAGTTAAGTTCAGTTCAGTTCACTCGCTCAGTTGTGCCGACTCTTTGCGACCCCATGAATCGCAGCACACCAGGCCTCTCTGTCTATCACCAGGGATTCAGGTCAATGTATGGCAAAAACCACTACAATATTGTAAAGTAATTAGCCTCCAATTAAAATAAATAAATTAATTAATTTAAAAAAAAAGAATCTATCCTAACGGTATGAAGTGAAGTGAAGTGAATGTTGCTCAGTAGTGTCTGACTCTTTGTGACCCCATGGACTGTAGTCCATGGAACTCTCCAGGCCAGAATACTGGAATGGGTAGCCTTTCCCTTCTCCAGGGGATCTTCCCAACCCAGGAATCAAACCGGGGTCTCCCGCATTGCAGGTGGATTCTTTACCAGCAGAGCCACAAGGGAAGCCCAAGAATACTGGAGTGGGTAGCCTAACCCTTCTCCAGCAGATCTTCCTGACCCAGGAATCGAACTGGGGTCTCCCACATTGCAGGCAGATTCTTTACCAACTGAGCTATCAGAAAAGCCCCTGATGTATATACCCTAACGGTATACTTGTATGTATATGAAAGATTTGAATTTTTAAGTGTGTTCATGGCAGCATGATTGTAAAAGTGAAAAACCAGAAATGGCTTGTATCCCACATGAGGGATGACCTACATCAGTGATGGTGCAGCCACACAATGCAAAACTGCAATTCCAGCAAAGAACAAGGGAAATGACCTGCAAGGTATCATTCCTTCCCATGATATGTTAAGTGAAAAAGGCAATGTGTAGAAAAGAGTGTGTGGTGAGCCCCATGAGCATAGAAGAGGAAAAATATACTTGATAATAAATGCATAAATAAAGACAGATAAAAGCTTTTTTATTCTGTTTTGTGTCTAGAGGGAGGCACAGGGTCTGGGGTGGAAGACAGATTTCATTGCATAACCTATTGTTCTGTGTACTTTTGGGCATAATAATAACAATACGAAGGTAATAAGAAAAAGGTAACATATGTTGAGTGCTTATTTTGTGCAAAGGACTCTTTCAGATTCTTTACTTTTCCTGTGATGTCCTCACATGGTGGTACCCTTGTTATCACTCACATCCTCTGAGCAAGGAGACTGGGTGAGGCACGGAGAGGTTGAGTATTTCACCTGAGGTCACACAGATGGAAAGGGGGCAGAGCAGGGACTTAGATCAGGCAGCCTGGTCCCAGAGGTCTCCCTGCTAACTTCGCTGTCTTGCCTCTGCATTAGAATCATAATGTCGCATTCTCCATGTGTTGTTTAAGAGAAAAACAACCCACAGATAAAAATGAGTCATTTAGCGGGTTTATTCCCTAAAATATCAATGGGTCAACCTGTCCAAATCCAAGTGTATGAACTGAGATAATAATTTAACCCCCAACCTGGGACACCCCTCACTAGAGAGCTACATTGTCTGATCAGTTCATTTGGTAACAGCATGATTTTATTTAGTGAATTTTTCTTATCCAAGGCCTTAAGCCAACAAATATGCCTTCAAAGAGAAAGATAATTCCCCTGATTTTGAGAGCAAGGTCCAACTTGTTTTGAATTTCTCTGTTGATTATATTGTTCCTCTTAGAAGTAGGAAAACAAACATCACCCTATGTACAAACAAATCACATTGATGACTGGATTCTCCAGAAACTGAAATCTTGGAAATACTTCCTTTTATCCCCAAGAGCCTCTTCAGCACTAGTCGGTGGCCCTTGGATTCCTGGGCTCAACTTGAATATCATTGGCCGGGATCGGTGTTCTTTGAGATGCTTGTGCATGGAGGCTTTGCTAACATGGCATTGCAGAATTTGACTGTGACTCCTTGCAAAACACTCCTTCAATCCTTCTTACCACGCCAGTGACAAGTCTCCATGAACAGTGCCTGTGTCTTTAATATCATCCTATTCCTGGCTAATCCATCTTCTTATCTGACAGAGGCAAGCGTTGGCAGGCAGCAACATCCTTCTTGAGTTGCTCTCACTGTATTTATTTTGACAGGTACTTCTATTTATGCTGAGGGATATTGGTTGTTTTTCTATATATTTGAAATAGTGATTTATAGTTTCCCTTTAAAATACATCCATTTGTGAAAAAAGCGAGTCAATTTAAGGAAGAAAGTTAGGTAAATGATAGCACTGAGAGCAAAAAATTGTGAAAGTGTGTTATGACTGGTGGATGGTTAGGAAACACTGGAATAAAGCAAAGGTGATATTTATGGCTTGGACTTCTCCAGTTTTCAGCGGAGTCATCCTTAGGAGTGGCCAGACAATTGAGTATCTGTTTGGGGTATTTGAAGGAGCCATGGAAAAAACTTCCTGTTTTCAAATTTCAGCCCTGTCAATTGTCATTTCAATGAGAATTCAATCCTTGACATTCTGTAGACTGTTGGCCTTCAAAGGTCTTCAGTCATTCATGCATTCAGTTGGTCATTTATTTTTTCATGGGACTTGCTTATGTTTATTGAGTACCAACTGCTTGCCACCCTGCTTATTTATATTGTCACACTGCTTATTTAACTTATATGCAGAGTACATCATGAGAAACGCTGGGCTGGATGAAGCACAAGCTGGAATCAAGATTGCTGGGAGAAATATCAATAACCTCAGATATGCAGATGACACAACCCTTATGGCAGAAAGCGAAGAAGAACTAAAGAGCCTCTTGATGAAAGTGAAAGAGGTGAGTGAAAAATTTGGCTTAAAGCTTAACATTCAGAAAACTAAGATCATGGCATCTGGTCCCATCACTTCATGGCAAACAGATGGGGAAACAGTGGAAACAGTGGCAACAGTGGCTGACTTTATTTTTCTGGGCTTCAAAATCACTGCAGGTGTTGACTACAGCCATGAAATTAAAAGACACTTACTCCTTGGAAGGAAAGTTATGACCAACCTAGACAGCATACTAAAAAGCGGAGACATACTTTGCCAACAAAGGTCCATCTAGTCAAGGCTACAGTTTTTCTAGTAGTCATGTATGGATGTGAGAGTTGGACTATATAGAAAGCTGAGTACCAAAGAATTGATGCTTTTGAATAGTGTTGGAGAAGACTCTTGAGAGTCCCTTGGACTGCAAGGAAATCCAACCAGTCCATCCTAAAGGAAATCATTAATTGGAAAAGGAAAGATTCACTGGAAGGACTGAAGCTAAAGCTGAAACTCCAATACTTTGGCCACCTGATGTGCAGAACTGATTCTTTTGAAAAGACTCTGATGCTGGGAAAGATTGAAGGCAGGAGGAGAAGGGGTTGACAGAGGATGAGATGGTTGGATGGCATCACTGACTCAATGGACATGAGTTTGAGTCAACTCCAGGAGTTGGTTATGGACAGGGGGGCCTGGTGTGCTGCAATCCATGGGGTTACAAAGAGTCGGACACAACTGAGCGACTGAACTGAACTGACTGAACCGCTTGCCAGGCATTGTGTGATAGCAAGCTCCCATTGGGGAGGAAGATGCCCTTGACTGGGGTATCTTGCCTTTAGCCCACATGAGCTGAGGGTCCAGTGAACTTATCAGCTAACAGTGGTTCTCAACTCAGGCTGCTCAACAGAATAGCTTGGGGAGCTTTCAGGAATATAAATACTTGAGTGATCCCTAGATTTTTAGTTAATTGATGTTGGGTGGGGCTCAGGCACCAGTAGTTAAAAAAAAAAGTTAAAGTTCATCAGATGATTCTGTTGAGCCAAGATGGAGAACCACTGAGCTGACACCTTGTTCACCATTCTAGTTCCTGCCTCCCAGCTGCATAAAATGCCGTCTGTGGACCAGAAGTACTGATATCATCAGATAATGTGTTAGAATTGCAGGGCTTCAAGTAGCACCCCAGACTGACACAATCTGAATCTGCATTTTAGCAGGATCTTTGGGGAATTCATGTGTGCACATTGATTCTTTTGTTAATAAAATACTTGCGTGGAGACATGTTTGCCTTTGGCCCATTCATCCCCCTTAATAAATATATCCATAATTTCCTTGTTAGAATCTTCTGCTTTCCTTCCTCCCTCTTCTGCCTAAATTCTACAACAGAAAGAAACTGAATTTGATAAACCATTCAGACTTCAGTATGGATAAGTATGGTACATGGCCCTTCCCAATATAATTTGCTATAACAAAAGAGAATGGACATTGGAAAATGCTACAGGTCTCAGTCCCTAATAGCAGAGATTGAAAGGTAGGATTTGGGAGCATCAGAAGCTTCTTGGCATCTGGACTGAAGTTCTTCCTATGGAGAAGATCAGTTCTAAGAACAGAGTTGTTGCTATGGATTCCTTTGGTTCCGAAGGAAGGACCTGATGAACCGAAGAAAATGAAAGAAGCAAGATGAAGCGTGTGGCTGGGATGCATCATATTTTTGGATTCTCTGTGCCTTTGGTAGGTGAGAGCTCTTCAGGGGGGTGGTTGATTTTGCAAGAAAGAATGAGTTCGGAGTGAAGGGTCTCCTGCTGTTAGATAAATTTTGATGAATATTAACATTAACATTTGAATTATTTTTGCCTCCTGCTGCTTAAAATACAGTTCCTGTCAAAACTTAAAAAACATACCCAATTATAGACAAAGTAAATGCTAAGCTTCCTGAACAGCAAATAGGAGTTAAAAACTTTAAAAAATGTGTTTATTTCACAATGCATGCTTATCTCTACGCCCTGCCTCTGTTTCTGAAAAGAAATGATATGTGTTTGCTGGATTCTAACACATGGTATAAACAAGCTAACATGAACAGTGCTGTAATATCTAATTTGGATTTCATAAAAAAGAGGGCACACATAGATAACCATAGGGGTGTAGAGATTCTGTGCTCGGTATTTGCTTGACCTCACAGTCCAATCTGTGCTTGGATGCAGCTCGAAGCTCATCTGAGCTCCCAACTGGTTTCACTAAGGCAAGGGCCCTAGCACCGGCCAGTCCTCCCAGCTGTGGGCCAGCCCTGCTGGGTTCCCCCATGGCCTTTACTGCTGAGGTCTCTGTGCCCCATAGTGACGAAAGTGACCTTGAGTGAGGTGGATAAAGCAGCTCTGGGCCATGCTGGGAGACTTTACACTTCAGGAGAGGCAGCCACAGAAGCAATGGTAATTTTAGGTGTAATGAAAAGATGGTTTTCTCTGATGGGTTTGAGAAAGGCAGCTGAATTTAACAGTAATGATATCCTAAGAGGATAAGGAGAGCAGTCAGGTTCTGGGACAGAAAGGGGCAGCCAACAGTTGGGCTCATGTAGCTGTTCTCATGGCTTCCCAGGTGGGAAACTAGTGGTAAAGAATCTGCCTGCCAATGTAGGAGACCTAAGAGCCAAGGGTTCGATCCCTGGATCTGGAAGATACCCTGGAGGAGGGCATGGCAACCCACTCCAGTATTCTTGCCTGGGAAATCCCACGGATAGAGAAGCCTGGCAGGCCACAGTCCATGGGGTCGAATAGAGTCGGACATGACTGAAGCGACTTAGCACCCACACCTGCTCTCATCACCTTCCCGGGCGGGAGGTTGAAGGGCTGGCAGCGTCCGGCTAAAGGCGGTTCAGACCCGTTTGCTCAGTTCCACAAAGACTGAGTGTGCTGTCGAGGGCTCGTGACAGCCACCCTAAAAATCAGACAGAGACACGGTTTGGGAAAGGGAATTGGGAAATAATGTAGCCGCCGGGCTCTAACTCAGCACTGTCGCGGGGGTGAGGTACAAGGCAGTTTGCGTCTCCGTCTCCTCCTCAGACCAGGGCTCTACGGAGCTGCCGAGATGCTCGTGGCTGCCGCTCCGCTTCCCCTGTGAAAGGCCACTGAGGTCAAGGCCACCACGTTTGAGAAGCCGCCCTGTGCGACTGGTTACACAACTTCAGCACCACCAGCCTCTCCTTTTCCAGCCCTAAAAATAGCAGAGATGAGTTCACTGATAGCTGAGTCACCTCTTCGAAGGAGTTGTTCTGTCCAAATATTATTTATTGGAGACTTTGTCTTAAATATACTTACACAATGTTTTTCCTTCTGTCAGAAGCATAGCTCTGTGAATAATGACTGTATCACACAGGCGTCTGTTGATATTACACATCACACGTCAGTTTCACATATAAATTAAGGAGTGTATAACTCAACACAAATTGAATTCAGTTGAGCCTGAGGTGCGCGCGAGCACACGTCTGGTTCTTTGAGACCCTGGGGACTGTAACCCACCAAGCTCCTCTATCCATGGGATTCTCCAGGCAAAAACACTGGAGTGTGTTCTCATACCTTCCTCCAGAGGATCTTCCTGATCCAGAGATCGAACCCGTGTCTCTTGCATCTCCTGCACTGGCAAAGATTCTTTACCACTAGCGCCACTTGGGAAGTTTATTTCTTTTTCGATAAATGTTTGTTGAAGAATAGTTGATTTACAATGTTGTGTTAATTTCTGCTATATAGCAGAGTGACTCAGTTATACATGTATATATATTCTCTTTCATATTCTTTTCCATTATGGTTTATCAGGGTATTGAATATAGTTCCCTGAGCTGTACAGTAGGACCTGGTTGTTGCCTCACAACAGTTTTGAGAACTGAGAATTGTAAGCTCTATTTTACAAATGAGAAAACTGAGGCTCAGTGAGGTCATGTAATTTGCTCAAGGTTTTCAGCTAGAAGTGGTTGAGTTAGTATTAAAAGTTAAGTCTTCTGACTCAGACTCATCCTCTCCTTTCTGTAGTACATGGCATCAACAGCTCTTTCTCATGATGAAAAGTAAAGAAAAAAATTATGAGACTTAGCACTTTGTTTGTCCCAGAGCCCTTGGAGCTGAGTGGGAGCATTAAGACCTCAGACACATGAAATGGTAGAGAGATGAGGCGTGGGGACGCAAGGACTCTGCACTGTTACACAGCTTCAAATCCACAATAAATCAAACTCAAAAGCTTGTCAGCAACCTTCTTGCTTGTCTTTTTTGGCTTCAAAACAGCTAATCTCTGCTTTGGTGATTCTTTTTAGGATAACCTTGCTAAGAGGAGGAGATGGAAAGAGAGCGCTGTGACCTTGGGAGATAAGCAGAAAGGGCGACGTGGCATGTTGCAAGTATCTCAGTGTTTATGGCTGAGAAAAAGGCCAAGAGGATCTGTTCCCTTTCATGAAGATGTTTGAGTCTTACCTTTGAATGAGACCAGGTTTATGTTCCCAGTTGATGTGAAATGTGACACACACACAAAAAGGACAGATCCCCAACCGTTCTGGAGAAAGATTAAATGTGCTTGTGGTTCCTTTCACAGCTATTCATCATTTTAATTGGTTTTGAAACCAAAAAACTTTGACAGCATTTGTGATGTGAATCCAACTTCATAATTCATAAGCTATGGAAAAGTGATCCCAGCCTTCATTCGGCATCTGTGCACATACATTTGTGAAGTTGCTACAAGGGTGGAACAGCACACTCCATGTTAATCACGCAGTCTGTGCACAGGGGTTGCTGCGGTTGAATTGTGGACACTGGTCCCTTGGAAAGAAAATACTCTGCTCTGGTCCTTTTGAGGACAACATGCCCTTGACTCATGTTCCTCTGACCATCCCTGTTGCTGGCATTTCTAAGAACCATGGGGGTGCTCATGTGGCCTCCTGGCCTTCCAGTCCCATGGCCTCTCCCCCCAGCTCCAACAACTCCCCTTCGGTTTCACCCCAGCACCTTCCTCCATCTTGTCATAACCTAGAACAGTGACTCTATTGAAATCACAAAGCCCTCATTTCATCCTCCGCCTTCTGCTGCCTGTTCCCTCCCTCTCTCCTCCTCTAATCACCCAGCAGTCTCATCAGGGCCTGCAAACCCCTTGCCCACTCCACTTTCTTCTTGCCATGTCTCCGTCTCATTTTGCACACTTCCTATCAAGACTGGACTGCATCTCCCAGAGTTTTGGGAGTTAAGTTTTCACCCCTTAGTTTCACCCCCAAGGCAGATCATGATCAGTGCTTTACCAGTTTCTCTCTAGCTCAGGAGTCACCAACCTCCTGGAAGGACCAGGTGATAAGTGTTTTAGGCCTTATGGTCTCTGTGCCAAAGACCCACCTCTGCCTTTGAAGGGGCAGGGCTCCCTCAGTGGTGTGTAAACTTGTGGGTGTGGCTGTGTCCCCATAAACCTTATTTACAAACAACAGCAATCAAAAGGAGTGGGTGGGCTGTAGTTTGCAGAGCCCTCCTTGTGAGTTAAGCATGTCTCCCAAAAAGGTAGTGTTAATTGCTCAGTTGTGTCCGACTCTTTGTAACCCCATGGACTGTAGCCTGTCAGGCTCCTTTGTCCATTAATTCTCCAGGCAAAAATACTGGAGTGGGTTGCTATTCCCTTCTCTAGGGGGGAGCTTCCTGACCCAGGGATGGAACCCAGGTCTCCTGCATTGCAGGCAGACTCTTTACTGTCTGAGCCACCAGGGAAGCCTCTCCCAAAAAGCTATGCTGAAGTCATAACTTGGGTGTGGAAAACCTAACCCCCCATCTCCACTATTTCCAAATAAAGTCACATTCCTTTCTGTAGTGCCTAGCATCTACAACTGTTTTCTATGATAAAAAGAAAAAATTATGAGACTGAGCACTTTGGGTGTCCCATGTGAATGTGACTTTATTTAGAAATAGGGTCTTGGCAGATGTAAAGAAGTTAAATGAGGTCGAGCTAGATTAAGGTGGACCCTAAGTCCCAAGACTGGTGTCCTGATAAGAAGGTCAGTGTAGAGACTGTGACACAAACACACACACACATGGAAGAGAATGACAGGGTTAGATGGGGCCCCGTGATGCTGAAATGATGAGTCTTTCAATTAAGGGCTGCCCACAACCACTGGAAACCAGGAGCGAGGCTGGGGACAGACTCTCCTTCAGACATTCCAGAAGGACCAGCCCTGCTGGCAGCTTAATTTTGGACTTCCAGCCTCCAGAACCTCCAATGCGGTTCTCTCAGCTGGTGGTGTTTTTACAGTAGCCCTAGAAGCTCACACATGGCTCTAGTGCCAACTTCTCCATCCATGACTGAACTCCTTGCTGATCATGACTGGAACTCTCTCCTCCCTCACTTGTGCTCACTGAGTCAGCTCAGAGGTCACCTCATTTAGGGAGAGATTCTCCCCCTACATGACACTCTGCTGTGGATGGAAGTCCCTCCACAGCCCTCATCTCACTTGCCACCCCTTCCAGTTCACTGTAAGTGGTTCAAGGAGGTGGGTTCTTTTGGTGCTACTGGACAAAGAGCGGACATTCATTACATGTTGAATAAGTGAACGAACTAAAGACAAGAGGGCTTCCCAGGTGGTGCAGCAGTGAAAGAATCTGCCTGTAATGCAGGAGACCTGGATTCGATCCTTGGGTCAGGGAGATTCTCTGGAGAAGGAAATGGCAACACATTGCAATATTCTTGCCTGGGAAATCCCATGGACAGAGGAGCCTGGCAGGCTACAGTCCATGGGGTCGGAGAGTCAGACATGACTGAACACACACACATAAAGACAAGAATTGTCTAAATCATTTTGTTGATCCAGTATCATTTGACAACACGGGACTTAATCAGGTGGAATGTGCTCATTTTCTGCACATAAACAAAATGATTGAAATAAGATTGTTTGTTTATGGAACTGGACAAAACAGCACAACTATGCATCCAAGGGTTTCTAAACCTTTAAATAGTCACCTTTTCATTACTTGCATTTTGAACATTAAATACTGATATTCCCAGATCTTCTTTTGTAGGCAGTGTCACACCACTTCATACCACGTTTAGCCGTGATGGTGTTGTCAGCTGCAGTATTTGCATATTTTAATTGCATTTTCCCCTTATTATTTTAGAAAAATGAGTGGAAAAAGGAAAAATAAAATAAGCTGATGCTAGAGATAAAAATAGAGGTCTCATAAACTTAATTCAATTGAAGCAAGATAGAAATCATTAGCTGTGCTGCAAACAGCAGAACTTCTGTAAAACTTCAGCCTCAATCGAGCCTTCACTGGATTTAACTCAGCTGTTCAGTTGTGACAGAAAAGAAATATTTGAAATACTTATCTTTTTGAGGACAAATCATCAAAAATTAATGCTTAAGAGCTGAGATATAATAATGATTGTATAATTATGGTGATTTAGAATTTTTTTAGCTTTCTGGGAATATATGGCATAAATTCCCATTTACTGTTCCAATTTGGGGAATGCATATATTAAAAAAAAATTGATTGACTTCTATTTAAATTTATTTCATTCAGTTAAAAATTCCAGTATCTGTGTGTAAATCTTAATGAAACTTTTAAGATACAAATGTTGATGGGAAGAAGAAAGGAAATGAAAGTGTCTTGGTTTAGCTTGACATAGGGCCTGAAACAAGAATGGGCAATTGATTTTCTGAACTCCCTGGACTGCAGGCATCGGAGTTCAGATCCGTGGTTCTTTATTCTGGCTGGAATGGACGTCCACCCCCAGACCCATGCTGTGCGACAGCAGTTTTCCTAAGAAAAGCATTCTTACCCCAGAGGTAACTGAATTGTTTCCAGGCTCCTTGCACCCTCAGGATAGTTATATTTTCTAGAGATTAAATAGCAGTTGGGTTAGCATATGACACAGCAATCTCAAGATAAAGGCAGTCTTAGTTTTGTACAAAACCCTGTATGTGAACGTATATGGTGACTTGATTTATAATTGCCCAAACTGGGAGGCATCCAACTGTCTCACAAGTGGAGACTGGATGAACAAACTGGTACAGCCACACAGTGGAATACTACACAGTGATAAAAAGGAACGAATGCTGAAATACACAAGTGCATGGATGGATCATAAATGCAGGAAAACAATTAGACTCAAAAGACTTACTTTTTTTTTTTTGTAAACTGTAGGAGTCCCTGTATATGACATTCTCTGGAGAAGACAAAACTACAGGGACAGAAAACAGATCAGATCTGTGGTTGCCATGGGCTAAGAGTGGGTTTGCAGTGGATTGACCAAAAAGGGGCAGCATAAGGGAGCTTTGAGGGGTGATATAAGTGTTCTGTCTATCAATGGTTGTGGTGGTTACATGATTTTATGCATTTGTCAAAACTCATAGAATCGTGCATCAAAAAGAATAAATTTTATTTTCTGTAACTAAAAAGTGAATTGGAAAAAATAACAATTGGCTCCCAGACTAGAGTGACTTTAAGTGATAATAAGTGAAGTACTCTTACCCTGATGGAGTATATAATATGACTTGTAGTTATAGCTTTGGAATGTACCACTGTTTCTCTCAAATCTTTTTTCCCCTATTCTTTTTTATGTTTTAAATATGTAAATAATTCTTTATTGTAAGGTTGTTAAAAATATATGGTATTCTCAATCTCATATTAGTTTATTTTTAAAATTTTATTTGATTGAAGTTTAGTTGCCTTATAATGTTTTGTTATTTTCTGCTGTAGAGCAAAGTGAATCAGCCATACGTGTACTTATACCCCCTCTGTTTTGCATTTCCTTCCCATTTAGGTCACCACAGAGCAGTTAGGTCCCTGAGTGATCTAGTAGGTTCTCACTAGTTATCTATTTTATAAATAGCATCAGTAGAACTGTTTCCAACAGGATTAACTGGATGGGTCGTGAATTCACTCTGACCGGGTGGGCAAGACGCGGAAGTGCTGCCTCTGGTGTTTCCTGATGAGGCATTTCATCACTGGAACAGGCTCCATTTCCTTCAGGGTCATATTCTCTCAGGTTCAGAAAGAAGGTTCCATTTAAGGAAGAAAGACACCTTGGGGATACAACCAAGAGGGGTTTGTCGCCTGAAGGGTGAGCTGTATGAGATGGGGGTTCCCTGGGAAGCCAAGGTGGGATGGAGCCCTGTGCTTCTGGGAACCCACGGAATATTTTGGGGAATGAGAGCTGCATCCTTCTCTCAGCTGGTCCAGTTCTGGCTGCTCCATCCCCACTAGCAGCTCATTACTCAGCATCTAGATTGAGGTTTGGCTGGCAAAGGAGAGTCCCTTCAATTCATCTTCATCTCTGATTAACTACTGTAATTGACGCAACTATGTTTCCATCTCTAAATCTATTAACCAGCAAATGTTCAAGTCATAGCTCTCAACTCTCATTAATCTCACTGATTAACAGTTGTGTTTAAATGATGTGTTTTATGTCCTTATTATGGAAATCATCAGGGCAAACAAGGATGTGCTGACCTCTGCATCACCCTTGTTTTTCAAGGGCATTGGAGAGTCTTTCAACACTGAAAATATTCTCCTCACTTTATTTTCCCTCTCTTAGAGATCAAAACAAGAAATGATCCTCTTGGGATGACTGTAAATTAATTCAGTCTTTTCAGAGAATAATTTGATAAGCTTTATCAAAATTAAAATCACATATACTCCTTGACCCAGAAATTTCACTTCTAGGAATTTGTTGTACAGGGATATTCACACAAGAATTTAGAGATCTATTTCAAGGAAATATATTCATTCCACAGTTTATCACAGGCAAACATTACAGGAGAGTCAAAAAGACAATTCTTTAGGGGATTGATTAAATAAATTACAGTATATCCATTCTATGGGAGAGAAGATATTGGTACATTAACACTGGACTGCATGATAGGATATACTGTGATTCCAGTTTGAGGGAAAGAAATCTGGAAGGATCCACACAAAATAGTTACATCACCCAAACTGAGAAGTGAGTAGGCTTTGTAGAGGACGGGTGTGAGAAGGGCGAGAGGAGAATTTACACTTCTATACTGCCTGAATCTTATGATGAGCAAGCCTCCATCTGTATTAAAAAATGCAAATATGGAAAAAAAACAAGAGTGATGCAGTTCTTTTAAAATTTAAAAAAATTTTTTTTTACAATTTCAAAGGTTACTTTCCACTTACAGTTAATACAAAATATTTACTGTATTGCCTGTGTTGTACAGTACATCCTTGAGCCTGTCTTCTACCTAGTACTTCGTACCTCCCACCTGCCCCTGGTCAACACTGGTTTGTTCTCTATGTGTGTCTCCTTTTTCGTTTTATTCACTAGTTTGTTGTATTTTTTAGATTCCCCATATAAATATTATACAATATTTGTCTTTCTCTGTCTGACTTATTTCACTTAAGCATAATGCCCTCCAGGTCCATCCACGTTGCTGCATATGGCAACATTTTGTTCTCTTTTCAGTTCAGTTCAGTTCAGTCGCTCAGTCGTGTCCAACTCTTTGCGACCTCATGAACTGCAGCACCCCAGGCCTCCCTGTCCATCACCAATTCCCGGAGTCCACCCAAACTCACGTCCATTGAGTTGGTGATGCCATCCAACCATCTCATCCTCTGTCGTCCCCTTCTCCTCCTGCCCTCAACCTTTCCCAGCATCAGGGTCTTTTCAAATGAGTCAGCTCTTTGCATCAGGTGGCCAAAGTATTGGAGTTTCAGCTTCAACATCAGTCTTTCCAATGAACACCCAGGAGTGATCTCCTTTAGGATGGACTGGTTGGATCTCCTTGCAGTCCAAGGGACTCTCAAGAGTCTTCTCCAACACCACAGTTCAAAAGCATCAGTTCTTTGGTGCTCAGCTTTCTTTACGACTGAGTAATATTCTGTACAGACTGATGCCGTTCTATGAGTTTAGTGATCATTAAACTGCACCCCTTGCAGTCTGTGTATTGAATGGAGGATTTCCAAGTGTCTTGACATGTGTTACTTTCTGCTGCATCTGAGATGACCTGGGGAGGAGGTGGGGCATGCAACCTCTCTTGGGAGGCCAATGAGAAAAAGCACATTTCCTAGGAGACGAGCAACTTCCTCTCGGCTTCTCACATTCACCAGACATTTTCAGTAATATCTCATTTATACATTGACTCTTTTGCTAATAGCTAATTTAAAAACTTGAGGTATATTTTACTGCTAGCAAAATATGTAATGTTAAATACACAGCTCAAAGAGTTTTGGCCATATACGTCCCCATGTAATCATCATGGCAATCAAAACCCAGAATATTTTCACCTCTTTGGAAAGTTCTCCGAGCCTCCACCCACCTCGGTCAACCACTCTTGTGCTTTCTATCTCTGTATCTTAATTTTGCCTGTTTTAGAACTTGATGTAAATGGAAACAGAGAGCATGTACTTTTCGTGTTTACCGTCTCTACTTGACATAACATTTTTGAGATTTGCCTACTTTGGGGTCTGCATCAGTGGCTTGTTCATTCGGTTATGTGGAACCATATTCCATTGTATGACCATGTTTCAACTTTATTTGTCCCTTCACACGGGCATTTGAATTATTTCCACTTTTTGCAAAGATGAATAAAGCTGCTGTGAACATTTTTATACATGTCTTTTAATAAATATATGTTTTCATTTTCTTTTGGGTAAATACTTAGGGTGGGCTTGCTGGTTGTATGGTAACTGTTGTGTGTGTTTAACTTGGTAAGAAATCATCATGCCTCTTCTCAAAGGGATTGTCCCATTTGACCTTCCCACTAGCAATGTGTGAAGTTGAAGCAATGTTTTGCCCCTAAAAAAACCTACATTTATGTACATTTGTAAATATTTTTTAACAGAGTGAAGGCTAAGGAAACTTTCAGCAGCAGTAAACATGACCCTGAGCCCCCACCCATTTCTGTCCCTGCCTCCCCAAACAACTGAGTCCTGGTCCCTGGAGGTGAGTCTAGAAGACCCATTTCTCTCTGTCTTTTAGCTAGTGCTCCCAGAGCTGCAACAGATCTTCACTTCTGTACACTTGAGAAACTGTCCCCTTCTCCTTCTCTATCCCTTCCTTGTATCACCTGCTATGTGTGGCAGACTCGCACAGCTGTGGGTACACATGATCCTGGATCTTCATTCTGAGTTCCTTTGCTGCAAGTCCATCCCAGCCCAGCAGTTCTCGGGGCGTGACGCACCCACCATGGGCCATGCTCAGGGGATTAGGGGTGGATTGTATCTGTTTTTAAAGATTGTCCTATTTGCATGGCAAGTGAGGTTTTCCATTATAGTGGAAACATACAATTACCCTTAAAAACAATCTAATAAATGAGTCAATTAAGTAAAGATGGTTAAATAAATAGAATGGGTCATATTTAGAAAACCCCAACTCTGGTCCAGCTCCTCACTCACTGTTAGACACTGAGCAATGTGGTTAATCATCATAATCAAGACAGATTTGCTAAGCATCCACTGTCACTCAGGATATAATGAGCCCCAAAGTGGATGTGGGTCTCTGCATGCGATGGAGCATCAGTGATGCTGTTACTAAATATATTCCTGTCAAAATCTTTGTAATATCTAACTCTCCACAGTGTGTGAAAAACCCGAGCATCCAATTAATTTCCAGATCAACGCTGCATGCTTGCTGATTAAGGATCATAAATGCTATTCAGAGCTCTCTGTGGGCTGGTCCGGGTTCCTGCTGACAGTGGAGCAAGACGTTCCAATTGCTGCTGAATCCTGTTCCCTGTTTCCAAGACAAGGCTCCTTCTGGACCCTGAGCTTGCAAGGTGGCTAGTGAGGCTTTCAGTTGATGATGGTTTTGTCTACTATTTAAAGATAGTTGTCTTGCAGATGGGCTTCCCAGGTGGTGCTAATGGTAAAGAACCTGTGCAGGAGGCATAAGCGACTCGGGCTTGATCCCTGGGTCGGGAAGATCCCCTGGAGAAGGAAATGGCAACCCACTCCAGTATTCTTGCCTGGAGAATCCCATGGACAGAGGAGCCTGGTAGGCTACGGTCCATAGAGTTGCACAGTCGGACACATCTGAGTGACTTAGCATACACACGCAGGTCTTGAAGATATCACGTTATTTTAAATCTCCCAAGCTCTTTGTTTTTTAAGAGGAAGAGAGAGGTAACATTTGGTGAGTGTCTCCTAAATTCAGAGTATATTACATTTGTTTTTTGTGCTCTCTTTAAAAAACAAAAAACATGACAGCTCTTTTGCAAATAACTTATCTTAGAAAGGTCCCCCTATGGGGTCTCCCTGCTTCCATTCCTTCCCACCTCCAATCCACTTCCAAAGCAAACAGATCTTTGAAAAATTTCAAACCCAGTCATATAATTTGATGTCACACTCCCACCCCACACTGTCACCCAAAGGAAAAAAAAATTTCCTTTGCTCCTAGGATGAAGTAGAAAAATCCTTACAGCTCATGAAGTCCACACAGTTGGGCCTCTTTCTATGCCTCCAGTGTCACTCAGGCTGTTTTCTCCCTGGATTGATATGCTCCTGTCTCCTCCTCCCCCTTACACACACACTGGCTTTCTTCAGATCCTTGAAAGGGCTGGGCACATTTCTGCCTCAGGGCCTTTGCACAGCTGTTCCCTCTGCTGCCAGACACCTGACTAACTCCTCCTCATCTTTAAGGCATCAGCATAAGTGTCTCTTCTGCAGGGAACTCTTCTCTCACCCAGCTAATGAGGTCAGATTCTTCACATAAAACACATTTTCAGGGCTTCCCTCATAACTCAGTGATAAAGAATCTGCCTGCCAATGCAGGAGACATGAGTTCGATCCCTGGTCTGGGAAGATCTCACATGCTTCAGAGCAACTAAGCCCTCATTCACAACTGTTGAGCCTGTGCTCTAGAGACCAGGAGCTGCAACTACTGAAGCCCATGTGCTCAGAGCCTGTGCTCGGCTACAAGAGAAGCCACCACAATAAGAAGTTTGTGCACTGTAATGAAGAGTAGGTCCCACTCTCCACAAATAGAGAAAAGCCTGTGTGCAGCAGTGAAAACCCAGCACAGCCAAAAAAACCCCACACATTCACAGGACCTAGGACTCTTGAATCATAGGAAAAGTACAGCAGTTGTAAATAAACAGTAATTTCTGTAACTATTTGGAGTCTATCTGGGGAAACACTTTCCGTCATAAAGGTTTTTGAGGGTGGGGACCACATCCACTCTATTCATCAGTGTATCCAATTGGCCCCCAGCGATTTCTGCCTCTTGGCATCATGACCTGGCACACAGTCTCCCACAATGAACAAAACTGACACATACGACTCAGAGGATTCAGCTAGGTGGCAGTGGGTGACTTCTGAGGCTGAGTTATGAGAGACAGACCTCTCAGATCACTTGCTCCAGGGGAGGTGAGCTGCCCAGGTGTGAGGATACGCAAGCGGTCCACAAAGACCCACACAGGGGGAGGAATGGAGGTCTCCTGCCGGCAGCCCCACGCCATGTGATCCATCTTGGAAGCAGAACCACCAGCACCAGTCAAGCCTTCAGATGACACAGCCCTGACTGCAGCCTCACGAGAGACCTTGAAACAGAGCCATCCAGCCAAGATGTCCCAGGATTCTTGACCCACAGATACCATGTGTCAAAATTTGGGGAGTAATTTTTTAAGCAGCAAATACAATATAGGTAACTAACATATCAAATATTATAGACTAAATATTACATTATGAGAACTGGACCATAAAGAAAGCAGAGCACCGAAGAACTGATAAACTGTGGTGCTGCTGGAGAAGATGCTTGAGAGTCTCTTGGACAGCAAAGAGATTAACCCTGTCAATCTTAAAGGAAATCAACCTTGAATACACATTGGAAGGACTGATGCTGAAGCTGAAGCTCCAATACTTTGGTCACCTGATGCAAACAGCTGACTTATTGGAAAAGACCCTGATGCTGGGAAAGATTGAAGGCAGGAGGAGAAGGGGGTGACAGAGGATGAGATGGTTGGATGGCATCACCGATGCAATGGTCATGAACTTGGGCAAACTCTGGGAGATGGTGAGGGACAGGGAGGTCTTCCATGTTGCAGTACATGGGGTCACAAAGAGTCAGACACTACTTGGTGACTGAATGACAAAATATTACCTTAGGTAACAATACACCGCAGATCTTGTCATAGTATAGCACTCAAAACTAGTTGTTGAACGAATAAATGAAAACCCGTTACTATCTTTCTTTTACATTTGAGGGATGTATTGACGTGGCCAAAAGTTTGTTCTGGTTTTCCCATTACATCTCATGGAAAAACCAGAACAAACTTTTTGGCCAACCCAATACAACTCAGAGAGGCTGATTAGCTTGCTTCAAATCTTGGTAACTAAATACTAGAGGTAGGATTGGACATGGTCCCCCTGTTTGCATGGACCTCCTCAGCATCACTTCTTTTGTACTCTTTTATATTGCTTGAAGAGAGAAATCTTCAAGCAAATCTTCATCTAGCTGACCAAAGGAGTTTTTTCCCCCATAAATTTATTTATTTATTTTTGGCTGTGCTGGGTCTTTGTTGTTGTGCAGCCTTTCCCTAGCTGTGACGACCGGGGGCTACTCTCTAGTTGTGGTGCGCGGTTTTCTCATTGTCGTGGCTTCTCTTGCTGCAGAGCACGGGCTCCAGAGCCAGCAGGCTTCAGTAGTTGCGGGATGTGGGCTCAATGGTTGTGATGCACGGGCTTACTTGCTCCACTGCATGTGGGCTCTTCCCAGACCAGGGATTGAACCTGTGTTTCCTGCATTGGCAGAAGCATTCTTTACCACTGAGTCAACCAGCGAAGACCCCAAAGCAGTTTTTATTCAGAAACTTTTACTGACCACACTGTGGACAGGGTTACAGGCTGTTGAGTGCAAAGTTCCTCAAAACGGGCACACCCACCACAGAGGATGTGCAAAAAGATCCTTCATGGGGAAAAATATTATAACTTCCTTGTTTTAGCCTGATTTTAAGTTATGTATTTGTCTTCAGTTATGGCAAAAAAAAAAGGCATTGCCTCAATGAATCATCTTAACACCTGCATAATATACAGTTTAGCAGTGTTAGGTATGTTTACATTGCTGGGCAACCAATCTCCAGATGTTTCATCTTGCAAAATAGTCTTACTATTAAACAATAACTTCCTATCCCCAGTTCCCTCAGCTGCTGATTGATATTCCATCCTATGTACAGACCACGTTGTGTCCATTCATTCTTACTCCTTTGTTGATGAACACTTGTGTCACTTCCACCTTTTGGCTCATATCACCGGTGCTGTTATGAACATGAGTGTTACTTATTGTTATTTTATCTTTTAAAATTTTCTTTCTTGAATATGTTTTATAATGTATATGCATGTGCTAAGTGTTTTATAACGTACATGCATGTGCTAAGTCACTTCAGTTGTGTCCTACTTTGTGAAACATTATGGACTGTAGCCCGCCAGGCTTCTCTGTCCATTGGATTCTCCAGGCAAGAACACTGGAGTATGTTGCCATGCCCTCCTCCAGGGGATCTTTCCAACCCAGGGATTGAACTCACGTCTCTTATGTCTCCTGCATTGGCAGGTGGGGTCTTTACCATTAGCACCACCATACACAGTTAGGAAAAGGAGTACGTCAAGTCTGTATATTGTCACTGTGCTTATTTAACTTTTATGCAGAGTACATCATGAGAAACGCTGGGCTGAATGAAGCACAAACTGGAATCAAGATTGCTGGGAGAAATATCAATAACCTCAGATGTGCAGATGACACAACCCTTATGGTAGAAAGTGAAGAAGAACTAAAGAGCTTCTTGATGAAAGTGAAAGAGGAGAGTGAAAAAGTTGGCTTAAAGCTCAACATTCAGAAAACTAAGATCATGGCATCTGGTCCCATCACTTCATGGCAAATAGATGGGGAAACAGTGGAAACAGTGTCAGACTTTATCTTTTTGGGCTCCAAAATCACCGCAGATGGTGACTGCAGCCATGAAATTAACAGACTCTTACTCCTTGGAAGGAAAGTTATGACCAACATAGACAGCATATTAAAAAGCAGAGGCATTACTTTGCCAACAAAGGTCCGTCTAGTCAAGGCTATGGTTTTTCTAGTAGTCATGTATGGATGTGAGAGTTGGACTATAAAGAAAGCTGAATGCTGAAGGATTGATGCTTTTGAACTGTGGTGTTGGAGAAGACTCTTGAGAGTCCCCTGGACTGCAAGGAGATCCAACCAGTCCATCCTAAAGGAGATCAGTCCTGGGTGTTCATTGGAAGGACTGATGTTGAAGCTGAAACTCAAATACTTTGGCCATCTGATGCAAAGAGCTGACTCATTTGAAAAGACCCTGATGCTAGGAAAGATTGAGGGCAGGAGGAGAAAGGGACAACAGAGGATGAGATGGTTGGATGGCATCACCGACTCAATGGACATGAGTTTGAGTCAACTCCGGGAGTTGGTGATGGACAGGGAGGCCTGGCGTGCTGCAGTCCGTGGGGTCACAAAGAGTCGGACACGACTGAGCAACTGAACTGAACTGAACACAGTTAACTATTACAGTAGCACGTACACCGTGTGAATAAATAACTATGAATATATTTGGAGAGCCTACTTAAAAGTTTTATAGATGGGGATGCATGATTGGGAAGTTTGGAGACATGTGGTTTGTGTGAGCAAATGCTGCTGGCGATCCCATTCATGACACTTGCTTTTAGCTTTTCAATGCATATTGACTCAACCTTCCTCTGTCACATTTTCATCTCTGTATCTCCAGAGCCCAATCTACCCATGACTGTGACAGCCCCAAAGAGGAGACTGCTCTCCCCTCAATCCTGGCAGCAACCTGCAATCAATGACTGATGGGAGCTGGTGTATTTATATCCCAACTCTTCCCCCCTCAAGTTCTAACCCACAGCTCAGCATTTCCTAGCATACCGGAGCTCCACGGTGGTAACTAACTTGATACACACCCTGTCTGGACTCCTTCTCCCACCCCTGCTTCCTGGGACCATGATAAACAATCCAAGCCTCAGGCTGGGTTTCCAGAGGAATTCAAACTAAGATAGTAAATGAATGCAGAACTCTCTGAAATCACTCAGGCACCGCGGTGAATGCAGAGAGCTTTATGTGTGGGAAAGGAGCATAACTTTGACTTTATGTTTGTCATTCTCAAAAGCAAGTTAAGGAGATTCAAACTACTTGACAATTTCATTTCCTCAGAAAACTGATTCAGCTTCTGTTTCTTAATCAGTGATTTTATCAGAAAGGGGGAGAGCATCATAAGATTTTAGAGTTACAGCAGACACGAGTCCAACTTTCTCAGCTTACAAATGAGAAGGCTATGCTTCCAACAGAAGTAGCATTTTGCCAGATTCCCCACGGCTAGGAAGTGGAACAGCCATGATTGGTCTCTTATTGCAACTCACTGGACTGGTGTTTCTTAAAAACACACACACACACACACACACACAAAAACTGTTGATACACAGCTGGTTCCATCAGGGGATTTTGGCAGACTTTTTCTAAAGAGTCTAATAGTAAAAATCACAGGCTTTGCAGGTGGGATGGTCTCTGTCCCAACTCCCCCACATGGCCATTGTACCATGAAAGCAGTCCTCAACAATCAATCAACAAATGGGTGTGTCTGATAAAAGTTTATTTGCCAGAAGAGGTGGGTGACCTATGGATGGTAATTTGCCAACCTCTAGATGCGAAGGTAGAGGAGACAAAGGTCCTTTTTGTTTTCATGTTTAAGAGAAAGATTTTAATTCTTCAGGATCTCCCTGCAGCTCTTTAGTATTCCTGGAATAATTTGTTCTTAAATATCACGTAAGTAGGAATTCCCAGGTGGTTCAGTGTTTATGACTGTGCTTCCACCACAGGAGACACGAGTTCCATCCCTGGTTGGGGAGCTAGGGTTCTACATGTTGCGTGGTGCGGCCAGAACAAAGTAAAACAAATGAATATCACGTAAGTGTGCTTTCTTTGGATCCAAGAATAGCTAAGATGTATCCTTGCCATGTGTCTCCTGCCCCTCCTTTCCGTTGTATTAATCCCACAAATTAGCGCTGCCGGGCCCTGCTCGCAGCATACACAGCAAACACAGACAAGTCTGCTCCACTTCGGAATATCGAAATAAGTGTATTTTTTCACAGTGTCAATATTAATTACTCATAATTTAGTGTTCGAAATTATTTTCTATATTAATTTCAACACAATAGAATGAGCCTAATTTGGAACGATAAGATTCATTTGCATTTAAATTGATATTTTAAGCATTCCCTTTGAGGAACAAATAGCATCTGTGATTATAATTATGAGCTCTGTTTCTAGGGCAGGTTTGTTTTCCTTTGGCAGGCTTTGTATATAAGGTGCCTGGAGTTTAATATTAATAATGAGAACACGTGACACAACGCGTTTCTTAAGAGAGTCCTGTGCGTGCTGCTGCTGCTGCTGCTGCTGCTGCTGTGTTGCTTCAGTCGCGTCCAACTCTGTGGGACCCCATGGACTGCAGCCTACCAGGCCCCTCCATCCATGGGATTTTCCAGGCAAGAGTACTGGAGTGGGTTGCCATTTCCTTCTCCGAGTCCTGTGCAGTGCATTCCTATATTTCAGAATTCCCTTCTCCTGGTGGAATGGTGGATAAGCAAAGTTATTAGCTAAGAACATGTCCATGGACAGCTTTGTTTTCCAATTTTCAAAACCTTTAAGATACTTAATAGAGTAGAAAAAAGCTAGGTTGATTTTTTTTTTTTTAGCTTGAAAATGCATGCTTGCAGAAGTCGATTGGCTATGTTCATTGCCTAAGACAAATGAATGAGTTAAACATCCAAGACAATCATGGCTGTTGCTTTTTCTAGTTCCTCTTTTAAGAAACATAGGCCAGCCTGGATAGAGGGGTCTCCTGTGGCTTGGATCACGGCTATGAAGAAATACAGCAGTTCTCCCCAGAAGCCAGCAAATACTAACACGTGTTCATTTCCTGTGTAGACCATCCTCCTGGTGGTGCTGACTAGAAGCTTCCTGTCACCGTGTTTATGAAGGTGCACATGAATAATTTCTACTATAAGCAGGGCTGAAAGAGCCTAACAAAGCAGTGGAAAGGGGCTTTGTGAGGGGAAACCATGGCCAGAAGAAATTAAGGATGAAGGCTAAAGAAAAGGAAAAGGAAAGCATTTCTTCTTTAGTCTGTCATCCAACACATACTGGTCATGGTCATGGTGCCTTGTTGAGGACGAAGAGATGAACAAGACAGAGAAGATCCCCAGGCTCCTAGAGCTGACATTCCAGTGGAAGGCACAAAAAACAATCACTGCTTCCCTAGTAGCTCAGTTGGTAAAGAATCCGCCTGCAATGCAGGAGACCCTGGTTCAACTTCTGGGTTGGGAAGGTCCCCTGGAGAAGGGAAAGGCTACCCACTCCAGTGTCCTGGCCTGGAGAATTCCATGGACTGTATAGTCCATGGGTCGCAAAGAGTTGGACATGACTCAGCGGACTTTCATTACAAATGGCTTTAAGAGCTAGGAAGGGACTAAACCAGAGGTTGAAACAGACCCAGGGTATGAGACTTCTAAGTCTTGAATCAGGGCAAATCCTGCAGTTGTAGAGTTTGATAAATAGCGAAGGAAGAGGAGACAGGTTGTTAGGGTGGCTGGAGCTGGGAAGGAGGGGTGTGACTCTGAGTGCAAGAAGAGCCTCCAGATGGTTTAATTGGGGTAGTGACATGGTCTCTTGTCATTTTTGTCCTCTACAATAACTCTGGTGATTTTGGGGAGAGGATAATGTAGAGGGAAAAGTGGTGGCAGGAAGCTGGGGCTTCTATGAGGTCCAGGAGGCAGGTGATGCTGACCTGGTCCAGGATGCCTGTGGTGGAGGCAGAGAAGCAGGTGTGCTGCAGAGCATGGCTAGGACCAGCTGACAGGAGACAGGAAGAGAGAAGAGGCAAGGACCACTCTCGTGTTCAGGGCTTTCATCACCGGGTCCATGGTGGTGCTATTTGCTGAGTGGTGGGAGCCTGGAGGGGAGCTAAGTTGAACAAAGCTCAACAAAGTTGCGTGACAGATGGTAAACTTCACATCTCACTCCTTGCTGACTGTGTGAGCTAGGGCAAATGATATCCTCTCTGACCTTCAGTTTCCTATCTTTGAGAGGTGGGTAAAAAGTGCCTGAAAAAAGTGAAAGTGTTGGCTGCTCAGTGGTGTCTGACTTTTTGCGACCCCATGGACAGTAGCCCACCAGGCTCTTCTGTTCATGGAATTCTCCAGTCAAGAATACTGGAGTGGGTTGCCATTCTCTTCTTCAGGGGATCTTCTTGACCCAGGGATTGAACCCTGGACTCTCACATTGCAGGAAGATTCTTTTACCGTCTATTCTATTATTTTAACATGCAGATTTAATGTAATAATACATGCAAAACACAAAGCCAGGTACACAGCACCTTCTAATAAATGCCGGGTGGAGAATCTCTGCAGTTCAGAAGAAGCTGCTCGATACCAAAGGATGGACATGTCAGGACTGAGGCAGCGAGAAAAGAGGGATCTTACCCTCTCTTACCAACAACCAACCCTCCATGAGAGGATGTGTGAGCCAAGATCAAATAAGCAAGAGTCAGGCGAACGTGAAGACCACTACACTAAGGAAACCACGTGGAAATAAGCAACAGTGAAAACTCCCAAACCAAACCATCCTGTAGGACAGGATAATTGCAATAGCTTGCAGGTGACTAGTTTTTGAAGTGTTAATGAACTTGAGCTATGGTCTTATTCACAGGAACATACATATATTTATTTGTAAGGTGCCTGGGAAGAATCCCAACATGGTACTGACTGTATCCAGTGACTCAGTGCCTGCTTGGTCACCATGCCGGCACCCACAGAGCACTGGCTCCTTCCTGGTGAGTCTTCTGGAACATTCTCTACAAGTACAAGAGAGAACATGTGTGCATGTGTTTGTGGGGGATGGTGGAGGATAGGCCCAGGTTCAGCACCAGATGGGTATCCGTGATTGCAACAGCTCTGAGGAGTTCAGCGTTTACTTTTGGATAGATGGGCAAAGACCCACTGTTCTTATCAGTAATGTGGACAATCACTATAATCCTTTGATTCTGAAGCAGGAAAGATGGTCACCCCTGATTTACAGAGGGGGAAACAGAGGACCACAAAGCTCGAACGAAGCATTTTTGCTCACAGTGATTCAGTGGGATCCCTCAAGCTGGGGCTCCTTGAATAGCTGAGATTTACACTAAACCTCTTACTTTAAAAAATTGGCGACGTTTGAGCTATAAAACATAAGCCTCCTATTTCCATAGCTTAATGAAAATATCTCCCACACACTGTAATATATCCTATTCTTCCTCCCAGCAGAGCACTCAGTGTGGAGGGGCTGTGTGCCCGATGTTCAAGGTACAGACGTCCCTGCCGTCCTGGGGACGGTGGTGAGCAACACGACTCCAAGCCAAGCCCGGCGTCCTGCACTTGGCTTCAGGTTTTAATTATCGGTTAGTAATTAAGGGTTCTTTCTTTGTGAAAAATAATTTCCCGTAGATTGGGAGCCAGCAGGGTTACCATGGTTGAGAAGCTTATCTTATTGCTATGTCAGAGCAATAAGATTTCCATCCTTGGCCAGGCAGGATGGAAAATGCTGTTTCGCCTGAAGCTCCAGACTGTTCAAATGTACGGAGGTCAGGATTCCAACACAGACTCTGAGATGAAGCCTTGTGGGCAAGTGATTTAGTAAAGATGTGCTCCCAGGGGAAACCAGTGATTGAGGGTAGGGGTGGGAAGCAGCCTGAACAGGCGAGGAAGCCAAACCTGGGTGTGATTTCAGGCGAGTCCAGCAGGGGGCCCCAGAGGGTTGGATACAGCCCAGCTTTTTGCCACCCTGAGACAAGGCCTTCATGCTCCTGTAGGCAGCTGAGGATTAACGGATGTGCCAAGACCGGATGTACATTCCCGCACTCACCAGCTCTCCACGTATGAGGGGTAGGGCAGGTTCCAGGAGCCCCAGGGTAATCCTCCAAGAAGAGCAACAGGTACCAGAAGCTGAGGCAAGATCAGATGGCTGCCAGGGTCGGGGCACTCAGAAATCAGGCTCAAAGGGTGGGAGAGGCAGACTCTGATCCTGAGGGCCCCCTTGGGTGGCTGAAGGCAGGGGCAGCAGTGGCAGAGGATGGGTCAGAAGGACTTGGCAGGGAAGGACTTGGCTGGGAGGGGCCGAGGGCCTTGAAGCTCCAGCACAGGGACCCAGAGGGGCTTCCCCAAGTGGGGCCAGATTTGGCCAGAGGTGCGCCTTGGCCATGTGGTGTGAACTGTGAAGTTCACAGGATTGGGACCCGAGTCCAGGATTAGCTCTTCTCTAACCTGGTGTGTGGCCTCTGGCCATTCACCTTCATCCTGGGCCTCAGTTTCTTCATGTAGTGAGTGAGGGACTTAGACAAACACCTCTCAAAGCCTAATAATGTTATTAGCATCTATCCATCCAACCATCCATCTATCCACCCACCCATCGATTCAGTCATTCATTAATAGAAGGGTTTCTATTAATGATCTCCTTGGGGAATGAAGCCCTTGGTTGAGACTCTCATGAACAAAAGAATAAGAACATATTATCTTGTTCTTAAAGTCACTTACATTTAGTTGAAGAGGCTGTCACAGGCCTTTAGGAAATTTGGGGATAAGAAAATGATTTTAACAGGTTACTTATAGTCTAGGCTTCTTGGTAGAAACAAAACTTCAGATGAAAAACCAATTAGAAGCCAATGACCCTTTGCTCAGTATCGTGTAGATCAAGCTTCTAGATGAGTTCCCATGCTATACTGACGCAGGAAAACATTCTTTAAATGCATTCAAGCCTCTTCCTGCCTCTAGCTTTCAGGGCCCACTTGCTTGTTCTCTTTTCTGCTTCCCCATTGTGGGTGGTGTTTTTCCTTCTGGGTCAGCACTGCGTGTGTCATGATGTCATGATATCATGTCACATCTACAGGTGTACCTCTCACACTGAACTTTGAGCTCCCCAAGGGCTGGGACCAGATTTTTCATACAACCATTCAGGCACCTTGCACAGTATCTTGAGCACAGTAGAAACTCAATACGATTCTCTTAACCTTTGACTCGGTTCAATGGAAAAAACTAGTCAACTGAGCAATGCAGAAAAATTAACCAGATTTTTTTTCCTCTTGGCTTTTGCCTGGAGTTGGAAATCTAGGTCCGAGTAAGTAACTTCATTTCCATTAATCAAGATTCTATTTTCTCCCATTTCTATGTCAAAGTCTGTTCCTGTAAAAATGGACAGATTCCTCAAGTACATGGGTTGAGTCAGATCATAGTCATTTGACTGATGGTCTGTCCAAAGGATTGAAAAAAAGCTTCTTACGCCCCAATATTCAGTCTGGCCTCCTGGTGATCAGGTGCTCATGGTGATCTGGCCAGCATTAATGAGTACATCAAAAGAAACCCAGCTCCTTCTTCCAACAAAGGTTGTTTCAACCTCAATTGCATATGCAATATTAATGTACTTTATTTAAATATTAATCAGCCTAAAAGCCTGAAGTGATGCATGCAATCAATACTTCATAACATCTGAGTCATTCAGGACTGAGGCTCGGTCATTTCCGGCTGCCACCCTTTTATCATGGCGGCTTCCCGGCAAGCACAGGGCTGGAGCTCAAAGCTGCCTGCTGCAGGCTGCGCTCTGACAGCCCTTCAGGGCGCTCCAAAGGCCCCTCTTCAAAGCCAGTCACAGTCAGGAGCCCATCAAAAGAGTGGAAAAGTACAGGTCCTAGGGGGTGGCCTCTTTTCTTTTCCAAGAGCTTCCGTTGGTGAAATTACAATCCAGGAGCATAAATAATGTTCCAAATTTTGAAGTGAAACAAAGAGCATAATTTGTCTTCTCCCATCTGAGAACTTACTTTCATTCCTACCAACCTCGGGAGTTCTAAGCATTACAGAAAAGAAGGAGCTCTTGGTTATCTGTAGGTGGATTATCCATGCTGAGAATCACATTCTCTCCAGGTCTTAAGCCACAGGGGCAGGTGGGGGAGTGGGGGAAACCTCAGTTAACCTCTGTGGTCCTCTGTGCCCCTCACGAGTGACACAGGTGATGCAGGACGAGGTGGAGGTGGATGAGAGCTGCATACCAGCATTTCCCATCACCACTAACAGAGGCCCAACACGTGATTGAGGTCCTGATTTCGTTTGCAAAAGGATTGATTAATTAATATGCAATTGTGATTGATTAATATGCAATGCAATTTGACATAGATTTATTAAATGCCTGCTCAGTGCTGTGCTAAACGTTAAGAAGGACACAAAATTGAAAAAGTACGCACTTCCCTACAAAGAGCTTGTGATCTGGTTGCAGCAGGGTCATACATTTGTTGGAAATAGCATTGTTGAGTAAATAAATGGATGAATGAATGAAGAAAGTGTCAAAACAAATGATGAGGTGAACCATCAGAATCTGGTTGTTGTTTAGTCATTGTGTCTGACTCTTTGCTACCCCACGGACTGCAGCACGCCAGGCTTTCTTGTCCTTCACCATCTCCCAGAGCTTGCTCAAACTCATGTCCACTGAGTTGATGATGCCATCTAACCATCTCATCCTCTGTTGTTCCCTTGTCCTCCTGACTTCAATCTTTCCCAGCATCGGGGTCTTTTCCAATGAGTCAACTGTTTGCATCAGGTGGCCAAAGGATTGGAGTTTCAGCTTCAGCATCAGTCCTTCCAATGAATATTCAGGGTTGATTTCCTTTGGGATTGACTGGTTGGATCTCCTTGCAGTCCCAGGGACTCTCAAGAGTTTTTTCCAACACCACAGTTCAAAAGCATCAATTCTTCAGCACTCAAAATCTGGGAATATTGTCAAAGAAATACATGTGATGAGGCTTATTCCCAGAGATTTTGTTTCTGTAGGTCTGGGATGGGGCCAGACAAATCTGTTTTCTCTTAGGCTGGGATGGCCTCGGTCACTATGAGAGGACCAGGAAGAGGGTCTAGCATGGGAAACTGTAAAGCTGCTGCATAAAAATGACCCTAATATGTCAGTGAGACCTCTTCCTTCCATCTTGGCTTTGAGCAAAGCATCCTCTCTCCCTGTTTCTTCTGTTGGCTTGGATATTCTTTTTCAAATCCATCTTTGAGATTGACTTGGGTAACCTTCACATTTCACCCTCTGCTCTCCTAGCTTCACAGTCTTATATTGAGTCTGGAGGTGCTCTGTTTTCTCTTTTGATAACACTAAGCTCATATCCCTGTTTTTCCATCAGGACAGGCTGCCTGTGTCATCTCAACTTTTTTCAGAAAGAAATGGATGTTTATTGAGCGTCTGTTATCTTTCAGGGGCCTGCCAGATGGCTCAGTGGTAAAGAATCCACCTGCAATGCAGGAGACTCGGGTTTGATCCCTGGGTTGGGAAGATCCCCTAGAGAAGGAAATGGCAACCCTCTCCAGTATTCTTGTCTGGGAAATCGCACGGACAGAGGAGCCTGGCGGGCTACAGTCCATGGGGTCGCAAAGAGTCGGACACAACTGAGTGACTGAGCACACACATTATCTATAGGGAGCTACACACACAGTCTTTCAACGATACCTCACAGCACACCTGATAGGAAATTAAAGTTCACAGAGGTTTACTTGGTGAGTCTAAGGTTGCAGGTCTGTGAGCCGGGGAGCCGGGAGTCACGCTCAAGTTTCACTCAGTTTCCATATTGGCCCTGGGGGTGCGCTGGCCACTCCCCCAGTGTCAGCCCCACGCCCTGCCTGGCCCTGTTCTCTGTGGGTGGCAGGCAATCTGGAGAGAACTGGCTGACACTCACTGAGGTCTCTTCCCTGGTAAACTACTTGCCTTCAAGTGATTGTTTCAGGTCTGCCTCTGAGAAAACCCCCACCACAGAGGGATGCCCTCTCGGGATTTTACAGAACCGCCAGCCATCACTTCACTGCATCAGCTTCAGCAGAGCGGGCTTGGGAGCAAAGCGGGAGATGCTGGGCTTCACCTGTCCCACACCCTGAAAACTGCCACCTTGGTCACACCTGCCTGTCCTTGAACAGAAGTCTCCCCCTTTTCTGCAGGCGTGGGAGGACCCCATGCTTGGACCTGCACCGTGAACACGTGATCATTGCTGCAGGGGACCACCCAGCACAAAGACAGCGACCCTCGCTGCCTGCCCACCCCTCACCTGCAAGTCACGCCCCAGGCCTATGTCCTTTTGGACCACAGGCTCCTCTGAAGAACCTCTGTGTCTGGTTTCTCTTCCTCAGGGCTCATCCACAGTGGGCCCAATGTATGGCCATCTGATTGAGTTGGAGCCCATATCCAGAGAGGCTGGGTAAAGGAACACTGATTTCAACTTGGTCTGAAATAGGGACTTGGCCAAGACTCATTCCATGTTGTTAACTATTGAGATGAAGAGAGAGAATTTATTTATTTGGAATAGTGAGCGTTTACCAGGGAGAGTGGATCCTCAGGTTAAATTCAATCATGGAACAACAGAGCAACAGTGGAAGTGGCCGCTATCATTTCTTGCTCCTAACACTCAACAGATTCAGGGTGGAGTTGTTGAATTAAATTAACACTAATGACTTACATTTATATATTAATTTGCAGTTTTCAGAGGATTTAAATTCTCAGTTTAAATGGAAAGAATACTGGACGACCAGCCTACCTTGAGTCTTGTCCTTTAATACACAGAATAAACAAGCTTTGATAATAATTCTGCTCCGGGAAACGTTTTGCCTGGTTTGATTATGAAGAAGTTTTTGTCCTTTTGTCTAAGAGCCCTTGATAGGGGCTTTAACTTCTCACTGAGCACGTTTATGTTTATTTAAACCTTTAATAAGTTGCCAAGTCACCCTCCCTCAGGCAGATGTTGCCAGGACCCAGCCTGTCATTTCCATGTCCTTGATGGGCTCCAGCTGCCTGTTCCCACTTCTGTTTGTCGAGGGGTTTTCCCGAGATGTTGGGGAGGGCAGAGGTGCTGGGGTCTTAACGTCCCCTGGAAGCGGCCCTCAGCAATGACTGATGGGAGCTGCAGTATAAACACCCGAGCTTCCAGGTGTCCCATCCCGTGTGGGAGAACTCTAGTGCCCAGCACGTGCTCACAGATGCCCCAGTGGGATTAAGTTCTGGCTGGTTTGCCATGGTGACTTGCTTGAAATGCACCTACTGCCGGCTGCCTTCCCTCCAGCATCTCATTCTCCCTGCCTCTCATCTTGCCTCCTAAGCTCACCTCCCAAATAAACCACTCGCCCTCAAACCCTTGTCTCAGGTCTGCTTCGGCCGGAACCCAAACGCGGACCTTCCCAAAGTAAGTACATTTCTCTAGAAGAGCGCTGGTTAGCTCTCGAATCCAAGCCATTAAGTCACCTAACAAGGTGTGAAGCTGCCTATTAATCCTTTGCTCAAACAATTTTCGAGTTTATCACCATCCATTGACTTCACTGCCCTCTTCGGCAGGTCTACCCCACTTGCCATCCTCATTCTGTTAATTGTAGTGTAAAATTTTTAATTAAAAATAAAGAAGATAAATCTAGCAGCTTTAAAGTTGCTTTAAAGTAGCTTTAAAGTTGTCACTCTCAACTACCCAGAGTGAAGGAGACATGTGACTGGTGAAAACTAGCTGGTTCAAGTTTTCTGCTGAGGAGTTAAGGATGAGCTATTTGGGTGTTCAGTTTTCTCACTTCCACCAAAGACAGAGGACATTTTCAAAGCCATGTATAGTTAGATATACTCACTTCGTGAAGTTAAAAGCTTTTTGGTGGGTGCTGAAGACACGGACCTTCCTCTGGTTGGAAGTTGTTGAATCGTGCGGTTCTATCCAGAGCTCACAGTTTCCATTTGGGTCTTAGATATCATCTAGTTTAAGTCATTTCTTCAACAGCCCTGCCAAATGGCCATCAGTGCTCTTCATGAACATTCTCAGGTAAGGAGAGCTCATTACTTCCTGGGAGAGCTAATGCTTTTTATTTATTCCTTAGTCATTAGATAGTTCTTGCTTTAACTGAACTGAAATCCTCCTGCAATGGTCACTCATTGGTGGGAATTTTCATGGGAGAAACTACTGAACAGGTTGAATGCCTCACCCATTCTAGAGAACTGGAAATATTTGAAAGCGTATTTAATGTGCTTCTTAAGTTGTGTTTTTTTTCCAATTCTTTTCACTCTCCTTAGCCTGTTGTGGTTTGGAGACCCTCAATCACCCTTGTCACCGTCTGTCACTATCTCTCTAAGAGTGAGATGCCCATTGGAGGCAACCTAGTTGTCCAATTATTGGGGATTGGAGAGTTTAAGTAAATTACCACATGAGGCAATACTATATAGCTTTTATAATCAGATTTTGAAGATTATTTGATAATATAAAAATATCATGACATAACACATGGAAGGGAGGATACTGTATATGCAACCAGAGCCCAATTTTATTAGAAATATATACACAGAAATGAAGCCCAAAATATGTCAAAATGTTAAGAACGGTGATATCACTAGTTCTGAATCTGTTTTATGTTTTCCTGCATGTTCTATAGGGGACATGTATTTATTTTTTAATTAGAAACATTTGTTTTGGAAAGAAACAAAGGAAAGTAAAGGAAAAAAGAAAACAGCCCTCAAAGAACTCATAGACTTTTCAGATGTGTTCTGATATTGCAGATTTGAGGGGAGCTGACACCCCTCAATGTGTATCTTTCACTTTCCCAATTTCAGATGAGGGTTTTTGGCAGGTGAATGACACTGTCCACTGGCATTATACCTACCATTCATCAGAGCCCCAGAAGAACTTTTTTCCCACTTGAATTACTGTCTCTTTTTAATCTGGTGACTGGTGTTGGGAACAGCTGTCACAGAAACACCTGGGCTGGGCAGGGGTGGCCAGGCCAATCTCCCAGTAAGTGGCCTTAGAAAGAGAGAAGCATGTGCTGCCTGCTGTCCAGCCTGACTGGCAGCCACCCCACAGTGATGCTCTACACGTTGCAAGAGGAACACATCCAGGGGGGAGACTAGAAGTGCCTCAGTTGCAAGGGCAGCCCTGAGGCCGAACCTCCGCCTGCAACTGGTTGTCCCTACCATTTCTCCGTAAGGAAGGGCCTCCAAGATAAGAACCTGGGAGAAAATGAGACACATGCATCTCTCCACCTCTCCTTGGCAAAATCTCCATGGTTCTGCAGTTCTGGGGGAGGCAGCGCTTTGGCATAGACCAGGCGGCAAAAGTGGTAAAGAATCCGCCTGCCAATGCTGGAGACACAAGAGATGTCTCCATCCCTGGGTGGAGAAGATCCCCTGGAGAAAGAAACGGCAACCCACTCCAGTATTCTTGCCTGGAAAAGTCCATGGACAGAGGAGTCTGGCGGGCTACAGTCCATGGAGTCAAGAAGAGCTGGACACGTGAATGCACACATGAGGCTTTCAAGGAGACAGACAAGGCCCTGCGTGGGTCGGTCCCTCTAAGGAAGCAGAGGAACAGCCAGGCAGTGGCTCCATGTGCCAGCAGGGAGGTCGGAGAGCAGGAGCACCTGCTGTCCTTAGACTCTGCAGATGGTTGGGAGTCTGAATCTATTGATACAGCTCCTAGACAGCTCTTTCTTTCTGTTTTTTTTTTTGGTCTATTTTTTTAAAGTCTTTACCGAATTTGTTACATTATTGTTTCTGTTTTACCTTTTGGTTTTTTAACCCCAAGGCATGTGAGGTCTTAGCTCTCCAACCAGGAAATCGAACCTACACCCCTCGTGTTGGAAGGTGAAGTCTTTACAACTGGACCAACAGGGAAGTCCCAGTTCTTTATTGCCTGATCTAGCAGAGCGGATTCCCATACATCCAATGAGCTTTGGATCGATGTCTGTCATTTCTCTCTGGAGGCACACTGGATGGACAATGCCAATGATTAATTTAACTTTTTTTTTTCATTAAAAAAGATGCTCAGCCCAGTGCACACTCTTCTAGGTTTATAAGACCCATGAGATCAATAGAAACCCAGCATGTCTGTGCTCTGCTTCCCGATTCCCTGTCCACCACACGCATGTAAAATCTCCCTTCTTGTTTTGCAGTGTGGACACACACTTTCCAGGAAGAATGTGGATCCCTAAATATTTCTTCTTGTTAATTATCTTTCCTCTATTTAAATCTATATTCTCTAAATATATGAGTCTCTTCAGCAGCCAAAATACATTAAAAAAGATACCTAGATCTGGAAGTTATAGGAGAAATATAGCTTAGTAATAGTTTGGGTTATTTTAAGTGACTATACAGATGCATGAATGGTATACTCCCTGGGGTTATAGTACAGCGATCACTTAAGCTTAAAGGGTTTGCCAACCTTATCAGGAATCAGCAGGTGACTTGCTGGGTCAAAAGTCAGAGCCCAGACATTTATTGTGATTCCCTGTTAATATTTCTCCTCTGTCAAGGGATGCTATATGCCATATTTGGATTTATGGAGAAAGTCAGTGTGCAGAGCTCGTCAGGACAAAGATAATCTTAAGAAGGTGGCATGCTTGCTCTCATAAAGCTGTGGGTGACATGCGAGTTGCTGCCCTCTTGGGCTTTTTGCTGTTGATTCTGTCCAGCAAGAACCCAAATGACTCATTTCCACCCTCCATTCAATGTCCTCAGTTGTAGCTGACTTTAAACTTTGCCAAGGCTCTCTCTCCCTGCTCCCTCTACCTTTTCTTTCTTGACATTTTGTTCTTTCAGACCTCGTTTCCTTCTTGTTTTCTCCAAAGTCACTCACCTTTGCCTGCTCCGGGCCCCACACCTTGTCTGTCTGTCTTTGACTCGAGCTGCAGCTTCCACAAGATGGGCCATCTGGCGTGCGTGCGTGTGCAGGGTACCTGTGTGCCCTGGGTGTGGCCTACGTGCAGGCAGGTGTGTGTGTGTGTGTGTGTGTGTGTGTGTGTGTGTGTGTGTGCTCCCACCACCAGGGGCATCAGAACATTTAGGACATGCACGATTCCCCACACAGGGCAGCTTGCACTTACGTAGTTTGAGGCCAGGTCCGGGTGGAGATAGTCAATTCCTGTGAAAAGACAAGAACACAGGAATAGAAGGTTAATACTTGCCACGTGTCCTCAGGACGCCTTTTGTGCTGGCATCAGAAGATGGGGAGGGGGTGAGTGCTGGGCCCCTACCTCACGTACCCCTGGGGGAGGGCGCTGCCCCCCGACATGCAGAGCCAGTGGCCACCCGATGTGTCAGAGGAGTGAAGCCAGTTATAGCTCGGGGCCCTAGCATAACACTTCTGACATAAATGTCAGCTTAGTGGCCCCAAGATGGACATCTTATCCGAGAAGTGATCTAAGAGAGATTTGTGGAAGTCCTGACATTTCTAAAGCATCAGCTGGCATTTCTTCTGAAATGAAGCCTGCCCTGGGGAGGAAAAGTGATGATTATTTAACAGGGCTCAGACAGCAGTGGATTAGGAGAGCATTGCCTGGCACGGAAATAACAGGAGGAACAGGGCTTGGCGAGAAAAGCCATTAGGCAAAGGGAAAGTGTGGAGGTGTCCTGGAGGTGTCCCAGGTGGGAACTGGTTCTTGGTTTTGCAGAAAGCTTTCCAGGGAGCCCAAGACCATACGTCTCCTGGTGGGAGTCCTGTGCTTTCTCCTGCATGTGGCCTGTCTTGCTGTCCAAGCGTCATTACAACAGTAGGATTATGGTCCCTGATGATGGTGGGTGCCATCAACATGTAGATCTCAGTAAGCACTGTGGAACTTCAAAGGGAAAATTGCAAAGCTCTCATCCAGGTCTGTGGTATCATCTAATCATTGAAAAGCAGCAACAACATCATAGCATCCAGCCCTCTCAGAAACTGGCTGGGATCCTGCACTACCTAGCATCATGGTTAGGAGTGTAGACTTTGGAGTCAAAGACCAGAGCTTTAATCCCAACCATACTGTTGACTGGCTGAGTGACTTCAGGCAAGGTACTTGGCCTCTCTGTGCTTGCTTTCTTCTCAATGCAGTAGGGGTGAAGACAGTGTGGTCTTACTCCAGAGGCATCAGTAACTCTATTGGGTTGCAATATTTGCAAGCGAGAGGCATCATTAAGTCTTGATCATCATTAAATGTCAATCATCTTTACTGCAAGCATAACAAGGCCAGGCCACACTAGCTTTGTCCTGCAAAAAAGAACTTGCATCCAAATGTATATTTTTAAAAAGAAGTTTTCCTTTTTGTTTTCTGGTTGCACAAGTAATTCCTGGGAGTCACTGATCTACTGATGTTTTCACATCAGAAGCAATTGCTGTCGTTAGTCTGCCTTCTACAGTTTGGGAGATGATAGCCAGGCCCTTCTCCTCCAACTCTTTTACCCTGCTCCTCCAAACTGCAGGAAGACAGGGGGAAGAAGATATAAAGGCTGACATTTTTAAAGTTTAAGACCCTTGTTCTGGACCCTGATTCAGAGATGTCAGTGTAGGCTGTGGGATGGAGCTGGGAACAAGCATAGGCTGTGAGTCTACCAGATCCAGTTCTATCTGGGTTCAGGCACTGAAATGTTTGTGTGACTCTGGCTGCATAGACACTCTGAGTCTCAGCTTCCTCATCTCTGAAACGCAAGTACTGTTCTCCTTGAAAAGCAGTATTTGAGGTTGGAGCCAGTTCATTGAAAGTGTTTAGCTTGCAGTAAACACGTAACCAATTACATTCCTTGCATCCTCATCAGTACCTTCATTGACCACATTACTAGAGTTTTGTGGATGGTGCAGAGAAGAAGAAATATTTCAAAAAGCCTACAGGCTTTATTTTCTTGAGCTCCAAAATCACTGCAGACAGTGACTGCAGCCATGAAATGAAAAGATGCTTGCTCCTTGGGAGAAAAGCTATGACAAACCTAGACAGCATATTAAAAAGCAGAGACATCACTTTGCTGACAAAGGTCTGTCTCGTCAAAGCTATGGTTTTTGCAGTAGTCATGTATGGATGTGAGAGTTGGACTATAAAGAAAGCTGAGCACCAAAGAATTGATGCTTTTGAACTGTGGTGTTGGAGAAGACTCTTGAGAGTCCCTTGGACTGCAAGGAAATCAAATCAGTCCATCCTAAGGGAAATCAGTCCTGAATATTCATTGGAAGGACTGATGCTGAAGCTGCAGCTCCAATACTTTGGCCACCTGAGGCAAAGAGCTGACTCATTAGAAAAGACCTTGATGCTAGGAAAGACTGAGGGCAGGAAGAGAAAGGGGTGACAGAGGATGAGTTGGTTGGATGGCATCACTGACTCCAGGGACAGGAGTGTAAGCAAACTCTGGGAGATAGTGAAGGACAGGGAAGCCTGGTGTGCTGCAGTCCATGGGGTAGCAAAGAGTCATGTCCGCATGACTGAGTGACTGAATAACAATAGCAACTCGGTTTAGAGTGTAGTATTGAAATTAAATTGTCTTATATGTTTGTTGAAATTGGTTACATTTTGTGCACTCATTGTTAGGCAAAACATGTTGTTACAAACAGATATGTTTAAAAGAAAAGATATACACACATGTAGAGAATAAGTTTCTTTTCCCCTAACAGTTAATTTTTAAAATATGGCTTCATGTTCTGATGATTCAAGTTACTTAGGAGAGAAATTTTCTAAGATGTGGTAGTCTCATCTCTGTGATGGGAAAATATTGAAGCCAAGAGATAATTTGAAGACATAAGGAAATCAGAATTAAAACAAGATAAATTTAGCCTAATTAAAATAAAGGATCTTTAATTAGGTTAAGTGGAAGACTGAATGTTAAGTTAGAACAGACACAGAATTTGCTCTGAGGAAGAAGATTATTGACAGATGGATTAAGGATGACAGACATGATCCAGAAAAATAATAATGAACTAAGCATGAAAATGATAACCTGGTAATTAAATAGTATTTCAATGTTTTGGTATATTTGATTATCTTTTGAGGTGGAAGGCACTGAATACATCTTCTTAATCAGCTTATTTATTTTTCAATTCTTGTATTATTAATGGATTCATTCTTGTTTTCATTCACAGGTTTATGTTCAGCAATGAATGCCAGGTGCTACACAGGTCTTGGAAAAACACAGACCATTTAGACACAGAACCTGAGCTGAACAGCCACCTAAGGCTTGCAGTCTACAGGGAGCGCTGACTCATTACCAGACAATCATGATGCAATATGGTGCGCAAATGACAAATACGTGGTTATACTTTTGTTCATAAACAATTAGTATCCTGTCATTAGTTTGAAAGTCTACTCTACAACAGTTCAAATCCTCAGGAATTGCTGGCAGTTCTGGAGCCCTCAGGGAATCAACAAGGGGCTGCTCCATGTACATATTCTTAGTTACAATGTTAACAGTTCAGTTGAGACTTTGGAGGTTTTGTAAGACCAAGGTGCCTGCCTGTGACCACTTTTAAGGGTGCTTCTCTGATCCACCGGATGCTTGGTGATGAAATGGTGATTACAGTATAACCTAGGCAGGTTCCCCCCAAACCTACATGCATCTTTCTCCTAGGTGAGCTGGCCTCAACCGTGGTGCTTTCTGAGCCAAAGCATCAGGAAGGAAAAACAGGTAAGGTGCCCACATTGGCATGAGTGTGTGCGCACACATACACACACTCACTCTTGTGAGAGCTCCTTTTTTTTTCCTGTGAAAGCCCTCAGCCACTGGAGAAAGCTTTTGCCTCCACTTCAAAACATCTCACACCTCAGAAAACACTGGGCATTGTTTTCTTGTCGATATTTAATTGAGTCCGCACAAAGACATGCCGATTTTAAGCACGCTGTCTGTCCTTGTTTTCCATCAATCCTGCTTCAAAAGCTTGCTTTAGAGAACATCATATTCTTCGAGGATCTTGAGAAGAGAAAGGCTCCATTGCTTCGTCTCTGTACAGACTTTATATGTAATTGGACCAATGCTGGCCAGCGGAGCTCTTATGGAGGATCCAGACGGCTGATGAGAGGTGAGAGTACATCCCAGTGAGAAGCCTGCAGGGTAGAGGTACTCCAGAATCTTGGCAGAGCCAATGGCACGTGTAGTCAGAAAAACAGCAGTTCATCAAACCCTTTGGTTTTCATATCATGGTCTATAAAAAATAAAGCTCCACTAAATCTTTGTCAGGCAGGCATGTGGGATAGAATTAACATTACAGGGGGGCAAGTATAGTAAACTGTGATCAGTTTGCTTTACCAGGGCTCATTCTGAAAGCAGCAATAAAGTCAAAATTCTCCAAACGCCAATCCTGCTACTAAAAAGCTGTTTTGGGGATCTAGAGCCACACTGCCTAATGGAACTTTCTGTGATGATAGAAATGAAGTGGAATTGAATTGCCACCAGCCTCATGTGGTTATTGAGACCTTGAAATGAAGTGAATGTGATTGAAGAATTGAATTTTTAATTGTATTTAGCTTTAACTAATTAAGTCTTAAATGTAAATAGCCACATATGGCCAGTGGCTACTACACTGAACAGTGTGGATCTAGAGACATAGGTGGTATATAAACAGGTTTAGAAGCTGTTTCAAGGCAAGATACAAGCAGTGTTTGATGCTGCTGTTGTTTAGTCACTAAGTCCTGTCTGGCTCTTTTGTGACCCCGTGGACTGTGGCCTGCCGGGTTCCTCTGTCCGTGGGATTTCCCAGGCAAGGATGCTGGAGCGGGTGGCCATTTCCTTCCCCAGGAGATCTTCCCAACCCAGGGATCAAACCCACGTCTCTTGCATTGGCAGGTGGATTCTTTACCACTGAGCCACCAGGAAAGTCCAGTGGCCCCAATGAGAAATTATAATTCAGTGATTGTCAACTTTGATTTGCTCATTAAAAAAATTTAAACTTATTAATTCAATACATATTTGTGAAGGGCTTGGGGATCACTGATGTGAGGAGGGTGAAGATGTTGCCACAGTATGCATGACCATGTCCAGCCTCTGGCCCTCCTACCTCTGACTAGCATCTCCTGAACGATGGATCTTTTTCGTTCCAAAGACATGCAAAAGACACACTTGCTTCCAGATGAGTGAAGCCTTCGGAATACTCACCATCGTCCATAATTCCAATGGTAACACCTTTCCCTGTGTATCCCAGCTCCCAGGCTTCTGCTACATTCAAGTCGAGACCGGGAGTACCATCAGCTTGCCCGGTATTGATCTGGTTCAGGAATGCCAAAGCAGAGGCTCTTATTAGTTTGGTGTAGATGATAAAGCACCAGATGGTAAGTATTTTCTTGACATACTCTGAAGCCGCCTGATATTTCAGGGCCAAATCAGAGGTCACGTCTTCCATGAAACAGGACTTTGGGGTGTTCCCTCCATCTACCTCTTCTAGTCTGCTCCTTCTGTTTTTTGATACACAGAACACCGATATTTTCTGTCTTATGGAAATATGCAAAAGCAATTTCTGTCTCCCTACCTCTTATTACTGGATCATCATCTTTAAACTCCTGAGGGCCAACATTGCAAGAAACCCTCCCCAGTTTAGAATTAAGTGTTCACAACACCTGTAGCTCTGTGTTTATTCCTCACTTTCAAAATTTAGTTCATATTGTCTTGCTTTATTCTGATTTGAATAATTTCCTCACTAAGTAACAATATCTTTTGCAAGAGGGAGCATGCTCTATTTATCTTTTTAAGTATGATATCCCCATACCAAGTCTCGCTTAAAAATATTTGTTGAACTGAATTAAAGAGAGCTGCCTCACCTTTAGTGCGAGCTCTAATATAAGAAATAAAAAAGCCTTCCCCCTTTAAAAAATCAAAAAAGAAAGAAAAGGAAAAAAGAAAAATTCCATACAAATATGTTCACTACCCTCTGCTTATGCATTTTGTCCTGTGGAGAGTCTCTCAAAGATAAATCATTAAAAAAAAAATAGGGAAGTTAGAGCTGGCATTGACAGATGCCCACAGTGACAAGTAGCTTGTTTGATGCTGCTGAAACGTGAATATCATTAGGGCTCTTTATAGAAATGACTTCTCCTCTCCTAGGCACATGTGAAAATGACACCTCATGCCCTGGAAGTTAGAACCATGTGACTGGTTTTGGCCAATGGAATGTGAGTTTACATGCCATTCATCATGTCCAGGCAGAAGCTTTAAGAGCCAGTGTGTGATTTGCTTTTCCCCTGCCATTGAGTTGCTCATGTAACCAGGGGTTGGGATGCCCCTAAGATGAAGCCTGGGTACCTAAGGGATTTCAAAGTGTTGGATGCATAACGTGAGTGAGAAACAAGCTTTGATGTTGTTAGTCAACTCTGATTTGTGGGTTGTTTGTTATTGTAAGAAATCTAGGTGATCCTAATACACATAAACTCATTCAGTTACCCAGACTGGATTTGTAGAATTCCCTGCCCTGAAGCCTAGAGCATAGTCCAGCTCTGAAACTCCAAGGGAAAAATTGTGATGCATTTCTACAATGGGCTGTTTATAAATTACAAACCTTTATAAATTAGTTACCCCTTCCATTCCACATACCCTGCGGTTTAGGTTGGTTTGAAGGCACGTGAGCCCGTCTCTTTTAAACGTAACCCAACCCACCCAAATAGGTTGTGAAAATATATTCGTTTCACCAGACAGACTAGGATTCAGTGCCTTGAATCCTGCATCAGTTAAGCCCTACTGAATTGACTGCCATTATTGTAGGAAGCACCGATAGATGGTACTCCTGAGACTCTAGTCTCTGAGTTCTTTTGCTTATCCCTTGTGAAGTCACCTGACTCTTTCTCTTACACCTGTGGCCCCATCCTGGCCTCCCAGTCCTCTGCCTTTTGAGGCCCTGGTTACTCCTCCAAGAACTTTGACTTGACTTTCACATGTTTCTGCAAGTCTTCACTTATACACTGGTCTGGGAGAAACCGAGCAGCTCTTGGTAGTTGCTTTGAACCCAGAAGGTCAAGGCTGTTAAGCGGTTCCAGAAAGAAAGCAGATTAGAGAACGAGATGGGTGGAGGGTGATGGAAAATCAATACTGATCAGAGGGGACAGAAAAGTTCCCCCAAGCTGGTGCTGGCTAGCATCCCACAGACTAATGAGGAAATAGAAATGCATCTTTTATCTGAAGTCCCAGGATGAGAACCGTTATGAAAGGCACCGAGATGCTTACCAGGTACCATTGCTTCGTGAAAAGAGGGTCGTTCATGTTGATGTCAATCTCGTTGATGCCTCTGTACCCTCGCTTTTTCCGGTTGAATCCTTCCTGCTGCAAGGCCCTCTTTACCTGGAATGACAATGCTTGAGTGTTACCTGACTATCGGCCAAACACCCCTCTTCTAGAATTCATTTCCACAAATTAAAATTCTGTTTGTATATAATGTGTGTGTGTGTGTGTGTGTGTGTGTGTGTGTGTGTGTGTGTGTTTTCTTTCCTCAGTAGAAGCTGAGCTCATGTCATGTACATTCTTACTTTCTGATTATTTCCCAAGATAATTTACTGTTGTTTGCATTGAACAAAAAGACCATGGGGATGGCCTTCAGTGAGTTTTGTGAAAATAAGAATTAGGTGGAGATAAGGTGGTAGGGGACATTAGGTGAAATAAAACAATGAAACACTTGAATTCAGGGAATGCATGTGATTTCAGAGAGGGAAGGGGTGGACCCATCACTGACTAGTTTTCTGGAGGCACCACAGTGAAGAGGATAAGTTAAAATTTTACATAACCTCCTGCTCCTTCTGCCTCTGTAACCCAGCTTGCTCCTTACAAAGTCTAGATCACGTAGGTCTCAGAAAGTAGGGACTCACAATACTAGGAACTGGAGCTTATCTCACTCACCCTTGTCCTGCTCTTTGCAATCGCCCTAGCCCCTGCAAACCTGCTTAATCATGCCTGTCCGTGTACAAAGAACTCTGTAACCCCTTTGTTCGGGGCTCAGAGCTTTGAGTGTTAACTCCTCTGGGCCCGGCATAATAAACCTGAGTTCTCCAACTCTCCGAGTGTGGTGCTTGGTTTCTCCAGTACGGGTTTCTGCAACATTTCTGGAGGCCTCAGCGAGATTGCAACCATGCCGGCCCCTTGAGCCGCCAGACTGGTGGCTTGCGAAGGAACCCCAAGGTGAACGGGGAGGTGAGCCACCTGACGGTATTCCAGGTTCTCTTTCGGACGGGTATTCTGACTCTCCGGATGGCTGAGCCCCAACCGGACTCATTGGAGGGACGGACCAAGTCACCAGGATTGGTCACGGGATAAGGTAAGGCTCCAGGGCTGGTCCCCAGGCAAGGACCTACCCCAGTGGGTAGAAGGGGAGACTGATCACTTCCTTGGGCTCCCAGGAAGGGAGCATCAGATAGGGAGAACTGGGGACTCGGGAGGAAGGGAGGCATTGGGACAGCCTCTGAATGATTGCTGACTGAATGCAGTGAGAGAATTTTTTTCTTTTTTTTGGAAACTGCAAAGCCAATTCTCTTTAGATATACAATTAAAAACAATTAGCTTGTTAAAAGTCCTGCCTAGGAAAAAGCTTGAAGTTAACCCTTTCCATGTCCTTGAAATACACAATCAACTTTGTCTGAGACCTTAGCCTTGGACAAATTAGAATTTCAAGCAAAGAAAAAAAGGTGTCAAACAGATATTTTAAATCTCAAACAAAAAACCATAAGATCTCTGTGAGTCTTTCTATCTGGATTTATGTATCTCTCAGTGTATGTCTTTTGTTTTTTTCTGATAATGTTGTTGAAGTTGTAAATGAGTTCTAATTTAATTGGCCTAAAGAAAAGTAAGTGCTTACAGATAAAACAATTCTAAATACAAGAAAAATTAGCCTAAATAAATTTCAGATTCACGTGAACTGGGGAATATTCAATATTAAATATCTAGTATTAATGTTTGTTTGCTAATCTAATAAGGAAGTAGGATGTATGTTTTTAATAAAAAAGGTATAAAAATAACATACTTTATAAAGGGAAAAGAAAGTAGGTTTGACTTACAGGTGGCTGTTACAGAAAGTGATTAAAAGTTTATGGAAAGTGGACCCTAAAAAGTTTTGTACATGGTTAGGACTGATTAAGTTTAAAATCAATTTAATTAAGCTTACCTAAATGAGTTTAAAGTAAGCAGGTGCAAAACTTGAATTTGGCTTTTCTCTTTGTTAAGAGGACATATTTTCTTCAGATGTTGAACTGCATTTATTAATAGATTTAAGTTTCTTTACCTTTTAATTGATCTGTTCTATATTTACCTCAGAAATCTTTTGTTAACTTTGGTTAAGTAAATAACTATTATTTCACAGTAACTTATATGATCCTACCTGACTGTTATAAACCCTTTTGATATTTATCGACAAAACTTCCTAAATAATTTGAATTCCAGCTAACTTTGGGGTGCTTCAGAGGGCCCCTAGTTCTAGTTTTGCTATTTAAGGTCTGTGTTTACTAAGACTCACTTCTGAGATAGGTCCTTGTTATGTTATATTGCTGAAAGCTTTAATTAAGTTATTAAAAAGACACTCAAAGATTGTTTCTAAAGCTTATCTCAGTAACCAATCTTTGGATAAAGGTCAGATGCTCCATTATGTACAACCAAGAGATGAACTGTTGGCTATAATCATTTAACAGAGTCAGATGACCTGGGGTATATGGGGATATATCCAAGGAACGTTCTTGACTTAAATTCTTGCTTGTGACCTTACTAATAACTGCTAGCTATATTCTTTTCTGTGTAGCTTGTTTCAGAAGATTATTTCTTATGTTACTAAATGTGTGACTGAGCTTGCGATAAAATGCTGATATGATGTTCCATATGAGATCAATAATTATAATTATGTAACTCTAGATTTGGGAAGAAGCAACAAGAGGAAATATTTTCCTGGACCAAGAGGCTAGTAAGACAGGTATGGTCCAGAGACTTTTGCTACTTATAAGGCCTGGTCTAGTGACAACACACTGAGCGGCCTGTCAATGGAATCTTTGTTAGACCTGGGAATGAGGCTTCCCAGAACCAGGGGACAGAATGACCATGAAATGCCCCCAAACATGGTCAAATATATGGCTATGAAAGGGCCCTGCTGGCTGGAAGTTGGCCCTTGCCAGCTGCCTCTACAAAGATTAAACCATGACCACTATAAGACGCTGAACTTCAACACTCCCTTGAAAGGAGTTCAGGGTGGAGACAAAAAAATAGGGCACTCTGTGCTCTGGAAAAAACCCGGAAAAACAGGCCTTCAGATAGCCAGATGTTTTCAGGTAAAGATTTTTATGAGTCCAAATTCCTGCATCTTCTCATACCTAGAGCAATACTAATGACATGAATCAATGTCTTGACCTGGTTTTCCTGGCTAGCCCCTCAGCAGCTTTCCTACTTCTGTTAATCTTTAGGCCAAATATCTTTAACTTTCTTGTCAAGTTTGTTTCTCCAAGTAGTAGTACGACAAGAACATCCCCTGGCCAACACCCAGACAATGCTGGAGCAAGCTGCCTTATCATCCTGTGGACTCGCATCGCCCTCTGTTAATGCACTGCAAGGTCCTCAGGCTATTCTCCCTTTGAGATCTTATATGGGAGACCACCCCAGTAATAGAAAACCTCCATGGAGACCACCAACAACTAGCTGACCTGGAGATGTCCCGACACCTCCAGGTCCTGGAAAAGTCTTCTGCCATATCGCCCAAGAAACCTTAAAAAGGACACCCATTCCTTTGGGCAATTGGGTTCATCCCTATCAGCCAGGAGATGAAATATGGGTTAAAGATTAAAAGAAAGAACCACTTCAGCCAGTTTAAACAGGCCCTCACACTGTCGTCCTGGCAACCCTTACTGCTATTAAAGTTATAGATGTCATCCCTTGGATCCACCACACCAGAGTCAAGAAGGCAGCGGCTTCCTGTGATAAGGACACCTGGAAAGCAGTTCGGGATCCCAAAAACCTCCTCAAGGTCCGGTTCCGAAGACAATGGCCCTCACCCATGAAGGACGCTGAGCCCTGCTTTAGTCACTCCAGAAGCTGACTAGTCCATGCACAGCAGAAGCTTGAGGATTCTTCAGTCTTGCTCCAGCCACACTCTGACAGCTGGCTGGTCAATGCACAGTGGAAGCTTGAGGATCCGGCTATCAAAATATTGATGGATTTTCATTGTCAACCCTGGCCTCTATCCCTAATTGGTATTATTGCTGTGCTTTCCATTACAGGACCAACTAGACTCCCTGGCTTTTACGGAATAGGAGGGTTTGACGGAATAGGTGAGGACTAGACCTACTTCACAACCCAGATAATCACGATGGTGTGATCACTCACCTAGAGCCAGACATCCTGGAATGTGAAGTCAAGTGAGCCTTAGAAAGCATCACTACGAACAAAGCTAGCGGAGGTGATGGAATTTCAGTTGAGCTATTTCAAATCCTGAAAGATGATGCTGTGAAAGTGCTGCACTCAATATGTCAGCAAATTTAGAAAACTCAGCAGTGGCCACAGGACTGGAAAATGTCAGTTTTCATTCCAATCCCAAAGAAAGGTAATGCCAAAGAATGCTTGAACTACCGCAAAATTGCACTCATCTCACACCCTAGTAAAGTAATGCTCAAAATTCTTCAAGCCAGTCTTCAGCAATACGCAAACCGTGAACTTCCAGATGTTCAAGCTGGTTTTAGAAAAGGCAGAGGAACCAGAGATCAAATTGCCAACATCTGCTGGATCATCAAAAAAGCAAGAGAGTTCCAGAAAAACATCTATTTCTGCTTTATTGACAATGCCAAAGCCTTTGACTGTGTGGATCACAATGAACTCTGGAAAATTCCTAAAGAGGTGGGAATACCAGACCATCTGACCTGTCTCTTGAGAAACCTGTATGCAGGTCAGGAAGCAATAGTTAGAACTGGACATGGAACAACAGACTGGTTCCAAATAGGAAAAGGAGTACGTCAAGGCTGTATATTGTCACCCTACTTATTTAACTTATATGCAGAGTACATCATGAGAAACGCTGGGCTGGAAGAAACACAAGCTGGAATCAAGATTGCCAGGAGATATATCAATAACCTCAGATATGCAGATGACACCACCCTTATGGCAGAAAGTGAAGAACTTAAGAGCCTCTTGATGAAAGTGAGAGAGGAAAGTGAAAAAGTTGGCTTAAAGTTCAACGTTCAGAAAACTAAGATCATGGCATCTGGTCCCATCACTTCATGGGAAATAGATGGGGAAACAGTGGAAACAGTGTCAGACTTTATTTTTGGGGGCTCCAAAATCACTGCAGATGGTGATTGCAGCCATGAAATTAAAAGATGCTTGCCCCTTGTAAGAAAAGTTATGACCAACCTAGACAGCATATTTAAAAGCAGAGACATTACTTTGCCAACAAAGGTCCATCTAGTCAAGGCTATGGTTTTTCCAGTAGTCATGTATGGATGTGAGAGTTGCATGGTGAATAAAGCAGACTGCCAAAGAACTGATGCTCTTGAACTGTGGTGTTGGAGAAGACTCTTGAGAGTCCTTTGAGCTGCAAGGAGATCCAACCAGTCCATCCTAAAGGAGATCAGTCCTGGGTGTTCATTGGAAGGACTGATGTTTGAAGCTGAAACTCCAATACTTTGGCCACCTCATGCGAACAGTTGACTCATTGGAAAAGACCCTAATGCTGGGAAGGATTGGGGGCAGGAGAAGGGGATGACAGAGGATGAGATGGCTAGAGGGCATCACCGACTCAATGGACATGAGTTTGGGTAGACTCCGGGAGTTGGTGATGGACAGGTAGGCCTGGCGTGCTGTGATTCATGGGGTCACAAAAAGTCGGACACAACTGAGCGACTGAGCTGAACTGAACTGAGACCTACTGACAGCTGAAAAGAGAGGACTCTGTCTCTTTTTAAATGAAGAATGAAGAATGCTGCTTTTACATAAAACAATCAGAAATAGTCAGGGACATGGCCCAACAGCTAAGAAAACAAATCAGAAAAAGGAGAGGGAATCTAGCTAACTCCTGGGGTAATTAGAACAATATCTGGAACTGGGCATCGTGGCTTTTCCCTTTAACAGGTCCTCTCTTCATGATCTTTGTGGTGCTCTTGTTTGGCCCTTGTATTCTCAATGTAGTCACCGGTTCATAACCTCTTGGATTGAATCCACGAAGTTACAAATGGTAATAGCTCAATGTAGCCGCCTAAACAATGGAGAGCTGTGAATGTCCTATCAGAGCATGAGATGCTGCTTTCTACAATGAGTGATAGAAGTGTCAAGAGGGGGGAATGAAGAGGAAAAGTTAAAATTTTACATAACCTCCTGCTCCTTCTGCCTCTGTAACCCAGCTTGCTCCTTACAAAGGATCACGTAGGTCTCAGAAAGTGGGGACTCACAATACTAGGAACTGGAGCTTATCTCACTCACTCCTGTGCTGCTCTTTGCAATCGCCCTAGCCCCTGCAAACCCGCAAACCAGCTTAATCATGCCTGTCCGTGTATAAAAAACTCTGTAACCCCTTTGTTTGGGGCTCTGAGCTTGGAGTGTTAACTCTTCTGGGCCCGCCAGCATAATAAACCCAAGTTCTCCAACTCTCCGAGTGTGGTGCTTGGTTTCTCGAGTACTGGTTTCTGCAATAACAGCAGCCACTTTTGTTGACAGTCCTGTATTATCACATTTGGGAATCAGCCAAAAACAAAACATCAAAAACAAGAAAAAAAAGAAAAACCTTCCTGACAAGCCAGCAAGTCCACAACAAAGTTCTAGAAGGTGAGTGAGGGAACCTCGAAGATAAATTGGTGCTATCTTTGCAATGATGACACTTCATTTGGAGACAGTCAGATTGAACCCCAAGCTCTTGGATGGAAATGAAACTTAGGAGCTGAATCAGGAGGCTCCTGGCAATAGCTGGGCTTTGTCCCACAAGGGAAGCTTCCTTTCCACTTGGGCAAAAACGAACTCATCATGCAGTAGCTGTAGCTGAACATCTACACGCTCCAGGACTATGCAAATTGGTAAAGGGTGTGTTCTGGGTGCTGTTAATTTTTTACAATTATATTTTGTTGCCAAATGTTCATTGCTCCTTCCACCACGTTCCCCAGTGTATTGGGGGAATGACCTCAAGCCCACCAGGTTCTCTGTTTGCGGGAGTGAAATTCCAGGCACCAGTCTCTTGTAAAGAACCGAAGCCTCTCTGCCTCAGAGGGTGTCTCTCTTCCAGGGTCTGAATCATGGGGAAATGGTGTGAGGGCAGAAAGGACCCTTGAAGGGTGTTTATCTCAGAGGTGCACTCACCAGACCCCAACCCATGAAGGATCCTTGCCATTGTTGCCAAGACAACAATGCCTGGAGACCCCCAGCACCAATCCTTTAGCCTCCCACAGACTGTGAGCTCTGCACCACTTTCCAACAGGTTCACTTTCACTTATATGATCCAGAATCAATTTCTATTGCCTACACCCGTGAACTCAGATGCGGGACGAGGGAAAACAGAAGACTCCACATTAGGAGTGAAGCTGGAGGGGGGTGAATAGAGAGACCACAGGTGTGACTGAAAACCCTCCCCTTTCTTGCTGCCCTGGGAGGTGAGGGGGGCTGCAGATGAGCGGTTGCTCACTTCCCTGCTCCACGCTTGGACACAGGAAAGCCCGGGCTCATTTGCCAGAAAAATTCTTAATTCTGCAAGAAACCGTCCATGTAGAGAAGTAGTGGGTGTGCCATTTGCTCTGTGACTTCTTTGTGGGGAGTGGGGAGTCCAACAAGAGGCACTCACTGTGATACAGTTAACCCCTACCCCTTGAAAGTGAAGTGAAAGTGTTTGTCGCTCAGTGGTCTCCGACTCATTGTGACCCCACAGACTGTAGCCCGCCAGGGTCCTCTGTCCATGGGATTCTCCAGGCTAGAATAGAGGAGCAGATTGCCATCTCATACTCCAAGCAATCTTCCCCACCCAGGGATTGAACCCGCATCTCTTTACCACTGAAACACTGAGAAGCCCTTAATTTACAACCTCAAGCCTCAATTCTATTTAGATTCTTCACAGATTGGGCACCCCAAACCTGAGTTTCTTTGTCCTGACAATTCTTCACAAATTTATTGTTTCTTTGTCTAAAAAGTATAAACACTGCCTGCTTTGGCCACTTCTTAGGTCCCATGGGTTCCATGAGACCTCCATGCGCATGAATTAAATTTTGTTTCTTTTTCCCCCATTAATCTGCCTCATGTCCATTTTAGTATTAGGCCAGCCATGGGAGCCTGAGAGCAGCAGAAGGGAGATTTCTTCCTCCCCTACACTCTCAACCTGTACAGAGCCACTTTACAGTCCAGGAACTGGAGCTGGCCTGCCCAACCTGAATGCCCATCTTCCCATTTTGGTCCCACACCCAAGTCTTCACCTGCTCTGCTCTCAGATGGGGGCCTTGCCTGGCCTCCCCTGGTTGAGGGTGGCCCCATCATATAGACTTATGTTGGAAAACTCTGCAGGTTGTTCCTAGAAGCATGAGAACAGGAAGACTATCTCAGATTCCATCTTTTCCAATAACAGTGGAGGAATGGCTGTCACAACATCACTTCAAATTCAGACCAAGTGCATTCTAATGAAAAGGCTGTCTAACTTCATTTCCATAAAATTAATTTTTAATTCCGTAAGTTAGTTTTTAATGGAGACCAGCGATGCTTCAGAATGCCGTGATTGCTGGACAGCATCCTCCTTGTAACTCAGAAGCACCACAGCATGACTTGAGGGGTCTATAGTTTTGCACCTTGTGTTATTAAAAACCAAGAGTCCTAAGACTGCAGAGTGCTTTCTGAATCATGTCCTCAGTGAAGATCACAGTTACTGTTCCAAGACGGATGAACACCTTCAAGACATATATTTTCACTTGTTACACAAAAAACTAGATAACAGTGTTTCCCCTACAACGGTACCATATACTGCCATCAGTCGCTTTTGTGTTTTGGTTCTTGTCCAATCCTAACTTGCATTTAAACCTAATTTTTACATAATAGTAATCACACCATAGATAAAATTGAACACCCTTTCTTTATTGAGTATCTGACCGTAAGAATTTTAATACATTGCTACATAGCTCTCATCTTTTAATTTTTAATGGCTTCCTAAACATTCCATAGAGGGATGTACCATAACTTACAGAACGAGTTCCCTCTTAGTGGTCATTTAATTGTTTTCTATTATAAGTGAAATTGCCATGAACAGAGAGATGAGGTTATAAACTATTTTTAAGGACCTCTGGGGAAGGTTTCAGTGTTACAATTCTATGTGTGATAAAGTTCTTAATGTCAGAGAAGTATTTCCTAGCATCTATAATCTTCCCTCACATTATAACTAAAAGAACACTTTTGTTCTCTTTTCTTCCTCCTATGAACTGTAACCTTTCACAGATGATTCCTTTCATGACCACTTAGATGTAGGACCAATGACACGAATACAACTTAACCATGGCTTCTTGCCTTTTCAAATATATATATATATAAAACATACAGTTAGCTTTGGTATTTAGTTTTAGAATGCTCCCCCAAGTTGGTTCATTGACTTAAGCATTTATACAAATAAAAAAATATGAGAAAGCAGGTGTGTGCATTACTGGGTATTATTTTATTACAAATGAACAGATGGATATTCTATGATTCAGGTTCAGGTTTTAAACCTTAATTGGAAACATGTACAAACACAGATTTTGCTGAAACAACTCCACCTACTGCCTTCCCTTCCTTGTGTCTCCCCTCAATGAAGAGATTTGCCGTCCACAAACGTTTTTGTGAATCTACAATATGCTAGTTACAGACGGTACTAGGGTGAGGCAGACATCCCTGCATGTTGGCATACTCTTTTACAAGTTGCATTAACAAGGTACTTTTACTACATTTAATCTTCCCTGGTGGCTCAGATGGCAAAGAATCTGCCTGTTATGCAGGAGACCAGGGTTCAATCCCTGGGTAGGGAAGACTTCCTGGAGAAGGGATGGCAACCGACTCTGGTATTCTTGCCTGGAGAATCCCGTGGAGAGAGGAGTCTGGTGGGCCACAGTCCATGGGGTCGTAAAGAGTCAGACACAACTGAGCAACTAACACTTTCACTTTCAGTTTCAACTTCCGCACCTGTGCGCAGGTACAGTTCCAGTTGAGGAAACAAAAGTTCAGAGACCATTGGCCAAAAATTGAAAACATGACAGTCACCCAGGTTGATCGGTTCTAAATGCTGTGAACTTTCCACTAAAGCACACAGCCTCTCCATGAGGTGTGGAACATAGTCGACCTTCCTGGATCTGGGACGGACTAACCGTGTATAGCTTTCTAAGGATCACTTCCCTGCTGGGCTGATAATTAAATAGCTGATAATTAGCACTGACTGTGCTGGGCAATCCAGGGATCTGCCTCCAAACGGTAGGAGAACATCTAGGCTTGCAGTGAGCCTGCGAAGAAAAACCATAAAACTCGGAACTAATGTGGTGCTGAGGGCACTGGTTTGTGATCTGTGATGCTATTGATTGTGTCACACTATGCTTTTCTGTGTCATGGGCATGCTCAGTCGCTCAGTTGTGTCTGACATGTTGTGACCCCATGGACCATAGCCCACCAGACTCCTCTGTCCATGGGATTCTCCAGGCATGAATATTGGAGTGGGTTGCCATGCCCTCCTCCAGGGGACCTTCCAGACCCAGGAATTGAACTCGAGTCTCTGGCATCTTCTGCACTGGCAGGCAGATTCTTTACCAATGAGCCTATTACGGGTTGACCAGTGTCCCCTAGAAGATATGTTGAAGTTGTCACCCCTGGTAGCTCTGAAGGTGATCGAGTTTGGGGACGGGGCTGGTGTAGATGTGATTAGTTCAGGAGGGGGCAGCCTGGGTCCTAGTACAGTATGGCTGGTGTCCTCATAAGAAGAGGATGGAGACACATACACACACACACACACACACACACACACACACACACACACACACACACTATGGTGATGTTTATAAAGTATGTCATCAGTATAAATAATAAGCAGTAAAGTCCTTGGGTCGATGAGCAGGACTTTAAATTTTCATCAGGTAGTTATTGCCAAATGACCCTGGAAAGTTTATACTGAATTACATGCTCGCTGACAATGCATGAGAGTGTGGGGAACCTGAAAATGTGTGGCCCTTGGACACCCTAACATGGCTATTCTGTTTTGGGGGCCTGGGGTGCCACCTGGGAACCTGTACTTGAAGAGCTCCTAGAGGATCACGCCGTGTGTCCTGGGCTGAGGTCTCTGGGAGACTCCAAACTCCAAGATCCCCTCCTGGTTCTCTGGTGCATCAGTGATGCAGGAAGCAGAGGTTCCAAGCCTGGATGAACAGAGCAGTAGCCTTGGCCCTGGCCTCCATGTCTCTTGAACTTTCCAGGTGATTCCTAAGAGCCCCGGGGCTTGAGCAGCTGTGTGCTGGGCTCCTCTATCCCCCACTTCTTGTCTCTTGACCCCGTCCTGACACATCACAGAGAAACGAAATCAAACTATGGATGAGAGAGGGACAAAGTGCATCTACACTAAGCAACTTCAAGGGTGTGCTCTCTGGAGGAGACCAAACCCAAACCCATAAGAAAATATATTGTATTTGCTTACAAAAAATTAAATCTCTCCTTATTCATCTCAGGCTGCTTGCTGGGGGTTGGGGGAGGGGAGGCTGGGAAGTGGGAGGAATATCCAGAATGCAGCAAACTGTCCAAAGAACACAGCTCTTAAAAATAAAAATTAAAACCCTCTTAATTTGTACAGTAAATTACCTAGCCTGTATCAGCTGAGGACTTTCTTTTCCTGATAGGTTCAGACAAAACAAAAATAGCTCTTCCAGAAACACTGTGCCCAATACATCAGCTAGAACATCCGTGGGTGGACTTGACATTGAGTCCACATGGGGTGAAGGGTGAAGGCTGGAGTCAGATGGCCCTCTGGCCCCTGGGCTGATTATCTCTCATGACTCTTGGGGTGGGGAAAGGACCCTCCTTTCTGGTGCACGAGATGCCAGAGCCATGCTGGGGGGCTGTCCTTTTAAGTTTTGAGCTGCTGGGGAGAATGAAATGTACTGAGTTGGTCTTCACCTCATGGGAAGGATGATATAGCTTGACTTCTATTGAATACAAAATGTGAAAGAAGAGGCTGTGTGGCATTGTGGACAAGAGCTCGTCTTTGGGACAGACAGGTGAATTACAGATTCTGATGTACCTACTGTTCACTATCGTGAGATCTCAAGCAAGCTACAGAAACTATTTGAGGCTCAGTTTTTTTCACCTGTAAAATAGACGTGAGACCTAATACCCACTCACACCGATTGAGCTGACTGTGTGCCAGGTGTTTTAGTCCTTTACATACATCATCTCAGATAAGTTTCACAACAATCTTGGGGCAGAAGAGGGATTAGGGGTGAAGGCACGAAAAGCCATGCAGGAAGCCAGAGGAGCCATGAGTCAGGTCTGTTACAGGTTGAATTATGACCCCCTGAAAAAATTCACATGTTAGTGCTCTAAACCTCCGTGTGTCAGAATGTGATTGGTTTTTTTTTTCCTTCCTGAGGAAGTTTCTTAAAAGAGATAATTCTGTTAAAATGAGGTCACTAAGGTGAGCCTTAATCCAGTATGGCTGGTGTCCTTTATAAGAAGAGGAAATCTGTACAAGGGCCCATGGAGGAATGATATAAAGGCATGGGGTGAAGACGGCCACCTCCAACTCTTTGCAACCCCATGGACTGTAGCTGCCTGGTTCCTCTGTCCATGGAATTCCCCAGGCAAGAATACTGGAGTGGTTTGCCATTCCCTTCTCCAGGGCATCTTCCTGACCCAGGGATTGAACCTGGTTCTCCTGCAATCCAGGCAGATTATTTACCATCTGAGCCACCAGGGAAGCCCCTCAAAGTAGCTCAGGGTGTCTTTAATTCACTCTTTCTGCTCTTAGCTAATGGAAGACAAATCAAGTTCAACATGGTGAGAGTAACCAGCTGAAGTCATTCCCATGGGTGTCTTAACTGCAGAAGACCCCCTGCAAGAAAAGCACATAACCACCTCTCTCCCTATGAATTTCCAAGGCAGCATGTTAGCTCTGTGTTTGAACCAAGGAGCTGAAGACAGCTCATCAAACAAGAAACCCAGAAAGGCCATCACTGCGGGATGAGGTGGGAGATTAGGGAAGAAGGAGGCCACATAAACTCAGATATTCCAATTCATCACTTTCCACTAACCATTGGCCTTGCTCTCAAGATCTGGAGGCAGAGGTCTGTGGAGGGAAGGCTTGACCCAGGGGCGTCCTTCACCCGAGATGGGGGCAGGGAGCTGGCGGAGAACATTCAGAGTCTGGCTGCTTAATTTCCTCCTTGAGCAGGCAGGTATGTCTTCTCTGCAAGTCCAATTATAGGCAAATCACAGGGCTTAACTTTTCAAAGAACAGGGAGTTAAGCCATAACAATGGTTGAATGCACGGTATTGATCGCCCTCATTTAGAGAGGTTTGCCCATCTTTCAAGAATGAAGAGGATCAATTGAGAAGAGAGGATATGGTTGTGTGCCTCTGGCCACAGTTCCAGTCACTGCCTCTCGGTGACAAGATATTAACAAATTGCTATCTATCATCTAAAGGTGTGTATACAAGATATACTTTGAGCTAAGTCAATGTAATTAGGGAGGGATCGAAAAATGCTTCTAGCAGAGAGAAGGACAGAGACCACAGACGGGAATGCCTGTAGGAGGTAAACCACAGCTGGAAGGTGTGTGTAACATCTTGATCTCAATCTTCCTCTTGACGTTCTCTTTCCACAGAGAACATCACAAGTTGGGTTTTAGGGATTTTATTACAAAGGAACATTAAAAGATGGTAGGAGCTGCACCAGGTGTTGGGGCAGGGCTGGTTAGACTGGGGTACACTTGAGAGGATGACTTTCCGGGGATGCCAGGAACCCCTAAATGCTGTCTGGGATCACAATTATGTGACCCTTTCAATGAGGTTCTCCTGAGAAATGTGGAAAAGAAGCAAAGCAAGGCTCAGTGCTTTGGCATATTAATAGTTTTTGGCTACACACATAATGACTTGATGCAGAGTCTGCTGGCCAGGTGGTTGGCTCTGATTCCCATTGCAGGAGGGCAGAAGGACCTCAGGCTAACACAGAAGGCTCCCAGGAGGTCAGGTGCAGGGAGGAGGAGGAGTGAGGCGAAGGCTCTGCCCTGTCCACGCCAGCTGCGGCCCCTCCAAGTGTCTTCACACACGACTCTCCCACTCAGCGCTCTGTCTTCCTGGAAAGGCACCGAGGTGAGAAGTGAAGAGAAGCCAGCAGGGCCCACAGAGAAGGTGCTCGTGGCACCCAGCTGGGAGGGAGTGGCTGCAGCCGAACCTAGAACACACAGCTTCCAGAAACTTCCTCCCCTGCACAGCCTCCATGGTGATGCTGGTACCTGGTCCACTTCTGCTAATGGGCCAAACAGACGATGCTGGGTAGGATGTCCCTAGGATCCCTAGTTCCTGTTCTATGCTTGACTGTGGGTTCAAGAGTGTGCTTCTGGAAGGAATGGATGAATCTGACAGCAGGTACAATGCAAGTCTCATGAATTATGTCTACTGCCGGTCACCTCTTTAGGCAGAACTGCAGCGTCAGGGGTGCCTGGCTTGGTCCTATGGGTTTGTTACCTTCGCTTTGCTTCCATGATCACAGGGTACTGATGATACCCCAGCCCAGATGCTGCCCCACAAATGTGTGTGGGGGAAAAAAGGGATGGGTGGGGAGGGTGGGTAATTCGGTTCAAGTCATGGCTCTACCTGAGTGCTAAAGACCGTGCAATGTGATGCCGTGAACCAGCCCTAGGACTCAGAACTGGAAAGAACAGCTTCAGTCCTGGTGTAAGGGGTTAGCTTCTTATTTGTGTGTTCTGAGGTCAATCCCTCAGGTCTCTGAGTCATGATTCCCTCATCTAGGTCAGGGGTGTTTTGTAAATAAAGTTTGTCAAATGCAGCTGTGCTCGTTTGTTTACCTCCTGCCTCTGGCTTCCTTCACTGCAATGGCAGGTTTGAGTGATTGTAACTGAGGCCATGGGCTTCCCTGGTGGCTCAGATGGTAAAGAATCCACCTGCAATGCAGGAGACCTGGCTTTGATCCCTGGGTTGGGAAGATTCCCTGGAGAAGGCAATGGCAATCCATTCCAGTCTCCTTGCTTGGAGAATTCCATGGACAGACCATGGGGTGGCAAAGAGTCAGATATGACTGAGCGACTGAGCAAGCATGAACAATGAGGCCACGGGGCTCACAAGTCTGAAGTAGGTGCTCTCTGGCCCTTTACAGAAAGCTTGTGGACTCCCCCCCCCAATGTATAGCACGGAGATGGTAGAATTCTTGACCAGACAGGCTGATGGTGAGGATCATATGGAATGATCTTTCCTTGGTGGACACCATGTGGCACATGATACATGTTACTGTCTATCAGAGGATGGATAACATGTCTATGGGATCCATCTCCTCTATGAGTGTGGAAGCAGGGGCAGAATTCTGTGCAGCAGTGCAAATGGCGGGATGTGAGGGGCACAAAGAAAGCTTCCCAGGATGATTCAGATCACCTCCCCTAAACACGGGCACACTAACTGGGTTCCAGCCATGAAGAGTTAAGCCTTCAGCATCCAGATTATGTCTCTGCTTGAAAAGATTTGGAGAACAAGTCCTCTGGGGATGGCAACACATCCAGGTGTTACCACTTAGCAACACGTGTGCAGGAGCTCATTAGTCAGACGGCTTTTCTTGATGATGCTGATTGAGATTGGTGCAAGGAAGGAATGGGAGTTTATGGAAAAGGTCATTTTCAAATTCTTGGGCAGTTTCTTGCAAGTCGGGGAGAAGTGCTTACTGAAAGCAACAACAAAGGATGCAGGGCTTAGAACTGGGAGGCCCTGAAAGAGGGAGGATTAAGACAAAGGAGGTGAGAGGGCAGTGAAAACCCTCTAGACTTGTTTGCTTCTTGAGACATTTTTATGCCCAGTGTGTCTTCAGAGTGGAAGGATATGCTGACTGTTAATTAGCTATGACATAGGTTGCATTGTTTCTTTATACGTTTTCAGTTAGCAAACAAGCCAAAAAATAGTCCGCTGGAGAACACAAGTGGATTCTTGAAAATTTACAACCTCTTTTTCTTAAACTCACACACACTGAAGGTTTGATTTTGGGGGGTTAGGACCACAGACCAAAGAATTAAGGAACAGGGTTCAGTCCTGGCAAGGGGGGACTGAATATTCCATTTTTCTGTGGGTTCTTCCTAAAGGGCATGTATTTTTCATCTTCCTCAAAGGCTAGCCTCTTTGTCAACAGCAATGCCTTCTCAATTCTTTCCTCTTATCGGTATTTCATTAATTGCCAGTGGAACAATCCCAGATTGACAGAGTGGAAAAGGAGATGTGTGTAGAAATGACAACTGGCATATGTCTGAAATATACAGGGGCTGGTGACTGTGCCTCCCCCGCACCAGGCGGCTGCAGAGTAATTCATATGTCAAGCCAAGCAGCCCACGAATGACGAAACACCAACAAGGAATAAAGGTCAGAGTGATCGATTCTTCTGCTTAATGCACAGAGCAACCCAGTGCGTGGCATTAATGAGCCCCAGCCCAGCAATGCAGAACAAATGAAGAAAGTCATGCACCGACTTTGCAGTTATGCTCCTGGAAGGTACAGAAACCATCATGTGCTTAGATCTGCACTCTGAGAAATGCCAGGAGGGAACAGCCTCTCATTCTGCAGTCTCCTTTCCTATGCTTGCTGTAACACAGCCCCAAACTCAGTAGCTTAAAGCAACATGAATTTTCTTACAGTCCTGAAGGCTAAAAGTCTACAATTGAGCTGTGAGCAGGGGTGTATTCCTTCCAAAGGCCCCATTTCCTTGCCTCTTTTGCTTCTACTGGCTGCATGCATTCATTGTTTCATGGTCCCCTTCCTCTAGGGCTTCCCTGGTGGCTCAGTAGTAAGGAATCCACCTACCAGTGCTGGAGATATGGGTTCAATCCCTAGGTTGGGAAGATCCCCTGGAGAAGGAAATGGCAACCCACTTCAATATTCTTGCTTGGGAAATCCCATGGGTAGAGGAGGCTGGAGGGCTACAGTCCTTGGGGTTGCAAAAGAGTCAGACATGACTTAGGGACTAAACAACAAACCCTTCCTCCAACTTCTAAGGGAGAAACAGTGGATCAAATTCTTCTTACATGGTACCACTCTGACTTCCTCTTCTGCTTCCATCTGATGAAGTATTCGTGATAATAGGGCTCTGGATAACCCAGGATAATCTCCCTATCTTAAAGCCAGCTGATTAGAAACTTTAATTAGCTCTCACCATGTACCATAACATATTCATGGGCTCTCATGAATGACCTAAGGATTCATGACCTAAGGATTAGGTCATGGACATCTTTGGGGGCCAGTATTTTTCCTACCACATGCAGGAAGGGAGCTAACATCTATGGTGGGGAAGTGAGGCTGAGTGTAGACCAATTTTACTGAAGATACCCACACAGGAAGAAAGGAAGTTTGATGGAGAAACTGAGCACCCAGAATTCTTTGGATAAAGAAACAGAGCAGCTACATTATTGGATGAATCCAGTTGACAAGGTGCCAATGAAACCTACCTAGTGGTGGAAGGACCATAGTGGGGTAACTGGAACTGTTTCTATCAACAGGTGAGGCATGATTCTAATTCAGGAGGAATGGCCTGGTTCATGGATGAGGATCTTCACCCCAAAGGATATTAGCAGATTGAAGTGATTGGCTTATATTGACTAAATAAAATATGACAGTGCAAATGGACATACAATTTCTATTCTTAGGTTAAAAATAATCAGTTGTACAATTACAGGGAAGAGAAGAGTGTCTTGGTGGGAGGGGAGGGTTTCATATATCTCCATGGTGGCTCACTGATAAAGAAAGTGCCTGCCAATGCAGGACACTCGGGTTCGATCTGTTGGTCAGGAAGATCCCCTGGAGGAGGAAATGGCAACCCACTCCAGTATTCTTGCTGGAAAATCCCATAGAAAGAGGAGCCACAGTCCATGGGTCACAAAGAGTCAGACATGACTGAGCACGCATACACGTAGCTTAACATGAAAGAATAATAATAGTTAATGAGCAATAGCTTAAAAAGCAAAGTCAAACTCTGGATGCTTTAGGAGAAGTAGGGTCCTAAGTGAAGGATAGGGCAGATGTTTTTGAGACATCTGGTCTGGTTCTGGAGTCCACTTTCAACAGGGCACTTTGCAGATTTGGTGTCCAGAGGAAGGGAACTAGTGTGAAGACAAATCTGAGAAACATCACGTTAGAAAACTGGAGATGGTTATAGAAACTCAGTTCACAGGGTAGACTGCAGTGGTGGTGGTGGGGTTTACTCAGATGGGGAGGGGCTACTGAGTATCCCGACAGTGACCCAGTTGGGCACAATCTTCCAAGGCCTGATTCAGAAAACTCCACTAGTTGAACTATACAATGTTTCATTTATTTACCCGCCTCTGACCTCCCACCTCACCTAAAGGAGGGGTATTTCTCTGCTCCACTGATATGGGTTTGGCCATGTGTATTGCTTTGGACCTATGCTGGAACAAATATCATTGTCCACTGTGAGATTTCTTGCCTTCCAGTCACGGCCATGAGAAGAATAATGCCCAGGGTGGGCATTTCACTTTGGGAACTGTCAATCCCCAAAGCCAAGTGCCATCTGTGTGGGTAGAAACTTCCAGGAAGAGTCCTGGTGGCAGTTCACACCATTTTTAGCCATGACGTTTGTTCAGAGTGTCAGGGAAGTATGCAGGGAGTGTAAGAGAAGATTCCATCTCAATCCTGAAAGTCCTTTAGACATTGGAAATTTGGCAAACTATGTGCTCCCAACACTGTGTCTGAGAAGGTGGTATAACTGCTAGGTAGGACCAAGTGCAAGCCAACAGTGAGTCGGAGGGCAAATGCTGGATCTGGATAGAACTTATTTCATTCAGAAGTAGCAGTAAATACATAATAAACAAATGAAAGACCCAGAAGAAAAGGAACCCATATGGGAGAACTGGAAAGAAAAATACTAGGAACAAGGTAGGGAGGTTATGCTGAAGACTCAGGCAGAAGCATTGGACAAAAAAGTGATTCAACATCAGAGCCAGAAGGAAATTCTTCGATGTATTGATTAGGACATAAATCAGGATTTTAACGCAATAGCTAGTCCAAATTCATAAGACTGAGAGGAAAAAACACATCAGGACGAGAACAAAAAGTGAATTGATGAAACATAGAACAACTAAGGGGTTTCCCTGGTGGCTCAGCTGGTAAAGAATCCCCCTGCAATGGGTTCAATCCCTGGGTTGGGAAGATCCCCTGGAGGAGGGCATGGCAACCCACTCCAGTATTCCTGCCTGGAGAATCCCCAAGCACAGAGGAGCCTGGCCGGTTGCAGTCCATGGGGTCACAAAGAGTCAGACACAACTAGCACAAATAAGAGGACACCAAGCACAAAAGCAAAATGAAAATTTTTCTGAAAGCAGCAAAGAACAGAATTGACAATGCAGAAACAGATTGGTCATGATAAAGGTAAATTTTCACAGTTTTATCAGAAAGAGATAAAAATGGTGAAGAGAAAATTGTCGATGTGTATGACATGGGACATAGGGCTTCCCTTGTGGCTCAGATGGTCAAGAATCTGCCTGCAATGTGAGAGACGCTGCAATCCATGGGGTTGCAAAGAGTCAGACATGACTGAACGAGTAAGCACACACACAGGAAATAGAACAGAGAAACAGATTCAACATAAAAGTTCTAGTTAATGGGGGGATGGGAACATTTCTGAATGCCTGCTCAGTAGCAAATACAACTGACATCTAATGGGAGTAATTTAAGTTCAAATAACCAGTTCTTGGTGCCCTGGAAATCTCCATTTTCAAGCTGCTTGTGTGTTTTTACTTCAGAAGCTTCAACTTCTTACTAAAAAGCCACGAAAGGAGGCGATAAGGGTGGGCTTTCTTATCTTTTTTTTTTTTTTAATTTTTAAAGATTTTTTTTTGATGTGGACCATTTTTAAAGTTTTTATTGAATTTGTTACAATATTGCTTTTGTTTTATGTGCTGGTTTTTTGGTTGCAAGGCATGTGTGATCTTAACTCCCTGACCAGGGATTGAACCTGCACTCACCCCCTGTATTGGAAGGAACGTCTTAACCACAGGACCACCAGGAGGATCCCAGACTTTTCTGTCTTGTTTGCGTTTATTGATGCCAGCATTCTGGATGGATTATCTTGCTTATAGTTTATAGTCAGTGAGGCATCATTTCTGAGACCTAAGGGACGGACTGTATTTTATAATAGGCAGCAACCTGTAGGGGTGGGTTACGTGGATGTTAGAAAGGACGAAGGTTGAACCTCCAGTCCTAAGAGATCCAAATGTTAACTGGAGACCCTTCCACTGCTTGTGTTCACTGTGATGAGCCTGCAGTCCAGCTCAGAAGCTGCTTGACTGTCTCCTGCTGCTGGCCCTTAGACCTGGGGCAGTAACAGGAGGCGGGCAGTAATGGGGAGTTGCTCGGACTGAAGGGTCCCAAATTACCAGGGACCTGGCTCCTCAGCTTGGCGGTGTTGCTAACAGTACTTCTGCCAGGGAAACTGTTCGGAGCCATTGGAAGAGACACAAAGCAAAACACTTGATTTTATAATTGGAAAGGCTCACCACATTTTCAGCAGAGTCATAATGTGAGATCTATACTTAGTCATATTCCAGGGAATATTTGCATTGCAGCAATAGAGAAAAAGTCTCAGAAGCAGCTAAGCAGATAAAAAAAAAATAACCATATTAACCACAAAGGTATGAAAACTCAAACTGGGCTGCAACAAGAAATGCCGGAAGCCAAGGAGGTAATGGAAACAGGTCAAGAGGTCGGTGTTTGTGTTCAGCTGACAAATTAGCCCGAGGTGTAGGAGCTTCAAGCAACCATTAATTCATGGATGCTGTGGATCAGGAATTTGGAGATGGCACAGAGGGCTGGGACTTGTGTTTGCGACATTATTTCTGGGGACTCAGCTGCAATGACTCCAATACTGGATGTGATTCGAGGGCTGGGGCTGCTTAAGGTGTGAAGATGGTCCGTCCTGAGTTAGGCGCTCAGGCAGATCCGGCCAGAAGAACACGTCATTTCCTGGTGGCCTTTCTTGTTTCCTCTCTCTAGCCAGAGGTTTGTGGGTAAGACAGAGGGTCAACTAGGGAAGTTGCTGTCACCCTCCCACATGTCTACATTCTAGACTTTTCTCTATAGTCACCAGCACCATTTCTGGAGAATGCAGAGGTGCTTTAGTTTGGGGTTTGAGGAGCCAGAGTGTTCCCACCCCCACTGCCCAGCCTGCAGTCCCTCTGCCATGACCCAGCCAGGCTGGTTTCCCTATAAATCTGCACGTGTCCTCATGGGCCTCCTATCTAGGGCACAGGCACTCATGCCTCAACGTTCTTGTGTCAGAAAGTCCACAGACCCTCCCCATACCCTCCTCATTCTGTGATACCTGCTGCGTTTCCTGATCACAGCCATCGGCATTTTTGGTAACTCCCCTGAAAACAAGTTGTTTAAACCACACAGCTGGGACTTGAATAGTCATTTAGCACCATCACACAGTTCTTGCACTTGGGTATGGTACCCGCTGTTAAACTGTAATTTCTTGGGGGGAAACAAAACCAATTGTAAAAGTACATTTTGTCTCTCTTTCAGAGAACAAATAGTCTGCCCTTTCCATATGACAGTTTTGCATTTATAGAACAGTGGGCCTGTGAGAGCTCTGTTACCAGCTCTACCACCATCTTGCCTGGGCTGGGAGCCTGATGTTATCTGATAGGTCATGGTTTCTATTCACTTTTATGTTTTTTTTTTCACTTTCAAACATGAATGTGATCCCATGGACTATAACTGGCTAGGCTCCTCTGTCCATGGGATTCTCCAGGCATGAATCCTGGAGTGGGTTGCCATGCCCTCCTCCAGGGGACTTTCCTGACCTAGGGATCGAACCTGAGTCTTCTGTGTCTCCCATATTGTAGGTGGATTCTTCACCACTGAGCCACCCGGGGAAGCCCATAATGAGCTCCATCATGTTTTATTTCACATAAAAGAATTTGGACTTTGACCCCTCTCCGAGAAGTTTGCAGGCTGGAAAAGACTCGCCCCCTGCATTGGAAGCACAGAATCTTAACCATTGGACCACCAGGGAAGTCTCTCAATCACTTTTACACATTCAATTTATGAAAACTGAAAAGTTCTGTGTACACTTAAGGTGTCTTTAGAGAAAGTTCTTGTTATTTAATTGTTGAATAGATATCCTGAAAAATGTGATGTTCTTGGCAAAAAACATATGGCATGTTGATGTGTTCTGCAAAATCACTCCAAAAGCAAGATGCTATGTGAACACTGTCACAGCCTTTCTGTGAGACTGTTGTCTTGAATTTGAAGGATGGGTAATTTGCTCAAAGTTTTTATTGTCAATCTGTACTCACCTAGACTCCTAGAGTTTTGAGACTGTTTTTGAATTGCAACATACATGCCTGTGTGATCAGTTGTGTCCAACTTTTGCAACACCACAGACTATAGCCTGCCAGGCTCCTCCATCTATGGAATTTTCCAGGCAAGAATACTAATGTGGGGTGCCATTTCCTTCTCCAAGGGATCTTCCTGACTCAGGGATTGAACCCGGGTCTCTTGCATCTCCCACATTGGCAGGTGGATTCTTTACCACTGCAACATCATCTATTAATTGCTTTACGAATGAGGTACACTTGTTGTGCCTCCCAGTGGCAGACAAAGCTCCTGGGAGGTATGAACCCTGATCCCCTTTGTTTCTCAGTTCTCAGATGTAGCAGGTGCACAGTTGGAAATCATTAAGTATTTATCTGATTTTTTTTAACGAAAGATTTATTGAAGAGAAAAGGAATCTTATTCAGGGTTGCTATGCTCCCAAATGATCCCGCAGAAAAGGCAAACAGGTCACTTTATGAAGTCTGGAAAGATGGTACAGATGAACCTATTTCCAAGGCAAAAATAGAGATGCAGACATAGAGAACAGATGTGCAGACATGGGACGAGGGAAGAAGAGGGTGGGACAACTTGGGAGAGTAGCACTGACATATATACACCATCATGTGTAAAATAGCTAGTGGGAAACTGATATACAGCATAGGAAGTTCAGCTCAGTGCTCTGTGATGACCTAGTGGGGTAGGATGGGGGTGAGTGGGAGAAAAGTCAAGAGGGAGGGAGTATATGTATATTTATAGCTGATTCACTTCATGGTACAGCAGACACTAACATAATATTGTAAAGCAATTATTTTCCAATAAATAATAAAATTTAAAAAGAAAAAAACCCCAAACAGCAACAAGAATAGCATGAAGAAATCAAGTTTATCTTCAGCAGAATAAGCCTGAGTGCAGAGAGACTGCAGGTGCGGAAGTGTATGGGTTCAGGGAGAGGTCCTGTGCCTGCCTGACCTCTGGTTTTCTGTCCTTGAACCCAAGGAATAACATACGGGATGGAGACATTTAGACCTTATTCTTTTTTCTCTCTCAACACTTTTAAATAACTTTACCATTCATTTCAGGGAAAACAAAAGACTTCCATCTTTGTAAGGTAAGATAAGGTGGCTTTCTTCTTTTGTTCCTTCTAGCAACTGGGCAGAAAAGCAAACTTTGTTTTCGGGCTTGAAATGAAATCACTGCATCCTGTTCTTATCTACAGCTGAGGGAAAAATTGATGGTCTTCAAACCAAGTGCCAAAAATGTGCTCCAAAGGAGGAGTCTAGCACACCTGTCTTTTTATAGAATTTTCCTCAAGCATGTTGCAAAAACCTAACACCAAGCCCTTGAATGAGCCATTATGGTTTTTACCGTATTCTGTGGGAAGTAATAGTCCATAGAAAATCTGGTTAAATCACTAAAAAGTATCACTCTTTGCAGATTCCTTATTGTGGTTCTCTAGGAATTCATATCAGAAACAGAGCCAATTAGAATCTGGAGGGACCCTTCTCCATCCTAATCACTGGTTTCCTTTGCAATGGTGTGAGTAGCAGGTGATTTCTAATCTGCTTCCCTTTGGCTTCTCTGGGGAAACTCTGACTTTTCTTCCTGAGAATAGATGACCACAACTCAATTTCCTTGGGCGTCAATGACAATATAGTGTCTATGGGTGGTTTCTCGAATGTCCTCTATATTAAAGAAATCCCAGTTTATCTGTCACCATTGAGAGAGACTAAGACAGACCTTTCTCATCATTTCCAAGGTTATAAGCAATTTTGCCCCGACATCTGGCATGCATACCCCATCCTCTGAAATGCACAGCACACCCTGCCCTTCATACTCTGAACAGATGTTCACCTCTCTTCATTTCCGTGGGTTGGTTGGGAACATTTTCCATGGTGTTACTTAGTACCAACTAGGTGAGTTGTATTATCAATTGGCAGAGAGCAGAGTGTGAATAAAGGTGTGTACTTTTCAATAGAAAACCAGAGTTGCGGGCTCCTGAACTTAATCAGCCTCACTGTCAGAAAGCCATGGATGCCTTCGTTGCTCCTTACTTGATCTGTTTCTACATGGTCTGCTATTTGCCTGATGTTTGCTCAGCACCTGGTAAGCAAAGAGCTTTTAGAAAAGGTAGAAAAGAAAATCAATATCTCTGTCCATTTAGACAGCCTCTCACCATTCAGTGACATTCACGCAGTGCTGGGGAGGGACACTAGCGATCCATGCATTGTAAGGACCTGGAGAAGGCATTCAGTCTGGTTATCTGAGCAATCGATGGCATTCAACTAGTCACTAGTCTGTGTTCAAGAGACTAGGTTTTTATAAAACTGTGGCTTGACGAAATGATACCATCTACCCATGTTTCTCTCATAACATAAGTCTCTCTGACTGATGAGAAGTAGCACCCTGTTGTTCTGCTATAACCCGGTAACTATAAAAATCTCAAAAATAACTCAGCGTGTAGAATACAATTATTGGATGTATAGTGATTTCAGTAATCTTATAAAAAAAAAAGCTAGTCACTCATTCGTGTCTGACTCTTTGTGACCCCATGGACTCCTCTGTCAGACTCCTCTGTCTATGGGATTCTCTAGGCAAGAATATTGACGTGGGTTGCCATTCCCTTCTCCAGGGGATCTTCCAGACTCAGGGATTGAACCCAGGTCTTTCTGCATTGCAGCCGGATTCTTTACCGTCTGAGCCACCAGGGAAGCGGCAGCTTTAAAACACGTCTGTAAGTTCCTCAGTGCTCCTCTCAGCAACAGGTAGAACCCACATCCTCCCTGTGCTCTCAATGGACTTGTAAACTGATATGACCAGTAGGACGTGGAGGAAGAAATGCTCTCTGACTTCCAATATCACAGGTGGTCAGAAAGCTCACCTGGTCCTATAGACCTAGGAAGCCAGTTGCACATAAGGAGGTCCAACCACCCTAAGGCTGCTGTGCTGGAAGGTTATGCATGGGTCCTGTGGACCTGTGGGTGTGGGAGGGGCCCATCTGACTATAGCCATGTGGGACCACGTGGGACCCTGCTGATGGGAACTGCTGAGCCTTTTCCAAATTCTTGACCCACGAAACAATGAGCCAAGGTGAAATTGTGATTGTTTCACATCTCTAGTTCAGGGGTGACTTATGACACAGCATTGGTAACCGGAACAATTACCCACCATTTTATGAGTGAAGTCATTGAACCTCACAAAATTTCAGGAACTTGCCCCACATCACACAATTTCAAATTGCCATTTTTTTTTTTTGTCAGATTTGTCCTAGTTTGAAACCAAGGCACTTGACTCTATACTGTAATGCCTTTCTAATTAGTCAGGGAATTGCAGGGGGGGGAACCCAACACCACTGAGGATGTATGAATAAAAAATGAAACCTCACTATTCTATATGCTTTACTGAAGATCCAGGTGGCGGAGAGGGTCTTCATCCCAGACCCATGAGTGTGTGAATGAAAAGTCCTTGTCCTGTGATCCTAGGTCTTAGGTCAGAAACCTTGGAAGCTTCCTTTTAGGAACTGCTCTCTACCCGCCCCACCCCCACCCCCCACCCAGGCATCTTCCTCTTGACCCTTGTAAGCTGGATCTTTGCCATCAGTTTCTCTGCCCAAAAGTCAGCCATCCTCTTTTTTGGGAGCAAAGAACTCATCGATCACCATGGCCCCAGACACATCCCCCCAGGATCCTTTCATTTGATTTAAGTCACCGCACTGAGAGAGGTACTGCCACCCATCTCTTGTGGATGCAGAGATCGGGGCTTAGAGAAATGAAGCTGTTTGCTCAAGCTGATTGGTAAATTTTAACCCACAGTTTTCTGACTCTAATTGTACTGTGCTCCTTCCCATAGTCCTAAAAATACTAAACATTAAATAAATGAATTCAGTGTTCCTGAAATATCCGGCCCTTTCTTATTCTGATGACTCTGGTGAGAAATAGTATTTCCACTTCAAGGGGTGCCTCACACCACAAGGCAAAGCTGTTTCCTGCCTGGAAACCTTCTCTGGAAAACCAGAGAGCACCCTTACCATGCTCTTCCAAACCCTTAACCTTGAGAGTGTGTTGGCATAGGCAATTCCAGGCACAGATGACTTGAACTGGTAAGTCATCCTGACAGGCTGTGTTCCCCCAGGCGAGAGACTTAACCTCTTGGGCCTCCTTTTCAATAGGTGTAAAATGAGAGAGTGAACCAGATAAACCTGAACATGCTGTGCGCTCACTATGGATTCACAACTGTCTGAACTTGAAGCCACAAGTATATGAAGTGGCTTATAATGAAGACACGTTTAGTAATAATAACTTGAGAGTCTGTGAAATTGGTTGCATGCATACTGTCAGGGTAATTCTATTTGCTTTTCCCTTTTAAACTTATATTTTGAAATAATGGAAAAAGTTGGAAAAATTGAATTCCCACATATTCTTCACTTAGACATGCCAAATACTTATATTTACCACATTTGCTGTATCATTATTTTTTCTGTCTCTGCACATACACAGATATACACACACAATTTTTTTTTCTGAACCATCTGAGAGTAAGTTGTAAATAGTATGCCCCTTTAAGTTTAAATATGTCAGCATGTGTTTCCTAAAAACGATTAGATTCTCTGACATAACCACATTTCAATTGTGGAAATCAGGAAATTAACATTGAAACACCACTATCATCTAATCTGCATATTTTATTCAAGTTTCATCAATTATCCCACTGAAATTCTTTATGGCAAAAGAAAAAAAAAATGATTCAGATCCAAACCAAGATGATTTACATACTTTTCAAAAAGGAAAATGTTGCCAACTTTCCGTCTCTAGAGAAAGCAAAGCCCAAGATAATACAGAGTGGGGTCCTCCTTTCAGGCACTGGCTAAGACTGGAAGCAAACCCATCCATTGTATATGCAGTAAAATGAAGGCGGAGCTCAGGGAACCAAGAGTGTGAAAGCTACAGTAGCGCAGAAAACCGTTAACCTTTTTAACAGGTCAGCGCCTGTAACACTGTAGCAGCTGTGTTTCTCTGTGTGCTCAGAATCCCTTAGAGCAGTGGTTCTTAAATTTAGAAGCAGCATCAGAAGCCTCTGAGAGCTTGATAAACACAAATTGCTGGTTCCCGCCTCCGGATTCTGATTCCGTAGGCCTGGGGTGGGGCCTGAGACTGTGTATTTCTATCAAGTTCTCAAGTAGTGCTCCTGGTGCTGATCCAGCGGACCAGTTTGAGACCTATCGCTCTAAAGAAACCCACATCAGGTGATGCCCTCACCCAGGAATTTCACACGACGGCTTAATCAGCAACCGCCTACTTATCAAATCTAGTGACCTATTCTCAATTCCATTCTATCCTGTGATACAAATGGACATGGTGGAATTTCTCTGCTTTTTGGAGGTCTCCCATTTCTGCCCAGACACTGGAGTGACTACAGTTCCCATTCAGGAGCACTGAGAAAATACTATTTATTTGTGCAGTCCAATGAGTGTGAACCCTTTGTGTTAGACAGATACACAGTGGAGGTTGCCGCTACTGCTAAGTCGCGTCAGTCCTGTCTGGCTCTGTGCGACCCCACAGACGGCAGCCCACCAGGCTCCGCCGTCCCTGGGATTCTCCAGGCAAGAATACTGGAGTGGGTTGCCATTTCCTCCTCCAGTGCATGAAAGTGAAAAGTGAAAGTGTAGTCGCTCAGTCGTGTCCGACTCTTCGAGACCACATAGGCTACAGCCTACCACGCTCCTCCGTCCATGGGGTTTCCCAGGCAAGAGTACTGGAGTGGGGTGCCATTGCCTTCTCCGATGGTTTCTGTGAATACCTTGACATGACAATAGATGCGGCTGAAAAGATTAAGTAAAGCTGGAAATTGAGATGGTACACCAGAATTTTTTTGTTGTGCCGATGAATGCAAGCGTTAAGAAAGAGAAGCATGTTCTAGACAGGGTGAGTCTTACTCATCTTTCAATCACTTCATCTCAACTCTAGCACTTTTTAGCTGTGTAACTTTGAGAATGTTTCTTAATCCCTCCTAATTTTAGTTTCTGCACCTTAAAAAAAAGGAATAATAAAATTCTCCTAAAGTAAATTATTGTACAGCAGATAGTCACCCTCTGTCCTCCTCAGCCTTTATGGGTGGAGCATACTTCCCATTTCATAGAGTTTGGGCTTGGTCATGTGACTTGCTTAGGCCAATAGTATGTGAGTATAAGTATGGGGACCATAGGAAACCTACATATATAAGGAATCAGGTGTTTCTGTTTTTCCTTTGGGAATTTTTGACTTCTGTCAGATAACCCATTGGTCATTAAGTGATAAGATAATCAGAACAAACTTGAACCCAGTCCTTGGCTTAGAGCCACATCTAGTTGAGCCTCCTCTAATCAAGTGAACAGCAGCCCAACCACATACACATTAATGAGAACTGAGCACCTATTGTAGGCTCCTGAAAGTCTCTTTGTTATAAGAAACAGCTGACTGATATACAACCTTATAAAACCACTGTGAAAATTCAGTATGATAACAAATACAAAGGGCTCAGAATGGTGATGAGCACATAGTAGATACTGTGTAGGTGTGAGCTGTAATTATTACTACATCCAGTGCCTAGACCACTGGGAAGGTTTTGATAATACAAGAAATGAAATGGAATTCTCTCCTCACCACTAGCATCTAAGCCCTTCTTTTACACCCCAGAATCCAAGACTTGGGTTCCTGCTCACATATTTGATCTTGACCCTATCACTCTACTTCTCCAAGTCTCAGCGATCATGACTTAAGTAAATTTGGACACTTATGCCAATCTTACAGGTTTTTAAATTTTTTTTCCTCTTTTTCAAATCACATTAGGTGATGAGCACAAAGTACTGTGAGATTTTTACTGTTTCTTCAAGAATAGAAATTATCCTAAGCAGATCACAATAGAAAGGTCATTCAGGGTCCCAGGATCTGTCTGCCTGGTGCTCAGAAGAGGATTCGGTATACAGGTTTTCACAAAGGCCAGAGATAATGCTGGAAAGGGACTGAAGCTTACACTGGGTGTTCAGACTAGTCATAGAATTAAGTTTGAGGTTCCATAATTATGCATTCAGTTTTCATAAACAATTCTTGTCAGGCAGATCTCAGCTGAGAACAGAAGAAGCAGTGTGTCAAGAGAGAGACCTGGATTTAAGGTGTGGTTCTTGGGTCAGTCTCTCCTTGCTATGACCTGGGGAAGTCATCTAACTTCTGGGCAGAATGAGGGCTGTGCTCATAAAATCATAAACTGTAAAGGGATATTTGAAAGTCCAATCACACCAGTGCTGCTGCAGATGTGGTGAAACATAGTTTTTTTAAATCCATTTTTGGAGGAAGTGTAAATTGACACAGCCCATGTGGATTGTGTGTTTAAAGTCTGTCTGACTTTAAAGTGAATGTGCTGTTTTAGCTGGGAACTCCACTCCCAGAGCTGTACTTGATCTCTGGGGGCCTACATGCTATCCCTTCTTGACCCCACTCTCCTTGACACCTGTTTACCCAGTTTTCCTGTGATTAGGGAAGGCTATGTGATGTGTTCTGGCCCATGAGCTATAAAGGGGGAATCTAGGAGAGGCTTTTCCTTCCATGAATAAAGGGAGGGCCTATTCTCACTTCCCCAGCCATCCTGCTTCCTGCCTTTGGAGGCTGATAGATGAAGATGCACTCTCTGGGCTGACAGCAGCCATCTTGCAACCGTGAGGAATTTTGAGAGACCAGCAGAGACACCAAACCAGAGCCTCAACTATTAGTTGTTGGCCCAGACTTGGAAATGATAGCTTTGGAAATCTTGATTTCTGTTACACAGGCTAATTAGGGCTTTTATTATTTAAGCTATTATTAGTTCTGTTACTGGCAGCAAGGAACTCTTAACTCATCTACCATCCTACACCTCTGTCTCTTTTTTTCTGTTTCACACATGCCCACACACACACACCATACTCTTGATCTATATAGGAAGAAACATGTAGAGATGAACGGTCCAGTAGATAGCCACTGTCCCATGTAGCTACTGAGTGCTTGAAATGTGATCAGTTTGAACTGAGATATTCTGCAAGTATAAAACATACACTGGATTTTGAAGACCCAGTACCAGCAAAGAATGCAAAACATCTCACTATAATTTTATCTTGACCGCATGATGAAATGATAATATTTGGGGTATAATGGATTACACAAAATATACTATTAATTTCACTTTTACTTTTTTAAAATGTGGCTATTTAATATCATGTAGCCCTTTATGGCTCACATTATATTTTCTAAGGCAGCATGCTTTCAGAAGGAGAGATAACAAACTTATCATACTGGTCACCCCTGGAGGTGAAAGTGAAAGATGGGCTTGATATGGAGGGTTTTCTTCCTACATATATTTCTTGAATTTTCTACAATGAACAATACTTTGTAGGTTACTTCTATGAGTTTTAGGAATATAGGACATGATAAAAACAAATGAATTAACACTTTCGATCATGCTTTGTCAGTTGCGAAGTCATGCATATGCAAGTTGAAAGACTTTCAAGCTGATAATCACCTGTTTTGGAACATTACTTGTGCTTGAATATAGTACTAGGTATTTTAAATCTCTACAACTTGAAATGTTAGACAATATGATGATGAAACAGAGTGTATCTGCTTTTTACCAGAAAACTTTATATGTAAAGTGAGCTTGCTTTTTAATAACTGGGGACATTTTTATGAAATCAATATAAAAAATTTAAAAGATGGCATAAAGAAGTTAAGGTGCTTTGGGGTTAGCTCATATATATCTAGTAAAATTGATGGTCTGTTTTCACTGGGAGAACTCATCCTGGTTCTTGCCTTTTTGTGATGCCTTGGGAGGTTTATTTTTCTCCAAAACCTCCGAGTCATTGAATTTCAGATTTAACATTGATTTATTCTTTTTGAGAGTTTGCCAAATAGAAAGATAAATTTCTCAGCCTTAAGTGATTAAGGAAGAATAATGGTTTGTTTCCAGTCAACTCTGTGTTTAGTCCTTTAATTATTATTATTTTTAATTAAAAAGTCAGCACACGATTCTCACTCTGCTCATGGAGCTAGAGAAGAATATAGCATCTAGGATTCTGGAAACCAGTGGACAGCCCCCTGGCTGGCTGGGGGCAGAGAGGAGGGCCTGTGGACAGCCTGGCTGCTGATTGCTGGGTGCTGCCAAAGCTCTGGTAATTGACTTTGTGTATGTACAGTGGAGATTTCAAGTGTTTTCTTGGTTTCTCACAATTCAAGTAGAGATACAAGTGGTTTTGGGATTTCCTGGTGGTCCAGTGGTTAAGACTGCACTTCCACTGCAGGAGACACAGATTTGATCCCTGGTTGGTGAACCAAGATCCCATAAGCCATATGACATGGCCAAAAAAAAAAAAAAAAGATAAGCATCATTCATTGTTTACTACAGCTCAGTCACAGGCAAGCTGGGTGATAGTGATACCCACTTTGGACCTCGTCTTCCAGGCCAGTAAAACATAATCTCAAAAATTGTTTCCAGCTTTGAATTGGCCTTTCCTACTCTCCTCTTCCATTGCCTCTATATCACCCTCTTTCTCCAAATGTAATTAGTAAAACATGTGCATTTTCTGACATTTAAAGCCACAGTTAATTGTCTACATTAGAGATGTCCTCACTACTAAAATATATACATTATGTATATTAAGTGAAAGCCTCTCAGTTGTGTCCGACTCTGTGACCCCATGGACTATACAGTCTATGGAATTCTCCAGGACAGGATACTGGAGTGGGTAGCTGTTTCCTTCTCCAGGGGATCTTTCCAACTCAGGGATTGGACCCAGGTCTCCCGCGTTGCAGGAGGATTCTTTACCAACTGATCCACAATGGAAGCCCTGATAGCTCAGTTGGTAAAGAATCCACCTGCAACGCAGGAGACCCTGATTTGATTCTTGGGTCAGGAAGATCCACTGGAGAAGAGAAAGGCTACCCACTCCAGTATTCTGGCCTGGAGAATTCTATGGACTGTATAGTCCATGGGATTGCAAAGAATCGGACATGAATGAGCAACTTTCACTTTTCACTTTCCATGTATATTAATTTGTATGAACTATATATTTAGTTATACATACTCTATATTTACATTATATGTTAAGTCATAGACTAACATTTAAATTATATGTAAGTATGTACAATACAAAATATTATTATATTTATTTTTTATTACATTTTACTAATATGATTTATCAAATGTGTAATAATATAAATTATATAAATATAAGCAAAATAGAAATATTTACTTTAAAAATATATTTTATATATCTTATATTGTGTATAAAAGCATATATTATATATAATTACATATAATCATATACTTTATGTAAATATATGCATATGTTTACTAAAAAGACACACATGAGGAAGAAACTTAATTGTGGAAAATATGCACAAACTCCCAGGCTCCAAAAATTTCTCTGGGAGAAGTCAAAGAAAAAACTATGAAATTAATTATATTTCTAAATATGCAATAAAACCTAAGTTTTAAAATGCTTTATAACTGTTGTTTGGAAACTGAATTTCAGGGACTGGATGGTCAGCTTAAGTTCCCTTTAGCCTGCTTTGTTGTTCCATTTCCCCAGCATCTCTAAACTAGAACTCCTTGAAGGATGAAGGAAGAATTCTTCACTAGTATTCATTCCACTATAAACTAGAATTTCATTACAGTTGTTCTAGGTGTATAGTCAGTACCCAACAAACAGACTATTAACAAATCTCTTCTCAACAAGGGCATGGCATGCGTGTATAAAAGAATGATTTACTTGGACTTAATGAGGCGGCAGTAAATAAATTTGGAAGCACTGAATTGTATTAGAAAAATATGACTGAGCACTTAAAGCTTTTTCTCAGTAAAATAAATGGTATGTTTGCTGACTATCTCTTTCCCATGCATTAATATGGAAAAAGCGATTTACCAAAAAAATGGTAATAGAAACCAGCAAATACCTTAATTTGTATTATTATCCCAGAAAATATCAAATTCAGGGAAGCAGAAATGGCACTGGTGGAGACCAGCGGTAGCAGCTGCTCCAGGACTCCATGGAGCATGGTCTGCTTGAGGGATGCCAGTTGCCATGGCAGCAGCGATGCCAGTGAGCTGCCTGCAGCCTCAGACAACCGGTTTTGCCCCAGGGAAGGGGCGTAGAGCACGGGTCTTCCTTGGGTGTTTGGCAGGTGGAGGTTGGGGGCTGAGGACCTAGCTTCCCATTAATCTTTGGAGGATATATATTGTATTCAAGTTGGTCTCTTCCTCCAAGGCACTCACAGTTAGGCTAAGATGCCCTAACACAGGTACATTATCCTGCGATGTAAGGATGTCATGTGTCCAGAGGAAGGACACATGATGAAGGCTGGGGCAGTAGAGGAAGCCTTCTCAGAAGGAGGTAGGATTTAAATTAGATTCTGAGGAATACATGAAATTGAAGTGGCCCCCCTGATCACATCGTAGGTGTGGATTTTTAAGTCAGCCTGTTGGCATTGTGTTATTCCAAAATCTTAACAGTTTGGTGTCGGGTCTAGAACTTATCCAGTCTGACTTTATGTAGAGCTGAGGAAACAGAAGAAGAAGAGGAATGACTAGAGGGTGCAGGTGCTCAGAAGAACGAGACTGCAGTGGGGCTAGAGGGAGCCCAAAGGAAGGCACTGAGGGCCAGGATTAAGATTAGGGTTAGGATCCTCAAATCCCTGCCTGCAGTGCAAGAGACCAGGGTTTTATCCTAGGGTTGGGAAGATCCCCTGGGGAAGGAAATGGCAACACCCTCCAGTAATCTTGCCTGGAGAATCCCACAGACAGAGGAACCTGGCAGGCTACTGTCCATGGGGTCACAAATAGTCAGACACAGCTGAGTGACTTTCAGTTCACTTTAGGGATAGGATTAAGGGCAGGGCAGGCAGCTTCATGTCCTCCCTGGCAACTGCAGGAAGCTGTTTCCTTCTGGCTGATGGGAGCCCTCCCCACATAGGTCCAGCGCCTCTCAAGTGAAAGTAATCACTGGTCATAGAGTCCCAGAAAAGGGGGTCCCCCACCTCCACCATCCCCCCATTAGGCAGCAAATATGACATTTGTAAGACAGTAATAAGGTCATGTATTTGATGACTCTGAGTGACAGATTATTGTTGCTATCACAAACTATATTCCATACCTGACTGCTTTTTTGTTTAAATAGTTATAGAAAAGTTGGAAGTACAGAGAATGCCCATGTTCCCCACACTCTGTTTCCTATTAACATCTCACATTACTTTGGTACATTTCTCACAACTAAACATTTTTATTAACTAATAATAATAATCTGCCCTTGTACACACACATACTTGCACGTGTGTGCTCAGTCATGTCCGACTTTTTGTGACTCCCATGGACTAGAGCCCACCAGTCTCCTCTGTTCATGGGATTCTCCAGGCAAGATTACTAGAGTGAGTTGCCATTTCTTCCTACGGGAGATCATCCTGACCCAGGGATTGAACCCGAGTCTCTTGTGTCTCCTGCATTGGCAGGCAGATCCTTTACCACTGTGCCACCTGGGAAGTTAATTGAATTTTCTTAGATTTTATCTAATGTCTTTTTTCTGTCCCATAATCTCATCTAGAATTCCACATTTTATATTTTTTTGTCTTCATGTTTCCTTGTTCTTTCTTGGCTGTGACAATTTATAAACTTTTCTTACTTTTGATTCTTTGACAGTTTTGAAGGATACTGCTTTTCAAAGGAAATCTAACTTACCTTCTGACTGAGAAGATGAATGTCACCTGGCCATTTGTTCTTCTAAATGTGTCTCATCATGTACTTGACCTCTGATCTTGTGATTGATTGCCTTGGTGGCCTTGATTTTTCACCCCTCACTGTAGGTACAATGTGTTTCCCCACCTCTTGACTTTGGGTTGGATCATCTAAGGCAAGTGGGCAGATGTGACAGGGGACCCTGACTCCTCTGCTTTGGTCATTGTCACTAGGGGCATGTGTCCAGGATCATCCACTGCTGGCAGGAGCAGTGCACCTTCATCAGAGCCTGGCTTAGACCAGCTCACCCCACCCAGCTCACAGATGAATGGACTATATTCACCAATTGTTATTTTTAGCCTCTAAGCTTTGGGGAGATTTGTTACACAGCAGTCATTACCTGATACATGCCCTGAAGCTGAATACACTTATGATGTAAAAAACTTCTTAAAAGGTTAGTTGAAACAATTGTTTTTCTTCCCTTTTAGTTTATTTATCTATTTTTTAACTTTATGATATTGTATTTGTTTTGCCATACATTGACATGAATCCACCATGGGTGTACATGAAAACAACTGTTTTTAAGAACATACAATCAAGAGGGCCACAGGTCTCATCGGATTATTTTAGTGTCTGTCACAAGCAGACAGGCATCTCACTGAAAATCTGAGCTGCCTCGGGACTTCCCTGGTGGTCCAGTGGCTGACTCCACACTTCCAAGGCGGGGTGCCTGGGGTTCGATCCTGGGTCAGGGAACTAGCTCCCACATGCTGCAACTAAGAGTTCACATGCCTCAACTAAACATCCCACATGCCACAATGAAGACTGAATATCCCACATGCAGCAGTTAAGGACTGGCATAGCCAAATAAACTGCAGAAATGGATGAACAAATAAATTAGTAACCATTTTTTGAAAAATTACGAGTGGCTTTAAAAAAAAAAAAGAGCAAAATCTGAGCTGCCTCGCCTCTAAGCCCAAAGGGTAATGCTTTCAGCTACTGACAAGCTGTGCTAAACTGAACCGTTGAAGAATGTGCTGGTGCATTTCTTCAGCAGCTATCTATTTGGTGCCTAATATGTGCTGGGACTTCTTCTTGGCGTTGATCACAGGGGGTGAGCAAAGGTGATGGACATGGCCCTGGTCCCCCGGGAGCTGACCTCAAGGAAGGGCTGAGTATGGATGCAAGGACAAGGGGTGTGGTTCTTAGAGGACAGCTGTTGTACCTACATTTGTGGGGGATCTGACCTGTTTGCAGTCTCAGGAAAAGCTTCCCAGAGAGGAAGGCTGACCTGAATTCCGAAGCAATGGGCATTGACGGGGCAGAAGAGGGGAACAGAGAATATCACTTTTGATGGCAGAAGGAGGGCTGGCTTGACTTCAGGGCAAGGAGGGGCCTGGGGGATAGGAGGGCACTGGCTCTGGATCACCCACTATCTGAGCACAAGGTGCCTGTTTGGGGTGTCCTCACTCCTGCTATGGGCTTCTCAGGTGGCACTAGTGATAAAGAACCCACCTGCCAGTGCAGGAGACATGAGACCTGGGTTTGATCCCTGGGTCTGAAGATCCCCTGGAGGAAGGCGTGGCAACCCACTCCAGTATTCTTGCCTGGAGAATCCCATGGACAGAGAAGTCTGGTGGGCTATAGTCTGTCAGGCTGCAAAGAGTTGGACATGACTGAGCAAGTGACACACACTCTCACTGCCCGTGCCCCTGGAGCAGGGAGAATGATGTGTACATCCTGACACCATGCTTGCATGCAGTCCTAAAGCTCTTTCGCAGGCTGTAACTCGAGCATGGGCCAAGAAGGCACGTGCTGGATGGGGACTTTCCCATGGGGGCTGCTGATAGCCAAGCATTCAGTTGGTGGTGGGGCGGGGGGCGGGGGTGTGTCTGGCCGCAGAATCTGGCCCCAGGAGAGTGATCAGGACCAAGGAGGCAACAGGGTCCCCAGGGGTGTCCTTCATCGGTGTTCTTTCAGCAGTGCCTTGGCTGCTTAGCTCTGAACCAGCCTGGTCCCCTGCCTTCCAGCTGATTCTGTACAGGAAGCCCTTCTAATAAATCACTTTTCTGCTTTAGTTACTCAGGGTCTATTTCTGTTGCTAAAGGTGAGAACCCTGATAAGGACTGGGTCATGCTGGGTCTTCAAGATCAGCCTGAGGAACGTGCCTTTAGCCTAAGAGAACTAGAGGTCCACAGAGGTACTAGAGCAGGAATTAGAGCTTCAAGTCTCTAATTCATATCCTAATGTAGCCGTGGTCCCAGGGGGGACCCAAGGCATAAGGGGCCTTTCCCTCTCTGGCTCTGGCCTGCAGCTCCATTGAGAGAGAGACCCCGGCTATAACAGTGCTACTCAGCTATGGGTTGGGCACCCCTATGGGCCCCTCCTCCTCCCAAGTGAGCAACTGTCAACCAGAAACCAGTTAATAGTTCTGCACTACCATTGATAGGGGCCATTGAATGCCCCTTACCCCTCTCTCTATTGTATAGAAAGTGAGAAAGTGAAAGTGTTAGTTGCTCAGTCATGTCTGACTCTTTGCGACTCTATGGACTGTAGCCCACCAAGCTCCTCTGTCCATGGGATTCTCCAGGCAAGAATACTGGAGAGGTTTGCCATTCCCTTCTCCAGGGGATCTTCCTGACCCAGGGATTGAACCTGGTTCTCCTGCACTGCAGGCAGATTCTTTACTGTCTAAGCCACCAGGGAAGCCCTGAATCCTGAGATAAGATGGTTCTTGGAGACGCCAGTCTCTCATCTCCTCGGTCTGCTGGCCTTCTGATTAAAGTCATCATTCCTTGCTCCAACAACTCGTCTCCTGATTTATTGGCCTATTGCGTGGTGAGCAGAATGAGTTTGGGCTTGGTAACATGAAAACAAGGAGTTGAGTGCAAACAGCTAATTTGGAAGGTGATACAGTGAGCACCAGTAGGGGAGGGATGGCAGCCATAACAAGGGAATCATCAAGCCAGTTACCTCCATGGGCATCTAGGGGTCAGTCCTACTGGGAGCAGGGTTATTCTGCTTGAGGGAGGACAGTGCTGGGGAATTTATCCATCAACTCCGTGGGTCATTGGTTAAGAGCTGCTTCAGGAAGACAGGGTTACTCACTGCCCAGAGCCTCCTGTCTGCCCTGAACAAAGGCCAAATGGGCTCCAGGGCCCTGGGAACCCGCTCAGGTGATGAGTTGCAGGTATTGGCAGTTGTAAGTTTCAGAGTCTCTGCACTCACAAAAGGTCTGGGCTGAAGAGGTGTTGGGGGTTGGTGTAGGAGAGGGCAGGAAACACAAGAGTGTTCTCTCTTTCTGGTCCTTATATCCTGTGAACAGTCAATGCTAACCTAGACTGGAGGATGTAGGAAAAAAAACCCATGGGAGTCCGGTGCTATTTTCCTGCCCCATGAAACTGACCATCTGATAAAAGGTACAGCAAAGCCCCAGTACTTCCTATTTAGTCCGTATTTATAATTATTTCTGCTTTAAAGTTCAACATAGATGAGAGCTTGGTTTTGAGGTCCAGTTGACTGAAGCTAGGATTCTTGGGTCACCTTCACAGCCATGTCATCTTGGGTGTGTTACTTAACCTTCTTCTTTGGAAGTGCCCACTTCTAGAAAAGACTGAACCCACTGTATGAGTTTGAGAGGGCTGCTATAGCAAAGTACCACAGCATGGGGGACTTAGACAGCAGGAAATTATTTTCTTACAGTTCTGGAGGCTAGAGTCCAAGGTCAAGTTGTGGAAGGTTTGGTTTCTTCTGAAGCTTCTCTCGTTGGCTTGTGGGTGGATGTCTTCCCCTTTGTCTTCATGTGGCCTTCCCTGTTGTGTTCCAGTATTCTCTCCTTAAAAGGACATCAGTCACATGGGATGAAGGCCTACCCATATGACCTCATTTACCCTCTCGATGACCTATTCAAAGGTGTCCCCACCTCCAAATACGGTATCATCCTGAGACACTAGGGGTGAGGAGGAGACTCAGGTAAAAGGGAAAGACAGCCTGCTTGTCACAATTCCCATCAGAATCTTCCCCTTAGTGTGCTCACTAACCTGAAATAGATAATGATAAATCATAAATTTTGCCCAATTTCAACAAATCCTCTCCCTTGCAAGATCCTCTTCAAAGTCACCTAACTCAGCTCTAAAACCATTCTCTCTCAAGACTGAGTTCTTCCTTACTGCAGCAAGTCTAATGGATGTTCCTTTGCTGATCAATAGCTTTCTTGGATTCTTCGGGACATCAACAAAATTAAATAAAATGTTAAATGAAGACTCCGTCCTAATATCTGGCACTTAGAGATGTTCAGTAAATGTTAGTTTTTTTCTCCTAGTCCAGCCTCATCACAAGAGAACGGGATTTTCAAAACTTGGAAAAATAATTTATATTTTCTTCTTTTGTCATGTCCAATCGACAAAATAATCTCACTTTGAAAACTTTTCATCTCTCTTTTGTTTGAATAAATCTACGCCTAATACAAATCAGCAGTTTCCAAATTATTTCCAACTCTTTCTTGTAATCTTCAGAATGTCAGAATCAATTAGCGCTTATTCAAAGGTTTTTTTTTTTTTTCCCCCGAGTGTAATACAATTCCATCAAACAGAGCAGTTGCTGGGAATTTTGCACACTTCAGCAGTTGAGTGTGAATTATAGAACCAACTTCTGTTATGTAAATTACAGGAAAATAGAGAACAATTTCTCTCTGTAAAATCAGAACATAGCATGCTTTATATTGCAAGTAATACCTACCACTATCTGATTTTATTAGAGTTCTTTATACGACCACCTTCCTGCAAAGCAGAAAGTGGCTAGAAGGAAAGAGTTACATTTTACTAGCTCTATATGTCCCCTGGAATCTTTGATGGTTTTTTTTTTTTTTTGCACACAGTGAAACTTCAATACAAATTGATGGAATAGAATAGAATTTAGTCTTTAGCAATGAGAAGAGTCTTAGTGAAGCAGGAGGAGAGTGAGCTGCTTAACATATGTCTTTTCTTTCAGTCCTTAACCACCATCCTGTGCAGGCAGAATTGCTCTTCTCTTTTAACAGATGAGAAAACTGAAGCTTTGGAGAGGGTAACCTGGCCCAGGTCATAGGTTAGGCAAATGACTAGGACAGAGTGAAGTGTAGGTCTACTATCGTTTTCTAATAGAAAGCAGTGAAAAGAAATCTTTGCTTTCCTGTTGAGTGATTTAGGTAGATCAAGTTGAAGGCCAACCAAGCATGTATTTAAGGCAGTCAGGCATTCTTAGTTTGCATAAAAACAATGATGATGACAACAAAATAAACGGAATCAATTAACCAACCAACATAAACCAGCTGTCAATTCCAAGAGGGAAAAAATTAAAAATAACCCGAAGGGTTGTTGTCGTAAGAGTCAGCTCATTTTAATACTGTTTTGCTTTTCCTGCACTTCCCTAGGTTTTAGTCCCAGCTTTCATACATTTAAGTTCCTCCTGCCTTTCTGGTTAGTTTGCCCAGGATGGTTGAGGCAGAGGACTTGAGGCTTGCCCACCTCCTTCTGCTCTCTGCTCCACAGTAGGGAGCTGCCTCTGTAAACAGTCTCCAGTGACTCACTACCTGAAGGCCTTTCTCAAATGCTACTTTCCTGCCTCCAAAAGCCAAACGTGCTAGAGAATTCTTTCTACTGGAAACTCATGATGCCATGGACTATAGCCCGCTTGGTTCCTATATCCATGGGATTCTCCAGGCAAGAATACTGGAGTTGGTTGCCGTGCCCTCCTCCAGGGGATATTCCCAACCCAGGAATCGAACCTGAGTCTCTTGCGTCTCCTGCATTGGCAGGTGGGTTCTTTATCTGGGAAGCCCAAATAGAGATGAGAGGTGAGGAACTTGTATAGAAGAGCCCAGCTTCTGGACCATCTTGGTCCTTAGACCAGCAGCATCAGCTTCGGCTGGTAGCTGGTTACCGTTGCAACCTCAGGCTCTGCCTCCTGAATCAGAATTGGCATTTTAACAAGATTCCAGGTGATTCACATGCAAACAACTTGAGAAGCACTACCTTGTGAATCTAAAGGAATAAGAGGAAAACATGATACCTTGAGGTTTCAGTTTGTTTTCTCTTATTATTCACCTGCTGACCTGAGCTCCACCTTTTCTTTCCTAAAATATTTTCCAGACTGTCTAGTTCTGATGAAATGGTTTTTCTTTTCTTTTTTTTTTTTTTTACCAGTAAAAACCATTTTAACCTATTCTACACACTAAATCAACTACTGTCTCAGTGATTCCAGATGCTTTCTCATGTCTTCGTAACAAGTAGATTATCAAGTTCATCATGTGATCTTGGGCGTAAAGGTGATCTATCTGAATTTAAGTTGCTTTATCTGTCAAAGGAAGGGTTTAGACTCAGAGACACCTAAGATCCTTTCTGTACCATGACTGCATGATTCTAAGTCCCCTAATTTCAGTCTGATAGAAACAGATAAAAGTATTTCTGAGAATACTTTCACAGTCGATTGTCAGAGTGACGGTCCCAATTCATCCCTCTCTGTAAACACAAGCACTGTTTCCTTACTGCCCGACCCTGATCATGGGCATGGTTGCGCAATGGGTTTTGGTCAGTGGGGTACAACAAATATCCCACAATCGAGGTTTGAAAAGTGCTTGTATCCTGGGGTTTGCACTCGGGAGCAGTGTGGCCAGCAACCTGTGAACAAACTCAGCTACTCTCTTGGAGGTGCAGGGCCCAGTCACCCTCACTAGCTCAGCCAACAGCCAGCATTAAATACCAGACATGTGGGTGAGGCCTTCTAAGACAGATCAGCTCCCAGCCATGCCCCCATCTGATGGTACCCCCTTGAGTAACCCCAGTCTAGGGGAGCACATCTGCCCAGCTGAACCATCCCAGGTTGCTAGATAATCAGGAGGTTATAAAAGCTGGTTGTCAGGACTTCCCTGGCGGTCCACTGGTTAAGACTGCCCCTTCCAATGCAGGTGGTGGAGGTTTGATCCCTGGTTGGGGAGCTAAGAACCCACATGCCTCCTGGCCAAAAAAACCCAAAACATAAAAATAGAAGCAATGTTGCAACAAATTTAACACAGACATTAAAAAGGGCCACATCCAAAAAAAGAAAAACAAACCTTAAATAAAAAGCTGGTTGTAAGCTACTGCACCTTGATGGTTGGTTACATAGCAAAAGACAGTTTGCTATGACTTCTTCATCTTGAATTCTCTATTACAACTTCTTCAAAGGGGTTGATAGTTATTTACAATGAAGATAAAATATGTCATTTTTATCATCAGAAATTAGTGCCCTGCCCCTTATGACTGACCCTTTAACAGCCCACTCTAACGATGGATTCTTCCTTGAGCATACTCTATTTAAATGATAAAAGAAAATACAGGTTTTTTTTTTTCCTCACAAAGTTAGCAGCATGCTCCTTCCTCAAACACTGGTGCAGAAATAATGAGACGGGGATTTTCTCTCTCTTTTTTCCCTCCCTCCCTTTGATTGCAGCTGAATTGAATGATCCTGCACTGGGCCTTTCTGATTGTGTGTGTACTCTTCCCATGGGCTCCTAGTCTAAAGTGGCAGCTGTATTTCTCTCTGTCTCTCTGAAGAGATGACAATAGAAGTAAATTGTGGCCCTGCAGCTTATTCAGAGCTCTGAAAGCAGAGGCGGGCTTCAGAGAGAGCCAGCAGAACTCTGACATTTGTAGGCATCCCCGCAGAGGTGGCTGTTGGGTGGAATGCCCCATGGAGATGAAAGACCACCAGCCCCAAGTGGTTTGGGGCCATAATGTTTAGAAAATGACAAGCATACTCATTGTTTCTTGACTTCAGTCAAAACAAAGCAAACGAAAACAACTCCCACGCCGCAATCATAGCTACTTGACATCACCCAGCTCATATACAATGCAGAATGCATTTTGCCTTTGAAACAGGGGCCAGTAATGTTGTTTTCTGTCTATGTGGGACCTGGACAAAGGAAAAACACGATGACAAACACATCAACTTCAATGCATTTTGGATCTCAAATGCCTACTATTCATCATGGTCCAGGCTCATCCCTCGTCTCTGCTGAGGCAGGCATGAAGCCACGTTCCTGCAGAAACTTTAAATGGCAAATAACAGACCAGAGTGCCATTCTGAGGACTGTGTTTTTATGTTTCCACGTGGTGGATGGAAATGGAACTGGACGTGTTCTGGGTCCTCAGCTCTCTTTGGCATTCGGAACTAATGTTCCTTCTGGGAACTCACTAGTCCTCCAGTAAACCAGGAGGTAACCTGAATGGCAGCTCTTAAGACATACCCTAAGTCACATCCAAGTGGTTTCTCCTGTGGCTCAGTGGGTAAAGAATCCACCCAGGTTCAATTCCTGGGTCCGGAATATCCCCTGGAGGAAGAAACAGCAACCCACTCCAGTATTCTTGCCTGGAAAATTCCATGGACAGAGGAACCTGACAGGCTACAGTCCGTGCAGTTGCAAAAGAATCAGACACGACTGAGCAATTGAACACGCAAGTTGCATCCGAAGCCCAGAACGGACGCCAGAGAAGTCTGGCACATCAAAACAAATTCAAGTGACACGTCACGCTTTAAAGGACTGTCTGTAAAATAGAATCAGGCAAACATTTTTTCCGCTTCTGACTTATACCCTTCATCTTTGTCGTGGGCTGTCCTCCAGCTCTTTAGTTATTATTCATCTTCCCAGCCATGCCCTAATTGTCCTTCCTGCATCTAGATAATTTTTTTTAAAACATTCGCTTTCTTTGTTACTTCCCAATATTTCGTGTATTGTTTGTATGTTCTTAAAAAATAAAAACCTCTTTCCATGTCTCTTTTACCTAAGGGTAATATTTTTATTATTATTTCTATTTTTGAATTACTTATTTCTCTTCTTTCAAAAATTGGCTGCCCGTTGAATGCACAAATGAATAAAGAATGAACAGAAATGTCTCAAGAGGATGTTGGAGGGAAAGGGAGGGATTATGTTGAGGTGGAGAGGAACAGATGGCAGCTGCTAGCGAAAGAAAAACACCTCTAATAAATGAATATTTAGTTACCCATTTTCCAAACTCAAGTTTGCCAATAGGGGCATGAAAGCACACAGTCAGAATCAGCCAGGCAACACGGCAAGAAACTGAGAAACGATGCCCAGAAACGTCAGTGAGAGACACTCGAAGGAACGGATGGAGCTTCTGAAGAATCCACGTGACCACTGGGCCCTGATGGATAGAACCAGCAAGGATGCTCCAGGGAGGAAAGTTTGATGGGGCAAAAGTTATTAATGTGTAAATATTAACATTTCTCCCTTTGCATGCTCACCATCTTCTTCTGAGGATCAGTCAAGTCAGCTCCCAAGCTCTTCATTATTACAGAGACTTTGGGAACTGAGAGAAAAATTAATGCATGTGGAGAGCCTAAATGATTTACCTGAGAGCTGGCTGGAGAAAGAGTTTGTTGAGAAAGAAAAAAAAAAGCCTTTGGGGTATGGTGTTCAGGGTGCTGGGAGGCATCAGGGCAAGAGGAGAGGATGTGACACCCTCGACAAAGTGGAGGAAAGTAGAGAGGAGAGAAAAGCAGACTGCAGGAAATTCTCCCATTGACATTCTTCGTGAGAGGTCAGGAAAGACTGGAAAGAATCTAAATTGGATTGGGGATGCAGTGCTGGCTGAGACTGGACTGTGTGGAGCCTGAGAGCTACTCATGTAACAGAAAACCTCCTGGCTCCACTCACTCTTAGAGCCAAGCTGTCACATTGCACACTGCACATCATACATCATAATATCAGAAACAGAGAAAACGGAGGGCTGTTCTTCCTCGAATGGTCAATGTAAGTTCACGCTATTTTAAGACCCCCTTTCTCTTGCACGGATGCAGGTTTTCTATCACCCTGGAGTCTGGGAAAGGATGCTGTGTTGCCAGCCTCTAGACTCCCATGGAATCAGACCTTGACCTGGGGTTCCAGAGCAAGGAGCTTATTTGGAGGAGATCAAGACAACTCAGGGATGGGAGTAAGGAAGAGCCAGGGAAAGCAAGGAAACCAGGGGAGGGTGTGTTTCAAGTCTGGGATCTACAGAAAACTGTGCAAAGCCTTACTGAACCACTATTTCACCCCTACACACACTTGTATGGTGACTGAAACACAGAGGCCGATACATACAAACATACTTGTTTATGTGTGTGCAGACATATCCACACACCCCCAATAATTTCAAAACCCTTGAATGACTTGGATACAGTACTTTGCCTTCCTGATGTTTTTTGCTTCCTTCAGCCTAACTGTGGGTCAGTAACAGTCCAGCTGGAAGCAGGAATGGAAACGAGTGATGGTAGCAGAGAGCAGGCTGCAGGAAAGGGAGCTAAGATGGGGGTGGGAGACACAGGGGAAGGGGGAGGAAAGGTAGCTTGCCTATCATGGTGTCCAGTGTTTTGGGTGCTGTAGTGACCCTGTGAGGTCAGGGTTCCCACCTGATTGCTGATAAACCAGCTGTGAGAGGATGGGATTTAGGAGTGACACTCAGGCAGCTGGAATTCAGAGGCTGAATCCTAGAACCCCATGAGGCACCTGCTCCCGGGGAAAGAAGACTAAGAGGTGGAGCCAGGCTGTCAGCAAGAATGATGGAGCTGTTAACAGAGACCCAGGGAAAGCCCTGTGGTTAATCTTTAATGCCGGGAATGGACATGGCTTTCATGTCTAGAGAACCCCCAGCTACCTGCCTCTGCTGTGTCTGCAGGCCTGGGTTCATACTGGGGAGGTAACTGGCCATGGGGTGAACCCACAAGACAGCAAGGCCATCAGGGGAGCCGGAGGCCCGACAAGTGGCCCTGAGGTCAATTTACTTTCACCAGCTCCCCCTCTATCTTAATGCTTGTTTTTTCTTTTTCTCAATTATTCACCAAATAGATGTCTAGGGTGTGCTGCGAGGAAGGCTAGCAGCACTGCCCTGGTTCTCCAGCCTGTTGGGGCCCGCAGTGCTGTGTCTGGAGAGTGGATGGGGCAGGAAGGGTGGAGACACAGGCGAGGGGAAGGAAAGGTAGCAACATCACCAGGGTCTCACAGCACCTCTGCTTTGACCACAGGGACATGAAGGCTGCCCCCCAGCACTGCCGCCAAGGAGCGCCCCTGTCTGGAGGCATGAACCTGCCTCTCCAAGAGGGACCTGCCCGGCAGGGAGAAGGGTCAACTGTTAACCAAGTTCACAGTTCACTTAAATAAATGACTTTGCTAAGACTAATAACCTATATTGTATTTTCCTAGGTTCTGAAAAGGCTAATTTCCAGCTCTCTTCCTTCCTCCACTTCTCCAACTCAACTCCTTTCCTTGGCCCTTCCCACCCTCCCCCTCACATTCACAGATGATCACCATCACCGGCAGCATCAGGCCTCATCTTGAGAGGCTGGCGGTTGCGTCAAGAACTACCCCTGGGGTACTCCCAGGTTTCAAGCTGGTGTTCCCAACTTGGGGGACACACAGAGAGCACCATGGGGACTTCTCAGGGGGCCTCACTAGAGTGGTCCCATTGCTTACTTTAGAAAGGATTTGAGAAGCTTTTCAGCATATAATACCTCTCGCTGTAAAGGAGTTCTTCCTTACCTCTACTCTAAATCTCTCTTGCTGTAATTTAACAATCAGCGTATCCTCAGAGAACAAATTTGCAAACACAAAAGAAACTCAGACACAGCAAACATGAAAAGAATCACATTTATATCAGTAAATGTTTAAGAAACATCTGATAACATTAGTGGCAAAGGCAACATGTGTGTGCATGCTCAGTTCGTGTCTGACTCTTTGCGACCCCATGGACTATAGCCCACCAGCCTCTTCTGTCCATGGAATTCTCCAGGCAAGAATACTGGAGTGAGTTGCCATTTCCTTCTCCAGGGGATCCTCCAAACCCTGGGATTGAACCCGCGTCTCTTGCATTGGCAAGCAGATTCTTTACCCCTGCACCATCTAGGAAGCCCAAAGGCAACACAGGAAAATTTAATTCTTGAGACCAATGACTAGCATAGACTAGAGAACTGGAAGAGATTTTTAAAAAATCTATAGAGTAAATCAGTATCTTCTATTAGAGGAAATGTTTCAAAAATCATACAAAAAGCAAAAACCTTCATCTTTGAGTTTATCTGGTTTAGTGTGCAGTAAAAAAACAAGCCCACCTGTGCAGCTCAGCTGGAAACCCTCTTGTACTCCCCATGGATCACACACATGAACCTGTTCCCTCCCCACCTGAGGCAGAGACTGAGCACTGGGGAACAGGGACAACTCCCTGTTAGTCTACAGGGACAGTGAACACTGCCAGAACTGAAGTATTTCACTGTCTGTGGATGTGGAAACCTCTGCCCACTTGTGCTCTAGGGTTGAATCTCAACGTCCTGGCATTGTTCTCAAACCCAGTTTTCCCTTGATATTTCAAAGTTGGTGCTCGAAGGAACACAAAATTAAAAAGCTATGTAGATGGGACTTCCCTGGTGGTTCAGTCTGTGCTCCCAATGCAGGGGGCCCAGATTTGATCCCTAGTCGGGGAAGTAGATTCCACAAGGCGCAGCTAAGACCCGGTGCAGCCAAATAAATAGTTTCTTTCTTTCTTTTTTAAAGCTACATAGGAAGGAAATTAAAGTGATTTGAAATCCTGGAAATTGCTAAGTGGGAGGGCTATCTATCTGGTGAGGTGCTGTTTTAAGACAATTTAAATGGCTACAGTTGGGTGTTTGGTCATCTGCATTTTGTTTGGCAAAATATGTTAGGGCTCAGAGTCATTAGCCTCTCTGGGTGGGGTGGACACACAGGTCTGTTTTCCCTGAGAGAAGCCCTCAATCTTTGGTAAAAACAAAAGTGAGTCACTCATCCATGCTCTCTTGGCTGAAAAATGGAGTTTTCAGAGTTTACTTTGTGCATGTGAGCTATTCATTGACCATCAGGTACACATGATTTGTGTCTCATTTATCTATTAGGAAACTTTAATGGCTTTGGGTCCTGGTTTCTCAACGGAACAAACACGCACCTTTTTATTTTCCAGTCTGTCAGCATCAACATTAATGTTGAACCACCATTAGCCACAGTTGACTTGCAGAGAGAAGCATTGTAAATTACAGTCCACTGTTGGTTGGCTCAACCAGCAGTGACCCAGAAAGGGGCTACGAAGGCCTCCTCGCTCTGGGGGGGAACACAGGCTGTGGACGTGGTGGGTGAGGGGGAGGGGCTGCCTTGCTCACCACCCTCTCTCTGCCCTCCCCACAAAGACACGGCTCTAAGGTATCATGCTAACTGTGCCCCCACCTCTGGGCTTAGTGCTATCTGTGGTCTCCTTAGAAACAACAGTATGAGAACTTTTGGGGTCCCCTCTGGTGATGAAGCAGTCGGGGTGGTAGGGGCAGGGTGGGCACAGCCCTGAAGTGGTGAGGAATGGCACTAGAGCTCTTGAACTGTTGCTGTCAACCATGGACCATGTCATCTGAGGCTTCGGGCACTTGAGATGTAGCGGCCCCTAGTGAGCTGTGCTCTGAGTGTGGAGTACCCGCTTATTCAGACTCAGGATGAATCTGAATGAAAAATGATAGCGTAAATATTTCATGAATATATTTGAAAAGATGGGAGAGCATGGTGACATGATTGTACTTCGGGTGTATTGGGTTAAATAAAACCTGTTATTAAAATTACATCCTGTTTCGTATCCCCTTTTAAAAAGTGCCTGCTAGGAAGCTTAAGACCCTTTTTGTGGCTCCCTTTACTTTTCTTGGGGACAGTGTTTGTTATACTGGTGAATTCAGATGGGAAAATGCTTTGACTAGAGCAGGGGACCCAAATGCTCCTTTAGGAAAGAAAGTTAGTGCTTGTGGGAAAAGTCTGATGGGAGGGGAGAAAAGACCTGAATTTGGGACAAATAAATCTAACAGAGTTAGAGTCCCAGACACATAGTTGTACCCGCTCCATTCTCTAGTTGAGATGCAATTCTTCAGGGCAGGTTGACGGCCATTGTTGAGACATTGCTATATTGAAACAGTCATAAGACTGTGCCTCCACAGTCACAGTCTGGAAGAGAACTGTTTTGGGGAAGGTGGAAAACCTCCTGGTCAGGGATCAGGTCAGAGTTTTGTTGTCCTGGAGATGCTCTGGTTTTTCTATTCACTTTTGGCTTAATCCCTTAAACACTGGGTCTCACTTTTTCATTCACTAAGTGTTAGTATTTGTCCTGCTGACGTCATAAAACTGATCAAAGGAGTTCCTAGTTTTGGAAGTATTTTGGCAAGTAATAAATGGCTCTTATAGAGTGATGGTCCAGAAGGAGAGAGGATTTATTCCCTGAGAAATTACGGGAAATCAGAAGTCCTCCGTTTCCCTGCCTTGAAGTTGTCGTCACTCTGATTTCAGAATTTACGCTTGGCCAGAGGACTAGCCCAGTTGGAGAGCTGACGTCTGAATTTGAAGTTCATAAAATCTAATCTCTAAAATGGAAAAAAGAGAGACGGTGTTTCAATGTCAACTGCTTTGTTGAAATGACGTGTTTGTAGTCGAAATAGAAAATTCTCAAGAAAAAGAGGTTGCAGAGAAAAGCAGCCAGGTTATAGTATCTGAATGAAATGTCTTTTATTTATCTGGGTCCCTCTGTTTAGTTAGCCGTGGGTGAGTAGTGAATAAAGAACCAGGAAAAATGCCATCTCCACAGATCTTTTGAGCAAGCTGGTTCTAATGGCATTTGGAGTATATGCCAATTACAGAGCAGGGAGAGAGAAAGAGAATTATTCCCTCGAGATATTGCTAAACCTATAAAACCAGGTTTGGAGCCATTGTTTTCTGTCTTGTAAACCCACAGCCTGTTTCACTCCAGTCCAGATTCCTTGCAGGATCATCGGTGGGAGTGATGCTTCCTGAAAAGAGATTCTGTCAGACCCTGAAGTCCTGGGTTCTTGTCCCAGGCCTGATCTATCCATATAAACCACACAGTTGAAGGACCATCCATCACTGTCAACGTGCTCTTTAATGACCCAAGGTGCATCCCCAAAGCCAAGAACTTCTTCTCATTCCCCCAGAATGAGATGATAAATCACCCACTTTTAGATTCAGTCATCTACTTTCTGGGTCACCTTGCGAAGACCAGGAGCTTACAGCATCAGGTGAAATGGTACTGACACCACCTGGCCCTTCATTGGTCCTGTTGGGATAACAATCTGGTTATTTATGTTTAAGCTCTTTAATGAATACATACACATGAGCTATTTCTGTAATATTTATCAGGAAATAAATTATTCCATGTAAATGACTTCTCCAGAAACTGAAACTCATCTACTTATTGTTAACAGGATATAAAAGGTAGGTATTTTTCAGTGGAAATCTTTCCAAACTCTGTTAGAATGCAAAATGGACGCTAAGGCTTTTCCTTAAAGGTAGACTGTCTTCATTAAGATGCTCAAATAATACACAGTGATGAAATCACAGTTTCTCCAACGATATTTGCCCTACACTTAATGACCTCAAATTACTCTGATTGTTGAATCTTTCGATGCCTCAAAATTTTTTTAATTTATTTTTTAAATTGAGTTATAGCTGATTTACAATGTTTCAGATGTATAGCAAAGTGATTCAGTGAATCTTTTTCAGATTCTATTCTATTATAGGTTACTGCAAGATAATGAATATAGTTCCCTATGCTATACAGTAGGTCCTTGTTTATTTTATGCATAGTAGTCTGTATCTGTTAATCCCAAATTCCAAATTTATCCCTCCCCATCTTTTCCCTTTGGTAACCATGTTTGTTTTCTATGTCTATGAGCCTATTTCTGTTTTGTAAATAAGTTCATTTGTGTTATATTTTTAGACTCCACATATGAGTGATGTCATGATATTTGTCTTTCTCTGGCTTACTTCACTTAGTATGATAATTTCTAGGTTCATCGCTATTTCTGCAAATGGCATTATTTCATTCTGTCTGATGGCTGAGTACTATTTCATTGTATATATGCGCCATATCTTCTTTTTACATTCATCAGTCGATGGACATTTAAGTTGCTTCCATGTCTTGGCTGTTGTGAATAGCGCTTTTTATTTTTATCTTGCCTATACTCTAGGAAAACTTCATTCATTTCTTCCACAAATATTTTCTGACTACCCAACTGGGTACATGAAGATGGATGAGACCTAGTCCCTGACCTCAAGGTAATTGAGACCCAGTGAGGAAACAGACCAATTTTGAGAATTATGTTTCAATAAGAGAAAATCTGGTTTGAACAATCGCATATGCATGGATTGGCATTTATTTTTGGCATTTTAGAGGTCAAGGTAAGATGAACAAGGCAAATTCTCAAGCAGTGTTAGCAATCGTCATGTTATTATTTGATTAGCTCTTTTAAATGGTGAGGATATCAGATGATAAAATTTCCAAATAAAGGAAATACTATCAAGCTTGCTTATTACCATCAATGTTTTCCACCTTCTGATAGCAACCAAACTTCCGGACATAGTGCCCAGGGGGAAGAAGGTCAAACTTTAGATGCCGCTTCCACATTTCCCAGCCTATTAGGTGGCAGCAAACACTGCAGAGTGTCTAATCAAGCAGACAGAACGGTGGATGGAATGAGACCTGGATGGAAATTAGGGGACCTGCTTTTCAATGTCAGCTTATCTGTTAACTCTTTGGAGCTCAGAGAGGAGGAGAAATTGCATTTGGATCAACAAAGCCTCTTCCAGCTTGACAATTATATCATGATCATCATTAAGCCTTCTGTCTCCTCCTTTCCATAGTCTTAACTTTCATTTTATGCAATAAATGCAAAGAGTCTCTCCATTCACTGACTGCCTTCTCTGCTGGTCGTGAGTTGAGCAGCAGAGATTGCTGAACCCTTTGTGATCTGTTTCTGGCCAATCTTTTCAATTTTAGGGGATACTGTGTGAAACCGGCCACAGTCCTTCACTTCTCTCTGTACACTTCACTCTCTGTACACCACCACCCATTGGCCACATTGGGCCCTGTGTCACTTTCCCTAATGGCTCATTACTCCTGACCAGGCCTCCACCCCAAAACGGCCTTTGAGACACTCCCATCCAACCCTCAAGGATCTTGGCTCACCTTCCAGTTTCTTCCTTTACTCATCTCTTGTCACCAAGGAGAATCAATTATTCTTTTACATTTTTAGAGCTCATCACAAGTGTTTCTATGATAATTTTCTCCAATAGCCTGAAAATTCACTGAAGTTAGAGACTGTTACTTATTTAACTTTGCATTCCCAGTGCTTGGCAAGAAGGCTGTCCCCAAATATGCATTTGCCAAATTAAACAATATACAATCTGTGAAATAACTCTGCATGGCAGAGGGGACTGTAGTCTACAATTTAACGTGGCTGTTTCTAGGGCTGACCTAGCTGGGTAAAAATATTTTAAAAATTAATGTCTCACATCAGTCTTAATGTAATGAATTTGAGTGAGCCACATTTAGAACACTTTTACCTCCAAATTAGCTATCTAAATGAGTGACACATCACATTTAGATTTCAAAGTTTTTTCTAAGTATCAATACAGTTTTAAGAAAGACTTTGCTCTAAGACTTATGGCAGAGTTATAATTATTCTGACAGCAATTTCTTCAGGTAAGGTATCAAGACTGAGAAAGCTTGTATGCCTCTCACTGCATATTGCTCTGAACTCTTTACATGGGACTTAAGGATTCTGAAGTCACTGAAGGTTCTGTTAATGAACCCAGTGGTCCAACTGGGCCTTGTATAGATGGAGTATTAATGAGAAACACTGATGGGATAGGAGGACACTGTTCCCATGGAACACAGATTCAAATTTAGAGGAAAGCAGTTTCACTTTCAAAATCCAATGCCCTGTAGACACAGTAAGTCATCACCTTTCTGGAGCTGTCTGTTTGAGGATTCAAATAGTTCTCTTTAGGAAGCTCCTGCCTTTCATAATCAGTCAGTAAGTGGGTCACTCACCAAAGGGCTCATTTTAATTAATTGATTTATTTTGGCGTGTGTGTGTGTGTGTGTGTGTGTGTGTGTGTGTGTGTGTGCTTAGTCAGTCATGGCACTTCATTCATTTAGTGTCAGTGCCAAGTTGATAACAAATCATCTGTTTCACATGAATAATTTAGCTGCAAATTAAGAAAGAACAGTGGAATTAGAAGTTCATGTAAACTCTGGACAAATTGTATTGACTATCCTCTTTAGCTAAAGGGGGATGAGATTGTATTGTCCATCTTTATGTCCAATCACTACGTTGTAGAAAGCTCTATAAAAATAGTTCATCTTCAAAATCTAGTGTTTAGTACTAAAACACTACTCATGCAATTTCTGCCTTTATTTTGGAAATGATACTTTTGCAGAAAAAAGTCTGGCTAGGAAAATATTGTGGCAGTTACAACAGGAATGTCTAACAGTAATGAATGCATCGTGTTCCGTTTGATGACAATGATAATATTCTTTTCAATGTTTGTGTAGATGGCATCCTGCTAAACTTACAAAGGTTTGATAAATTGCCCATTCAGTGAATTAATAAAGCTTTTCTGTTCATTTATTTATTTTAATAAAGATTTAATAAATGTCTACTATTATAGATTCCATGTCAAGTGCTAAAAATGCAAAGAATAAATTAAATAAAACAGCTTTCTGTGCTTATTTTATGTTTTAAGTGTTCTTTCTTGTCTTGAATGCACATTTAATAGGCTGTATGCTTCATCTTTTTCTGATTAGGTTTTTATAATGATCCTTTGAAGGATTATGTACCATAGTTGTTGAGAAAAAAAGAAGCTAGTGGTATCACATTACCTAACTTCAGACTATATTATAAAGACACAGTAATAAAGACAGTATGGTACTGGCACAAAAACAGACTTTTAGATCAATGGAACAGAACAGAGAACCCAGAAATAATATATATGGAGTTATGGTCAATTAATCTGCAACAAAGAAGGAAGAATGTATGATGGAGAAAAGACAGTCTCTTTAACAAGTAGTGCTGGGAAAACTGAGTAGCTACATGTAAAAGAATGAAATTAGAACATTTTCTCACATCACACAAAAATAAACTCAAAGTGGATTAAATACCTAAATCTAAGACTGGAAACCATAAAACTCCTAGAAGAAAACACAGGAAGAGCACTCTGACATAAATCGTGGCAATATTTTTTTGGATCTATTTCCTAGAGCAAAGGAAACAAAAGCAAAAATAAACAAAGCCTAATTAAACTTAAAAGCTTTTGCACAGAAAAGGAAACCATCAACAAAACAAAAAGACAAATTACTGAATGGGAGAAAATATTTGCAAATGATATGGCCAATGAGAGATTAATACTCAAAATTTGTAACTAGCTCATACAACTCAACATCAAAAAACCAAAAAACCTGATTAAAAATTGATTAGAGAACTTGAATAGACATTTTTCCAAAGAAGATAAAGAGAAGGCCAAAAGGCGCATGGAAAGATGCTCAACATTGTAATTATCGGAGAAGTGCAAATTAAAACCACAATGGGATATCACCTCACACTTGTCAGAGTGGCTGTTAGTAAAAGTCTATAGATAACAAATGTTGGTTAGGACGTGGAGAAAAGGGAACCCTCATACACTGTTAGTGGGAATATAAATTAGTGCAGCCACTGTGGAACACAGTATGGAACTTCCTCAAAAAACTACCAGATGACCCAGCAATTCTACCAGTGGATATATATTCAGGAAAAAATGGAGACTCTAATTTGAAAAAATACATGCACCTTGATGTTCACAGCAGCACTATTTACAATTGCCAAGATACGGAAGCAGCCTAGAGAGAGTGAAGTCTCGAAGTTGTGTCCGACTCTTTGTGATCCCATGGACTGTAGCCCGCCAGGCTCGTCTGTCCACGGGATTTTCCAGGCAAGAATATTGTAGTGGGTTTCCAGTTCAACAGAGAAATGAATAAAGAAGATGTGGTACATATATACAATGGAGTATTACTCAGCCATGAAAGTGAATGAAATTTTGTCATTTGCAGCAGCATGGATGGACCTGGAGGGTATTATGATAGGTGAAATAAGATAAATACTGTATGACTTTACTTATAGGTGGAATCTAAAAAATGTTTTAAAAATGTATATAACAATGACAACAACAACAACAAAAAGCTCACAAATAGAACAAACTAGTGGTTACCAGTGGGGAGACGGAAGGAGGGAGGGAAAGATAGGGGTAAGGGATTAAGAGACATAGATTATTATGCATGAAATAAATTGGCTACAAGAAAATATTGCACAGAAGACGGAATACAGCCAGTAACTTTGAATAACTTTAAGTGGAGCATAATCTATAAAAATATTAAATCATTATGTTATACACCTGAAACTAAATACAATATTGTAAATCAACTATGAAAAGTGAAAGTGAAAATGTTAGTTGCTCAGTTGTGTTTAACTCTTTGTGACCCCATGGACTGTAGCCCTCTGGGCTCCTCTGTCCATGGGATTCACCAGGCAAGACTACTGGCGTGGGTTGCCATTCTCTTCTCCAGGGGATTTTCCTGACCCAGGGATCCACCCGGGTCTCCTGGATTGCAGGCAGACTCTTATATTTCAATTAAAAAAAAAAAGGTGAGAAAACAGTGACTAGCTTCAATCACATGGCTAGAAAGTGGCCAAGTTGGAATTTAAAGCAAGAAATGAAGGTCTGGAGAGAAAGAATGAAACACAAGAAGCCAGAATGAATAGCAGGGATGAACAATCTGGGAAGCGGTCAGTTTAATCACGCCCAGGTGTGAATGATAAAAAAAACAACTGATGGAAATTGACATGGATTGGAGGGGAGTTGAGGAGTAGGTATTGGGTCATGAAATTCTAGGAGTAAAGAAAATTTAATATCAGAGAGATGTGTTGACATGAGCAGGGAGCCCCTCTTGGAACCCAACAGGAAAGTTCTTGGTTTCCTCAAGGCCTGGGTTGCCTGAAGATCTGGGCTAAGCAGAGAGAAGTCAGACAGATGTGTGATTTTTTTTTTTTTTTGCTTTCACAGACGTTGACTTGGATGTGAAGGTCAAAGCTGCAGTACCCAGTATGTGAGTGAAAGAGGAGAAATCTGGATGTATATTTATTTTTGATCTCTTGGCTCCTGGTTGTCGGAAAATGTAGGGTATCTTTCAGCTTGAGGATTCCAAACAACTTCATCAGCAGTGATTTTTTTTTTTGGCCAGCACCAAATAACCATCATCTTTCAAACTCCTTAATTGAAATTAAAATCATCAAGACATATTGCACATTGGGAATATATTGCAACTTGCTAATAAGCAAGGAGGATGACACAGCCAACTATATATTGTTCATAACCTTGGTATTTTATAAGGTCATGAGCAGAATTGGGTTGTAAAATGAAATGAAAGGGCCACTTCTGCCTTGCAATATTTTAGGTTTTATGACAGTGTTTATACTGAATCTGTCCAAATAAAAGGTGACCTCAAATCTAAGGCGAGGTCCCATTTTCCCAAGAAGAATCTCCAAAAATGTTTTAAGGGCAATGTGACTTTAAAAGCTTTTTGAACTATAGATGAATCAGTCAAATGTCTCCTTGGGGTAATCAGGTTATTTGTTTACTCGTGTTTAAAATGACACCTATGGAGTATTGATTTAAAATCATTGCTTTTTCACTCCCATTGTCTGTGACACTGTTTTTTCCAAACTCTTTGCAGGTGCCTCGGACATCAGATTCTGACCCTGACCCTCCTCCTCCAGATGCTTTCTGAATCATCACAGTGTCAGGCAGGGCTTCTAACATCTCCATTGCCCCTGCGAGTATCTGAGATACAGCACTTTTGAATCCACATAAGATGCCAGTGTCGGAATTTTTATCCCAAGTCCCCATTCCTATTCATACTACATCAAACAGCCTTCCTCTTTTCATTTATTCTGTAGGCCACCATCTCCACTCTCAATGTCTTGCTTTTTTTTTTTAAATAAATTTATTTTTAATTGGAGGATAACGGATAATGGCTTTACAATATTGTGTTGGTTTCTGCCATACAACAACATGAATCAGCCAAAGGTATACGTATGTCTGGGCTTCCCTGGTGGCTCAGACGGTAAAGAATCTGCCTGCAATGCAGAAGACCCAGGTTTGATCCCTGGATGTGGAAGATCCCCTAGAGAAGGGAAGGGCTACCCACTCCATTATTCTTGCCTGGAGAAATCCATGGACAGAGAGTCCATGGAGTTGCAATGAATTGGACACGACTGAGTGACTAACAGTATACAAGTGTCTCCTCCCTCTTGAGCCTTCCTCCCACCTCCCACCCCACCCCACCCCTCTTGGTTGTCTCAGAGCACTGGGTTTGAGCTCCCTGAGTCATACAACAAATGCCCGCTGCTATCTATTTTACATATGGTAGCGCATAAGTTTCAGTGTTACTCTCCCAATTCATCCCTCCCTCTCTTTCGCCCATTGTGTCCACAAGTCTGTTCTCTATGTCATGTCTCTATTGCTGCCCTGCAAATAGGTTCATCAGTACCATCTTTCTAGATTCTATACCCATGTGTTAACATATGGTATTTGTTTTTCTCTTTCTGACTTACTTCATTTGCTTTTTAAATTGATTTTCAAAGGTTTGTTTACAAGTAAGTAAAATCAGAACTTACATTAGGACAACTGCAATATTTTATGAATTATTTTGAATAATATTATTGAAATAATTATTAATCAAAAAAGTATGAAAATAAGAAATGAGAAGAATGAGAATATGCTAATTTTTTTTATAACCATTGAAACACGAATAAAAGTTCAACTTCCCCTTGACCACCTCTGAACTTCTCAAGTGTCCTCAGAGTGGGTTGTAGACAGATACCAAAATTTCATCTTCCCCAACTGCTGGGGAGATAGATCATCAGAAGGGATGTAAACAGAGAAACCAACACGTAGGCTGTAAACTAAGGAATGTTCCAGAAGCTGCCGGGTGTTTCTGGCAGTTTCAGTGTGGATGGGCCGGGCAGCAGCCCTAAGGGAGGACTCAGCCAGCCAGGCCCTGGGAGATGCACTTTAATCCCATCAATGCCGCCCACTCGGGAGCAGGCGCCCACAGCAGTGCAGATTCCGAGCCAGACGGGCGCAGATGGCCCTGCTGGGAGGACAGGCCTGTGGACTTGTAATGAGGACAGCTGCCTCCAGGAGCCTGGAAGACCCTGCTGGGCTAATTCGTGGCTGCTCCGCCAAGGGGACAGGGGGTTGGCTGAATGACCATGCCTCCAGCTGGGGCATCTTCTCCTGGGTCTCTGAACAGGTAGGATCAAACCAGAGTGAATATCAGCTTTTTACTCCTTCCTTCCCTAAGGCCTGAGGTACATGGACTGCAGTCTCTCCAGGAGGCAGGTGGTGTGAGCCGGGGAGGATGATACACCTACTTCCACAAACCCCAGGAAGCCTAGGTCACTCATGACAGAGACTTAGAGCTGATGCTTTCTGCCAAAACACATCCATGGCAAGGGATGGGAGAGTGAAGTGTTTCTAATTCCCAACCAGGTTTGTGAAAGGGCTGACAGTCCTCAAAAGAGACTGCTCTGATATCAGGAAAGATTGCATGAAGAGCAGAACAGGATTATTAAATTCAACACTGCCATGCCAGGAGAAGGGCAGATAATGTAGAAAATCGGATTAGGGAGGGAGAAGGTAAATTTGAAAAATTCTTCTTGAACTCGGAGGAAATGATGAAGATATAAAAATGAGGGTAGAAAAGAGAAATGGAAAATAAATCAGTATTGCAAAGGGGTCAATGCTTCACACATTAATTTCAAAATTTAACGCAATTCTAATTAAAGTTCCAAGGGATATTTTTTGGAATTGGATAAAATTACAGGCATTCTTCTGGAAGAATAAATGAGTTGGAAAAGCTAAAAAGGACGGTTGCTAGCAGTGATTGTAGTGAAGGACAACGGGCAGCTATGAAAACATTATACAGCCAAAATAATTAAAACTGAGAGATTAGCGCAAGAAAAGTTAGGTTTGATGAAACAAAACATAAACTCCAGAAACTGGCCCTTGTGTTTAGCATGTCATAAACGTGGCATTTCAAATCAGAGGCACAAGGATGGGTTGTTTACTAAATCACATTGTGAGAACTGTGAACTGTTTGAGATCATTTCATAACAAACACCCAGATGAATCCTGTTAGGTGAAAATTACTGCATATGAACAGGTAACTCGAGACAACTAGGAAAATATCTGATCTCAGGATGAAGAAGGGCATTCTGGGAAGAAGTAAAGGAGGAAGGCTTCCCTGGTGGTCTAGTGGTAAAGAATCCTCCTGCCAATGCAGGGACCACAGGTTGCATATCTGGTCCAGGATGATCCTACATGCTGTGGAGCAACTAAGCCTGTGTGCCACAACTACTGAGCCCAAGAGCCCCGGAGCCACAACCACTGAAGCCTGCGTGCTGCCTCTACTGAAGCCTGCTCACCCTAGGGCTTGTGCTCCGCAATAAGAAAGGCCATTGAAATGAGAAGCCTGCTCACTGCAACTAGAAAGTAGTTCTAGCTCACGGAAACTAGAGAAAAGCCCACACAACCAAAAATAAATAACCTTTATATAAAAACAGAAAGTAAAGGAGGAGATCGTAAATTAAAAATTAAACATTCTGTACATAAAAAATCTGAAATACGATTAAGGTGTCAATGATATCTTAAACATCATAGTTTAAATATTTGTGGTATTAATATACATGTCAGACCTCAGGCTACTACCCATAGAGAATATAATTGCATAAGAGACAACAGATGGGCAAGCATCCAGAAAAGACGAAAACTCTGATTTGAAAAGATGCATGTACCCCTGTGTTTGTAGAGGCACGACTCACACTCCTTCAGGAGAGCTTGTCTGTGGGGAACACTCCAGCACTAGGAGTCTCAGAAAATACAGCTCTTCTCTAAGGTCTCTGAAAAAACATGACTTGAAAACATTTTCTAGCCAGTCACGCGATAAACAGCTATTAAAAACTTTCAGAATGAGGGTATTAAAATACTGGCAGTAAAAGTAATTTAGTATGATAGGTAATATTAACTTCAAATAACTGTCACAGGAACGAAACCTCTAGAGCCCAGTTTCTCAAGCTCAGTACTATTGGCCTTTGGGGTTTGGGTAACTCTCTGCTGTGGGCTCTGTCCTGGGCACCAGACAAGGCTGAACAACATCCCTGGTCTCTACTACTGGATGTCAGGAGCGACTGGACAATCTGAACTGTCTGTAGGCATTGCTGACTGTCCCCTCGGGGCCCACATCACCTCTCCTTCTGTTGGCAGGAACAATTGCTCTAAAGCTAAATTATAAAATGTCCATCATTCGGTGAGGGGTGGGGTGGATTTTAGCTAAGCCTAACCCCCTGCCCCTCATCAGCATCAATTTAAATTGGAAGGTAGCCAAGTAGAGAGGAAGTAATAGCGTGCAGAAATCTGTTATCTGCCTCAGGAATGATTTAATAAATATGAGTTAGCTGTAGACTTTTTATAATTAGATATTTTTGTTTGTTTGTTTGTTTGGCCATGAAGTATGTACGATCTTAGTTCCTCCACTAAGGATCGAACTGCTACCCCCTGTATTGTAAGTGTGGAGTCTTAACCACTGGACTGCCAGGGAAGTCCGATATGTTATAATTAGGGTAAAATGGATCTATATATTGAAAAATTTTTACAGTAATCATGAGGAGAATAAAGATGGATTGTAGCTTTTAAAGCACAAGAGGAAGAATAAGGAATAATACAAATAAAACCCATAAAATTAAAAATGGAAAAAAAGGAGCTAGTCTAAAAGTCATAAGAACAAATGTATTCATTCTAACAATAAAAATGCCTTAGAGTGCTTTACTAAAAGAAAAGTACTTTCAGTTGAGACTGAAACCCCCAATTGAATAATATGTTATTTAAAAAAATTACCTAAAAAAGAAATTGACTCAGGCAAAAAATAAAGAGATTAGCAAAGACAAATCTGGTTCATGTACTCATATGAGCAAGGGTGGTGATAAATTAATATTGGACAAAGCAGACTTGAGGGCAAAAAGCAGTGAATGATATGACTTTCTATTGTGAAGACATTATGTTCACAGTGATGATAAAAGAACGATAAGCATGAGTCAAACACTATGTCAAAGTACATAGTCCACTCTTGCCATTTGACACGTGTGATAGACTAAATGTTTGTCTCCCCTCCAAATTCATATGCAGAAATCCTAACCCTCGGTGTGGTGTTTGGAGGGGGGAGCTTTGGGAGGTGCTTGGGTTATGAGGGTGGGGCCACTGGGAATGGCATTAGTGCCCACAGGGTTTTAGGGTCTTTTGCTCTCTTGGCGAGTAAGGACACAGAAGACAGTCATCTATGAAAGAGGAAGCTGACCCTCAAGAGACTGACTTGTGTGGCACCATGATCTCAGACTTTCCATTCTCCCAAATTGTGGGAAATAAATGTCTGTGATTGTTGATCGGGTATATCTCAATACAAAATAAAAAAGTTTAATAAATAAATAAATAAAAGTAAATTGAGACTAAAAGAAAGAAAAAAAAAAGAAAGAAATGTCTGTTGTTTAAGACACCCAGTCTATGGTATTTCTGTTATAGCAGCCCCAGCTGATGAAGCACCATGAAAAGGGGAAGCTCCAGGGAGCCACCAGTCTGGGAAAGAGGGACTCATGGGTGGACTCGAACCCAGCCCACAGGCTGAAGCAGCCAGCCGCCCCCCTCAGGCTCACTGCCAGCTAGCACTGGAGAGAGGGTGGCCCTGGGTCTGCCCTCTCCTGACAAATCCGTTTCCAGCTGTCCAGAGGATGCTCTCTCACTGAACAGTCTCCCTGTCCTCTCTTCCCAGAAAGACAACCACAGCACCTGCCACACACCAGTGTCTTCCTGGTGATTTCCACCCTCTTCTTAAGTCTCAGGGGAGTCGATGAACTAGTCTCCCAAATCCCATCTCTTCTCACTTCCTTCTCCAAAGTAAATCACAGCTCTCTGCCATGGCTTCCAAGATCCCAGGTCTCTACTAGACACTCAGTCCCCTGTCATCCTTTGCTCCCTCTACTCCTGCCAGCCTGGCTTTTCCTATGTCTCTAATATAAACAGATCTTTTTAACTTTGAACTTGACTGTCCCATTGTGTACAACACTCAGCATGTAGTCTGCAACTCTGCGTGTTCACTAAATTCTCTGCTCAAATGCCAATGCTTACTTAATGTAGCTTGTGTGTGTGTTAGTCGCTTGGTCATTTTTGACTCTTTCTGACCCCATGGACTGTAGCCTGTCAGGCTTATCTGTCCATAGAATTCTCCAGGCAAGAATACTGGAATGGGTTGCCATTCCTTTCTACAGGGGATCTTCCTGATCCAGAGATTGAGCCCAGGTCTCCTGCATTGCAGGCAGATTCTTTATCATCTGAGCTACCAGGGACATATGCAATTGTAATTAAATTTCACTGTCATGAAGACATTGATCCTCTAAAATACTCTTAAAAATAAATAAACAAATATAAAGGGGCCACTTCAAGTATCATTTAAGCTAAGGTCATTCTCTCAGTATATTACTGCATGATCTGCAGCAACATATATTTTACTCTCATGCAGCATCTTTGGGCCAATGAATGGAGCTTTTTGAAACACATGTGAACGCATTAGGAGCTGTCACCAATGGGCCTGCTGGCTACTATTTAAAGTAGAAGTGAATTCACCGAAACTATTAGGGTTGAGGTGATTTTGCGTTTGTGTGGTAGTTTGCACAATTGTACTCATCTCACGCGCTAGTAAAGTAATGCTCAAAATTCTCCAAGCCAGGCTTCAACAGTGTGTGAACCATGAACTTGCAGATATTCAAATTGGTTTTAGAAAAGGCAGAGGAACCAGAGATCAAATTGCCAACATCCGTTGGATTATCGAAAAAGCAAGAGAGTTCCAGAAAAACATCTGTTTCTGCTTTATTGACTATACCAAAGCCTTTGACTGTGTGGATCACCACAAACTCTGGAAAATTCTTAAAGAGATGGGAATACCAGACCACCTGACCTGCCTCTTGAGAAATTTGTATGCAGGTCAGGAAGCAACTGGACATGGAACAACAGACTGGTTCCAGATAGGAAAAGGAGTACGTCAAGGCTGTATATTGTCACCCTGATTATTTAACTTATATACAGAGTACATCATGAGAAACGCTGGGCTGGATGAAGCACAAGCTGGAATCAAGATTGCCAGGAGAAATATCAGTAACCTCAGGTATGCAGACGACACCACCCTTATGGCAGAAAGCGAAGAAGAACTAAAGAGTCTCTTGATGAATGTGAAAGAGAAGAGTGAAAAAGTTGGCTTAAAGCTCAACATTCAGAAAACTAAGATCATGGCATCTGGTCCCATCACTTCATGGGAAATAGATGGGGAAACAGTGGAAACAGTGACAGACTTAATTTTGGGGGGCTCCCAAATCACTGCAGATGGTGACTGTGGCCATGAAATTAAAAGATGTTTACTCCTTGGAAGAAAAGTTATGACCAACCTAGACAGCATATTAAAAAGCAGAGACATTACTTTGCCAACAAAGGTCTATCTAGTCAAGGCTATGGTTTTTCCAGTAGTCATGTATCGATGTGAGAGTTGGACTATAAAGAAAGCTGATCACCGAAGAATTGATGCTTTTGAACTGTGGTGTTGGAGAAGACTCTTGAGAGTCCCTTGCACTGCAAGGAGCTCCAACCAGTCCATCCTAAAGGAAATCAGTCCTGAGTGTTCACTGGAAGGACTGATGTTGAAGCTGAAACTCCAATACTTTGGCCACCTGATGCGAAGAACTGATTCACTGGAAAAGACCCTGATGCTGGGAAAGATTGAAGGCAGGAGAAGGGGATGACAGAGGATGAGATGGTTGGATGGCATCACCGGCTCAATGGACATGAGTTAGAGTAAACTCTGGGAGTTGGTGATGGACAGGGAGGCCTGGTGTGCTGCAGTCCATGGGGTCACAAAGAGACGGACATGACTGAGCGACTGAACTGACTGACAGGCTGATTTTGCATAACGAAATCCCTCCCACACTTTCTCCTTCTGATTAGAAAAATTATGATAATAAATTTAAAAATATGCAACACAAAACACGCCAGAAATACAATAAGACCCACTTTCAAAGCAATGATTTGAGCTCAGGAGTTCTTTTTCCCTCCCTAAAAAAAATTCTATTGAAATAACCAAAGGAATGTAAATATAAAATTAAGTATGCAACAGAGCTGAAAACCCAGAAGGACAAACTTGACAGGCCAGGTCGGAAGAATTTCTGGGAGACAGAAAACAGATGGCATCAAGGTGAGCCCAGGTGAAGGGTGATGGGGCACATATGGTTTGTCTGCCTCAAAGGTGGGGTGCCAACAAAGTGTCACATCTAGAGGCCTTTGAATTTATTCTCTATCTTTAAAAATTGGTAATTTTTTTGTACTTTTAGATAAAAATGAGCCTATGATTTAGGTTTCATGATTTCTGTGAATCAGAGATCTGCCCTGTCTTGCTCTGGGATGTTGGGAGTCTGGTGTGAGATGCAGCAGACCCTGGTGCTGTCCTGCTCATTGCCCCCGGCACTAACCCTCCTCACACTGTGTCTCTGCCCCAAGGAAATTGCCTGCTTTGTTCACGCAGCCTTGCTGCTTTGCACTGACAGGTGCATTTCTGCCCAGCAGGCATCAGGGGCAGGAGCCATGAATCGGACAGATAACAGATCCCGGGCCGGGGGTCGGGGGGGTGCACTCTGGAGAGACTCTGAGTCCTGCACCCTGGAAACTGCACAGCTTTGCCCTGGGGCTCGACATCCTTGGAACAAGCACCTCTCGGATTCTCTGCGATCATTTTATCTCACTTAGGGAGGGGCAGGCATGCAGGTCACACTGGTTATGGATCTGAATACATTTCACGTTTTATTTATGAAAACAAGGCAGGTAACAGGAACACCATGGACATATGTCTATAAAAGCAGCAGCTTGAAAAAAGACACCTACCTGAGCATAAAGAGCAAACCAGCCTTTCTCGGTGGGTGGTGGGGCTTTCAGGGCTCTGGAGCCAGATGGCCAGGTTGGCACCCAGGCTCTGCCCTGCTCTCCTTGCTTGTGAAAGTTTAGTGATAATAACTGCAAGGGTTGTCTGGGATTAAATGAGTTAACACATGTAAAGCATTTCAAACAACATCTGGTACACACTGCTGTTGTTTAGTCACTAAGTCATGTCCCACTCTTTGTGACCCCATGGACTGCAGGCCACCAGGCTCCTCTATCCACGGGATTTCCCAGGCAAGAATACTGAAGTGGGTGGCCATTTCCCCCTCTAGGAGGTCTTCCAGACCCAGGGATCGAACCCACTTCTCCTGCCTTGGCAGTTGGATTCTTTACCACTGAGTCACCTGAGGAGTCCTCTGGAACACATTAAGCTCTCCATAAATGTTACCTGAATATAAGTGTGGACCTCACTGAAACAAATGCAAAAGCAGGGGAGGTCATCCCAATTTTGAATTCATAACCTCAGTGAAATCTGCAGAGTATTTCTATCCAAATGACAAGAACCATTTGCTATAAGAAAAGAATGAACAGGAAAAAGAGAACCTTTTAAAAAATTTGAAACAATTACTGTCCCTGATTTAATTTGGGAATAAAATAGACATTGCTAAAAGCCAAGTTAATAAATAAGTAGATGAAGGAACTCTCTCAGAGAACAGTGCAAAGAGAGAGAAAGAAATAAAGTAGGTGTAAGAGACATGGACCCCGAGTATCTCACGTCTGTAACATATCACTGAGAAGGAGAAAACAGAGGCAATCGACTACAGTAAACAAAATATTTTTGATCTCAGAAACTTTGTTTCACAGATTGGTAATTCTCACTGAATGGTAGACAGGATTACTGGAAATAAATCATGCCATGGGAAATTTCTAAAGTTTCAGGGTAAAGATAAACTTATGTAAACTTTTAGACAAAACTTATGCCAAGGAGGGAGAATCAATATGGACCTACATATTCTTAGATTCTAGAATTTTTTCTTTGAAATAGTACATGCTAGGACAAGACAGAATAGGGTTTACAGAATTCAGAGGAAAAGAGATTGTGTACCTTGGATTCATTCAATATGTCAGCAAATTTGGAAAACTCAGCAGTGGCCACAGGACTGGAAAAGGTCAGTTTTCATTCCAATCCCAAGGAAGAGCAACACCAAAGAATGTTCAAACTACTGTATAGTTGTGCTTATTTCCCATGCTAGTAAGGTTATACTCAAAATCTTTCAAGCTGGGCTTTAGCAATACATGAACCGAGAACTTCCAGATGTACAAAATGGGTTTCGAAGAATTAGAGGAATAAGAGATCAAATTGCCAACATTCATTGGATCATGGAGAAAGCAAGGGAGTTCCAAAAAATATCTGTTTCTGCTTCAATGCCTGTGCTAGAGCCTTTGTGTGAGTGCACAGTGCATCTGCACGCAGTCATGTCTGACTCTTTTGTGACCCCGTGGACTGTAGCCTTCCAGGCTCCTCTGTTCATGGGATTCTCCAGGCAAAAATACTAGAGTGGGTTGTTATTTCTACTCCAGGGGATCTTCCTGACTCAGGGATCAAACACACATCCCTGGGGTCTCCCGAGTCTCCTGAATTGGCAGGAGGATTCTTTACCACTGTGCCACCCTGATTGTGTGAATCACAACAAACTGAGGAAAGTTCTTAAAGAGATGGGAGTACTAAACCACCTTATCCACCTTATCTGTCTCCTGAGAAACCTGTATGTGGGTCAAGAAGCAACAGTTGGAAACCAGACCTGGAGCAACTGGCTGGTTCCAGACTGGGAAACAAGTACAACAAAGTTGTATATTGTCACCCCACTTATTTAACTTCTTTCTATGCAGAGGACATCATGTGAAATGCCAGGTTGGATGACTCACACGCTGGAATCAAGATTACTGGGAGAAATATCAACAACCTCTTATATGCAGATGATACCACTTTAATGGCAGAAAGTGAAGAGGAACTAGAGTCTCTTGATGAAGGTGAAAGAGGAGAGTGAAAAAGCTGGCTTGAAACTCAACATTCAAAAAACTAAGATCATGGCATCTGGTCCCATCAATTCATGGCAAATAGAAAAACTGAAAGCTGTGACAGATTTTATTTTCTTAGGCTCCAAAATCACTGTGGACAGTGACTGCAGCCATGAAATTAAAAGACGTTTACTCCTTGGAAAGAAAGCTATGATAAACCTAGACAGTGTATTAAAAAGCAGAGACATCACTTTGCTGACAAAAGTCCATACAGTCAAAGCTATGGTTTTTCCGGTAGTCATGTATGGATTTAGGAGTTGGACCATAAAGAAGGCTGAGTGCCAATAAATTGATGCTTTTGAATTATGGTGTTGAAGACTTGAGAGTTCCTGCCTGGGCTGCAAGGAGATCAAAGCAGTCAATCCTAAAAGCAATCAACCCTGAATATTCATTGGAGGGCCTGATGCTGAAGCTGAAGCTCCGATATGATACTTTGGCTACTTGATGCGAAGAGCTGATCATTGGAAAAGACCCTGATGCTGGGAAAGACTGAAGGCAAAAGTAGAAGGGGGTGGTAGAGGATGACATGGTTAGATAGTATCACCGACTCAATGGACATGAATTTGAGCAAACTTTGGGAGAGAGTGGAGGAAAGAGGAGCCTAGCATGCTGCGGTTCATGGGGTTGCAAAGAGCTAGACACGACTTAGCAACTGAAGAACAAAAACCACCCCTAAATTCAACTTGGAACTAAGCTTTGTGTGTGAGGGTAGAAGCAATAAAATTAAAGTTGGTTTTCTAGCAGAAGATTAGAAAGGGAAAAAAAGGAAATAATAGAAAAGTATAATATAGATATGAGTTGCTATGAGAGGAATAAGATGCATGTAAATCAGTGATCATCATAAATATGAACAATTTAGATACCTAATAAAAGACAAGTTTGTCCCCTGAATAAAACAAAGAGGAAGCCAGTTATATACTCTCAGCAATAGACACATCTATATGAGAAAATCTGAAAACAGATGATGAAAGATTTGCCAAACAAATGCAAAATGATCACCTTCTCAAAAAACAGAGCTGGTGATGTTAATATCAGGAGACCAGAAACTATGTGAAAAGGACTAAAAGGGGTGAGAGGAAATATTTCATATCATTAAAAGGAACCCTGAAGCTACAAGCAATCAAAAACCCTGAAGCTACAGCAATCAAAAACTTTTACACATTCATCACAGCTTTGGGATTGAAAATCAACATTCCTAGCAATAAAAGGAAGGGTCACCTGGACCTCAGTTACAGTGGAGACTTTACATACTTTCTTCAAAAACCAGCAATCTAGGAAGAGCCAAAAACCATAAGGATACAGAGGACTTATGTATCACAAGGAACACATCAGATTTTATTATGCTATTATATTTTATTATGTGGAAAACTGCAATTGTCAAGGAATTACTGCACATTTTCTTCAACTATCACTTTCAAAATAATTGTAGGCTATGGAGAAGGGAATAATGATGGAAGATCACTTTACAAAGTCTGTGAGATGAATCCAAATCTTGATACAAAGGAAAACAGTTTAATAAAGTATATATATAGATAGGAAATATACACCTTTTACTGCAAATAAAATAATAAATAAAACAAAATAGCACTAGCTCAAAAAACAAAAGCAATAATTTCAAGAGAAATAAGGAAATATTAAGATAAAATAATAATATAAAACATTACCAAGATAAAAACAGAAACCAAATCCTTCCCCTCTGAGAGTTGTATTGGTAAATAAACCCAAGCTTTGGTTTTCTGAAAAGGCTAATGTAATTGGACAAACCTTTTGAAAGTATAATAAAAAAGAAAATGAAAGATAAAAAGTAGCAATACAGTACATTAGAAATAAAAGCATATAATTATAGCTACTAAAGGGATTTTTAAATGATAAAATACTTTACACAGGTTTACAGCAACAAATTTTATAATTGAGATGAATAAGTACTCTTCAAGAAATATATAAATTACCAAAATGGGCTCAGGAAGTGGTAGAAAGTCTGAATAGGCAATACGCATTTAAAAAGAAGCAGAAAAGTTGTCAAAGATACATTTCTAAAGACTGTCAAGAATAACCTTGTTTTAAAATGAGTTACATTGAATTTCAAGGAGCATGTTGTTCTTTTGTTAAGAAGCATTACCAAACAGAAAGCTTCCAGTTCATTTTATAGACTTAACAGTTCTTAAGAAAAAGATTGACGAAAAGGGAAACCACAGACAAATACCTTTTAGGAATATACAGATTTCAAAAATTATAAATAAAATATCAATAAATTAAATCTAGAGCATAATAAACATCACATCTCATGACAAAGTAAAATTTAATCTAGCAATTTGGGTTTGCTTTTATATTTAGGAAATCTGCCAATATAATATACTTTATTAAATTAATTGTTTAAAGGAAAAACAAACATTGTAATAATATAGATAAATATTTCAAGTATATTTGATATATTTGATAAGGTTCAAAGGATATAAGGTTCAAAGTATATAAGGGCTTTCCTAGTAGTTCAGTTGGTAAAGAATCTGCCTGCAATGCAGGAGACCCAGGTTCAATTCCTGGGTCGGGAAGATCCACTGGAGAAGGAAATGGCAACCCACTCCAGTATTCTTGCCTGGACAATCCCATGGACAGAGGAGCCTGGCAGGCTACAGTCCATGGGGTCGCAAGAGTGGGACACGACTTAGCGACTAAACCACCACCAAAGGATATAAAAAAACAAAACGGAGGCACTCTCATTAAAATCATGAACAACACAGGGATGTCCCTACTGACAGTTTTTGTTCATTTCTCTGGAGGTTGTAACCACGATGTCAAGAAAAACGTATGAGATATAAATATTACAAAAGATATGTCAAATGATCATTATCTATATACTTCATCTGAGTTTCTTCCTAGAAAATTCAAGAGAACCATCTCACAGACTATCATAATAAGCTTCAACAAACTGGAGAAAGTTGACATTTAGGGACTTCATAGCTTTCCTGCACACTAACTATGGTCTTTGAGAAAAGATAGTAAAAAGAAACTATTCATACTAGTAATCCAAATGATAAAAGCCCTGGGAATAAAGGAAGTATGTAAAAACTAAGCACAGAAAACTATGACATTTTACTGAAGAACCCATAAAAAGATGTAAATAAATTGGGAAACATAGTATGATCTTGAAGGGGAAGACCCAATATTTTAAGGGTATGAATTTTAACTTTTCCCAGTAATGAGAATGAAAGTGAAGTCGCTCAGTCGTGTCCGACTTTTTGCGACCCTGTGGACTGTAGCCTCCCAGGCCCCTCTCTCCATGGGACTCTCCAGGCAAGAATACTGGAGTGGGTTGATAAGCTTAATGTCCTGGTTCTTCTAGCCTGAAGGGGAAGAAACTGATAACTGATATGGTGGAGGAAGGTTGGGGGAGGGCAAAGAACCCCTCTTGGTTAGCGCCTTTCACATGCCACTCACTTGCCATCTCACCCACATTCTGCAGGTGAAGACACTCAGGCCAGAGAGATGAGCACTTCCTGTGAGGCACACAGAAGCTAGGAAGCAGAGCTGGGGTCCAACACGGGCTCCTTTAGCTGAAATGCCCTTGTTTTGAAAGCACCCACCTGCCTCTCTGGGATTCCTTTGGGAGAGGAGGGGTCTACACAGGTGGGTTTTGTGCCCCCTATGTGACTCGTATGCTCACACAGGACCCTGCCCGTGGCTTAATTGGTTCTGTGTCACTATCATTGTAATTCTTAATAATTTTTGAATAAGAGACCCTGGAAAGTGTGTGGCTTGTCCTAGGTCTGGGCTTCCTAGGTGGCACTTTGTGTGCTTAGTCACTCAGTCATGTCCGACTCTTTGGGAACCCATGGACTGTGGGCTCCTCTGTCCACAGAGATTCTACAGGCAAGAACACCAGTGAGTTGCCACTCACTCATGGCAACGAGTCCCCCACCCAGGGATCAAAGCCAGGTCTCCCGCATTGCAGGCAGATTCTTTACCATCTGAGTCACCAGGAAAGCCCATCAATACTGGGGTGGGTAGCCTATCCCTTCTCCAGGGGATCTTCCTGACCATGGAGCCAAACCCAGGTCTCCTGCATTGCAGGTGGATTCTTTACCATCTGAGCTACCAGGGAAGCCCAGGTGGTGCTAGTGGTAAAGAATCTGCCTGCCAATGCAGGAGACATGGGTTCCATCCCTGGGTTGAAAGATCCCCTGGAGGAAGGAATGGCTACCCACTCGAGTATTCTTGCTGGAAAATCCCATGGACAGAGGAGCCTGGCAGGCTACAGTCCATGGGGTCACAAAGGGTTGGACAGGACTGAAGTGACTTAGCACGCATGCACACAGTCCTGGGTCTATGCAGAAAAGGCTGTGGGACCAGACATCCCTAACTGCAGAGAGCTCTGGGCCAGTCTCTTCCACCGAGTGTCTGTGTTTGCACCGTAGGAGACTGGATGAAAGGTCCAGGCCTTTGGAGCATCTCGTTTCCAGACCTGAACATTGAGGGGGACCTCCCGTGGATAGAGCACACTGATGGAGACAGACGGTAGGGTTCAGCCTGGGAAGACCTGGTACTGGCAGAGCTTTAGCGTGACTGACAAGTGCTGGAGACCAAAGGTAGGGGACACAGGAGCCCTTGTGAATGCTATGGGTGGGTGGAGGACCCTCATCAAGAACCCAAGCTGCTTTCAGCCTCCAGAACCATGAAAAAGAAGTGTCTGTTGGTTAACCCACCGAGTCTGGTATTTTATTACAGCAGCCTGTGCTAATCAAGACAAAAGATAAACTTTTAAAAAATACGTATTGATTTATAAATAAATAAAAGGGTTCCTTTTTTAATAGTAAAAGTATTTTTAAATTGTTACTATTTCAGTACTTTTTAAAAAAATTAATAAACTTTATTCTTTGGAGAGGTTTTAGGTCCTGGCAAACAGAGTGGGAAGTACAGAGGGTTCCATGTATCCCCACTCCCACCATACACATGTACAACTTCTCCAGCTATTGACAACTGGCAGAACATTTCTTATAATCAGGGTGTTACTTTTTAAGAGAGGGTCATATAGACCCTCTAATATGCATCTATTACCTCTTATATTGTTGTTCATTCACTAGTTGAGCCTGACTCGTGACCCTCTTTGCCAGCCTCCTCTGTCCTCCACTCTCTCCTGGAATTTGCTCAAATTCACATCCACCAAGTCAGTGATGTTATCTAACCATCTCATTTTCTGCTGTCCCCTTCTTCTTTTGCCTTCAATATTTCCCAGCATCAGGGTCTTGTACTTCTTGTACACAAAATTAATTAGGCTCATTTTAGGTATACAAATTTAGGTTTCAAAAAGACCAACACCACCACCCATTTTGCTCTTCAACCTAAATATTGATGAAGCCAACCAGCTCATAAGATCAAGCAAAGTAGAAAGGCAATAGCACTGCCTAAATTTATCTTCAAAATGGTGAGGAATCTGATCACTGTTTGTTCAGCACTGCCTGGGACTCTGCTGCTGTTCTTCTGTTGCATGAAATGAGACGTCTTCTAGGCACAAGGTGTTCTGTAGAAACATGTGCATATTTTCCTTTCACAGACGGAAATAACCCTTCTATGATTCAGTAGCACAGCCCAAGAGCCCAGATTTTTATTTCTTGTAGCCTTTTAGGACAGCTTCCTGCATTCTTCTACGACTGCTAACTATAATCTGATTTAGAGTAAAGCTGGGTGTGTTGGTTTGCTAGGGTTGCTTCCCAGGTGGCTCAGTAATAAAGAATCCACCTGCCAATGCAGGAGACACAAGAGACACAGGTTTGATCCCTGGATCGGGAAGATCCCCTGAAGTAGAAAATGGCAACCCACTTCAGTATTCTTGCCTGGAAAATCCTGTGGACAGAGGAGCTTGGCAGGTTACAGTCCATGGGGTCGCAAAGAGTTGGACATGACTGAGCATGCATGCACATATGCTGTAACAAAATACCATAGATTGGGATGTCTTAATAACAGAATTTAATTTCCTGAAGTTCTGGAGGTCAGAAGTCTGAGGTCAGGGTGGCGGCACAGTTGGTTTCTTCTGAGGTCTTCCTCTTTGGTTCGTAGATGGCTGTTCGGAGATTCCTTCTACGTAGTCTTATATCTGGGTGTGTCTGTGTCCTAATAGCCTCCATTTGTAAGGACACTAGTCATATGGGAGTAGGGCCCATCCCAATGACCTCATTTTAACTTAAGTATAACTTTAAAGACCTTATCTTTAAATAGAGTTATATTCAGATATACTGGAGTTAGCACTGCTTCATTAGATCCTGCTGTTGTTGTTTAAGTCACTAGGTTGTATAGGACTCTGTGGCCCCATGGACTGTAGTCCGCCAGGCTCCTCTGTCCATGGGATTTCCCAGGCAAGAATACTGGAGTGGGTTGTCATTTCCTTCTCCAGGAGATCTTCCTGACCCAAGGAGTGGAACCTGGGTTAACTGCATTATGGGCAGATTCTTTACCAAGGAACCATTAGATTTTGGCAGGACACAGTTTAGTCCATAACACAGGCACATGTTGTGGCCTGTATTGGGGAGAGTGGAGGGTGGTGGAGAGGCTGCTGAGCCTCTCCAGGTTTCCCTAGGCCTCCCTAAGCCTTCCAGCTCTCCCCGCAGGGTGTCTTGAGGAACATTGGGCAGCCACGGACAGGAATTTTACCTACAAGGAGCTGTGGGTTTGGTGCCTGGCTACCATGAAACATGGCTTCCCTTGTGGCTCAGCTGGTTAAGAATCCACCCGCAATGTGGGAGACCTGGGTTTGATCCCTGGGTTGGGAAGATCCCCTGGAGCAGGGAAAGGCTACCCACTCCAGTGTTCTGGCCTAGAGAATTCCATGGACTGTATAGTCCATGGGGTCACAAAGAGTCCAACATGACTGAGTGACTTTCACTTTCACTTTACCATGGAACAGCACCAAATATGGCTGCTAGTGGCACTGCTGCTCCTGAAGCTCCTGGTTCTTGGAGAACTGAGGTCCTCTTGCTCTGGTGAAGGGAGTGGCTACCCACTCCAGTATTCTTGCCAGGAGAATCCCATGGATAGAGGAGCCTGGTGGGCTACAGTCCACGGGGTGGCTAAGAGTTGGACATGACTGAGTGACCAACACTTTCACTCTTTCATTTCCAGTAAGTATGGAGATTTCTAAGCCACTTGTTAAAAAATATCCACCCACATTTGCTTCTATGCCTGAGGAGCAAATCACAGTGGACACAAAAGGATAACCCTCCTCCTTCTTGGCCTGTTACTTCTTCAGGGTCATTTGTATCACAGGAGTCCACTTCAACATGTGCAAGCACACGTGAACACACACATACACACACTCTCTCTGACATAAATATATTACCAAGTGTAAAATAGATAGCTAGTGGGAAGCTGCTGTATAGCCCAGGGAGCTCAGCTCAGGTGCTCTGTGGAGTGGTAGGGGAGGGCGGTCCAAGAGGGAGGGGATATATGTATATGTAAAGCTGATTCACTTTGTCCTACAAGAGAAACTAACACAGCATTGTAAAGCAATTATACTGCAATAGAAAAAAACATTCTGAACCTGAAAATCCTTGATATGCCCCTTCATGATCCCCTTTCTGCTGTGGTTTACTCTCCAATTCATCACCTTTTCTTGGCTATCCTTCCAAACACTCCCACACATCATTTGCTATTTTGATTTGCTGACCTTGCCCATTGGACCATGTTATGGTTTTAATTTTGTGCGTCAACTTGGCTACGTTATATTGCTCGGATATTTGGTCAAACACCCGTCTAGATGCTGCTGTGAGAGTATATTTTAAATGTGATTCACACTTAAATCAGTAGACTTTGAGTAAAGCATATTACTCTCCATAATGTGGGTGGGCCTCATCCAATCAGTTGAAAGTTTTAAAAGCAAAGACTGAGGTCTCATGAAGAAGAAGAAATTCTGCCTCCAGTGTGCCTTCAGACTCAAGATTGCACCATCAACTCTTGCTGGAACTTCCAGCCTGCCATCCTGCCCTGCAGATTTAGGACTGGGAGCACCCTGCATCCCCACTGTCACGTGAGCCAGTGCCTTAAGATAAATCTCTGTCTCTTTACACATGCAGACTGTTGGTTCTGTTTCTCTGGAGAACACTGACATATATAGACTATGAACATGACCTCTCCAGCAAGGTGGGGACAAAGGCTGGGAGTGCTAGGAAGTGAGGCCAGGACCAGTCTGCAGTCCAGGAAGTAGAACAGGTGGGCTTAAAGACACTGCAAATTCCTATTGAATTTTTGACAAAACCAGGATTTATATGTTAACATCTGAAATACGGCTGAAGGGTAATATTCAAAGCATTGCAGCAACCGTTACATTTTTCTCCCGTCAAACGCATCTTAGTGGCTTTTCTTTTTTTAAGCCTAAGCTCCGGGAATGGTATTTAGTACATTTCTTATAAAGCATCTGACACATTCTAGGTGTTAAAGAAAAGGTTAATTTCCTTTAAAAAAAAATATTCTGTGCAGAGAGCTTGCTCTCCAGTGCATGGAGGCTGCACCTAATTTTCCCATTTATCTTCAACATTCTTCCTCCTGCCTTTGAAGCTCTTTCATTTAACATTAGCATTTGATTAACCTTTTATTCAAGCGACGTCTGGGTTTTGTTATACACTATTATCCTGCTTCTGGCTTGTTTTTATTTCAGATAATTTTTGAGTAGCCGCATGTGCCAGGTAGTGAGGTCTTATTTTATTGCTAATTTTTGGCAGCGGGGCTCTAGGAAGCACGGTTCCCTCATTATGCAAAGCTTGTTCATGATGGAGAAAACAGGAACAATGGAGTGGAGATATTTTTTGGAACAAAGTCTTGACCATCTTTGCTTATATGTATGCATTTTCTGCAGGCTTTGAAAATTATATTTTCTATCAATTAAAATTTATATAAAATACAATTTAAGTGAAAAGACCAGTGATAAATCTGCAGCTGCTGTCATATGGGAATATTTGCAGCGGTCCCTGTGGGTTCTGGTAGTAAGATTATTTTTCAGGTGTCCTCTGAGGACCCAGTGCTGAGCTTCAGGTGGGTCTGTAATGTGCTTGAGCCTGGATGATGGACACCACGGCCTGACTTATAGATCTGGAAGAAGGAAAATTCCACTCCTAATTCTTTCATTGTAATGATGGGTCATAACTGCCAGGGACCAAAGAGGTCCAGCATTTGCGCCAGGCTTTGGAACTTCCCCAAAGTGTTGGTATGGAAAGGTTACTCATCTCATGGGGTTACCCTGTCCACTCTTTCTGAAGGGGGAGCTCAGAACACAGTCTCCTCAAGAATTCAGCGCTGTGGACAGACTTAGAGCTTGCGTGAGCCTGCTCTTTCGCACGAGGAAATGACAGGGAAAAGGCAGAGGATGTGATTCCTGGAAGGAAGAGTCAAATAGCCATGGTAGCAATTAGGAAATGGCTCAGGGAAAATTGAGAAATGCTTTCATGGATAGGATGAAAACCATTGCCAATAAGAGCATGCTGGACCTTATAGTTAGCCAAGTATGAGGGGCAGTCTCAGGAGATTAGGGTCAGTCCTCTTAGCTAAGAAGTAGTCAGAGGCCAAGACTGGTATCACAGAAAACCTGCATGCTATTCTTACTCCTTGATTTGCTGGTTCCACAAACCTCAGTCTCTGTCTAGCAGGAACAATGTTCCCAAAGTGGGAACAATGATACCTCTTGGCTCATCTCACACAGTGCTCAGGGAGATGAAGAGTTCTGTAAACTCCCAAACTCACCGAGATGGTGATGCGGGTGGGGGTAGAGCTAATACTATGGAATGCCCAAGAGAGGTAGGGCTACGTGGCTGCTTCATGGATATTCCGTGAATGTACTATGGATGTGTCATGGATATACATGGATGCTTGCCAAAGATCTAAATACCACCTGAGAACACCAGTGGAGCCATACACATTGGAGATGGGAGATGTGGGTTCCAGCTGTGGAACCAGCAATGGCAAACTGGATCATCTCAGGAAAGTCAGAAAATTTCTCTAAGACTCATTTTGTTCACTTGTGCCCATAAAGAGAGACTTGCATAGAAATAAAGTAGACTAGTAATTTCTCAGCCTGCTGATCCTGGTCTGGGTGTGGCTGCTAATTCAATTTAGGGAGCAGTAGCAGCTGGAAGGTGGTAGTAGTGGTAAAGAACCCACCTGCCAATGCAGGCTAGACATAAGATGCTGGTTTGATCCCTAGGTTGGGAAGATGCCCTGGAGAAGGGAATGACAATCCATTCCAGTATTCTTGCCTGGAGAACTTCATGGACAAAGGAGCCTGGAGGGCTACAGTCCATGGGGTCACACAGAGGCGGACACAACTGAAGCGACTTAGCACAGTATGCACGGCAGCTGGAAGGGATACATCTGAAATCTAATTGCCCTCTGCCTCTTTCTTTAGTTCCTAATTTCCTCTTTCCTCTTTCCAAGATCACTATAGACTTCATTATTCAGCCCAAGAAACTGAAAGCTTAAACATCTGTCAAAAATTGCTTATCCTTAGAATCATACAGTGGTCATCCTCTGGCTTGGTAGAGAAATAGATATTAGGTTTGGTCTCATGCCTAGGTACTCAATGTGAGGCAGTCCACCTCAGTATGTCTTCCTTTGGTCCAGTAGTGACTGTGCTCATTGAACTGGCCAGTTTCTTCTGGAGATTCCAGGGCTGTCTCTGGGTGTAACCATCATGACGGGAGTGGGGTGGTGAAATGAAATCCAAATGCAATCTCCATTTATCCTGCAAATACTAGACATTACTCCCTACCTCCTTGAAAACTCCTTAAGGATTCACTCACTCTAAGCTCCCCTACCTGTGAATATCTTTTTTAAAATTATAGGTCCTCTACAGAGCTTATTCTCCAATTATTCTTTAGTCTCTTTATCTATGTATCTGTATTTCTGTGTCTATCTATACATGCATTCATACACTTTTCTATTGTAGCGTCTTTTCCTTTCCTGTTTGGCTGTAGCGTCTTGAGTGATGTGATCAGGTTCCCATCCAGTTGCTCACTGGGGCAGGACCCACAAAAGACGCTGTTGGCAAGTGGCTGATCAGTTAACAGGGATGACAGAGTCAAAGCCCCCACACTTAGGTTTGATTCCCTAAAGGGGTTCCCTGTTCTAACCATCCTTCAGGCAAGGCCATGAGCAGTGAAGAAAAAATTTCCCTAAGAATAGGGAGAAATAAGTAACCTGGGATGTGAATAATCTTCAAGTCATGGTAGCTTATCTATATCTACAAGACTCAGACTCATTTTCTCCAGCCTATGTGATAAACTGGAAAAAGACAAAAGGTCTTACTTCATTAAAAAAAAAAAACCCCCTGGCATAACACTTTTTTTCATAGCATGTATGCCCTTTCAAAGGAAATATTTCCTCTAATGAGTCTCTTTTGCTGGTCCATTTGTTATTAGACACTTCTTAGAAAAAAAAAAAAAACAACTTTCCTTTAATTAATGTGGCTGTTCTTTAGGCCTCCTTTGGAGATTTTCTTTTTATCCTGAGCTACATAAAAAAGATGAGGCAGAGGTATTATCTGGTGTGCGCTTATCTGCATTTGATACAACAATGGGGTGCGCGTCCCTCTTTCTTTCCTTGAGCAAGCTTGCCATATCCTGGAGATTATATTTGGGCCAAAAGCAAGCAAGCCAAGGAAAGAAATCGATGCTCCATATTTAATGTCACTTAGGAATCAGCACAAATACCACCCTGAGAGCCACTTCCTTTCCGACTCCTTCAAGTCCTTAAGTATTACAGGATGATAGATAGATAGATAAATAGATAATTTTTAAAACCCTTAACTACATTGGAAAATAAGAAAACATTCCCTTCCCTTGGTAGAGCACGTACCATGGGAAATTTCTGAAAGATGAAGCCAGAGTAATAAAGAACATTACAGGGCAGGAGAGCACTGTTACGGGCTGTGCACACAACACTGGGAAGCTCAGAGCTTGAGAACAGATACAGGGATAGGGCAGAATATCCAAGGACAGTATATCCTTGGACAGTATATTCAAGTGGTTTATTTGGGGCATCATAATAACAACAGTCAAGTAGGATCACAGAGAATTCACCTGCAATTCCCAGAGAAAGCCTCCGTCCGTGGGCAGGAACGTATACATGGGAGTCAGGTAAGAGTTGCAGGGCAAGGTTTAAGGTTCAGAGACATTTCAATATTCAAAAAACTAAGATTATGGCATCCAGTCCCATCACTTCATGGCAAATAGATGGGGAAACAATGGAAACAGTGACAGACTTTATTTTTGGGGGCTCCAAAATCACTGTGGATGGTGACTGCAGCCATGAAATTAAAAGACGCTTGCTTCTTCTAAGATAAGCTATGACCAACCTAGAAAGCATATTAAAAAGCAGAGACATTACTTTGCCAACAAAGGTCCATCTAGTCCAAGCTATAGCTTTTCCAGTAGTCATGTATGGATGTGAGAGTTGAACTGTAAAGAAAGCTGAGCACCAAAGAACTGATGCTTTTGAACTGTGGTGTTGGAGAAGACTCTTGAGAGTCCCTTGGACTGCAAAGAGATCCAACCAGTCCTTCCTAAAGCAAATCAATCCTGAATGTTCATTGGAAGGACTGATGCTGAAGCAGCAGCTCCAATACTTTGTCAACCTGATGCGAAGAAGTGACTCCTTGGAAAAGACTCTGATGCTGGGAAAGATTGAAGGCAGGAGGAGAAGGGGATGACAGAGGATGAGATGGTTGGATGGCATCACCGACTTAATGGACATGAGTTTGAGTAAACGCCGGGAGTTGGTGATGCACAGGGAAGCCTGGCATGCTGCAGTCCATGGGGTCTCGAAGAGTCAGACACTACTGAGCAACTGAACTGAACTGAACTGAAGAAAAGCTATTTAAATACCTTGCTTGGCCAACAGACGCAGAAGGCATTGGGATTCACAGCGACCTGCAGGGAGTAGCTGATTTAAAACTGAGTATATGATAAAGACTGTCCAAAGATAAGAAGCCATCCTAGCCATGTTAAGTGGACAGATTAATTAGAACAAAGAGGAACATTCCATACAGTCACTTACATGTCTGGACCAACTGCCCCACCTGGTAGAATAACAAATTAGATGGGAAGTCTTTGAGACATTCTCAGCATCACCGTGGGGATGCAGGTACAGCAAAGGCTGGAACTAGTTGTATAAAAGCACCCAAGTCTGGGATTCTGACCTTACTAAGGTTTTCCTCCAAGGGGACATGTGTGCCTGACTTCCGAGTTCATTGGCTTTCCTTCTGGCCTGCATTCATCATCAGGGCCCGGGGAAGTGTCTAGACAAGAAGGGTGTTCCAGGAGGACGGTCACTGGATGTGGATCTATTGCAGGCTGGGGAGATGTCTAATTCCATTGCACAGTTAGGACAATAAAGATGTTTTCCCCAAAGTCTGCCTAGCAGATGGGTTGTCAACATGGTGGTCAATCAGCTGCAGGGCATCACATACCCTGTTGGACCCAAATCAAGAGGCTTGATGGTGAGCTTCACCAGGGCCACTTCAGATTCAAGTGAAATTGTCTTAAAAGGCTATAAAGAAAGTCTCTGGGGAAGAGAGAGAGAAGGCAAAGGTGGTAGAATATCAGAGTTGACTCCAAGTAATGTTTGCATCACTTGCTAGGTGTGAGCAAGTTAAAGTGCAGTGTGTAGAGAGGAATAATCTGGCCAGATTACTGAGAAGCAAATGAGAAAACAGTTGATTTTGGCAGGAGATACAGGGTATCCCAACTGCTGACTTGGGAGTTTATTATTTGCTATGCCATACTTGCAAATATGCCTATTTGGATGATTAGACAGCCTCACAGGACATGGAGAAGGGCAATTATTTAGGTATATTTTTCACCTTAAATACCTGACACTAAGTGTACTTCCTTATCACCTCCTGAAGGGAGGAATGAATAAATGAAGAATCTTCTGTTTGTCTTAGTTAGATCTAAGATGTTGGAGTATTTCCCCAACCAAAGGATTCTGGAGCAAAGTCATCTACTTATTACATATGCTCCACAACATTCAGATGCGGGTACCCTGTGACTTTCATGACTCATTACTCTATTCCATTGCTCCCGATGCTGGGTGTAGTGGGTGCGGTGTTCAGCCTAATGGACAGCAGTAACAGGTGGTCACTGATGCTGGGGACATCGGAGAACAAGTATCTCAACAGCTGGGAAGTGAGTTCATTGCAAAATGGGATAAAGTTAAATGGGGACAAAAAAGGAAAAAAAGGGGGAAATAAGGACAAGTTGTAATGAGTAAGGCCATCAGCGAACTTCCTCTGGGTGACTCCGAGGGTGAGAGGAAGGCTCTGTCACACTTTCTGAAACACAAAGGACCCACGTCCACTTCCTGTGGGATGAAGCCTAACCCTCAGTCCAGAGTCAAAATACAGCTCTGACCCATTAGTTCTGTTTCTGGCAGCTATCCCAAAGAAGCAATAGCGCGTGTGCACATAGCGGCATGAAACATGTAGTGAAAAGTCTAAAACAAATTTAAAAAAGAAGGAAATCCTGTCATGTGCTACAACATGGGTGATTCTTGAGGACATTATGCTAAGAGAAATAAGCCACTTACAGAAGAACAAAGGCTGCCTGATTCCACTCATAGGAGGCATCTAAAGTAGCCAAACTCGTAGAAGCAGAAAGTCAAATGGTGGTGGTCAGAGGCTTGGGGAAGGGGGAAAGGAGAGTTGCTGTTCTGTGAGAGTTTAAGCCACACAAGATGAAACATTATAGAGATCTGCTTATAGTTACTGGCACTGTACTGCACACCTAAACATTTGTTGATAGGGTTGACTTCATGTGATGGGTTATTTACCACGTACAGAATGTGTCACTGACGTAGCTGAACTGAGAAGCTGGAACTGAAGTGCGTGCCGAGGGAGAGCCAAGAAGATGAAGCTGACTCAGACTGTGGCATCCCAGGAAGATTCCACAATCACAGGCACCAGCTATGTCAATGGTGAGGGGAGGGGTTGAAAGTATGCATGAAGAACAACTGGGGTTACTATTCTGGTTACTGGACCAGAAAGTTTCCATATTGGAGATAACAAACACATAGAGAGTTGGGAATAGGTGTCATAGTAAAAGTGGGGATTCACTAAAATGATCTCATCACTGTACCATAACATTCCCTTCCCACGACCAGACTCCAGAGTGCAAGCAGCAAGATGCTGCTCTCCAGGCTGGGTGTAGACGTATGTCCCTTTGGGAAACTGGTATGATCAAGAGATGGGGCCTGTGGTTCTTTGGGAGTTACTCCTCACCAATGGCTGTGTCTCCATTCAGGCACGTAGAGGTTCAAATCAATTTTTAAAAATGAATGGACAGTTAAAGACAATCAGGCATTTGAAAAAGTAATCTAAAAGTTTAAGCAAATATATACGAACTAAAACCATAAAATAGTGAACTCAGGGGAAAGAGAAAATTCAGGGTGTAGAACAAAAGTTTAAAAGAACTAGGAGGAAAACTCTACAGGGAATAGAAGTCTCATCAATGAAACAAGAGCATGATGCCATACAAAAGGAACAAGGAAGAGATCTTACTTTTAAAACAATATGTATATATATACATGCAACATGGGCTTCCCAGGTGGCACTAGTGGTAAAGAACCTGCCTGCCAATGCAGAAGACGAGGGTTTGATGCCTGGGTCGGGAAGATCCCCTGGAGGAGGAAATGGCAACCCACTCCAGTATTCTTGCCTGAAGATCCCATGGACAGAGGTACTTGTTGGGCTACAGCCCATGGGGTCGCAAAAGAGTCAGACATGACTTAACAACTAAACAACAACAACAAATATATATATATATACATGTTATCTATATGCATACATGCATGCTAATTTGCTTTAGTTACATATACATATGCATACAGACAACATATATGGATATATTTGTTGTTGTTGTTTAGTTAAGTCATATCTGATTCTTTTGAGACCCCACGGACTGTAGCCCACCAGGCTCCTCTGTCCATGAGATTTCCCAGGCAGGAATACTGGAGTGGGTTGGCATTTCCTTCTCCAGGGGGTCTTCCCAACCCAGGGATTGAACCTGCATCTCCTGCATTGGCAGGTGGATTCTTTACCACTGAACCACCAGGGAAGCCCAGATGGATATATGGACACACATAAATCTTCTCAAAAAGTAGAACAAAAAGACAAAGACTATGGAAAGGAAACAAGGAAAAATAATAAAACTATAAAGATTAATCCTATAATTTGCCCAACAGCTAACTGATAGGTCTCCAGAAAACAGAACAGAGAAAGAAATTATTAAAATAATAGTATCATCACCATAACAATATATAACATCAGTAGCAGTAATAATCTCACAACATCTCACTCTATCACAGGTCTGTCCCTCAGTCATTCAGTTATCAAACTGACTGTCAAGGTATCCTGGTGCTTATGTTTAAGTAATTTTTGTTTTATTTAATAAGGCCCCAAATCACATGAGTAGTGATGCTGGAAATTTGAATATGCCAAGGAGAAGCCACGAAGTGCTTCCTTTAAGTGAAAAGATGAAAGCTATATACTTAATAAGGAAACAAAAAAATCATATGCAGTTGCCAGGATTTCCAGTAAGAACAAATCTTCTATCTATGAAACTGTGAAGAAAAAAAAAATTTGTGCTAGTTTTGCTGTGGCACCTCAAATTATAAAGGTTATGCCCAGAGTGACTGATAAGAGCTTTGTTAAGATAGAAAAGGCATTGAATTTGTACAGTAAGATCTTTTGAGTAAAATAGAGAAGAGAGGCCACTTAACTTTTATTAAAGTATATTGTTATAATTGTTCTATTATTATTGTTAATTTACTGTGCCTAATAAATTTTATCATAGGTATGTATGTATAGGAAAAAACAGTATCTGTAGGATTTGGTACTATCTGTGGTTTCTGGCATCTACTAAGGATCTTGGAATGTATTCCCCAGGTGTAATGGGAACTGTGGTAGTCAAAAATTGGAATACAAACGTGTGTGTGTGTGTGCTGAATCTGAAGAAGTTAAATTCTCATCCTCCATAGAAGAAAGCTAATAGACTGTATCTGAGATGAAATAGCACATTCCAGCTTACATATATTATTTTAAAATATGGAGTTAACACAGGAACAGCTAAGCATTGATGAATAATGCCTCTGAGGGACTGAGACTTGGTAGAGGTGGGGCAAAAGATTGCCATCGATAATGTTAGGGCTTGCGTTTAATTTTTAAAACTGTATTGTTTTGGCAAAATTATAGGGAAAATAAAATCACCTATTCAACTAAATATGTTCATGACATATGTGTAAAATTTTTAAAGGACAACAGTGAATAAAAGAGCTGAAGCAGATAATTTTCAGAAATCAGTATCAATCACTTTGTAATTATATACTACAGAATGAAATATTGCTAATCACGGCTATCATCTTTTGATCACTTAAATTAGCACCATCTCATTATACACTCATACCAACCCTTGAGATAGGTTCTGTTAATATTAACCAGATTTCATAGAGGAGCTTATGAGAGGCTAAATAACTTATGTAAATTTATGCAACTGGAAAATGAACTAGTGGACATGTGATTAAAATCTGAACCGCCAAAGTTCCTAAACTTGGTCACAAGTCTACACTCCAGACAGACTAGGAGGATACAGGAATTTCTAGAGTGGCCAGAACTCCAGATTCACCCTCTATTCCAGACCAAGCATCCCAGCAGAGGGCAAATTTCCTTGTACTTCAAAGAACATTCAAATCCAGTGTAATTTGCTATTTGATAAGGCACTGGTTTGCATTTAAGAAAATAATTTTGACATTCTTTTAAGCTCACTTCCTACACGTTTTTCATCAAGTTATTTTTAGATTTTTCAGCACGAAACTTAAAATGCTACCTTGAATCTCTGTGAACAATAACAACATCTCCCATCTTTCATCTCTGATCACCACAGGAACACACAAAACGAGCAGGGTGGTTGTCATTCATTGTATCACAGAGGGGGTATGAGGACCATGAAGCCAAGTGGCTTTCTGTAGCCCAAGATGACAGATGACAGAGTTGTGGTCAGAACTCACAGCTCCCGATTCTCTGTTCACCACTTTCCCACCACACGTACAGCCCCTCACGTGGCCCCCACTGATGCCTCTGCCCCGAAAGGGTCATTTTGCTTCGGTCTCACACCAAAGTTCATGCCTTGGAGAAGCCCACCTCTCTGAAATCTTTTTCAGATTCACTGATTTCTTAAACTTGAATACACCTGAACAAAGAATGGACTCTTTTATAAAGAAAATCATTTCTCCTTGGCTTCTCCATCTTGACGTGTTATTTAAAATATGCACAAAGTAGAATTTGGTAGCAACTCCTAATGCTTATAGCTCCTACATACCTGTGAAACTAACACTAGTTTACAAGTAACATACAAACAGCACCACAAGTACAGTAATACCCAAAGAAATACCATTAACTAGAAGACCCTTTGGATAAGATATAGACCCCTGGGGTGTAGTGGCTCTGTCTGTCCGTCCACTGTAACATGCTCCACACCGGATTCAGTTCTCCACATTTCATCCCTAGCTGAATGGTGAGAAAATTGACTATCTATTACTGTATAATAAATACTCCAAGAGTTAGTGCCTTGAGCCAATTATCTTATTTGGGTCAAGATTTTGTGGGTCAGAAGTTCAGAAGAGACCCGTCTCTGGGTAGCAGCAGGTGGTGTGGCCACTGGGGCTGAAAGGACCACTTCAAAAAGCTTCTTCATTCCTACGCCCATATCTGGATTCACTTTGGCTATCCTTTTCTCCTCATGGCATCTCAGCCTTCTCTCATAGCAGAGTAGTCTCAGGATAGTCACACTTTCTACGTGGAGTTGGCTTCCAAGAGTCAAGAGTGGAAGCTACTCGGTCAGGTAAGGGCTACATCATAAATATGTTTATAAGAATTGGCATAGCATCACTCTTGTCATATTCTACTGCACAAAGTCACAAGCCTCCTCAGATTGACAGGATGGAGAAACAGGATTCTACTTATTGATGGAGAAGGGACAAGTCATATTGCAGAAGAGCACATGTGATGAGAGATATTGTTCTAGACATCTTAGCAAAATGTTAAGTTCCCCAGTTGGGCACAAATGCCCCACCCTTTCTCATTAACCAGAGACTACATGGTACTAATTGCTGCCAATATAATTATGAATGGGAGCGCTGGGCTTATAAAAAACCCTCTGTCCCATGGAGTCACCCATAAAGTTAGAACATGCTTTTATTCATATTTTTATTACTGTTTTGAATAAAAATATTCCATACAGGGTACTTCTACTGTGCCCATGTCTGGTTTTTCTCTCCTTCCTGAGCACATGCGAGCTGTATACATCTCAGCTTCTTCAAAGTGAGTCACACACAGTGTCTACTTCTGGCCTGTAGGTGATGAGGAGACATGGTATGTGTGCTTTTCAAAACAAAGCATTTAAGAGTGGGTTGACTTCATCATGCTTCCTCCTCCCCTTCCTCTTCCATATTAGAGCAGAGGCATCTCAAGATGCTGGAACCTTCAACAGCATCAGTTGCTGAAAGATTATGTGAATCAAAGCCCCCATGGACCTGTGCTGGACATGTAGTATGAATGAACAGTAAACATTTGTACATCAAACTGTTGGAACTTAGGGGCAACTTGATCCAGCTTATCTTAACTAATGTTTTTATTATTCATAACATTCTGGTAGAAAATGCGAGAATCCCAACATAATATGCTTTCAGGAACATTGTTTTAATTCACACTAAAATTTTCATGGGATAGACGCAAGCAAGGAGAATAAATAGAGAATTAAGAGGGAGAAAACACAAAAGTAGTAGATGGTAATGTTAGCTTTTCTGCTCTGGAAAAAGTTATTGTTATTTGTGAAACTAATACATACTTTTAAAGATGAAGTCACCCCCATAGCTTTGAAATGCTTGAGCATTCATTTGTAGACATTTGCACTTGCGTTGTGATTCCATGATAGAGATGACAAATTGAGGCAATTTATTTCAGATATTTGGAATTTCATTGTTATGTAATGCTACAGATGGTAAAATAGAAGCAATTAGTAAGGGTTAAGTGACTTGCCCATGTTTCATGAATAAGTAGGAGATGAGTTTTTTCTGAATGCTCTGAAGAAGTCAAATGACAAGTTACATTTTAGCCATGGAGAATATGACCCTTGGCCAAGTTATTCTTTTTCTGAGATGGCTTAACTTACTCATTAAAAAGGAATCACTGTATTAAGTTTTAGAAGAATCTGATTTGGTCTGCACTTGAGTGCCACCTGGTATACTCTCATGATTAGCGTTGATGATTACTCATTGATTTTGGTTTTTTGATTAAAAATTTTCATGATTAAACATCAACCATTTGCAGATGTGTGGACAAATTATCAGCTGAATTCAAATTACCTCTAAAGACCAGATTTCAAACTGGTTGGTCTGGTGATTTTGGTCATGTGAACAGTGGAATTAGATTGCTCCCTGGGAAAGAAACTGATTGCTCAGAGAGCAGCGCACACAAACAAATCAACTAGATTCAAAGTGAGGCTGTTAAGCTATATAAACCCAGTCTTCAAATAGCCTCCCTGGTGAGACCCTGTTTTTCATTTAACCTGAATGATGTTTGTGGGCTGTGGGTACTTTGTAATTTCCTTTCAATATGAAGTCAGTGTGAGATATTCCATGGAGTCTATATTAATAGATTTATATCATCCTGGACAAAGACTTTTGAGCTTTGTCATTTTTTTTCTGTTCTATTCAACCTTTTTATTAAGAACTGGTTGAGGATATTGATGTTGATCAAAATCAGACAGGAAGGTCTGTGGGAAGGAGTGACAGGAAGGTGGGAAAGATACTGAATCAGGATCCAACAAAACCTTAACAGGTCATAATAAACTCTAATAAGATGAAAAGTTCAAAAATTAAACCTAAGTCTTTGCTCTAGGACCAATACACCAATCTTCCAAGGATGGATTGATTTGCAGCACATCTGAGAAGACACTAGAAGTTTTGACTAGTTGAGAGGTCAGTATTAGTCAACATAAGATCCATGACCTCTAAAGAAGGATAAAGTGACCTAATGGTATGTTCATAGCAGAACAGCCTTCAAAGTATGAGGAATGAGACTCCAATGCTACTCTGACATCAGATCATAGCTGGATTGTGTGTTTAGTTCTCAGACAATGTTCAGAGAGGTGGGATGAGGAAGGACAGGAAGTCAAACCAAATTAAAGTGTCTTCAAGAACCAGGAATGTTTATTCTGAAGAAGGTCCAGGGCCATAATAAGTATATTCAAATGTTTAAAAGGTTCTCACATGAAGGAGATCATTCAGCCCCAGAAGCAGAACCTGGATGTGTCCCAATGCATTGAGATTGACTGAAGGAAGAATTTTTTTTTAAAGCTTTTGTTTTCCTGGGAGATTTTTTTTTTTCCCTGCTGCATCTGGTCTTCATTGCAGTACATAGGATCTTCACTGCAGTGCCTGGGCTCTGTTGTTGCCCCATGGCATGTGGGATCTTAGTTCTCTGACCAGGGATCAAACCTGAGTCCCCACCTAGGAAGCCAGATTCCTAACCACTGCACTACCAGGAAGTCCCAAGGAAGAACTTTTATGTGGACCACCTTTGCAAACTGTGAGGTCGATGGAGGGTTGGGGGAGCTAGGAGAGCTTGCATTGAGGTGACTTGTCCAATACTGAGTCATCCTGTTGGGGAAGTTGAAGAGGAGGGATTGAAAAATGGAGCCCCATATGGATGTGAGAGTTGGACAGTGAAGAAAGCCGAGCGCTGAAGAATTGATGCTTTTGAACTGTGGTGTTGGAGAAGACTCTTGAGAGTCCCTTGCACTACAGGGAGATCCAACCAGTCCATCCTAAAGGAGATCAGTCCTGGGTGTTCATTGGAAGGACTGATGTTGAAGCTGAAACTCCAATACTTTGGCCACCTCATGAGAAGAGTTGACTCATTGGAAAAGACCCTAATGCTGGGAAGGATTGGGGGCAGGAGGAGAAAGGGACGACAGAGGATGAGATGGTTGGATGGCATCACTGACTCGATGAACATGGGTTTGGGTAAACTCCGGGAGTTGGTGATGGACAAGGAGGCCTGGCGTGCTGCGATTCATGGGGTCGTAAAGAGTTGGACACGACTGAGCGACTGAACTGAACTGAACTGAACTGATGGACAAATTTGCTCTGCTGACATATTTTCTTCAGTTTTTTCATGTGTTGAGAATCTTTGACTAAACCACTACTGTATTTAAGAAGCACAAAGATCTTGTACAAAGGTTGGCATTTTCTGATTCTCTTGAAACATTGGCATATCTGGTAGCCATGGACCTCCATTTTTGTGAGATAACAACTATCTGAGGAAGCTGTTCTGCTTCCTCCTGTGAAAGGGTTATGCTCCCTGGTTCTCCACACTCCCCACCACTCCTTGTTGTGCCCCCACCTAGAGGCAGAAGAAGAAGTGATCATGTGTCCACTTGCTTGAGTTACTGCTCTGCTTACACCCAACCCACCTCAACTGGTGACTTACCTGCTCAGCCTCTCAAGGCATTCTGTTTGCTATCCTGATCTGACACACTGATTGACTGTTGGAGAATAGCATTTAGTTAGAAATCACTGGTTTTCAAACTTTTTTCTTTTTTTTTTTAGTTGAAATAACAATACCTCTGCTTGTTCCCACCCAGTCTGACAAATGAAATCTCACACCAAATCCACAAATGTAGAGAAGGGACTTGCAGACAGAGTGGGGGAAGGAGAGAGTGGGATGCATGGATAAAGTAGCACTGACAAATATACACTATTATGTGTAAAATAGATAGCTAGTGGGAAGTTGCTGTGTAACACAGGGAGCCCAACCTGGTGCTCTGTGATGACCTAGAGGGGTGGGGTGGGGGGAGGGGAGGGAGGTCCAAGAGGGAAGGGATATATGTATAATTATGGATGATTTCTGTTGTTATACAGCAGAAACCAACACAACACTGTAAAGCAATTTTCCTCCAATTAAAAAATGCATTAAAAAAAACAGGAGGAAAATCTATTATCTTTGAAGTGAATGAAAAGCCTCTATTTCATCATCTTGTGTTTCCCTTGAGGCAAGAAATGGAATTTTAGGGCTCCAATGACCTGATTTGAACACTGCATGATGTGAAATTTTCTTCTAAAAGTTGGGGATACTAACATAAGCTGTAGTTCTTCCAAACACTTTAGAGCAGCAGTCCCCAACTTTTTGGCACCAGGGACCAGTTTCATGGAAGATAATTCTTCTACAGACTGGAGAGAGGGATGGTTTCAGGATGATTCAAGCACAGTATATTTATTGTGCACTTTATTTCTATTATTATTATATCAACTCCACCTCAGATCTTGGAGTTAGATCTTGGAGATTGGGATTTAAATCAGCTTTAGAGTACTGATTTAAAGAAAATTCCCATATCCCATATGAAAATAAAGATATGCAAAGGAAGGATCACAAACTAGCAGGAAATTTGGGTTTGGCTCTGGCTTCACGTCAACCAGGGCTTCCCTGGTAGCTCAGATGATAAAGAATCTGCCTTCAATGTGGGAGACCCAGGTTCGATCCCTGGGTCTGGAAGATCCCCTGGAGAAGGGAATGACTACCCTTGCTTGGAGAATCCCATGGATAGAGGAGCCTGGTGGGTTATAGTCCATGAGGTCACAAAGAGTCAGAAGTGACTGAGCGACTAATACTTTCACTACTTGGACATCAACCAGCTGGAGGAACCCCAGATATAAACACCAGAAGGGACCTTCGAAGGCTAACCAGTCTACACTCCTCACTGTGTAGACAAGGAAACTGAAGATGGGGGATAAAATGATTTGACATGGAAACGTGGCTAGTTATTATCAGAGCTGGTGTCAGAACCCAAGAATGACCTTGGGTAGCACACCCCCCATCATGCTCCTTTTGCCCCTCCCTTGGCAGTTCTTTGAGTCTGTTTACACACAATCGATTTGTGAACCACTCCTGTTTTCTTTTTGGAGAAGGAAATGGCAACCCACTCCAGTATTCTTGCCTGGAGAATCCCACGGACAGAGGAGCCTGGCAGGCTACAGTCCCCAGGGTCACAAAGAGTCGGCCTTAACTCCTTCTGTTCTCTGGGAGGGCCTTCCCCTGTCATTTCTCCGAGGTGGCCTTACAAACTGACATCCATTAAGCAGTCCTTTACATGAGGGGGGCTGCTCTGCTTTTTCAAAGGGAAAATTGTTTTGTCTTACCTGTTTTCTCTCAGGCAGTTAGCTCTTTATTGCTGACTGGGACACACTTGCCATAGAAAAGATGGAAAACACAATATTTTCGGTACAGATAATGGGAAACCAATTGGATAATCTCCAGCAATTGGACTGTTATTCAGAAGTGAATCTCTTTGTCTAGCCGCTTCAGTCATTTCCTCTCCTCCACTCACAAGGGTCTGAAGCTACTGGAAATGGTAGGAATTCAATTCCTCTCATTTTTCTAAATTCCCTTGACTTGGACTGAAGAGCACAAGCTTGCTTATGGATGAAGATGTGATCACAAACATGTCGATGGACATCATAAAAGGAAAACGCTAAACCAGTTTCAAAATACTCAAAGAGAGTTTCAGAGTGGTTTTTGTTTTTTTAAACCTTTCTTAGGCTTATCCATGAATCACGATCTTAGGAAAATCCATAGCCAGATAGACCTACTTATTTTAACCATTTGTTTGTGTCATCATGAAGGAGCACTGAGAACCTCCTTCAGCTAAGCACTGAACACAGTTCACTCTGGAGCAGCGGTTTCCAGAGTGAAGAAACTGCTCAGATCTGTCTACCTTCTAGACAGATTTTTACATCTTAACAGGGAATTATTTTAAAAACTCTACCTTTGTGAAATACATGAAAATGTGATCAAGGAAGAATCAACACAGCTTGGGTTTTGTATTTCTGAACTGGTGATTAAAGTTCTTACCTGTGGGTCTACAGTCCAACTTGATCTGTCTCACAGCTTTTACAGTTTCTTAAAATTAAAAATAAGTGCCCAACTCAGATGTCCCTCTTGCCATGTCACACAGAAGCTGTTTCTGGGTAACTCCACCTAGCAACTCACAGAACTGTCTCTTGGCTCTGAGATATTGCCTCGTTGGCCTTGAGGTTTTAGAAGCTTGGTTCTTATCCATTCTGAGTCAAATATGAGTCCCTGCTTAAAAATACACCATCCAGCCGAGATACAGCAGTGTCTGGTTGAGATAAAACTCATGCCACCATTTTTATTTTATAATCTTGTGCGTGCACCATGAATTCCAATACTCTTTCAGAAAAAATAGGTTGGAGATGGAAAAACTGAAGAAACTCATATTCCATTGGCATTTCTAGATGGTTCTAGTAAGAAATAATTATAGGGAATTATGTACAAATATAATTATATCTTGATACTCTGGTAAAAGTGAATGAGTAGGACACATTGACTAGATGGGTCTTTGCTTGACCTCTGACCCTTTTTCTCTGGTATCTGTCACTTCTCTATTTCCTCTGCTGGCTCCCAGTCATCTTCCAGATTTCTAACTTTTATTAATAGAATGCCCTGGGCTCAGTTCTGCACAAATTATCTTCTCTATTTGCACTCATTTCTCAGATAATTTCAACTTGTCTCATGGCATTGAATGCTATTAGTAGATGGGTGGCTCCCAAATTATGTCTCTAGCTCCAACCTCAATCCTAAACTTTTAAATGCACTTGCTTATTTTACTTGGATGCTCAAAGCAACTCTCAGATGTTAACATGCTTAAAACTTGTCTCTTGATTCCCTACCCGCTCCCAATCAATGTGTTTTTCCTCCCATCTGTCCATCTACATAAAAGTGTATCTACTCCATGCTCGAGTAACTCAGGCCAACTGCCTCAGTTATCCTGGCATTCTCTGTACCTCTCCCATTCCTTATCTAATCCATCTAATCCATCAACAAATGAATCAGCAAATTTGAGACTCTACCTTCATGAAACATCCCTACATCAGACTTGTTTCTCACTACCTCGACCAGCTTCTACCCTGGTTTAAGCTGCCATCCTTTTCCCACCATCATTCCTGAAAGATGACATCACCTTGCACTGATCTCCTAATTTCCAGTGTGCAACCCCATGCCCACCCCATAGTCTATCATTCACCCAAAGTAAAGCAATCCCATCTCATTCAGTCAATCAGTCGATTCAGTCCTTATCCTGACCTATACTATCTTCTGTGATCTTGTTTCCTTGCTGACTTCATTTCTTTTCCTGTTCTTCTTGGCACACATCATCCCAGTCTTACTGGCATCCTTGTTGTTCACAGAACACATCAAACATGCCCTGGACGGGAGGCCTTCCTCCATGGATGGGAGGAACCTTTGCTGGTTCCTCTGCTGATAATGCCCTTTCCCCATATAGCCCCAGTGAGACCTTCCTTCCCTCCTTCAGGTCTATATTTAAATGTCACCTTACCTGGATGCTTTTTATTATTATTATTAAATAGTAACCCCCTCCCCTGCCACTCCCTCTTCCTTGCAATTTTCTCTGTTTATCCTCATCACTCTTTCCCCACTAGTCATGTAATTGCTTTTTTCATCTGGCTTTTATCTCTGTCCTTCACCCCCACTAGTATTGATACATAAGCTTCATGGGAAGACTGCTTGGTCTGTTTGGTTCCCTGTTGTGTCCAGTACTTAGACAGTGTTCAGCATGCAGTTGAATTTTGTAAATACTTGCTGAATGAACACATGGTTTGCTAGCAAGCAACTAGATAGTAGATTATATTGTGGGTTTAATGAGCATACACAAAACGCTCATTTTAAGGCAATATAATACAGGCATTTTAGATATTTAAAGATATTTCCTTTGCATCTCAGGGAAGCCAGGGGAAGGATTGAGGTAAGGCAGGTCAGGGGAAATTCACCTTAAAAACACTGAAGATTTTTGTGGAAAGTCCTAAAAGTTTGCCAGCTCGCCGTCTGGCATCTTGTGAATTACCAGGATGATACAAAAGCATTTTCTTCTTTCTGTGTTGCTTTCCTCTGCATTCAGTCAGTCAGTTCAGTCACTCAGTTGTGTCCGTCTCTTTGAGACCCCATGAATTGCAGCATGCCAGGCCTCCCTGTCCATCATTAACTCCTGGAGTTTACCCAAACTCATGTCTATCGAGTCAGTGATGCCATCCAGCCATCTCATCCTCTGTCGTCCCCTTCTCCGCCTGCCCTTAATCCTTTCCAGCATCAGAGTCTTTTCCAGTGAGTTAACTCTTCACATGACGTGGCCAAAGTATTGAAGATTCAGTTTCAACATCAGTCCTTCCAATGAACACCCAGGACCGATCTCCTTTAGGATGGACTGGTTGGATCTCCTTGCAGTCCAATGGACTCTCAAGAGTCTTCTTCAGCACCACAGTTCAAAAGCATCAATTCTTAAGCACTCGGCTTTCTTTATAGTCCAACTCTCACATCCATACATGACTACTGGAAAAACCACAGCCTTGACTAGATGGACCTTTGTTGGCAAAATAATGTCTCTGCTTTTAAATATGTTATCTAGGTTGGTCATAACTTTCCTTCCAAGGAGTAAACATCTTTTAATTTCATGGCTGCAATCACCATCAGCAGTGATTTTGGAGTCCAGAAAAATAAAATCTGACACTGTTTCCACTGTTTCCCCATCTATTTCCCTTGAAGTGATGGGACCAGATGCCATGATCTTAGTTTTCTGAATGTTGAGTTTTAAGCCAACTTTTTCACTCTCTTCTTTCACTTTCATCAAGAGGCTTTTTAATTCCTCTTCACTTTCTGCCATAAGGGTGGTGTCATCTGCATATCTGAGGTTATTGATATATCTCCCTGCAATCTTGATTCCAGCTTGTGCTTCATCCAGCCCAGCATTTCTCATGATGTACTCTGTATATAAGTTAAATAAGCAGGGTGACAATATACAGCCTTGAGGTACTCCTTTTCCTATTTGGAACCAGTCTGTTATTCCATGTCCAGTTCTAACTGTTGCTTCCTGACCTACATACAGGTTTCTCAAGAGACAGGTCAGATGGTCTGGTATTCCCATCTCTTTCAGAATTTTCCACAGTTTATTGTGATCCACACACTCAAAGGCTTTGGCATAGTCAATAAAGCAGAAATAGATGTTTTTCCGGAACTCTCATGCTTTTTCAGTGATCCATCGGATGTTGGCAATTTGATCTCTGGTTCCTCTGCCTTTTCTAAAACCAGCTTGAACATCTGGAAGTTCATGGTTCACATATTGCTGAAGCCTGGCTTGGAGAATTTTGAGCATTACTTTATTAGTGTGTGAGATGAGTGCAATTGTGCGGTAGTTTGAGCATTCTTTGGCATTGCCTTTCTTTGGGATTGGAATGAAAACTGACCTTTTCCAGTCCTGTGGCCACTGCTGAGTTTTCCAAATTTGCTGGCATATTGAGTGCAGCACTTTCACAGCATCATCTTTCAGGATTTGAAGTAGCTCAACTGGAATTCCATCACCTCCACTAGCTTTGCTCGTAGTGATGCTTTCTAAGGCTCACTAGACTTCACATTCCAGGATGTCTGGCTCTAGGTGAGTGATCACACCATTGTCATTATCTGGGTCATGAGATCTTTTTTGTACAGTTCTTCTGTGTATTCTTGCCATCTCTTCTTAATATCTTCTGCTTCTGTTAGGTCCATACTATTTCTGTCCTTTATTGAGCCTAGCTTTGCATGAAATGTTCCCTTGGTATCTTTAATTTTCTTGTAGAGATCTCTAGTCTTTCCCATTCTATTGTTTTCCTCTATTTCTTTGCATTGATCGCTGAGGAAGGCTTTCTTATCTCTCCTTGCTATTCTATGGAACTCTGCATTCAGATGGGAATATCTTTCCTTTTCACTTCTCTTCTTTTCCCAGCTATTTGTAAGGCCTCCTCAGACAGCCGTTTTGCTTTTTTGCATTTCTTTTCCATGGGGATGGTCTTGATCCCTGTCTCCTATACAATGTCACGAACCTCCGTCCATAGTTCATCAGGCACTCTGTCTATCAGATCTAGTCCCTTGGATCTATTTGTCACTTCCACTGTATAATCATAGGGGATTTGATTTAGGTCATACCTGAATGGTCTAGCGGTTTTCCCTACTTTCTTCAATATAAGTCTGAATTTGGCAATAAGGAGTTCATGTTCTGAGCCACAGTCAGCTCCCAGTTTTGTTTTTGCTGGCTGTATAGAGCTTCTCCATCTTTGCCTGCAAAGAATATAATCAATCTGATTTTGGTGTTGACCATCTGGTAATGTCCATGTGTAGAGTCTTCTCTTGTGTTGTTGGAAGAGGGTGTTTTCTATGACCAGTGCGTTCTCTTGGCAAAACTCTATTAGCCTTTGCCCTGCTTCATTCTGTACTCCAAGGCCAAATTTGCCTGTTACTCCAGGTGTTTCTTAACTTCCTACTTTTGCATTCCAGTCCCCTATAATGAAAAGGACATCTTTTTGGGGTGTTAGTTCTAAAAGGTCTTGTAGGTCTTCATAAAACCATTCAACTTAAGCTTCTTCAGTGTTACTGATTTTAGAACCTCTTAGAAAGAAAGTTACGCCTCCCCAGAAGTCTACCTGAACGGTTTCTTCCAGAGTGTTCCTCCTCTTTCGGCCGTGAGGCAGTGTCAGCATAAGTGATCATTTAAGATAAGCTCACAACATCTAGAAAAAGCCTGACTTACTCCTTAGCAGCTTTCCCTGTGCCTTTCTGAATCCATAGTAAACACATCTCCCCTGTTGCCCACAAAGAGTTAATTATAGCTCTCGCAGCAGCTCTTTGTGGCAGGAAGCCAGGTACATCTGCAGTTCCCAGAGGAAACACAGAAAGTGCTCCCTGCTGAATCGTGAAGCCAGCAGATTAGGGTAGATTCACTTTCTCTTGGGTTAGAACAATCACTAAAGGCGGCTCTCTTTTGCTTCCTCCCCCAACACATTGTTCCTTCTTCAGATGATGTCATCACTCTCAAAAATGTGCACCCCATGAAGGTTTTTACTTGCTGAGCCTATCTCTTAACAAGGGGTCTAGAAAATGAATTTGGTCACTAGTTGGGAAGCTAAGTTAGTATCTGCTCCCTGTGGGTTTCTCAGGTTCACCCTTTGGGCTCCAAGTGCAGTCAAAGTTGCATGTCTGCAGATTTACTTTTCCCTCTGAGCTCAATGCAGTCCCGGAAGGAGGGCAGTGAGGAAAGCTGGGCTGCCTAGAGAAAGTTGCCGACCCTAGAGGCATGCCAACATTGCCAGAAAGACAAGGCTTGGGGTAGAATGTTGGCCCCCATGGTCTCCAGACCCTGGTGTCACTTTCATGACTATGTGATATATCACATGGTAAAAGGGACTTTGTGGATGGAATCAAGGTGACTAATCTGCTAAGATGTAGAGAGGGGGATTATGTTAGGTTATCTGGGTGGGTCCAATGGAGTCACAGAAGCCTGAAGCAGAAGAGAAGCAGAGGGATGTGAAGACAAGAAGGATCAGATGTGTGTTGTTGATCTGAGGATGAAGGAGTCACGGGAGAAGACACTGCAACCCTGTTCTCAGAAACATCTTTTATACACTCAACTCCCCACCTCAGAGTCTGTTTCCATAGAATCCAAACTAAGACCAGATCTTTGTTTACTCTTTTGTAGAGAAATCACACCACAGGGACAGAGTTCTGGAGTGGGTAACATGGAAACTATGCATGGTCAAAATGAACTTTGCACATTTCTTAGCAAAGTTAGAAATCAATATACTGTGTCTCAATGCATCAAAAACATGTAGAATTTCCTTCCACAAGGAACCCAATCCTGTCTCATTGTTCACACAGCAGATGAACAAGCTAGCTTGTACTTAGGAAATATTTTGCATCAGAAGTATTATCTTTATTATTATTTTTTAATTTATTTTTAACTGAGGATAATTGCTTTACAATGTTGTGTTGGTTTCTGCCATACATCAACAGGAACCAGCCATGGTATACATATGTTCCCTCCCTCTTGAACCTCTGTTCCACCCCCTAGGTTGTCGCAGAGCATCACATTGAGCTCCCTGTGTTATGTAGCAACTTTCCATTAGCTATCTCTTTTACATATGGTAATGTACATGTTTCCATGCTACTCTCTCAATTCGTCCCACCCTCTCCTGCCCCTGCTGTGTCCATAAGTCTGTTCTCTATGTCTGAGTCTCTATTCCTGCCCTGCAAATAGGTTCATCAGTACCGTTTTTCTAGATTCCATGCTTCTGCTGCTGCTAAGTCACTTCAGTCATGTCCAACTCTGTGCAATCCCATAGATGGCAGCCCACCAGGCCTCCAGGCAAGAACACTGGAGTGGGTTGCCATTGCCTTCTCCAATGCATGAAAGTGAAAAATGAAAGTGAAATAGCTCAGTTGTGTCTGATTCTTAGTGACCCCACTGACTGCAGCCAACACCAACAGGCTCCTCTGTCCATGGGATTTTCCAGGTAAGAGTACCAGAGTGGGGTGCCATTGCCTTCTCCCTAGATTCCATATATATGCATTAATATACAATATTTGTTTTTCTCTTTCTGACTTAGGAAGTATTGTCTATAAATGCTCAAGTCTCTCACCCAGAAAGGTGAACTGCTCCCACTTTGAACTGGGAGGGAAAGATGTGTGCTGCATCCTCAGATGACTCTGCTTCTTCTGGCCCCTGCAGGGCACACATGGGTTAAGCAGACTCCTGAGCAGAAGTGCCCACTTTGTTGTTATTTCCCTTCCTTTTTCACATTTCCATTTATAACTCAGTTCATTGAATTCACATAAATCACATAAGCTGATGATATATCTTCATATTTTCCCATTACACAACTTTTGATTGAGGGAATCCAAGTATAAGTGAGAACGAGTTCTTAAAGAATCACAAGTTCGTAAGCAATATCAATCCTCATTTAGCTTTCTATCTAAATCATCTCTGGTATTGAGAGGCGTCATCAGTTTTATTATTCCCTCCCCATCAATCATGACTGTGTGACCCCAGAGAAGTCACTAGCCTCTTGGGTTTATTTTATCTCAATGATATTTTAAAATCTTCAAGGCAGAGTGTTAAATCAATGTTTCCTATGGAATCTTCCTGTTTTACAATTCTGTTTGTGCAGAGGACCAGGGAAATTAGTTTATGAAATCTAAGTCAGTGACACAGCAGCACCATGCAGTGTGGGGACCCCTTACAAACCACGGGACGGTCAGTACGTCATGAGCCTCCCTAAGCCCCTGTTTCCTCGCCTGGAAACTCAGGATCCGATGCCACTTAATGCACAGGAGATCTCTGAGGATTAATGAGATGATGCCTGCTAATCCTTAGCATGGGTTGGACAGCAGGATTTATAGCGAGAGATCATCAGCCACTGCCGACAGCTTCTTCCTTGAAGCACTTCCATTTCTGCCTCTGCTTGGGGACCTTCTCCCGCATTCTGAGGCTTGTGCACAGGATGTGCCAGGGGTTTAACATTCAGATCAGCTCAGAAACAAGAGAGCTCAGAAACAAGACACACCAGAAAGGGCAACTGTCTTTCTGGTGGGACAGCTCTGAAGTGTGCCCGTGAGACTGACGCTCAGCTCTCTACAAGGCAGACCTGCTGTAAATCTCACCCCTCTGCTTACTTTTGTCACTTCCCTCCATCAATTTACTCTTCCTCTTGTGCATCTGAGGATCAACCTCCCAAATAAGTGACCCTCTTCCAGGTCCTTGTCCCAGGGTTTGCTTTTTGCAGGAACCCAAACTAAGACAGCAGCCTTCAACAGACACAAGCCAGTCTTAACAACCGTTATGAAATTAAACTGAGAGGAGGCCCTGGAGAGATTCCCCTCTGGGCTCTTCTTCCTCAGCCATCTGGGTCCTGCAGAAGCGTCATGAGCAGGATCTTGAAGGAATGTGTCAAGACTGTGTAAAGTGCTTTCTTCTCACTTACGTGCACAAGGTCGCTGGCTGGCTGGCTGGTTCGGTATGGAGAGGTATGAGCCCAAATGCCTTCCTACTAGGTGTTGCTGTAGTGGTCCCTTGCACTTGTGGTTCATATTTTGTAAAGGAGCTTTGCTTTTGAACCCTGAGACCCACATTTGAAAAGTGTGTGTTTGCTGCTTCAGGGTTCTCGAGGAGAGGAAACAAGGTGCATAGAAGCAGGGAGGGAAAACCTGAGGAAAAAGGGAGAAATGATGCTAAATTTTTCTGTGCACTCCTTACGGAGTGATTTGCCTCTTCAAAGTGGGCAATGTGGTTCCTTTTTTATGATAGAAAATTGAGCTGATAACAGAGCAAGAAAGGTCCAGATCACTGAGGGGGTCACATGATTCAAGTGTTCTTGAGACAGTCCTTGAGGGGAGGGTTTGGGGCTGGGTCTCATCCAATTTTCACCAATAATTAGAAAATATGTTTCCTGGGCCTCGTCTCACCTTCTCTGTCTTCCTCTGGCATCAACTTCACTTTGTTTCAATTCCCCATGTCCCCAGTTTACTATTCTCTGTTTGCAGTGGAAATGCCAGAGGCACCCATGAATCTTGTTATCCTACTCAGGAGTGTCTCTTGGGAATTCCAGCTAATCTGTGTCTCCAAGGCCCCAAGAGTTAAAGAAATTTCAAATCTCACCACTGGTTAACTCTTTACTTGCATGACTTTATCAATGCTCCACGGGCTTCCCTGGTAGCTCAGCTGGTAAAGAATTCACCTGCAACACAGGAGACCCCAGTTTGATTCCTGGAGGAGGAATAGGCTACCCACTCCAGTATTCTTGGGCTTCTCTGGTGGCTCAGATGGTGAAGAATCCGCCTGCAATGCAGGAGACCTGGGTTCGATCCCTGGGTCAGGAAAGTCCCCTGGAGGAGACATGGCAACCCACTCCAGTATTCTTGCCTGGAGAATCCCCACGGACAGAGGAGCCTAGCGGGCTAGAGTCCATAGGGTTGCAAAGAGTTGGACACAAGCACATCTGCGGATCACAGAGCTCTTATAATCATGTATCCTGGATGGTCCTTTCCCTGTGAGAATCTCAATTCCGAATAGGTTGCTCCCTTGCTGACCAAGAGACCTAAATCCAGGGTGGAAAAGATGGGGCCAATATTGGGGACCTGAATCACTGTTTTCAGCTTTCAAACTCGTGTGTGACTCAGGCACACACCCACCTTTTGTTACCTTCATCTCAAGAAGGAATAACAACTGTTGGTCCAACTCATGTTCCAAGGAAATGAGAAGATGAAGAGAAGCAGCCATGAAGGCCCTCTGGAATAAAAGCACGACAGCAATTCAAAATACTATTGTACTTGCTGTACTATTTATAATAAACTCACTGTGTCTGTGTTTCTAAATAAGTAAAATGATTAAATCTATTAGTACAGCCACTATGGAGAAGAGTGTGGAGATTCCTCAAAAAACTGGAAATAGAACTGCCATATGACCCAGCAATCCCACTGCTGGGCATACACACTGAGGAAACCAGAATTGAAAGAGATACGTGTACCCCAATATTCATCGCAGCACTGTTTATAATAACCAGGACATGGAAGCAACCATGTCCATCAGCAGACGAATGGATAAGGAAGCAGTGATACATACACACAATGGAATATTACTCAGCCATTAAAAATAATACATTCGAATCAGTTCTAATGAGGTGGATGAAACTGGAGCCTATTATATAGAGTGAAGTAAGCCAGAAAGAAAAACACCAATACAGTATACTAACACATATATATGGAATTTAGTAAATTGGTAAACATAACCCTGTATGCGAGACAGCAAAAGAGACACAGATGTATAGAACTGTATTTTGGACTCTATGGGGGAGGGTGAGGGCGGGGTGATATGGGAGAACGGCATCGAAGCATGTAAATTATCATATGTGAAACGAATCACCAGTCCAGGTTCGATGCATGATACAGGGTGCTCGGGGATGGTGCACTGGGAGGACCCAGAGGGATGGGATGGGGAGGGAGGTGGAAGGGGGGTTCTGGAAGGGGAACACATGTACACCCATGGTGGATTCATATCAATGCATGGCAAAACCAATACAATATTGTAAAGTAAAACAATAGATAAATAAAGAAATAAAGAAATGTATAAAGTGGAAACAATTTTTCTAAGGTATAAAAATCAACCAACCAAATAAATCAACCTATTTTTGGGGGGGGGCTTATAAATTCTTTTTAAAAGGCACTAAAATGATGGATTTTCTGTTTTCACCAGCCCTGCAGGCTGGGATGTTCTCAGGCGTCCCTGTGACATAAGGACAGAACACACCCACTGGGGGAAGGCTTGGTCAAAACCAAAACAAAAAGTGAGGGAAGGCATTTTTCTCCACAACATTTTCTATTTGAAAGTAGATTTTCCAGAAGATAATTGTGTTTTATTCTTCTCTTTCCAACTTTTAATCTAAGTACAGTCAGCCTTCTGTATCTGCCCTTGCAGAACCCACAGATACGGATGGCCAGCTTTTCGATGCCACTTACATAAGGGGCTTGAGCATCTGGAATTTGGTATCTGCGGGGGTCCAGGGACCAATTCCTTATGGAAACTGAGGGACGACTGTGATCAAATAGTTATATTAATTAACGGAAAGACATGAGACATACTAGTGTGTTGTCATTATCATTACAAATTACTGTGACTGATGCTAGGTATTTGAAAACACTTGGAAGCTAAGAGCTTAGCAATTATGACAAAATTTGATGCAACTCATAGAGTAAGAAGGTAGATGAATTTCTTTGCTTGTTTGAATTGCTGAAGGATCCAAAACACTTACAAGCCATTCCCAGCTTTTGTCAACCCCCTGAGTTTCAGTTACCATAATGAATCCATTAAAAAAGCAATATCAATTATGGTATTATGAAGTCCCACAAAGAAAGAAAGCCTGGTTCACTCATTATTCAGATTTTTACAAACAGATCACACCGGACATGTCCAGTTAGTTTTAAAGAATAGACAAAGTTCTCTTTTTTTCAGGTTGTATGGTCTATGAGATTTTTGAAGGACTACCCAGTGAAACTAACTTTTGTAGGTTTTTGGAGTACCCTAAAAACTCACAAACATGCTCTGAATAGATCCTTAGAGAACAAAAATGACTCACTATGGGGTCACGTGCTGACACCTATGGTCATAAGGCTTGTCAACACTCTTGGTTGTGGAAGAAGCTAGGAAGAAACTGCTCCCATGTAAAGAATGCAGAGGAACCATGTGATATTCTTTGAGATCAGGGGAAATAAGAAAAGGTTTCAGTGGACTGATAAGAGTTTCTGACTTGAAACAGGTTTAAAGAGAAGCCCAAGGGATAATTGGATGGTCTAGTATCATTGCTGAGAAAAGGAAATAAATGTTTGAAATTTGTAAACCAAATATAACTTTCTCAACAAATGACATTCAGGTTATTTTTTTGTTGTTGTTAAATTATCTGGCTTCCATATGACTAGTGGGAGTTGCTTATTGAGTAACTGAGTCTTTAAATTTTTGAACATATTTCATTTCAATGCTCTCTATGTCAGATGAGCAGATGTGAAGGACTGTGAAACAAATGCTTTAAATAAATCTATTTCCCAGCAGCTTTTCAAGTACTTGTTGAATGTATGGGGTTTGCTATGTAGACTGTGGACCACAGTTTGGTTTGACCTTAAGATCTGTTGATGCTGCTCTTTGCTAAAGTTTGACCAATGTCACAGAGGCTTTGAACGTGGATTATTTGTTCTTGACCTTGATGTTGAGAAGGAATTTTCAGTTTTCTTATTTCATTCTAGCTTTGGGTTTATTTATTACATTTTCAAATTATTTTAGCTATTCGCACTTTCCAAACACATTGTTCTTGCTTCAGTGGTTGCACCGTGACTTTAAATATGATCAGGAACACAGAATGACTTTAGAAATTAAAAGCTGGCTATTCATGGGATTCTCAGTGACAAGACTTGAAAATGATGAAATGTGGTTTCTTTCATCCACAATTAAGAATGTATTTAAAGGAGGCCCTGGAAAGAAGGCAATACTTCTGTTTCCTAATGGACACCCATTTTAGAATAGTAATGAAAACACAAGATGAGAAGAACAATATTATTTTGTGGATTAAAACCCTGAAGAAAAAATATTAACCATCCATCTATTCATCTGACAGTCATTTATCGAGCATCTACTATGTACTCAGAATGGTAATATAGAAAGATACCCAGGAATAAAGACACAATTTTTGCTCTTTAGCATCTAAACGATATTATACAGCATTATGCTAATCCTCTTAGCAGAAAGAAACGGAAAGACAAGGGAGCACCTTTAAAACAGTGTGCATCAGAATATTTTTCTTAGCTACTTCCCTCCATATTGATGAACAAATGTAAAGATACTGAGAGTAGCACTGTGTTGGTGGAACAAAAGCCCATGCTATCCCTTTCTAGCCTTTTTCTTCTTTTCCTTTAACAAAAAATTTAGTAGTGAAATGAAGGACAAACATCCTTGAAATTTTTGATATGAAGCCAAAACAAAACCAGAAGTTTGGTCCTCTGTCTTTGTCTTCTTTATTTCTTGGGTTAATAGGAGAGCTTGGTGGTTTCTTTCACTAAAAATCTACTTAAGTAGATTGAGCCCTGAGAGCCTGTAGAAGCTAAAACCATCCTGAGAATATGTGCATGGCTCCTCTGACTCTGTATGTGCCTTAACAAGCCCGAGAATAGCAAGTGAAGGTGGCCAGGAAATATTGCAGAGACGGGGTAAGAAGGAAGCTGGGGCGGCAAACATGATTCAAGTCGATTGGTCTATGAGATAACATGTTTCACAGAAGGATGAAATAACTTGGTCTTTTTTTCCCTTTCATTAAGCTCTTTTATTTTACCTGTGCCCTTTTTCACTGAAATATCACCAAGTATTTTAAATAATCAAGTTTTTTTTCTTGATGGGACTGTTTTTTTTGGTGTGGAAAAGCGATGAAATAGATATTTTGTTCTATTGTTCAAATAAGTATAAAATTTGATTTCATTTATTTATTAATATTTTATGATTCCAACCATAGAATATTTATTCTTGCTTCTAAAACAGTCCTGGTAAGGAACTCAGGCCAGTGCCTTGCTTCTCCTCCATGCAGTAATCCAGGGACCTAACCTTCCTCCATACTGTGGCTCTGTCATTCTTTATTAGTATTATTTACTTATTTTTTAATTGGAATATAGTTGCTAAAACAACTTGCTCTTAAGTTATTGATTCATGAAAAGTAACTTGCAACATCTGTGCAAGAGACAAAAACATCCTTTTCAGCTACTTGGTCCTTCCCCTCTCCTGTCTATCCTTCCAGTTTCTTCTCTTTCTGCACCTTGTTTGAATGTGCTTGGGAACCCCCAAATTTAGGTGTCCTAACTCAATGTATTTGTCTTCTGTTGAAGTCTGTAAGTCCACAGGACTCACAGCATCCTTATAATATGGCTGTTGTACTCTCCATTGTCAATGTTTTTTGTTTAAGAGTAGCCACCCTCATGTTTTGTTATCAGCTGATGCCAAAACTAGGTGACCCCAAGAATGTTATGAAGAAAAGACTCAGGCCTTAATCTAACATTTGGGAACAAGGCAATCATTACTAGCAGGGTTTTTTTTTTCATTTTGCAAGGAGTTATGAGATTTTATGCTTTATTTCTTTTCCTAAAATGATTTTATTAATGACAGCAGCCCTGACATCTAACCTGGATGAGGAGGCAGATAAAAGATACAGGAGATTTATGACCTTCAGTTTCACTGTTATCTTCTCTTGTTCTTTGTAGACAAGGCAGATGGATACCCCCGGCAGGCAGAGGCAAGTGGCTACCAGGACCCTTATAATGGGCAATGGAGGGAGAATGGATGCTCCATTTGGACAAAATATACACTACTTTGAAGAGAAAGACAGGTGACTGGAATCACCAATGCAGGATTTCCTTCTTTATTCCCCATCCCATCATATTGTCTTCTCTTTCAGAAACATCTCTGTATACTTCAAGAATCAGCATTTCAAAGATCGTTTCAAGTAAGTGCAAGAATAAAACAATCTTAACCTAATGGGCTCGAGGCGTCTCTCTGAACCAAACGATGGCTTCTTAGTTTCACTCTTTTTTGGTTCTCTTTCCCAATCCAAACCTCTTAAGCATCACTTTCTTTCTTCTCCGGTTTCTTTTATGTGTTTCTCTCTGAATGATCTCAGGGCACTGTCTTTAATCATGGAAGAGGAGAAACACAAGGGACTTTTAAGAATTATATAACTAAAAGTAAATGATTGACCATAAAGGGTAAGACTGTGGAGCAGGCATGAAGCATAAGGAAAACCAGTGTCACTTGTACCAGGGTGGTCATGGTCCACTGGTACCTTCTCTGGGTCTACAGGTGAGACAGGCAGGATTCCCTGTCCATGGGCTTCTCAAGGGCATCCCCAGACACTGAACTGGTACAGTCAAGGTCAAGGCTGTGATGACAGAAAAGAGCTTCTCTCTTAAGTAATGGTGCCAGTTTCTACAACAGACCTTTAAGAATGCTTGGCCTGGGCTGACAGTACAGACATCTTTAAACTTACTGCAAAAGCAAAGATAAAGTGGATTCTCAAAGCAGTGTTTCCATTCTAGGGAACGTGGGATACCCTGGGTTGAGGAGTTCCAGGAAAATTGCCTGTGGCATGTCAGCTGGTGATCGGCTGGGGGAGTCTGCTTCATCTGTGTTCCTAATTAAAGTCCACATTCAGTGCAATCACGTTTCCATGAAAAGCTCCACCAGAATGATTCTAGATTCCACCAGCTCAAAAGGAGTCTCATATGTAAATGTCTAATTCAAACGTCTGCCCTCTTTACATCTGTGTCCCCCATGTCCTAGGCAAGAGGGCATGAAGCCTTCAGTGTACACATAGCAAGCTGCCTGGATGATGACTTTCCCTCTTAGTGAGCTGTGTACAAGAAATCAGAACCTCCCAGTTGAATGAATGTGGGACGAGCAGAAGAGGTTAGAGGGGGGAGGGTTCAACGATGCCCAAAGTTTCTATTCTGAGAAAACAGGAAGTGGGAACACTGGAGAAGGATGTTTTATGGACAGGGTGATGAGTTTGGTTGTAAGAAAATTGGATTTAAATTTCTAGGGAGGGGAAAGGAGTAGAAATTGAGACCTAGAGTCCAAGAGAAGGTAAAGACTGGAGTTCAGAGTGGGAGTCCTGAGCATCAGGAAGACAGGGGGCCTGGGTGACATAGATCAGAAATTGCCATGGTGGGCAGACGGGTAGAGGAGGCCATGGACTCAGTCATGTGTGGACAGGAGGAGCCAGCTGTCTCCTGCAAGCTGATGGCTTGCTGGCCCTCTCATGTTCCCATTCACCACATGGGGCATGGCAGTCTCCTCAGGGCATGTGGATTCACCAGGAGAAACCTCCCATTAAATGACTCATTAAACTGCTGGTGTTTTCCCATCCATCAGAGGCCAAAGCACTTCCCCGGGCAACCTGAAGTCCTCACACAACAATGCAAGAGGAAAGGCCAGAAAGGGGTGGTACCCCTGTTTACTCCCCTCCCTTGGGCTCTCAAGGGTAAAATTATTACGTGTAAGACAGAGGAGCAGAATGTCCAGGACCACTCTGCAAAGGATCCATGTGGACCATTGCAACACACCCACTGAGTGCCTTTACTCCACAGTCCTGCCCCCTGCCCCACCCTTGACACTCCCTCCATGGGCTCATCTGTGGCCACAGAGGTTAGAAGGCAGGTTTCTAGGAAGACTCACCCTGGGGTCTCTCTCCAGCTGCTGCTGATGCTGTAGGCTGCGTCTTCTCTTGGCCTTGGCTAGGCCATTGTGATAAAAATGGTACAGACCTTCAGCGAAGGGGAGCTGCGAAGAGTCAGACAGACACAGGCAAGGTTAGCTTCTGGGGGTGCCCCTGGACAGGGACACCAGAGCCGGGGTGCATGCTGGGGCTCCACATATGACCCTCTGCTTCCCTGTCACTGTTCTCCTCCCCATCTCCCTACATTTCTGATGTAATATGTTCACCTCCCTTCTCCCCTAAACCCATTCTTTCCTCCACTACTGTAGTTTTTGTCTAGCTTTTCATCTCTTCTCATCCGTAGAGACTTCCCTTTAGATTCATCCCCACACCAACTTCTCTAGTCTCTTCTCTTAGGTATCACAAGAAAAGGAAACTGCAGACCATTAGCCATTAAAATGGATCCCATGTGGACCATCCCCAGCTCCCCTCATTGTGCCTGTATGACTCTTTGATCCCAAGTCTGTGAACATAATAAAGTAATTGTTGTTTTATTTACAGATTCACACACTTGGAGAACAAACTCAAGCTCCCAGAGGGGAAGGATGGGAGGAAAAGAGAGGGAGTTTGGGATGGATATGTACACAGTGCCATATTTAAAATGGATTACCAACAAGGACCTACTATTGTATAGCACAGGGAACTCTGCTCAATGTTATGTGACAGCCTGGATGGGAGGGAAGTTTGAGGGAGAATGGATGCATGTAAATGTGTGGCTGAGTCCCTTTGCTGTCCACCTGAAACTACCACAGCATTGTTCATTGGCTATCAGTTCAGTTCAGTTCAGTCGCTCAGTCGTGTCTGACTCTTTGCGACCCCATGGACTGCAGGACGCCAGGCCTCCCTGTCCATCACCAACTCCTGGAGTTGACTCAAATTCATGTCCATTGAGTTGGTGATGCCACCCAACAATTTCAGCCTCTGTCGTCACCTTCTCCTCCTGCCTTCAATCTTTCCCAACATCAGGGTCTTTTCAAATGAGTCAGCTCTTCGCATCGGGTGGCCAAAGTATTGGAGTTTCAGCTTCACCATCAGTCCTTCCAATGAATATTCAGGACTGATTTCCTTTAGGATGGACTGGTTGGATCTCCTTGCAGTCCAAGGGACTCTCAAGAGTCTTCTCCAACACCACAGTTCAAAAGCATCAATTCTTCAGCACTCTGCTTTCTTTATAATCCAACTCTCACATCCATACATGACTACAGGAAAAACCATAGCCTTGACTAGATGGACCTTTGTTGGCAAAGTAATGTCTCTGGTTTTTAGTATGCTGTCTAGGTTGGTCATAACTTCTCTTCCAAGAAGTAAGTGTCTTTTAATTTCGTGGGTACAGTCACCATCTGCAGTGATTTTGGAGCCCCCCCTCCAAAAGTCTGCCACTGTTTCTCCATCTATTTGCCATGAAGTGATAGGACCGGATGCCATGATCTTAGTTTTCTGAATGTTGAGTTTTAAGCTAACTTTTTCACTCTCCTCTTTCACTTTCATCAAGAGGTTCTTTAGTTCTTCACTTTCTACCATAAGGCTGGTGTCATCTGCATATCTGAGGTTGTTGATATTTCTCCCTGCAATCTTGATTCCAGCTTGTGCTTCTTCCAGCCCAGCTTTTCTCATGATGTACTCTGCATATAAGTTAAATAAGCACGGTGACAATATACAGCCTTGACGTACCCCTTTTCCTATTTGGAACCAGTCTGTTTTTCCATGTCCAGTTCTAACTGTTGTTTCCTGACCAGCATACAGATTTCTCAAGGCAGGTCAGGTGGTCTGGTATTCCCATCTATGAATTTTCCAGAGTTTAGTGTGATCCACACAGTCAAAGGCTTTGGCATAGTCAATAAAGCAGAAATAGATGTTTCTCTGGAACTCTCTTGCTTTTTTGATGATCCGGCAGATGTTGGCAATTTGATCTCTGGTTCCTCTGCCTTTTCTAAAACCAGCTTGAACATCTGGAATTTCATGGTTCACATATTGTTGAAGCCTGGCTTGGAGAATTTTGAGCATTACTTTACTAGCGTGTGAAATGAACGCAGTTGTGCAGTTGTCATTGGCTATAATCCATTATTAAATAAAAAGTTAAAAAAATAGTTGTTGCTTTATACTAATAAGTTTGGGGTTGGTTTGTTACTCAGCAATGGAAAACAGGAACAAATGGCTAGCTGAAAAAAAAAAGTTTTATTCCTTCCATTTTTAGGACTGTGCAGATTTGAAACTCTACAATCGTATTGGCTCTGTCTGTCAGTTGGTGACACCAACCTGGAGCAGCCCAGATAAGGGCCCTCAAGGGATGTTCCTGGCACTGGACGAGGGGACCTGAGGCCAGGAAAGCAGATACTGGATGAACTTCAAGCGCACAGCAAGTTTGGCTAGGGGTCTGGTGTGCAAATGAAAATTTTTTAGAACACTGTAGCATTTGTGATTTAGTTTCTGTTCATTAAAACCACCCTCTTCAGGGAAAGTTAAACATAAATATTTCATGTGCATCTTTCCAGGCTCAGTGGTTCTCGAATGTTTTCTGTACTTAACCCTGCTGATGTACTCAGGGAAATGTTAAGATTTATCAAAAAGGAAGAGGGGAGATGGAGAAGGAAAAAAAATATAAGTGTGCTCATCTTTTGCTCTCTAAAGACTTGTGCCTATGACCACAGTCAGGTGATAAAAACTTGGGAGTTTTACTTCCTATTCTGGAGGGCATGAAGAATCTGTGAATTTTTAACAAGAAAGGAAATTTGGGGTTATCAAGCACCAGTGAGCTTTGGATAAACATTGTTCTGGCTCTGTTTTACTGATTTTTTTAAAAATTAAATTTGAATAGAGGCAAATGGAAAACTCTTACAGTCGCTCAGTCGTGTCCGACTCTTTGCGATCCCATGGACTGTAGCCTACCAGGGTCCTCTGTCCGTGGGATTTTCCAGGCAAGAATACTGGAGTGGGTGGCCATTTCCTTCTCCATTTTCTTACAGTAGAATTCCAATTAACAAAAGTAGAAGTAATGAAAGGAAACTGAATATCACCATTTGGAAGCACCATGAATAATTATGATGGTAGACGCAGACGTAGAGAATGGGCTTGTGGACACAGTCAGGGGCAGGGGAGGGTGGGATGAGCTGAGAGAGTAGCACTGACGCATATATACACTACCACGTGCAAAACAGTAGTTAGTGGGAAGCTGCTGTATAGTACAGGGAGCTCAGCTCGGTTGCTCTGTGATGCCCTAGAGGTGTGGGATGGCAGGGTGGGGGAAGACTGCTCAAGAGGGAGAGGATATGTGTATACTTATAGCTGATTCATGTTGTTGTACAGCAGAAACTAACAAATATTGTAAAGCAATCATACTCCATTAAAAGAAAAAAAACAAATAATTGTGGCTGGCCAGTGTCACCAAAAGATGCTAAAATTAGTGGGTGACATCTAATGATAAACAAAGAGAAATAATACCTTTATGGTGGAGAAATCTGGCAGAGACCCCATCAACCAAGCAATCTAAGTTAGTCTCACCACGGATGAAACACATCAAAATCACGTGCCCCCTGATACGATACACTGAGAAGGAGACATCACTTATATAATTCTCTTGCCAAAAAAGGTAACCTGTGTTCAGTCAGAGGAAGCACCAGGCAAACCCTTAGCTGGCTACTACCCTTCCAAATCTTCAAGTTCATGAAAGTCAAATCAGGACAGTAGAAATTTTAGAAACTGGAGGAGACTAAGGAGACAGGACAACAAAATCAATTCCTATCTTGGATTGGGTCCTGAATCAGAAATAAGGACATTAGTGGAACAACTGGAATAATGTGAACCAAATCTGTAGATTAATTATCAGTGTTGTAGCAATGTTTTTCCTGGCTTCGATAATTGTCCTATGGTTTTGTCAGATGTTAACTTTGGGAAAGCTGGATAAGGGGTATATGGGAACTTTTGCTATTTAAAAAAGAGTAATTTTTATTGCGGTAAAATATACATAATATAAAACTTTTCATTTTAAAGTATTCAGTGCACTGTTTAGAGACACTAAGTATCTGTCCACTGTTGTGCAACCCTCACCACTATTGATACCCAGAGCTCATTCCATCCTGCACATTGAACTCTACATTCATTAAACGATAACCCCTCATATCTTCTCCCCCAGGTCCTGGTTCACCATCCTACTCTCTCTCTCTAAGAATTTCACTACTCTAGATATCTCATATAAGTGGAATCATACAATATTTGTCCTTTTGTGACTGATTTATTTCACTCAGCTGAATAGCTTCAAGGTTCATCTGTGTGAAGCATTGTCAGGAATTCCCTTCCCTTTTTTTCCAGCTGAATAATATTTCATTGCTTGTATGTACCACGTTGTGTTCATTCATTCACCAGCTGATGGACACCTTCCACCTTTTGGCTATTGTGAATCATGCTGTTGTGTACATGGGTGTAACTAGTGTGCAATTTTTGCAAAATTTTTAAGTCTAAAATTATCCCCAAATTGAAAGTGCTTACAATGTAAAAATATTTTTCTAAAATTACATTTGGATGGCCTTAAGAGGGTCATATGTTTAAAAAGTTCAAGCTGGAGGTCCCACCACATCCCATTATCACATCCTGAAGTCCTTCCACATGGTTATAACTGGAGACAGTTGAGTGGAACCCTGGCTTGGTCTAATTGCCTTGTTTTATAGAAAAAGACACCGTGACTCACGGAGGAGCAGGACTTCCTAGTTGAGGGGGAGCTTTTAAAGGAAATCCTCGGTCTCTGGACTGTTCCTCCAGACCCTCCCCACCACACAGCTTTCACTGCAGTCTCTTGCTATGTATGTCCCATCCCCTTGGTAACCAGTGCTATGAATCCATGAGATTGCAGGCTGGACTTCCTGACAAAGATGAGCATGACTCAAGGACAGCCAGGCTGGTGAGTGACCTCTGCTGTGTCCTGGGGACCCATGACCCCAGATTCTTTGATTAGAAGCACTGTCGTGGCTATAGAAGACATGGAGTTACTAATACTTGGTCTCATAGAGAAGACATGGAGTTACTAATACTTGGTCTCATAAAGCTGATACTGGAAACTGAGGCAATATACAGGTAAATTGACTGATCACAGACTAAAAAGAGGATTAACCTGCAGGCATTGGCTATTTTTCTGAGCCCTTTTTGCCTCTTGTCTTTGGAGTGTAGACCCCAAATCCACAGGTCTCCAAGCCTCTGAGAAGTGACTGTTTGAGGAGATTATCAGTAAGTTTGAGCCTATGACAGGCAGGGAAAGACAGATGCTGTGCCCATTTCAGTAGTGCAAGGTACCTGCTGTCCAGAGACCTCAGTGCCTTCCTCCATTTCTTAAGTAGACTGCTGATCTTCCAAATAGAAATGACATATTAAAATCAATCTTAAGTCCTCAAACCTTCACTTGTTTCCCAGTAAGAAACTTCTCATATATCTCAACTCTTGTGTGCACGCTTAGTCGCATCAGTTGTGTCTGACTCTGCAACCCTATGGACTGTAGCCCACCAGGCGCCTCTTTCCAGGAGGATTCTCCAGGCAAGAATACTGGAGTGGGTTGCCATGCCCTCCTCCAGGGGGTCTTCTGGACCAATGTTATCTTCATGTAAACACACACACACACACACACACACACACACCCTTCTTTGCTTCTTTTACACCATTACCTTTGTCTCTTAAGGCAAACTATGCACGGTTCCAGAAGGAAGGAGAAAAAAGAAGTGAAAGAAGAATTCACAGCAAATTGTCAGCTTGAAGGTTCAGGCTGGGTGACAGTATAATAACGCTGCTAACTCAGACTTGCAGTTTTTAGAAATTCTCATTATGCCGCGGGATTTTATGGATCCCAGCAACGCTTCTCGTTGCCTGTCTTCTATCTCTCTTGCCTCCTTTTCCCATGGATAACCATGGCTCCAAGCTAAAGCTCCTCTCTGAACTCACACATTTGCTTTCCTCAACAGCAGGGAACTGGCTGCTAATTGTGAACAGATAAAAAGGCATGCTAATACAGTATACTAATGCATATATATGGAATTTAGAAACATGGTAACGATAACCCTATATGCAAGACAGAAAAAGAGACACAGATGCATAGAACAGTCTTTTGGACTCTGTGGGAGAAGGTGAGGGTGGGATGATCTGAGAGAATAGCATTGACACATGTATATTATCATATGTGAAACAGAACGCCAGTCCAGGTTTGATGCATGAGACAAATGCTCAGGGCTGGTGCAATGGGATGACCCAGAGGGATGGGATGGGGAGGGAGGTGGGAGGGGGGTTCAGGATGGGGAACACATGTAAACCCATGGCTGATTCATATCAATGTATGGCAAAAACCACTACAATATTGTAAAGTAATTAGCCTCCATCTAAAATAAATTAATTAATTAAAAAAATAAATAATAGAGAGAAAGAGGTGATTAATGACAAGAATAAAACACATAATGGTTAAAAACATAAAATAAAACAAATGAATCTTTTTTTTTTAAATCAAAAAAAAAAAAAAAAGCTGTGCTAAATCCTCCTGGAGCCCACACCTGTCTCCCTTTAGGCCAGGGTCCCTTTCTCTTAGGCAACCCCGGGACGCTGGTCTGCAAAAACAGTCTCCACCTCAAATTTTGTGCTTCTGTGCATTTGCTGTTTTAGGAATGACCACTGCTTCTCACAGGTTCTCAAATGGGTCCAGAACTCCCAAACATGGTGGTGGGGGGTCTCTGGTCCTGATCCATCTCTTTTCTTTGGCAGGTTTGTCCCTTATGCTGATTTTCATGATGCTTAGTCACGTTTATTTGAGAGTCAAGTTTGGTGGAATATTGGACTTAGTTCCACATATAAAGAATTTTATAATTCTATTGGCAAGGGGAGCTCCTGTACAGGGTTCAAGGAGTAAAATCTGGGAAATAAAACATCAAGGATTGAAAACTGGCTCATCTGATAACAGTTCCATTTGTGTGGATGGGGGTCCTGCATTTCACAAGGAGGCCTAGGTTCTTCATTTTACTGACATTTCCTGAGACCATGCTTAATTTCCCTGGATTGCATGCACTCTCTTATGGGTGGGGGACTTCACTTTGCAGTAAGGAGCGGGGAGAAAGGAAACTGGGGGGTGGAGGCGGGGATGTGATCCCAGACTCTGCCCTACTGGCACTCATAGGCCAATGAAGAAACACACAGGAAAATTACAATGTTCAATTGACAAAAGCATATAATATTATAGAAACAGAGATGGACACAAATAGGGAAATTGCAGCTTTACAGCCACAATTAGACAAGAGAAGGTAAGGAAAAAAGAGGAGAGAGGAAGGGGTACCCTGAGAACATTTTGGAGAGAGGCAAGGTCAGCTGATATGATTTAGCATTAAAAGGTCTCTCCTTGCCTCCAAAGTTTCCTTCTCAACTCCATCGTAAATTTAATTTTTTTTCCATATCGAACACTTGCATGAAAGTCCAATCGTCTCTGGGAGGGGTGACACCCTAAGCCGTGGTCAGCTAAAGGCCTCACTGAGATTTGCTGATGGGATGGAGGGTCAGAGGTCCAGAAAGGAAGAGAGGAGAATTTATGGAAACGGGGGATGAGGGGCAGGGGGTGGGTCAGGGTCGGTACCAAAGCATATTCTTGCCTATGTTATACCCATGCTTCAGCCTGAATAATCTCTTGTTTATAGGTTCTCAGGGCTCATCTGTGCTGACTTGTATTTTATCCCCCAATCAAAGTTCCTCCTCCTTCAAGTCTGGACCTAGGATCACACACCTCAGCCATCTGAATACTCTTACCTCTTTCTGTCTTGTTTTGGGAAAAGAGATGGGCAGAAAGTGGGTCTGGAGAGATACAGGTAAAGACCACTGCCTCTCCTGCATGAGACTCCTCCTCTGTCTTCTGCCTCCCCAGGACCAACATTAATTGTATCTCTTGTCAGGCTCTGGGGTGATTAACAAAGAAGCTCAGAGAGCATGATGAGCACATGAGCCTTGGAGAGAGCAGCAAATCCAGGGAGGTAGTCTGTGGCTCTGATGGCTGAGGAGACCCTGGAGTCCTTATTAAGCTTCTCTGACTTTGGAGAAAGCCTCTTAAGCACGGGGGTTCCAGTCATGTATCACCATGATAATGTGTGTTACAAACGACTGAAAGTCTTATTGCTGTTGTTTTGCTAACTCATGTCCGAACTGACCCCTTTGTGTAGATCACTGGGCTGCTCTGTCCCTGGGATTTCCCAGGCAAGATAACTGGAGTGGATTGCCACTTTCTTCTCTGAAATCTTAGTAGCTCCAAACAGAAACTGATTATTTAGCTCACAGTTTCATGGATCAAAAATTTAAGCTTACTGAGTGGCCGATCAGGTATTGACTTCATGAAATTAAAAACTTCTGTGAAAGACCATATCAAGAGAATTTAGAGCACAAGTGACAGACTGGGAGAAAATATTTGCTAAGGATACATAAAAGATTGCTATCCAACATACATGAAGAACTTTTAAAATTCAACAATCAGAAAATAAAGAACTTGATTTAAAAGTGGCCCAAGGGGACTTCCCCGGTGGTCCAGTGACTAGGACTCCACACTCCTCAATGCAGGGGACCTGGGTTCAATCCCTGGTCAAGGAACTAGATCCCACATAGTGAAACTGAGAGTTTGCATGCCACAACTAAAAAAGCTCACATGTGTAAATTTTTAAATTAATTTTTATTGGAGTATAGTTGTTTTACAGTGTTGTGTTAGTTTCTACTGTACAGCAAAAATGAATCAGCTATACATATCCATATATTCCCTCCCTTTTGGACTCCCTTCCCATCAGGTCACCAGAGTGCATTAAGCAGGGTTCCCTGTTGTTAAAAACAAAACCAAAGACAAGTATTATTTTTCCTGCAAAAACAAAAAAAGAGAGAGAGCAAAAGAGATCCTGCATGCTGCAACAAAAGATCAAAGATCCTGCAGCCTCAACTAGGACCTGATGCAGCCAAATAAATTTAAGTATATATATGTTCTTTTAATTGTTAAAAAGTAAATGGATCCAGGACCATAACAGATCCCTTGCCAATGAAGACACACAAGTGGCAAACCGGCATATGAAGAGATACTCCACATCATATGTCATAAGGAATTGCCAAATAAAACCACAGTGGAATATCACTACACATCTATTAGAATGACCCAAATCTGGAACACTGACAGCGTCGAAGGCTGGTGAGAAGGTGGAGCAAAAGGGTGTCTTGTCCATTGCTGGTGAGGATGCAAAATGGCATAGCCACTCTGAAAGACAGTTTGGCAGCTTCTTATGAAACTAAACATACTATTTCCATGTAATCCAGCAATTGCACTTCTTGGTATTTACCCAAATGAGTAGAAAACTCATGTTCAGACGAAAACCTGCGCACAGGTGTCTAGAGCAGCTTTATCCATAACTGTTGATATTTGGAAGCTTCCAAGATGTCCTTCAGTAGGTAAACGGGTAAATAAATTGTGGTATATCTAGATAATGGACTATTATGCAGTGCTAACAAGAAATGACCTATCAAACCACGAAAAGACATATTACTAAAGCAAAGCAACCCAGTCTGAAAAGTCTACATACTGTATGATTCCAACTATCTGAAATTCTTGAAAAGGCAAAACTGTGCAGAGAAAAAAAAGTTCAATGTTTTCCAGAGGTGGTGGGGGATGAGAAGAACAGGTAGAGCACAGAGAATATGGGGGAAGTCCAAATATTTTGTATGATATTATGATGATAGATATGTCACTATACTCAGGTCCAAACCTACAAAATTTGCACCAAGAGTGAACCCTAAGGTAAACTATGAATTTCTGGCATTTATGATGTGGCAATATAGGTTCATCCTCGCTAAAAAGGTGCCATTCTGGTGAGTTATGCTGAAAAAATGCTGATAAAAGTTGACAGCTTATGTGTGTAGGGGCAGGCATATATGAGAACTATCTGTACCTTTCTCTCAGTTTTGTTGTACACTTCAAATTGCTTTTTTTAAAAAAGAGCAGTATGCTTTTGTTTTAAAGATTTTTTGATGTGGACCTTTTTAAAAGTCTTTGTTGAATTTGTTACAATATTGCTTCTTGTTTTATGTTTTGATATTTTGGCCACCTGGCATGTAGGATCTTAGCTCCCCAAGCAGGGACTGAACCTATACTTCCTGCATTGGAAGTGCAGAGTCTTAACCACTAGACAGCCAGGGAAGTTCCTTAAAGTTGCTTATAAAAATAGCCTTAAAAATATGTAAAGAACAGACTTTTGGGTTCAGTGAGAGAAGGAGAGAGCGGGATGATTTGAGAGAATAGCACTGAAGCATATGCATTACTGTATGTAAAATAGATAACCAGGGCGAGTTTGATGTGTGAAGCAGGGCACACAAAGCTGGTGCTCTGTGACAACCTGGAGGGATAGGGTGGGGAGGGAGGTGAGAGGGGGTTCATGATGGAGGAGCATGTGTACCTATGGCCAAATCACATTGATGTATAGCAAAAAAAAAAAATCACAATATTGTAAAGTAATTATCCTCCAATTAAAATAAATAATCTTAAAAATAGTCTTAAAAATAATATAGTCCATTTAAGAAAGAAAGCATTAGTCATTTAGTCCTGTCTGACTCTGTGACCCCATGGACTGTAGTCCGCCAGGCTCCTCTGTGCACGGAATTCTCCAGGTAAGAATACTAGAGTGGGTAGTCATTTGCTTCTCCAAGGGATCTTCCTGATCCAGGGATCAAACCTGGGTCTCCCACATTGCAGGCAGATTCTTTACTGTCTGAGGCACCAGGAAAGACACCCAATTAAGTGGATTCTAATTGCTATAATTACCCAAACAGAGCAGCATGTTGGAAATGAAATATAGAGTATATGTCTTTCTTTTTTTCAATTTTTATCTATTATTTTTATTTCTTTTGATCATTCTTTTCCTTTTATTTGTTTGAGGGGGCATGTTTGGGCAGTGAATAGCATGGAGATGAGGACTTGGGCATTTTGAATAATTCCAGTGATTCTAAAACTATAAAAGGAGATAATAATTGGAACTATTCAATAAGAAGTCATTCCACTCGTAGCAGACTGGCATAGGGATGCACAGCAAATGATATGCTATCTCATAAAAATCAATCAACAAGAAACAGACCAAGACAATTTCATACTGAAGGCAAATAAGCCACATTATTTAGATGAATAAAATAAATATGGTTTCACTAGAGGAGTAGAAGCCTTGACAGCTCCTTTAAACCGATGCCGCTCAAACAGCAGAGGAGCCAAATTGTTTATTTGTGCCTTCAGCTCCTCTGTCAACAGGAGGAGGCCTGTGGTGTGAGGATGTCATGTCTTTCAGTAACCAGATGTGACAGAAAATCTTACTCAGCCCAAACTTATCAGAGCATATCGTAAGGGTCACCTGATCTGAGAAAGCCCTTTGTGTGTAGAACCAGAAACCAATTGCTAAACAGAGATTTCCATACTTCAAACAGGTATTTCCACACATAAAATAGGTATTTGTAAGAGCTGGACAAAGCCATCAGATCAAGTGAAGTCTTATAAGCTATAGAACTATAATATATTTTTCTTTGCATATAAATCTAAGTATGCCACATTGCTGTCTGTAGAACCCAGCCCTTTCAAAGCGCTTTGTCTCTGTAGGGCTCAATAAAAACTTGTCAATAGAATATAACTATATGGATGGATGTTCCTTTGGAATTAGCTATTTGTAAGAAGAGGGGGATCAGCTATTTGAGGGTAAGATAAAGGGGAGAGGGGAAAGTCCTTGATCTAGCGCTCAGGACACTTGGTTCTAAACCCACCTAGCTCATTTCTAAGCTTCTCCTAAGCATTGTTCTCCATGGACAATACTCAGTTCTCTTCTGTCATGCTAAGAGCTTCTTTTGCCTACAACTAGGAGCACCAAAAAGCAAAACAGCTTGGGATGTCCATGGTTGTTTGTTTCTGTAGAACTGCACTACTAGTCCACAGTGGGAATCAAACTCTGATTTATTCCCAAGAACTACACAAGTGATTTATATCAAGTCTAAAATGACAGTGAGACAACAAGACAGGTGAAGAGTAGCTGAGTCTCAGCCTTATTCACAGAGCAAGTTCCTTTCTAGACTAAGGAAAAGTTCCCATGTATCATCTCAGAAATGGAAACCTAGTGCAGGCACTATTCCTTTGGAATATCAGGGAATAAGGGGCTTATCCGGTGTGCTGAGATGACATTTCTGTCCTGGCTTTTCTGTTTGATTTATAAGTCAGGGGGCTAGTTTTAGATTCATGTATTTGTGTATTGGGGAGGAAGTAGGATGCATTGAATCATTTTGTTCTTAGCTGGAATAAATTTCATGGATGGAACTGGCCACCTCTACGAGCCATTCATTGTGGCTATTAGTATCCCTGATGTTATCATCCAGTGGCAATGGGATAAAAGACAGGTAACCTGATTTCCTAATAGCAACATCTGTTGAAAGGGATGGTGCTACCTGCTTCCAGGATATGAATGGTTTCTTAGGACAAAGGAACAAGGCAGCCTCTACCCCCAAATTCACTATCAGCTCAACTTGTTATCCTAAGGTTTCCTGTATATGGCCACTTGGCTATGCTTTCCAAGAAGCTTTCAATGCCCCCTTCTATTTAGGCAAAAAATTCCAACGCTTAACATGGTATGGGTGACTCCTCATGAACTGTCCTCAGTCCACTTCTGTGGTGACATCTCCCCTCTTTCTTAGCATCTAGTCAGGTGATACTAATTGTAAACCTTATACAAGTCCAGTGCATTTTGTTTCACCTGCTACACCATCCTCTATAAACCCTCTTTCACTTTAACTTGCTGAAATCCTGAGCCTCACTGTAAATCACCTCAGTTGACCTTGCCTGCCTTGTGAAGACTGCCCTTCTGCTTTACATGTCAGATATCACAGATCCGTCACAAAATACATGGCCAGGACTCTGGTTGCTTATGATAAGCACTCCGATTTATCTGGGATTTCTGTATTTCTGTATTTCACTTATGCCTTCTGTGCAGCAATGTGTTTTTTTCTTTTTAATTTATTTAGTTTTAATTGAATGATAATTGCTTTAAGGTATTGTGCTGGTTTCTACTAAACATCAACATGAATCAGACATAGGGTTACCCGTGTCCATCTTACTTGAACATCCCTCCCACCTCCCTGCCCGTCCCATCCTTCTAGGTTGTTACCGAACCCTGGTTTGAGTTCCCTGAGTCAAACAGCAAATTCCCATTGGCCCTCTATTTTACATATGGTAGTGTATGTTTCCATGTTACTCTTTCCATACATCCCACCCTCTCCTTCCTCCCCTCCGTAGCCATGTCCATGTCTGTTTTTGATGTCTGTGTCTCCACTGCTTGTGCAGCCGACACTGTTTTAATGCCCTTCCTGTATCCCCTCTCCCTGCGCTGGAGGTCACTGTAGACAGGACTTCTCTCTGCTGAGGGAGTTCTCTGACTGTGGATGCATGCTTGGTCTGCTTGGGGCAGGCAGAAGTACAAGGGATTTGCTGCCCCTCAGGTGTAATCTGATGAAGAATGGGGTCTGGTGGCTACATTTTCTGGCTTCCTCCTCCTTGAATGGGATAACTGAGATGCTATAGCTCCCAGAGTGTCCTGTAGGAGAATGTTGCCAGAGTGGTCCTCATTTTTTTTTTTTGATGTGGACCATTTTTCTAAAGTCTTTATTGAATTTGTTACAACACTGCCTCTGTGTTATGCCTTGGTCTCCTGACCACAAGGCATGCGGGATCACAGTTCCCCAACCAGGGACTGAACTGGCACTGCCCATATTGGAAGGCGAAGTTCCAACCATTGGACCACCAAGGAAGTCTCCCTCATTTTGCTTATGTCTCTCTGTATCAGTTCCTTTGGATGGTTCTCTCCCATACTGACTTTGAGCCTGACCAGATGTCTTTCTTTGGCTGATGGTACTTAATAAATGTAACACAACCAAAGATTCAAAAAGTGTTTGCACACAAGAGTCTGATCTCTCCTCTATATCTGAAACCTTTCTTACTTGTTCCCAAGTCCATGTCTTGGGGTCTGATAGCACACTTGCTTGAGTATGCTAGGTGCATGCTTATTGAATGGACTAAACCATCTTCTGCTTCTATGCTTCTCCTGCTAAGACTGTAGCTCCTGTTACTTTCTTTGACCATAAGTTTCAACCTCCCAGAACATTTTTTTGGTTCTTTCCTCCTTTCTAAGTTCTTGGCCAGAATGGCTTGTTTCAGGCTTCAGCTTCTGGGTCCAGATTTGGCTCATGCCTTGCCTCATTGCAGACACAACTCTCCAAAGTTCCCTTGGCCTGATTCTGCATCCTACTCCCCCATGGTACTGCTCCTGGACTCCAAGAGACCAACAGTGGCTTGTTTCCCAAACTCCTCCCCAAATCTTGGGCTCTGCAAGGTCTCACTTGGTCTCCTATTTTTGGTTGACACTCCCTAGAAACACAGGCAACAAGAACTGACTAGAATCAACTGTTTCATGCTAACTACCTTTTTATGTGCGAACTTCTGTCATTTTTTAAGAGAACTGATAGCATCCTGATGAAACTGATATTGCTCCCCCCACCCGCAACTGCTGCCCTCACAGACGTGGAGAACAAGCTAAGGGCAAGGAAACGGGATTTGTGGATCTCCTTGCTGTCTTCTGCTGCTGGCTTCTTAATTTCTCCTTAAGTCACAAGATTTTAGGCTATTAATGGTAATTAATTAATTGAAGTCATTTAACACAGGCACAAATTAGGATATTCTTATAACTGTTTCTAACATGCTTGATTTTCCTGATTACAGTATCTCATAACACATCTGTTTGTCACTTACTGAGCATCTAATGCTATTGCCAAGCCTTTTGATTTTTTTCTAACCACATATTTTGATATTTATTGAGTGCTTGCTAAATATACAGCACTGTGTTAGTCACTAAGAGGGCAGTCAAAGAAATACAAAATTCTTATTCTACCTTTTATCAAGTATAAATCCAATAGATTGTTGTTTTAATCTCTGCATCTATGAGCAGTTTTGTTTGGGAACCTGGAATCCATAAAAAATGTAGGAGCAAAACTGAAAAGCAGACCAGGAGGACCTGAAATGAACTAGCAACCAACAAGTTGGTTTATGTGCCTAATCACTCAAAGAAATCTTGTTCAGTCTGGTCCTCTCTCTCGTCTAGTGTGAATGCATTGTTTGAACCACAGCAGGAAGCAAAAGGGTTCAAATGCTCACTGCAAATTTCTGGGAACATAAACATCACATTTCATCTCCTTTTCCTTATGTGTAAAATTTGGGGTTAATCTAAGGCCTTTCCAAGACCTCTTCCTGCTCTGACAGGCTGTAATTCCATAACTTCAGTTACTGGTTGTCAAAATTTAAATGAGTCTGGATAAATCAGTTAGAATAACCAGCATGTATCTCACAATATTTTGGTGGGGTACCAATTGCTGAGTGGTCTGACAAGTGTTTAGAAATCATTATTATAAAAGTCATTAAAAGCATATAAGTTTAAGTCACCATAATAATACTTTTCCTCTTTCTTGAGTTTTTAAAAAATTCTATTATTGGAGTATAAGTGCTTTACAATATTGTGTTAGTTTCTGCTGTATAACAAGGTGAATCAGCTATATGTGAACATATATGCCCTCCTTCTTTAGCCTCTCTCCCACCCCATCCCACCCATCTAGGTCATCACAGAGCACCAAGCTGAGCTCCCTGTGCTATACAGCAGCTTCCACTAGCTTCTATTTTACACATGGCAGTATATATATGTCAATGCTGTTCTCTCAGTGCACCCGAAATGTCCACCGACAGATGCATGGATAAAGAAGATATGATACATGTATACAACAGAGTATTACTCAGCCATAAAAAGGAATGAAATTGAGTCATTTGTGGTGATGTGGATGGACCTAGATAGAGCCTGTCATACAGAGTAAAGTCAGAAAGAGAAAAACTAATATCATACAAATGATACTAATACATACAAATGAAATCTAGAAAAATAGTACAGATGGTCCTATTTCTAAGGCAGGAATAGAGACAAAGACATAGAGAACAGATGTATGGATGTGGTTAGGGGTGTGTGGAGGGTGGGACAAATTGGGAGAGTAGTAAAACTTTTCTTCTTGTCCCCCCTCTACCACTATATGAAGGAATTGTCAACACTTGATACTTCTACTTCATCTTACTGACTGCAGCCTCACAGTTTGGCTTCCTTCCTGTAGCAGACACTATCAATTTCCTGTTCAAATCCCTTTGGGCCTCAGCATTTAGTGCATGCAAGACTCTGGATCTACTTGTCTGAGAATTTTCTCTGGCGGCCAAATTATGCTCTGTTTGAATATTAGCCAAGTCAAAATGTTGCAGAGTCAATGCCACCCAGGAGAAACTATCAATCATGAATCAATGTCTGATTGCAATTGGTGTATACATACCCCAGTTCCCTCCCCACTCAGGCAGTATGACTCTGAGCTCCCAGAGTTTCCTAGTGGGACCGAGCCCCAGTTACTCATAGTGACAACTTGTTATATGATACATCCTTGGTTCTTGCCTTCCCTTCCCTTTCTCAATTGCCCACTCCCCTGCCAATATTTACTAGAATCACTCCTTGAATAAACAACTTGTATTTAATCCTATCCCAGGGACTACTCCTGGGTTCCCAAACCAACATACTTTTCTTCCCATGTGCTAAGGTGGCTGCTCCAATTTTAATAATGACCTCATCTCTAAAGCCAGTGGCCACTGTTGCCCCATCCCTCCTTTCCTAATCCTCATCTCCATTCTGTTCACAGTCCTGCACTCTCTCGATTATCCTTTCATATCCCTAACAGTCCAAGTTCTGTCTCCTCTTTCTCCCTCCATGTCCACAGTCCCCTGAAATTTTGTGCTAGAACCTCTTCTCTTAGTTTTCTCTCAACACTCTTCCTTGGTGATGCTATTTAGCTATGGCACGACTGAGATGCATGTGGATGGATGCTTGTGCATTTGACTTTCAGCTCCTTGAGCACTTTCATCTCTTCTTGGCTTTGGTAACTCACCTCCATGGACCTTATCATTGTCTGGAAGTGCTCAATTTGGGGAGTCTTGAGTTTCAACACCCTATTCACCTTATCTTTCTTCCTTTCAGCTCTCTTACTACTAATCACAATTAACCTTTTCTTCTACTTTTTTTTTTAATAAATTTATTTATTTTAGTTGGGGGCTAATTACTTTACAATATTGTAGTGGTTTTTGCCATACATTGACATGAATCAGCCATGGGTTTACATGTGTTCCCCATCCTGAACCCCCCTCCCACCTCCCTCCCCATCCCATCCCTCTGGGTCATCCCATTGCCCCAGCTCTGAGCATTTGTCTCATGCATCGAACATGGAATGGTGTTCTGTTTCACATATGATAATATACATGTTTCAATGCTATTGTCCCAGAACGTCCCACCCTCACCTTCCCCCTCAGAGTCCATAAGACTGTTCTATGCATCTGTGTCTCTTATTCTGTCTCGCATATAGGGTTATTGTTACCATCTTTCAAATTCCATATATATGCATTAGTATACTGTATTGGTGTTTTTCTTTCTGGCTTACTTCACTCTGTATAATGGGCTCCAGTTTCATCCATCTCAATAGAACCGACTGACCCAGCAATCCCACTGCTGGGCATACACACCGAGGAAACCAGAATTGAAAGAGACACGTGTACCCCATTGTTCATCGCAGCACTGTTTACAACAGCCAGGACAATGGAAGAAACCTAGATGTCCATCAGCAGATGAATGGATAAGGAAGTTGTGGTACATATACACAATGGAATATTACTCAGCCATTAAAAAAATACATTTGAATCGGTTCTTCTACTTTTTTTGATATTCCATTTTTTAAAAACTCCATTGCCTTTTCTCCCCACCTCCATCACCCCTATTTGACTCCTATTTAAGAAAATGGCTCTGTTGGTGATACTATAAATCTATGCTCTCCTGCTTGGCCCCTTGGTACTGGCCAGAAGTCATTGCTGGTCCTCTCTCAGTATCTTCTCTCATTCCCATTTTCAGAGCACAAGACTTTATCTCTTTTGAAGCCCCCATACCAGCCCTGCTTTCTTCACTCTAAACATTGACCTTGCCTCCTACATCTTTGAAATAACTGTGACTCCTAAGTGGATATTCTTCCCATATCCTCCTCTGTGACCTACAAACTGAACTTCATCTGCCCACTCTTCTCTTTTTTATGTCAAAGAGAGGAGAGTTCCTTTTTCATGTGCTGGCTCATCCCTTCACTTTTAAATAAATCCCAGCTAACCAGGAGACGAACGAAAATGAAGAGCTCGGGATTGAAGAAGTTCTGGTAAAAGAACTTGTGATGAAATTAGATTTTAGGAAAAACTAGAAGAATTGGATGTTCAGGGGAGTCAACACCACATTTAATGTTATAAATGAAGGGCCATTCTAGGATCCTACAATTTTCTTCATGTTCTTATTAACTTTATGATGGGGGAAGGTATTAGCATGCTGTAATATTCTTAAGTTTATTTCATTCTATGTCAGAAAATTAAGAGCTTGTGTCAATGTTTCATTTGCAACCTAAGAATTTACTATTTTCAATTATTCTCATCAGAGGATCTTAGCATATCAAAACAATATCCAAAAAATCATGGTCAAGTATCTTTAGGGACAAAAATAATGTGTCAAAAGAGTTTATTGCTTTTTCTACATGTAGAAAGCCATGTATAAGCCATCAACTAATATCCAATCATTATATTTAGGTTAGAAGAGTTACCTCAGATGTAATTTTTGATTCCCTGACCATTAGAGGATTTTAGCCACCAAATCATCTTTGGCTATAACAGATACATCTTAGTAGAAAAAGTCAAACTAAAATTCTTGTTTTTCAACTTCCCTGTGGTTATTTGAATCTCAAATAATATATTCTAGAAATTTTGTACAGGGTTTCTATCAAAATGATGAATTTGAGCTCAAATGTAAAATAAAGTTTCTACTGTAGTGGGGGGAAAACATTTAAACATCAGGTTTCATATTTTATTTTTAAAGCTTGACTTCTTTGAGTAGTTACACTTGAATATGTAATTATTGCAAACTTAACTATCAGCATCACTCTCTGATGTACTATAACATTATGATCTACAGCTAATAAGACCTTTTGAAATAGAAACTGATTTCTAGATATTCACTCATTTGAGAAAAAGAGGTATAATTTCCCCCTTCTTTTATATTTATCAGGTTTTAACTGCAGGCTTTATTTTCTCTGCTCAAAGAACTCATCTATTCTAGTATTGATAATTTCTAAGTTGGGAATTTCAGGGAAACACGGGAGTCTGTTAGTCAGTGATTTGTTGGTTGTTAACAACTTATATTTCCTAAATTTCTGCCTATAAGTAAATGGGTACTATAGGAGTAATTTCTTAAAGACTAGTTCTTCAAGTACCTTCTCTCTGAGTTGGTGACTAAATCATTGTTTTGTGACCCAGGTGCCTGTATCAGTCAAGAAGCACATAATGAGTATCTACTACGAGTAGATTGGTTGTCAGTGGGAGGGACAAAGTGTTGAGCGGATTTTATATTCTTGAAGAAGACAAGTTACAAGGACCTGAAAAGTTGGTTGACATTATGAGATGAAAATCTAAGAACTCTCATATAAACCTTTAAAAAATACTATTGTTGCTATAATTTGGCTTGGTTTGGTTGCAAGGTTTGGAGAATCATTTCAGCAATAAAGGGACATTTATTGAGAATGTATTGGTTTGAGTAATGCTGGTTGTTCTAAAGATAAAACCCTGAACCTCAGTGTCTTAGTATAATAATTTTTCATTCACATAAGGTCATCTAAGTCAAGAGTCAGGGATGTGGGCTCCTCTCATCTTTCGACTCTGCCATCTTTAGCTTTTGCTTCCAAAGTTACTGTTCTCGATCACATCAAGCCTCAGAACAGAAAAAAGTGTGGAAAATCAACCTACATGTAGTTTTTATGCATCAAGCATAGAAGAAATGCACATCACTTCTGTTTACAATACCTTGTCTGGGATTATCATATGATCATACCTACCTGCAAGGCAGGCTGAGAAATGAGGTCTTTCTGTAGCTCATGTAGAACAGGAAGTTAGTTTGATGATGAGCTTTAAGTCTCTGAGAAGTTGAGCTGGAAGTTATTAAAAACTCAGACGAAATATTTGCATCTCCCAAGACCTGGGTGGGCGCTCTCATGCCAACTACACTCTATTCTCCATTCTATAGTAACTAATGAGTCAAATTTCCTAAGGAATCCAGTATGATTGGTGGAGATAATTACCATGGTCCATAATGAATTACAGATCACTGAACTATTTGGGGCAGGCCATCTCATGGACCATGGCTGATTCATGGATGGGTTGCCATTGGGTTGAGTGTCTATTCTTCACTTAATCAATTGTCACTCCTGAGAAGGTACAACCCACAAAAGCTTTCTTGAGTAAAAAATATGGCTAGGTCATCATCTTATTATTATTACTACTACCAATAACAGGCCCTTTTTCTACACACTCAGCACTGTGTCCAGAACCTGACATGCACTATATTATTGATCTTTCACAACCCCCATATTTTATTAACCATTTCAAATAAAACGAGACTCTGAGGGATTTCATTATTGAGCCAAGTCTCCAGTACTGTCTAATTCACATCACATCATCTTTTCCTTTAGACGTTACTGTTCTTGGTTTCCTTCAAGTACAAGAAGGGGCATTGGGCATGGTGGTGTCCATGACAAGTGTGACTGGTGACTGGTCCAAGGAAAGGAACAGATTATGTGCAATGGAACTTCCCAACAGATAAATGCTCTGTTCTAGAACAATCAGAGAAGGTGTGAGGGAAGAACCTGGACTTGAGCTAAGTCATAATGTATTAAGTTGGGGTCCAGAAGGAATTCATGGCAGCCATGTTGGAGAAGTAGGGTTCTGGGCTCTTTTCCTTTAGCCGGCATGGGAGTAGATCTTGTAGTCAGAAAAGCTGTACCTTAAGGGCTTCTTAAATAGGAATCCTTTTGGAAACACTTAGGATCAAATCTATTTCTTGTTATTTCTGCCTTCATTCCCCAAACAGAGGAATATGGCTGGAGAATTCTTTTGACTGACAAAATTACTTGCATTGGAAGTGAAAGTAAAGTTATACAATATGGATTCAATATCATTGGGGTATTAAGACACTATCAAAAGGGTGAAAATAAGTATTCAAAATACATATATCTGCCAAAAGATTCCTATCCATAATAGGTAAAGAACCCCTACAAACCAAAAATTAAGACAGATAACCCAAAAGAAAATATTTTAAGGGCAAAACACCTGAACAGACACTGCATTAAAAAAAATACAAAACACAAATAAGGATACGAAGAGGCATTCAGCGTCAATGGACCATCAGGGAAACACAGACTGCAAATCACAACTAGACACACCACGTACCCGTCAAAACAGCTAAAAGGAAAAAGGGATAAAATATCAAATGTTGGTGGGGATGTGGAGCAATCGGAATATTCAGACATGGCTGGCAGGCATGCAAACTGGCACAACTACTTCGAAAAACTGTTTACCAGTTTGCCTGTGGTAGGCAGAGTTCCGGGAGGGCCCCCAGTGTTTCTGCTCCCTGATGTCCTTGTGCCCCAAATAATCCCCCCTCCTTGAGTAAGAGCAGGATTGTGACTATGAGTAGATTATATCACATGGCAGAGGTGAAGCGGTCTACCAAATGTAGGTAAGGCCCCAAATCAGTTTAGCCTGATTCAAAAGAATCAAAAGAGAAATTTTCCTGGGTGGGCCTGACCTAATCAGGTTAACATTAAGCAGGGACTGTCCCTTCCAGAAAGCAGAGATCTGAAGGGTGAGACTGTGTGAAAGCTTATGGAGGAGGCCATGTGGCAAGGTCATGAGGGTAACCTGTAGAAGCTGGGAGCAGTCCTGGTCCTACAGCCAGCAAGAAAATAAAAGATTCCAGGTTTGCAACTACAATGAGTTGAACTCTCATTAAAATCTGAATGTACTTGGAAGAGGATTTTCCCTTAGTTGTGCCTGTAGATGTAGACACAGCTGGTCAATATCCAGAACTCAGTCTGTGAGGCTTTAAGCAGAAGCCTCACTAACCAACTAACATGTGCCAGACTCTTTATGCAGAAAAAGAAGAAATAACCAATTTGTGTGGTTTTAGGTCACTAAATTTGTAGTGGTTTGTTATACAACAAAGGAAAACTGATATTCCTAAGAATATTCCCAACAGGTATAAATGTATTCACCAACATACATATACTACAATATTCACAGAAGCAATATTTATTAAGCAATTTAGTTTAAAGGTAAAAACTATCCAGGTGAGCAAAACGAGGACTTGTGGAATGCTGATAATAGTTCATCTCTTGATTTAGATGCTGGGTACACATGTGTGCCCATTTAATGAAAATTTTTCAAGCTGAATTTTTCCTAAATTCAGTTCAGTTCAGTTCAGTTGCTCAGTTGTGTCCAATTCTTTGCGACCCCATGGACTGCAGTACGCCATTCTTCCCTGTCCATCACCAACTCCTGGAGTTTGCTCAAACTTATGTCCATCAAGTCGGTAATGCCATTCAACCATGTCATCCTCTGTCATCCCCTTCTCCTGCTGCCTTCAATCTTTCCCAGCATCTGGGAAAGAAATCTTGCCTAAATTATACTTTAATAAAATTAAAATGACCAGAAATTTACTCTTTCATTACCTAATGGTATAATTACTACTAGACTAAAAATTTTTTAACAATTATACATATGAAAGTGGTCACATGATTTTACTTGTGTAATCATCCTAGCCTCAGTCCTTCATGAGCAAAAAATAAAATATTATGGTAAAAGAAAAAAATGAAATTGTCAGTCGTTTGGATTTCTACTTTAATTCTCACATGCTTTTTGGCCAACCCTCAACACATTACTTTGATAAATAATTTTCATCTTATTTTTCAAAGGAATTAAAATTGGCAGCATATTGAAAATTTTAAAGCAATCTTTAGAATAATGTCTTCGTCATTGTTGTAAACTTACTCATTCTGCTGGACTTATACATCTCTCTTACAGATCTGGGCCACATCATGATAAAATAGAAAACTTCAGTTTCAACACCTCTTCCTGAGGGTAAAGTTATAGGTACTTTTATTCCATTTTCAAGAGGAAATATAACTGTTTGCTCATGGTCTTGTGGAGTTAGGCAAAATAATCAACAAATATTCATTGAGGCTCTTACACATAGGCCACAGTGCTCAATATAGACACTATAAAAAGACATAATATATTGTCTTTTGGAAGATTTACAACCTACCTTAAGAAGTGCATACTCAAGCACACTAATGACGTATGCTCATATAATACCAAATAAGTGTTAAATATAGAAAAAAGAAAGGGAAAAATAACTGAATTCTAAAATAGTGTCCAAAAGGCAAAGTATTTGGCAGTCAGGGAAAGCTTCCTGGAGGCAGCATGATAGAAAAATAAAATTGTTTTCCATTTGGCTTTAAATCTGAGGGTTGCTTTTTAACTATCAGATATAAGCAGTTACTTTTAACCTCTTGGAGCTTTAAAGATTTTCATCTGAGAATTAGAGCTGATGCCAATAATTTCTATCTCACCGATGCGTGAGATGAAATAACGTGGTAAAATAGCAGGCCCTCCCCGGTCCTTCAGATGAACAACTGCTGAGAATCTCTGCTGTTTAACACTGAGCATCTAGAAGGATGGGGTGATAGGGAGAGAAATGAAAAGGAAGTGTTGAAGGTTTAAAATGAAAAATAGATAAGAAATGTTGACCAAAGTACAGTACAGCATGATGAAAATAAGACTGAACAGTGTTTGGGAAACCCAGAAGAGTAAGGAAAGAAGTTTTCTTACAGGCTGGCAAATCCAATAATCGCTGGCCTTGGCAAGGAAACCAGAAATATAGATGATTCCATCCCTGAATATTTACCTTTTAAGTGGGAAGACACTGCTTACACCCATGTTTATTTACATGTATGAACTGACTGGGCTTCCCAGGTAGTGCTACCAGTAAAAAAAAACCAACTGCCAATGCAGGAGATGTAAGAGACTGTGGGTTCAATCCCTGGACCAGGAAGATCCCTTGGAGGAGAGCATGGTGACCCACTCCAGTGTTCTTGCCTGGAGAATTCCATGGACACAGAAGCCTGGGGGCTATAGTCCATAGGGTTGCAAAAAGTTTCATGAACTGACTAGAGAACAAGTAATGAAACGTTACAGCTTAAGTCACATAGTCTTTGCTTTTTCATCCCACAGGAATTTGGAGATGGGAAAGCTCATAGCATCAGGGAAGCTTGAGGACTCAGTCTAGGAGGATGGGTGGACAAGGATCCAAAGGAGGAAAAGAACGTTTATTCTCAACAAGTGTAATTTCGTGCAGCAATTCATAGGAAGTATCTTGCCATAGACTGACTTTTACTTAAACATGTCTCAGAGCAAAAATCATTGGATAAGAGTACTTCTGAGAGATCTTGGAAAAGTAAGAAGGATGTGGCAAGGTAAAAGCCCACCTTTCCTAGATGGGAATTGCAAGTTTGAGGCTGTAATGTAAAGGATGGGAAAGAGGCTGAGGTGTCTGATTTTGCCCCAAAGTAGGAGTTCCCTGAGATTCTAAGGTAAGTGTATGCAGAGGATTCAGATTCTTTTATGAGTTTGTTTTCTACACCTCGTTGTTCAATTCCCATCATCAAAACTGTAAATCCCTTGTTGAGCTGTTCACCACCATACAAAAAATAAGTAACTTTCTTAGAAAATTAATGTGTTAAGCCGTGATCCGTCTCAGCTACACCCGGGTTTGCTTACATTGCTAAGATCAAATTCTAAGGGCATAGTTTCAAAAGGGAGAAGTTAACAGGATAATGTCTGCCCACCCCACGGAAAGGGCCTGGTAGGGGATGAGTTGGTGTTGTTTAGTTTAGTCGCTCAGTTGAGTCTCACTCTTTTGCAATGTCACAGACTGTAGCCAGTCATACTCCTCTGTCCATGGGATTTCCCAGGCAAAAATACTGGAGTGAGTTGCCGTTTCTTTCTCCAGGTGATCTTCCCCACCCAGGGATAGAACCTGAGTCCCCAGTGTTTCTTGCATTGTAGGCAGGATTCTTTACCACGGAGTCACCTGGGTAGCCTGGGTGGGGAAGGCGGGGAGAGGGTTAGCTTTTCCCCACCAACTACAGCTCTTTTACAAAGGTGGGGTTTTTATAGAGCTTGCTGCCACATCTCTTTTCATGCGAGCATGCCCTGCAGAGCAGGTAGCTTGGAGTGCTATCTACTAACACGTTAAAGAGCGTAAGTTCATCTCTGCTTCTCTTGTGTCCCCAAGTCCGTTCTCTACGTCTGCGTCTCTATTCCTGCCCTGCAAATATCTGCGTTTAAATTCTTGACAGTTTTCATCCTGGACCCTTATCTGAGGCAATTTCCTTATCAGAACCATAGGCTTCATAATAACAGCAGCTTCGCAGAGTTGTTGAGAGTATTAAATAAAAGTGTGTATAGAGACTCCATCACCCCCCCCACCCCAACCCCCGGGACTGTCAGCTAGTAATAATCACTACTATATTTATGCGCTTGGTTCCTGGATCTTGCCAAGTTTGGGGGCGTGAGGGTGGGAAGAAGGAAGGGATGCTTGTTTGTTGTGTTGGCGGCAACCTGGAAAACAGCCCCCAGATCCCGGGCCCCAGAGGCGCGTGCTTCCTCAGTCCGCGTCTCCTCTCTCTGCTCCACCCACGCTTCCTCCGCGAGCAACAAGTTCCCCCGCAGGAGCCGCCCGCGCGCCTCCGGCAGCCCTGGCGTCTCCCCCGGACCTCCGTCCAACTCCCTCGCAGACCCATTTGGGGGTCGGAACAGCGGTGGCCAACGCCCTACGGAGGCAGGAGAACCCGCAGCAGGTGGAAGGAGCCTAAGAGGAGGGAGGCGCCACGCGTGGGAAGTCGGGGCCGAGTCCCCAGCTAGCGCTGCCCTGGCGACGCGCAAGCAGCACCCGAAGCGCCCACCGCTCAACTCAAGAGTCTCTTCTGGGGTCTGGAGGGAGGACTGGGACCCGGAATCTCACAGACTTCCCACCCGGCCAGCCCTCCCGTCGCTAGATCGCACGCAGCCCTCGGTCCTCCAGATTCCGCTCGCCCCGGTTTCTCTCTGCCCTCTCACCCCACCCTACCCCTCCTCAGGTCCCCTAAGGACACTTGAGATCCCTGGCAGGATATTTCGCAGGAAGCAAGTCGGTCAGCCTCGGCCCCCATCCAGTGCTCTCCGCTCCCTCGCCCTCGCAGACTGGGGACCCTGGAGTCTCCGAAGCAGTCCCGCGGCATCCCGGCTGGGAAACAGCTAAACTCTGACAACTTCTCGGATGGGGATCCCCGCTTTCTGGTGGAAAAGCCAAGCCGGCTGCCCACATGCAGGGAGAGACACCCCGACTCCTCCGAGGGGAATTCCCCTTAAAATCTACCTCCCCAGCGTCTACCGCTGCAAGTTGAGAACTAGGGAGCCGACTGAGTGCGCTTCGAGGCGGGTGGGCAGGGGCGAGGTGGGCAAGTTTCAGCCCTCGATTTTGAAAAGAAAAACCAGTTCTGTTTCCAAGTCTCCTGGAGCTGGGGGCCGTCTTCCCTGTAAAAGAGCCGGGACCAGAGTCAGGCAAGGGAAGTCCTCCTGGCGCGGGGTTCGAAAAGCAAGCAGATGAACTACGATGTCCACGCTTCCAGCCCTGTCCCTCGGAAACTAGCCTTTCTCCGGGAGATGGGGGCGGGGGGCATATCCCCGACAGGTCTGCCACGCCAAGCCCAGATGGCCGGCACTTCTTGCCTCACCCCCAGGCAGCCTTGAGAACTTGGTCGCTCGGACAGCAGCCCGGGCGCACCGCATTGTTTGAAAGGTGTTATCCTGTTTTCTCCACCAAGTCAAAGGGCGAGCAATTGTTTTCATGACCTTCCGAGTAGAATTTGAAGGGCATTTTAATTACATAACCCGTGAAAGATCACCGGAGGCGATGTCGTGTGAAGAGCCGAAGGCAGAATATCTGCATCGCACGAGAAAGAAAACTTGCGAATCTGCAATGAGATTGCGCAGGGCTGCCACCGTTTAGAAACAAACATGCGAAATGCAAGGGAGATGCTTACCTTTCGGACTCCAAAACCGTGCTCTGCTGCAACTTGGCGAGCTTCTTCCTCTCCCCCTCTGTGCAACTCCACAAGAAAATGATTCGTGAAGACCGGTCTCTCGGCAGATGCAAAAACCATGACACAGAAGAGGAGCCCCGCGGCCGCCTTCCCCTGGGAGATAAAACCACCTCTCATCTTTCTTTGGGAGTGAAAAGTGGTGTCAGGAGGCGCGCAGGATGGCGGAGCAGGGTCCCACAAGGAAGGTCCAAATCAAAAAAAAAAAAAAAAATAGATGTAGTTTTTGTTGTTGGTGTTTGTTTTTTGAAAAATCTTGTGTAGAGGAAAACACTGATTAGGGGTTTGGAAAGCAGAAAATCAGTGTGTATTCTCCAGCCTCTGGCAGGCGGGGAAGCTGTGTGGTCGGGCAGCCCGGCTCGCTCGCAGAGGTGCTAACGTGCAGAGCTGTGTGTATCTCAGAGAAAGAGCGAGTGTATCTGTGCTTGATGCTAAATCTGCATTTTCAGCTCCTCCTCGGCTCCAGTTCCATCGGGGCGGGAGGAAAGCACCAGCCTGAGTGACGTACGCCCGCCGGCAGCCAATGAGAGCTGCAGAGGCGGCGGGCCTCGCCCCGGGCCGCCTCGGGCCCGCCCCTGCCTGCCCCCGGCCCAGCCGGTCCGCCTCCGCCCGCTGGGGGCGCCGCACGGCGAGCCCGAGCCCCCGCCCCTTTCAGCACCCTGGAGAGCGCCCCCATCGCCGCCCGGGCCGCGCGCTCCCGGGAAAATCCCCCCAGCTGTAATCTGGTCGGCTGCGCCGGAGTGATGTCATTGTTGGTGGAAATCTGTGGGGCTCTGCAAAGGGAATTACGGTGTGCGCCGCTCCCGAGGCCCTGAGGACAGCTGGGGCACCGGCCTCTCCCTTCTCTGCTTCTCTGTTTATTTTCTGCTGCAAAACAACTCTCTCGGTCTCTTTCCCTCCCCCCCACCTCTCACACACACATGCGTGCGCGCGCGCGCGCTCGCGCACACACACACACACACACACACACACACACACACACACACACACGCTGAAATCCTACTCGCTTCCCCTTCTCTCAATAACAAAGCGAACATTAACCCTCCTCCAGCCACTTTGGGCAAATCCCAGAGCAGGCTTAGCTTCCTTTACAGGCAAGGAGTGGGGGCGCGGGGGAACGTAGCCTTCTTGGGGTGACTCTTGGGGGCGAGAGTGAAGGAGCGAGCTATTTTTTAATTTTTTTTGTAGGCTCCAGGCGGATCTGGAACGAAACAGCTGGGCAGCCTGGCAGGAGACCAGGCTCGCCCCCACCAGCAAGTGGGATCAGATGAGACTCCTCCAGAAGTCTGGGCTGCTCCGCGGAGACCGCCTTCAAGACGCCTTGGCCGGGACTGACGCCTGGAGGTGCCTTCTCAGGCTTGGGGACATGGCGCAAGGACAGGGAGGGTGCGTCTTGGGGAAGGCACAGCCACAGATCCAGGCACTGGGATGACACTGTCTGAGCATCCTCGACTGGGGCAAATTCAGGCCAAGTGGCAGAGGGTCAACTAAGTTATCTAGTTAAGAAATGTGCACTCACATCCTAGGAACTGCTTATTGCTGGCTTCTTTCTGCCCTGGTGAGAGGAAGCAGGGAGGCAATGTCTGCAATAAAATGAGTGTGATTGTTTTAAAGCAACTCAAACAGTATTGAGTTACAGAGTGTGTACACTGATCTCAACTGTGTAGCTCCAAAGTTAAAAATCCTGCCTTACTTGAATAAGAGATAAGAGGGGTGTTTTTTTTTTCCCCCTAGACACTTAACTATATGCAGTACATCCAGAGCCCGGGAGGTGGGAAGGAGAGAGAGAGAGAGAGAGAAGGAGAGAGAGATTATAATAATCACACATTATATATGTGTGTGTGTGTGTGTATTTCAGACTTCCTCCTTTTCATTTTAGCATGAAGTTGGAATCTATATAAGAAAACCACTAATGGTAGAAATGAATACACAGTGCCATGGGACACACTGTCTTTGAAGCAGATCTCATTGTTGAAGAAACTGGCTCCCCGAAAGCCCGTTCAGGCATTACCAGATAAAAGTGTAGGCTACTGAGGATTTTGATAAGAGCACAAGAAATCTGTATACAGTTGTTATTATTACTACTACTACTTGAATTCCTTTAAAAAGTACTACTTGAATTCCTTTAAGAAAAACTAAGTAAGGTGCTGACAAGGTGCTAAGGCACAGGACTAGAGTAGAGACAAAGTTTCTAGAAAAGTGTTAATAAAAGGGAACAGAGACTCTAGTTTCCTGAGTTCTTCACTGCTCAGGGGCTCATTTCTGCTAAGATTTAAAAAAAACAAAAACACCCTATCTTACTCCATCCCTTATCACTGATAGTCCATCTGTTTCATTTTAACACAAGGTTTTCTTATCTAGAGACCGTCAACTCTTCCTTTTTCTCACTTCCTTATATTTTACCCTATTTCGAATCAACCTATGAGACCATAATGTGGGAGACCTGGGTTTGATCCCAGGGTTGTGAAATTCCCCAGAGAAGGGAATGGCAACCCACTCCAGTATTTTTGCTTGGATAATTCCACGGACAGAGGTACAATCCATGAGGTCAAAAAGAGTCAGGCACAATGGAGCAACTAACACTCACTTTTGCATGAGGCTGGGAAGAAGAAATACTAAGTGGTTCTTCCTGCCCTGTATTATCATTTGAGAAAAATGGCACCAAATGTGAAAATTACATTAGACGGATTCACAATCATGGAGAGCATTTCAAAAGCAGCAACAGAGAGAAAAATCTAAGTCTTTAGAAAAATAGATCTGAGGAGCATTAAATAAGTCAATTTAGAAGATTATGGGTATTGGGAAATAGTGCTGCTAATGCAGCTAACTCTTTCTGAAAATGAGCATGAAATTACCATCTATTCAGAGATATTTATTAATTTTTTTCTGAAACCACAGAGCAATACTTCATTTCCTAAATAAATTCTAAAGATGAAATGCTAGTCAGTGTTGAATCTTATGTATCTGCATTTTAAATAATTAAAACCATGTAAAATTGGATACAAGCTAAATAAAGCCTGGGTGGCTGATTAGAATAAGCCATTTTTAGTGGTTTACATAGAATGCAGCTCATCGTAATATTGTCAGAACAGCATAGCAAATGAAAATAGAAATTTTTGTGATGCAAGTACTGAATTTCTAATGTATAACAATGTAGTAAGCAAGTGGAGGAAATGCACTGATATTATATGAAATACAAATACACATCCATGTGCATCATGTGTTTTATATAACTATTTCTAGCTTTTTTTTTGATTAACAATAGTAACTTTGTTGTAAAAGGTGAACAGAAGATGGCAGCGGGCTGTTTCAAGGACTGAAGTGGAATCCAGTTGACAAGAACACTATTGCAGCTTCTGCTGTCACTGGCTATACCACTCAGGCCAAATCGTTGCATCTCTCAAAACCTTTGTCTCCTTATTGGTAAAAGAAGTTGGTGGAATTAGACACCTTCAAGATATGAAAGCAATTTCAAAGAGATGCCCAAGTACAGACTTTGACATAGAAAACATCATCAATAGCTTGAGAAATGTTTAAGACAGTCATGCCTTTTCAGTAACATTATGGTGGCCGATAGACCTATTTATTGTTAGGTAACCTCTCTCAAGGGGCTTCCCTGGGAGAGCAGCTGGTAAAGAATCCACCTAAAATGCAAGAGACCTAGTTTGATTCCTGGGTGGGGAAGATCCCCTGGAGAAGAGATAGGCTACCCACTTCAGTATTCATGGGCTTCCCTGGTGGCTCAGACAGTAAAGAATCTGCCTGCAATGTGGGAGACCTAGGTTCGATTTCTGGGTTGGGAAGATCCCCTGGAGGAGGGCATGGCAACTCATTCCAGTATTCTTGCCTAGAAAATCCCATGGACAGAGGAGCCTGGCGGGTATAGTCCATAGGGCCAGAAAGCGTCAGACACAACTGAGCAACTAAGCACAAACCCAACCTCTCTCAAAGAGTCTTATGTTTACTAATTTTACAAATTTGAGGAAAGAGTAAATGATCCCAGGGCTTCCCATGGGGCTCAGTGATAAAGAATCGACCTGCCAAAGCAGGAGATGCAAGAGACACAGATTTGATCCCTGGGTCAGGAAGATGCCCTGGAGTAGGAAATGGCAACCTACTCCAGTATTCTTGCCTGGAAAATTTCAATGGATAGAGGAGCCAGGTGGGCTACAGCCCAGGGGATCACAAAGAATTGGACATGACTGAGTGCACATGCACGCATGAACTGATCTGTCTGACACTAAGTATCAGACATGAAAACCATCAGTTCTGAGATTCTTACTGTTAAAAATACTGTTGTATATGTAGAAAAAACATGGGCATTTGGTTCTGGTTCAGATGGGACACATACCCACTCAGGTCTCTCTGAAGAAATTGTCCTGAAAAGACCAGAATATTTCACTTCATGGTTTCATAACTGTAAGTCAACAGCCGTATGTGTGATTAAAAGTGTCCGAACCACCCAAGATGTGATTGGGATCCTCTCATTCAGACATATTTCTGGGGAGAATTTTGGCCCCAGAGAGTGTCAGGTGAAGGAAAACCCATCACGGTGGAGGAGAGGGAAAGATAGAAGTAGTCCTAGGAGAGGATTCTGGATCTTTGAATAGTCTTTGGACCATCAGCAGAAAGATAATTCTGTTCACATCTCTTCAATTGGATGGATGGGTAATCAAATTGGGTGAGGTGAAGGGGAGTAAGGTATGAAAAACAGAAGGTACAATTTAAAATACCTCCTTGTTAGCAATCAGGTTGGGCTTTTCCATTTCTGTTGAATTCACTCTGAGCTCTTTAAGAGCAGTGCCTGCATGCTCAGTTATGTCCAACTCTTTGTGACCCCATGGAGTGTAACCCGCCGGGCTCCTCTGTCCCTGGACTTTTCCAAACAAGCATACTGGAGTGGGTTGTTGTTTCCTCTTCTAGGAGATCTTCCCGACCCAAGGATCAAACCTGTGTCTCCTGCATTGGCAGGCGGATTCTTTACCACAGAACCACAAGGGAAGCCCTTAAGAGAAGTAATAATATAATTTCACAGTGTGCCACAATGCTCTACGATCACAGTGTGTTACCAACCTCTTCAGGTGGATTCTTCCTAATGACACTGTCCTCCCCCTCCCCACCCTCTAGTCCATAGTTAAGCTTTCTGAAGTGCTGTTGTCACCTTATAGGTTTCTGCCAAATTTTGAACTCAATATTGATCAAGCTTTTAAAAAATGTTCTCCAGATAATTCTTATTTTCTAAGATCTCATTTCATTTCCCTGCAGTATTTATTTACATTCTCATATTTGCTCTAACTTAAAATTCAGGTGCTTGAAAATTTTTAATTAGCTATTTGGCATGCATCCACTCCTTTCATTTATTTTTTATTTTTTAATTCATTTTTAATTGAAGTATAATTGCTGTACAATGTCGTGTTAGTTTCTGCTGTACGACAACATGCATCAGCTATATGTACACATATATTCCCTCCCTTTTGAGCCTTCCTCCCACATCCTCACTCCTTTTAAATCATTGGGACTCGGATGGTCCCATCTCCCATTCCTGTAGAATTGACCAGTTTATACCTTTTCCTTAAATGACCTAGCTCTGTTTTTTTCTTCAGTTGTGAAGTCTCAGCTGACTTTTATATCTAAGCTGTCTTAAATTAGTACATTGGGGAGGACTCATGGGGCTTTAGTGAGAGTTTTATTATCAGCAAGGCATTAAATCTAGAATGAGTTGTATTCATTTTACAACTTCATCAACAAGCCATCAAATTTATTCAGACTAATCAACTCTTCATAAATAGAAGCTACTCATTGCTTCCTTATTTTTCAGGACAGTAAAAATTTATTTTTTGTGCTAATTTAGGTTCTATTATTTTGCTAGGATTTGAAGAAGCTAAACAATGAGGACCAAGGGACTTTTTCATCTTCTTTTGAAAATTAGAAACACATTGCTCTTCACTATCTTTAGATTCCTCTTTAAGTCTACAGGACTACAAAATAATGTTTGCTCACTTGGAAAATTAATTAGTTATTTCTCAGGGCTTATTGGAACATTGCTTATTGTCTGTAGAAAGTGATTACCTATTCATGAATTCTCTACCTTGTGTTATTTCCTTTTCTGTTTCATGGTTTTTAAAAAAAATACAGCAAATCTTCAATTCACTTTTTTTGAATGATTATGGAAATTATCTTTAACAGGGAGATTTTTTGAGCTCTTCAAACTACCCCTCACATAGAAATAATTCAGAGAGAACAAAGCACATGGCTTGTTAGAAAATATAAACTAAAATTTGAAAAGGTAAGAATTTTATCTGTAAAATAAAACTTCAAACATTAAAATGTGTATACTAGTTTTTAAAGGCTAATTCTGCCATTGCAAGAAACATCTGATTCTAAGAAAGTCCTTACTTAGACCTAAATTCTTTCAGTAATTATACGCTCTTTAGTATTGGATTGGATGACCTCACCCAAGCAGAGAAATTGATATATCATGTAATTTAAATGCTGGAGGAACAGCTATAAATTTATGGCTGTGCTCTCAGATATCCCTCTTCCTATTTCTTCTGAAAATATTCTATAATTTCATGGTTTTGGAAACATGGACTAATCTATTTTTAAGAAACTTCATCATACAATATCTGTTTTATCTTCTTATGACACTAAAGAAAGTAAACCAAAACCTACATCTTAGAAACACACATCTATAGGACTAGCTACTTAAAACAATACTTAGCAGCTTTTATAGAATTATTTTCTTTTTCAAAATTCTATAATCAGGAGATTACAATTCATATAGGACATAATCATAGTATTCTTAATGTCTAATAACACACTCCATGATGTATTAACTTTTGCTAGTGGCACCTGGTTAACAAGTATTGTATTTTTGTATGGATTACAATGTTAAAAAAAAATAGTCACCATCTTTTGGAAACGAATCATTTCCCGTAAGAAAGTCCAAAATGTGGCTTCTTGTGGAATAATCAAAGATTTGGTGATTTGGTCACAATTAGCCTCCCACCACCAAAAGTAATATAGCCCGAGTTGCCCAAGTTGCAAGAATGTTCACCCAGACTAATGACTCCTGCGTTTTACATCCCTGACCTGGTTCATGTGAAGGATCACAAGCTGGAAGTAAAGACTCCTTTGTTTCATGCTCTCTCTTATTTTAGCCATGGGACCTGGGGTAAGTGGCTTCATCGTCTGAGCTTTAATGTAAGTTGGGGGTAGTATCTGGTTAGACTGGTTGTGTCTAAGATTTTGTTTAGGACTAATTTTCAATAAAAATATTTCTGACCAAGCACTCATTTCTCGTGCTTATCATATCTCTTAAAGTCTGTTGGTTTCATGAGGCTATGCTATGGTACATGAAGCATGACAATGCAGTCATACAAAGTGTAGCAGTCCACTATTGCCATTGCAGTGCTGTGTAACAAATCACCCTAAACTCAATGGCTTAGAGCAAGTATTTTATTCTCATGTTACAGTTGCCTGTGGTTTGGCTGATCTAGGCTGGCTGACTGGCTTTACTTTAAGCTGCATGTTGGCTCAGTTTGTCTCTAATCCATGAGTTTGGTTCCACTCCAGTAATCTTGCCTGGAAGATTCCATGGATGGAGGAGCCTGGTAGGCTACAGTCCATGGGGTCACAAAGAGTCGGACATGACTGAGTGACTTCACTTTTCCATGTTTATTTTTTCCTGAAGCCAAAGTTGAAGTGGCAGTGGTTACCTGAGGCATGCTCTTCTTAGGACTTATCAATGGAGCTCAAAATCCAAGCCAAGCCATGGAACAACACTTAAGGCTGCCATTGCCTCATATCCACTAGTATTCTATTTGTCAAAGCAAGTCACATTGCCAAGCCTAACTTGGCTTACAGTGGGAGAGTAAAGGGAAATAATATTTGTTGAACAGCAATCCAGACCATATACCAAGCAAAGTCCAGCATCTATAGACATTTTAATTGAAAAGTGTATTTTCATAAACCAATTTAAATGATTGAAAACCTATATGAATGATTGACTTCAGACTTTTTAATTTAAAGGGTGAGTTTTAAAATTAATATCTTCAATATATCTGTGGTATATTGTTCTAAAGTGTTGGGAAAGAACATTTAAATAATTTAATTTCTGTGTGGAAGAATGAATCACTCTCCTCATAGAGACCTCAAGAATTAGAGTGGGTGTCCTTTTGGACATTTTCTTCAGAATAGCCAAGTAGACATTGCTGGGGTCTGAATCTGGCTTAAATGGCAATGTTTCAGCTTGAGGATGATGGAGGTAAGGCTGATCTTGACTCAAAATGCATCAACTCAGACTAAGCCATAATACAGTATGTGAAACCTAAAGTTGATAAAAGATAATGGAATCTAGTTATGTGACCTTAGACTTTTGAACACATTCCAGATTGTAACAATCAGAGTAATTTCTATTCTTCTCCCTCTTCCTCCTCCTTCTTCACTCCTTCTTCTCATTCTCCTCCCTCTTCCTTCTTCTTCTTTACTTCTTCCTCTTCCCCTTCATCAGCTGTTTGTCTGTGGATATTAAGAAAAATCATTCCACGTTCATATGTCCAACCAGCTATGATAGCTCCTAGTCTTATGTCACAAGCTCATGTCTGATGGCTTGTTGATGATGGGTTGACTCAGCTGGTTGAAGTATAGGGGTAGCAAAGTCAAGTCATGGGTTCAGTCTTCATGAGGGAAAGTCAGCTAGTCATTTTACTATGTAGCAGTGTGTAAATTCCAGGATTCAATGGTGATAAAAATAAATTTTTGCAAAGATATACACCTGTGTTAGAGTGAGTCTTCATATTTCTTTCAATGACAAGGAAGGAGGGCTCTTGTTCTCAGTTCCACATGAGATGTCTTGCCCACAGTACGTTATGTATAATTACATTGTTTCTTCAAGGTGCCCTTATTATTTCTCCTCTCCTCTTTCCCAGGAGACATACACCAGGAGGAACTGGCAAGTTCAGTTGGCAAGAACAGACGAATAAATAAGAAGCATGAGATTGCATCTTTTAGCTGAGGTGATTTGTCAAAAACCAGAGCAGTGTGGCTGTGTTCAGATTGAAGGGTTATATTCAGCCTTAATCAAGGGAAATTTTAAAAAAGCTAAATCAATGAACAAATTGAGGAAAAGATTTTGGTAGAACATGAAGTCAATCATTCTCATGTGGCTGAATATATTGGCCTGAAGGCATTCAAAAATAGGCTAGAGCATTAGACAATGGTGAGTTACCTACTCATATTTGTCTAGTTTATTGAGTGAGTGATATTGAGTGAGGAATCCCATGAAGAATAATGAGATTTGACACTCGAGAGAGAACAAACTATCTGAGCAAGAGACCTCTGAGGTCAGCTACTTGTTATGAGGCCATCAAGTGGTGAATATGGATAAACTGGGTCTATAATACATTTGAGTTTATGATATATTAGTAATTTTCAACATTGTTGTTTTATTATGTAGATGTCAGCGATGCATATTATATCTCCCTGGTAATTACTGTTTTCCTCTTCAGATCTCCTCTTCACCTTTCTATGCCCTGGGAGGCTGACTTTTATGGGTCACATCAATGAGATTCATTGCTTTATGGCATCCCATTGGATTCAGTCAATGGGAAGAACTGTTGAAACAAATTGGAGAGTAGGGAAGGAGGTTTTTATTTTCTAAGCTCTCATCCTTTTGGGTCACCATGTATTGACTTTATCCCTTTTCTAAATGCCACAGCTTTGTTGCAGAGCCCTCTCCATATGATGTATGTGTTAATCGCTCAGTCGTGTCTGACTTTTTGTGGCCCTATGGACTGTAGCTCGCCAGGCTCCTCTGTACAGGCAAGAATACTGGAGTGGGTTGCCATTTCCTTCACCAGGGGATCTTCCTGACCCAGGGATCGAACCCAGGTCTCCTGCACTGCAGGTGAATTCTTTACCACCTGAAGCACCAGTGAAGCCCACTCCTCTCCAGTTCCACTGACCACTCCCTTACTTTGTCTCTTCAAGCTGAAAGGACAATGGCTCCCATAGGTGGCTAGTCCTGGGAGCTCAACTATGTTTCATTGGGTTTGCTTGATCCTTCTATACATTTGTAAACAGTCCCTTAATACACTGTCCTTAACTACCCATCTGCATATTCCATCTCTTCTTTGCTAACATCTTGACCAACATACTACCTATGTGAAATATGACACTTGCTATGTATTTTCAGGACATAGAATACATGTGTATTAAGGTTATTACAGATTTAAATGCAGCACTTATGATAAATATAACCAAAACAAACTTCAGCCTCCTGGGAGGGCAGCTGAATACAAATAGTAGCCAAGGTAAAAACAAATAAGAACAAAAATGTGACATACATTGGGGAAAATGCAATAATATTAAGAAAAACTGTGTTAGGAGGCATAGATAAAATGGGAAAATCAGAATTTGGGAGAAAAGTTCCCAGGACAAAATACCAGAATTCAAAATTGTGAACAGTCAGGAAATCTAACATTGAGGGCTAGGAAACAAGGGATACAGAAACAGAGAGAGAGGTAAGTAAAGAAAGAGTGTGTGTGTGTGTGTGTGTGTGTGTGTGTGTGTGTGTGTGTGTGTGTGTGTGTGTTTGAAGTGCATGAAGTGCTGGGTTAGAGGTTGCAGGACGTTGTTGGATGACAGCACTCAGAAGCATCTAGAATCCATGTCGTGGCTCTGTCCATGGTGCTGGCCAGGTCCCTGCTACTGCATGGACTGCCCCTCTCCCTCTGAGGATGAGAGGAGCTGAAAGAATTCTGAATGCTCGACTGATGTGCCTTCAGACTTCTCTGGAAATTACTTTGTACTAAAGGCATCCTCCAGAAGAGCAAACTGTACCAGGCTAAAAGAAGGGGAGTAATACCATCCGTCTCCTAGTTATTACACATTTGTACATGATTGATACTAACATTACTGCTGCCAGCAATTGATCTAAGCATATTACCATGCTAAAACAATTTACCACAACATAGGCACAAATGCGAGAACTCTGAAGAGCAGTTTCAAAATAAGAGGCCAAGGTGAGAATAAAATCATATGATGGAATTACTCCAAATGTCTGTACACAAATACAGGACTGAATTTCTAGTGTTCCTTCTATTATTTTTTTTTTCTGGGCTGAAAAATGATTACCTAATGGCATGCCCAAAAATGGTTTTTAAAAGTTAAAGGATAGAGCTTCCCTGGTGGCCCTGTGGTAAAGAATCCGCCTGCCAATGCAAGCAACATGAGTTCAATCCCTGATCTGGGAGGATCCCATATGCTGCAGAGATACTATGCCCAAACACCACAACTACTGAGCCTGTGCTCTAGAGCACAGGAGCTGCAGCTACAAAGTCCACATGCTGCCTGTGCACCCTAGAGTCCATGCTCTGCAATAAGAGGAACCATTGCAATGAGACACCTGCACACAACAGCTAGAGAGTAGCCTCTGCTTGTGGCGACTAGAGAAAACCCTGTGCAGTAACAAAGACTCAGCACAAGCAAAAACTAATAAATAAATAAAATTGTAAAAAAAAATTAAGTTTAAAGGAAAGGCTAAGATATAAATAGGTTAGCTTACACCACAAAGGATACTTCTGTGTTTTGGGAAGAAATCAAAATTTAAATCTAAAGTTTTACCTTTTACATAAGTGTTACTTATCACAACAGTAACCAAGGGAAAGAGATAGCTTTTTAAAGTCTCTTAGTCTGATCATTATTAGAGAACCAAAGAATGTAGTTTCTTAGGAAAATATCTAATGTATTGTCAGTGAGAAAATTTATGCATCTGGCAGTCTTGAGAAGTTTTGTAGAGTGGATATTAAAGATCTTCAGTTTAAAATGTTGCATTTAGTATTAATAGGAGCATGGTAGTGACTTCTTAGACTAGAATGAATTGGTGTGAAAATAGGAAAAGAAAACTGGGACAAATAGCAACAAGGAGAAGAAAATTAAGCTGATGAGGTCACCAAACAGAAGAAGAAAATGTCTTCCCAGTTTTATGATCATGTTCTCAAAAAGCACTGAATACCCCTCCAATCACAGTTCCAGCCACCATCACTTGGAAAGGCAAATACTTGAAAGACCTTGTGTCCAACATTATATCTTTCATCCTCTAGTTTTGAAAAAGTATCTGATGTGGTGACAGGATCTAGGTTCTGAGCCTTATCATAAAGATGCTGGACAAGTTGTGTAACCTCTTGAAACATTATTTTGTCCCCCAAACACAAGCTATCTTGTTCACAAGGTTACCTTGGATTTTAAATAAGCACACATGAATGTAAAAGAGACAAACATAGATCAAAAGTAACCCAGAGATCTCCATGGACTCTTCCAGCCTTTGGGACCTATATAGAATTGTCCCAAGCCCCAGTTAGATGGCCTGGGGGAATCCTAATCCCCCTCAGGGTATCTGAAAGTTCCTGAAGACAGCTTTATCACAGACGCCTTCACTTCACTTCACTTCACTTCACGCCTTCACTACAATGGATACTCTCCTTGTATCCATTTGCTACAGAGCCCAAGCTGGCTCTGCTCACCAAAGGACAGGCCAATAAATCAGAAACAAGGTACTGATGCAAGGAAAACCTGGGTGATGAAGAAGTGGCAGACTAATGTCTCAAAATAACCATCTTATTGGGGTCTGGATGCCAGGTTCTTTTATTGAATAAAAATGGGAGAAGGTGAGGAAACAAAGTAAAAAGGACATTAATCTTGCAAATATCTCCTAAAATGGCAAGGCTCAGGCAGGGGATGTGTTCATTTCTTCCTTCCTGCCATCCAAAAGAAGACAGGCACTGAACAAAGGCACTTTAGTTTAACAGTCAGGCAGAGAGGCAGGATTCTCTAAGGCCAGCCATTATTTAAGATTATAATAACAAAAGCAATGAAAAGCAAGTTAAAGAAACAATTCCAACACTGGAGTCAGAGTTGGTTTTTCCCTGCAATGCACTGACAGCCTTTCCCAACGTTATTAACTCAGATATGGAACTCAAGAGTCCCTTGAATTTTCTCTCTCAAGCCTGTATATTCAAACCATGAAGGTACTCAAGAGTATCTTTGCTTGTGCACCTAGCAGGAGGAAATCATGTGAATTACAGAAAATGAAAATACTTTTCCTGTTATATTGATTTAATGACTACTAACAAATTGATCGTACAATAACAGAACCATGGAAACTTCCTTGTGTTACTTGCTCAGTCATGTCCAGCTCTTTGCAACTCCGTGGGCTGTAGCCTGCCAGGCTCCTCTGTACATGGAATTCTCCACGCAGGAATACTTGAGTGGGTAGCCATTCCCTTCTCCTGGCAATCTTCTCAACCCAGCCTGACCCAGGGATCAAACCTGGGTCTCCTGCAATACAGGAAGACTCTTTACTGTCTGAACCACTTAAGATGGTACAAAAATAAATAACCAGAACTCAAAGACTCTACTCAAATAGAGCTACATAAATACTAACTGATGCAGTCCAGTGAAATGTTACAGGGAGAAAACACTGAGAACTAGAGATAGAATTATTCTATCTCGGTCATGACTTGTTCATATCAATAGAGAATAAATCGAACAAATCTGTGATGTGCCCATTCTTGAACACTTAGCAAACGTTTTAAAGAAAAAAAATATGTTCAGAGCACATGGTCCAGGCTTTGAACTTAATTTGCAAGTAGTTTTTAGCTAACAGCTCCTCCTTCTCTTAGAAATTTGGCTTATTAGAAGTTTTTCTGTTCATGAACAAAATAAAGTACAGGGCATTTAATACATTTCTTCTTGAAACTCGTGGTCTGTCTTTAGGGGTTCCTGTGTTTAGGGATTCTTGGACTGTCTATTTTTATGATTTTGGTCACAATTTTTTGGATAAATGTGTTATGGAGGATGCAAAACAAGGAGTACCACCCTTCTTTCTTGCCATGTTTCAGCGCAGATCATTGGTACCTTGACCCCATTTGCAAAACAAGGGGCTGTGCTTTCATGATGAGAACAAGCTTACACCTTCTCATCAGAGTCCAATGTATAGACAATAAAATGAAGACCTTAATTATGCAATGGAATTAAGAACAATATGTTAAAGGAATGTCTTGCAATGGATGTGTGAGAGGACATATAATGTCCTGGCCCAATTCAAGGCTGGGTTTGTGTGTCTTTGAAGGAGGAAGACTTCCCAGGCATACTAGGATGAAGTCCTAGAACCAGGATGTCAGTGGCAGTGTGCTTGGCAGGTTTAAGCAATCATGTGGAGTCTCTCATCTTACTATTACACAGCTCTAGCAGGTGAGGGTCCCGCTTCAGTTGCAGGATGTGCTTGGCTTTCAAGTTGCTCTGAAAGCTCCAACATATCCACTCATGGAAGTGCTTCCAGAGGCCAGCTTGGTGACTGGCCCCTCACCTTCCATCTCTCTTTTTTGGACCTTTTCTTCCCCAGCACCTCCCACACTCTTGCAAACTTGAATTCCTGTAATAAATTCCTTATTCCATAGCACTCAGAGTGGTTATGCTTTCTAAATTCTTCCCTTGTACTATCACTACATGGGATTATTTAATCCCCTCAAGAAACCATTTGAACTGAAAGGGATTTTGATGTTAACCTCTCAGCTTGTTAGGCAGGTTACTTATTAAAAGATCCATGTAAAAACCTGGATTAAAAATGACATTGGTATCAGGAGACCTGTTCATCATATCACTCAACATTACCTTTATAAGATTTCACGTGAGACAAGTATCACTATTTCTGGCTATTTATTTATTTCACTGTTTATTTCTTTTGACGCAATTGGTATACTTCTTCCTTTTCAGGAAATTCAATTTTTGTCCTGGCTTCTGGGAGGCTCAGAGACATATGTGATGCATAACAACAGGAAATATTTTAGCTTCCAATGTATTTGTTTATTCCTCTTTATCATGCATTTAATTAATCCCATTTGATCTTAAAGTTACTTGCTTTTTACTTTAACTTGTGTCTGGTAGGAAATGGTTTTGAGAGAACAAAGCACTGACAAAGTCTGTTTATTCAATGACTACCTAGTGTCATCTGGGCTTGACATTCTCTATGTCATTCTCTCTATCTTATTTTTTATTCCATTTCACGTACAAGAAGACTGAGTTTCCACTAGATCAGGGGTTGCTAAATGGACAATGACAAGAATTGGGATTTTCAATCTGTCTCTACTGTGTCAGGCTGTCTTACTGGCTGAAAGAGTCAGATATATACACACAAGGCACAGTGAAATAAAAATAAGTATATTTCTGTCCCTCTTAACCTGATTCAAGCATGAGGATCTTTACATCAGTCCATTCTTTTTCTGGCAGAGAAGTTTGTAATTATGAGTGAAACAGAAAGCAAACATGTCTTGATATGGAAGTTGGTGATGAAAATAATGAAGTTGATGGTGATAATGTAGAAAATGGTGGTGATGAAGCTGATGAAGATGTTGGTGGTGATGAAGAGAATGATGATTCACTTGAGTTGCAAAGAAAAGCTGTGATTATTTTCAGTCACTTCACCCTCTCCTAATGTATATATTTTCAAGAATTGCAGCATATGGGAACTTACAGCATAATTCATGGATTTTTATTACTGTATGGAAAATACTTCCTGACTTCATTAATCATGTAAAATAGCTAAAATGATTAACTGAGTGCTCACTGTATATCAGGCATTGTTCTAGGTATTTTATACACATTGATTTATTTCATATTTAAAGTAGATACTTTTCTTACCCCCATTTTACAAATGCCAAAACCAAGGCAAAGCTACTCTTCTGATCAAGATCACAGAGGTAGTAAGTGGTGGAGTTAGAATTCCAACCCAGGGAGTCTGGCCCCCAAGTTTCTGCTCTTAGGCATGGTTTTTGTGCCTCATTCTCTCTCCAATGGCCAGGAAAAAGAACAGATTTGGCTTCATGTTTGGATTCCATAACTTCCTAGCTGTGTGGCCTTGAGCTTAATCTCTTTAATTCTTAGTTTCTCTGAGGTTCTTTTAAGTGCCAAGAGATAGGATTCTTTTGAAGTAACAATTTGCTTACTTGCTGAGCACCTACGAGCACAGAACTAAGCTAGGTGCCATGAGCTGAAAAATTAAACCACTATTCAAGAGTTTTGCTCACAAATATAAGCATGAAGATACTCAAAATACATGCTTAATTGGAATAAATTTTCTGCAGCTGGTTTTCAAACCTTCCAGCTTCCCACAAGAAGATAAGAAAGGCTCTCACAGAAGAAACACTTCTCTTTTGCTCTTTCCTTTTTCCTTGTAACCCACTACATCCTTGTCTTAGAGCATTTTATTTATTGTATTCTGCTGGCAATGTTAACGCCTCTGAACATCTACCATCTACATTCACCTATACAAGTCAATAATATCCCCCAGGACCTTCACTCTGAATGACCCTCACTGTGAGACCTGGACACTGTGACTTTTCAGAGGACTGTAGAGGGACTGATGAGTGGCAGAGAATGACGGATGTGATTTCATATCCCTACATTAAGACCACTGGAGAAAGAAATGGCAACCCACTCCAGTATTCTTGCCCGGAGAATCCCATGGACAGAGAACCCTGGCAGGCTACAGTCCATGGGGTTGCAAGAGTTGGACACGACTTAGTGATGGACACGACTTTAAGACCATTGGGAAAACGGCACCCTGACCATGACTTGGCAGTGAGTGCGAGTGTAGAAGACTGGTTCCAGGAAGAGTTGAGAGGCTGTGAGTTGGCTCTGAATAAGGCAAAGGCAGCAGTTCCAAGAGACAGATTGTAGCTGTTCTTTTTTCTCTCTTCCTTGAGTTTGGTGGCAATAAGGCATATGGCATGGATCACCCAGCCTGATCAGTCTAAGATTGTTAAATAGTCTCCAGGACATATGAAGATAGCAGTCACACATCCATTAAAGAGCAGCCATAGAACAAAGAAGGCAATTGTTTCTGGTGACTGCAATTTTGTCCCAACCCATGCAATCACCAAGGGAGAGCAAATGAAAAAGAACGACTTAAGTGAAGCTGCCATTTGGAGCCTCTGGGTTCCTGCTCAGTTGGCAAGAATTGAGCAGCAGACAGGAGACCTGATCCCTTCCAAGTTGAGCACTCTTGAGGCATGGCTTAAAACAAGCTCAGGTGCTTTATCTTTCTTATAGCATCAAATTTATTTATCAGTAAGCATACAAAAAGAGTAGAAAATCTGGTCTATACAGTTTTTTCAGCATTCAAGCATTGTTTATTTCATCTTTACTTTACATTGGAGTTCAGTTCAGTTCAGTTGCTCAGTCGTGTCCAACTATTTGCGATCCCATGGACTGCAGCATGCCAGGCCTCCCTGTCCATCATCAACTCCCAGAGTTTACCCAAACTCATATCCATTGAGTCGGTGATGCCATCCCACCATATCATCCTCTGTTGGCTCCTTCTCCTCCCCTCTTCAATCTTTCCCAGAATCAGTTCACTTCAGTTCAGTTCAACCGCTCAGTCATGTACAACTCTTTGTGACCCCATGAATCACAGCATGCCAGGCCTCCTTGTCCATCACCAACTCCCAGAGTCTACCCAAACCCATGTCCATCGAGTCAATGATACCATCCAACCATCTCATCCTCTGTCATTCCCTTCTCCTCCTGCCCTCAATCTTTCTCAGCATCAGGGTCTTTTCAAATGAGTCAGTTCTGCACATCAGGTGGCCAAAGTATTGGAGTTTCAGCTTCAACATCAGTCCTTCCAATGAACACTCAGGCCTGATCTCCTTTAGGATGGGCTGGTTGGATCTCCTTGCAGTTCATGGGACTCTCAAGAGTCTTCTCCAACACTACAGTTCAAAAGCATCAATTCTTCGGCCCTCAGCTTTCTTTATAGTCCAGCTCTCACATCCATACATGACTATAGGAAAAACCATAGCCTTGACTAGATGGAGCTTTTTTGGCAAAGTAATGTCTCTGCTTTGTAACATGCTGTCTAGATTGGTCATAACTTTCCTTCCAAGGAGTAAGTGTCTTTTAATTTCATGGCTGCAGTCACTATCTGCAGTGATTTTGGAGCCCCCCAAAATGAAGTCTGCCACTGTTTCCACTATTTCCCCATCTATTTGCCATGACGTTATGGGACTGGATGCCATGATCTTAGTTTCCTGAATGTTGAGCTTTAAACCAACTTTTTCACTCTCCTCTTTCACTTTCATCAAGAGGTTCTTTAGTTCTTCTTCACTTTCTGCCATATGGGTGGTGTCATCTGCATATCTGAGGTTATTGGTATTTCTCCCAGCAATCTTGATTCCAGCTTGTGCTTCCTCCAGCCCAGCGTTTCTCATGATGTACTCTGCATATAAGTTAAATAAGCAGGGTGACAATATACAGCCTTGACGTACTCCTTTTTCTATTTAGAATCAGTCTGTTGTTCTGTATTCAGAGTAAAATTGATAAATGTTGTGTTAGTTTTAGGTGTACAGCAAAATGATTCAGTTATATATATACATGTATCTATTCTTGTTCTTTTCCCATTTAGGTTATTACAGAGTATTGAGCAGAGTTTCCTGTGCTATACAATAGGTTCTTGTTGGTTATCCATTTTAATTATAGCACTGTGTACATGTCCATCCTAGACTCCCAACCTGTCTGTTCTTCCCCACCTCTTTCCCCTCTGGTAACTGTAATTTCATTCTCTAAATATGTGAATGTGTCTCTGTTTTGTAACTAAATTCATTTGCATCATTTTTTTAGATTCCACATATAAGCAATACCATATTGTATTTGTCTTTCTCTGACTTACTTCACCTGTTATGATAATCTTGAGGTCCATCCATGTTGTTGCAAATGGCATTATTTCATCCTTTTTATGGCTGAGTAATATTTCAGTGTATGTATGTATCTGTATGTATGTATATATGTATATATATGTACATATACACATATTTATGTATATGGACATGAGTTTGAATAAGCCCTGGGAATTGGTGATGGACAGGGGGTCCTGACATGCTTCAGTCCATGGGGTCACAAAGAGTTGGACATGACTGAAAGACTGAGCAGATGTATGTATGTATATTTCTGTATGTATGTACATATATATGTATGTATGTATGTTTACATATCTACTTTATCCATTCATCCTTCAATGGAAATTTAGATTGCTTCCATGTCTTGGCTATTGAAATCAGCACTGCAGTGAATATTGAGGTGCACATATTCTTTCAAACCACGTCTTCTCCAGATATATGCCCAGGAGTGGGATCACACGATCATATGGTAACTTTATTTTTATTTTCTTAAAGAACCTCTATACAGGTGCTTTTTCTTTAAACAAGGGATCGGTGTTTTCGGTAGTATGCTTTCTAAGTATCTTTTTTTCCAACTGTGGAATACCATCCCATCTGGGTGGAACATTCTTAGAATGAAGTCTGAAAATCTAGGAAAAGATGATGGAACTCTTTTCCTTCCAAGGTTTCTTCTTGCTTACCCATCTACACCCCACCTTGCAGTTTAGTGTAGGGGATGAGATCTGGTCTGGATTGGCACTCCAATTTGATGCTGCTGGTAGAGGTCAAGAGGGAAGGACCTGATCACACCCCTCAGAGGGGGCTACCTGCAAGAGCTGGGGTTGATTGGCAGGTAGGAAAGCAAATAGTACTCTTATTTGAGTAGGGGGTTGGAGTTTGAGTAAGGGGAGAAGAAGAGAAGAGAGTGCTGGTTGTCTGATGTGCGTGTGTGTGTGTGTGTATTTTGGGGGAAGAGAAACAAATACTTTTTCCACTTTTATTGGCTCAAAAGTGATTGTACAACTGATTGGCGTCCCCAAAGTTTTTCTCGTTAGAATATAAGGGGAACTACTAGGAAAGGTAAGAGATATGTGGCTTACTTTTCATTACCCACCCTTCCTTCCCATAAGCCACTGCTTTGTTCTGAACTCATTTCTCTCTTTTTTGAGAAGGTGTCAGCAAAGTGCGTGTGTATGTGTGTGTGTGTGTGTGTATGCTCACACGCATGTGTGTGTACGTGCATGCAAGGGGTGCACTGTTCTTCCTGAGACCTCAAGTGTCTGAGAATACTTTTTGCCTTTGCAATTCAACTGTAGTTTTGCTGAATGTAACTTTTACTGGTAGATTTTAAGTTTGAAAGTGTTACTCCATCTTCTTTCTTCCTTTAGATTTTTTTTAATATAAAAACTTGTGCTCATGTTTACTAAATTATTTTTGAAGCAGCCCTAGAAAAACCAGTTGGTTGTATAACTGAGGAAACACACCAATAATAAGGCTTAGCAAACTGCTTTAGTACCACAAAACAATCTTCACTCTCCTAAGACATTTTTACATTTTAATATTATTCTCATTCCTAGTCTCTTAAAAAATGATTTGAAATTATACGATCTGTGAGGATATATTTTTTTCTGATCTGATATTGCTGTAACTGTACCCGCTATTAAAATAAAACAAATAGCACATGGTTCTTAAGAACAGAGTGGAAATTCCTGGGTATTAATCTATCTACTGATTTTTGCAATTATTATAACCAAATGTGTCTGAACTGAAGTATTCAACTAAGTTATTTTGAAAAGTGAATTATGACTTCAGTACTATTTCTGTTCCAATCGGCTGCCCAAATAGCTGTTAGTTCAATTACTTATCTGCGCATTTGCAATTACTGTAGAATTGGTTAATTGATGTAGCTTGTGTTGTGGAAGAAACATTTTCTTGATTTGGGGATATGGGAAAATAATGTAATTGTAAATGCCATATTATGTATGTCTTTTTTGAAATAAGCAACACAGTCCTCAAACACAAGAAATAATAGAATCATACTTTTCATCATAATATCCTACCTTTAAAGAATCAGGTAAAATGGCTTTGTACTGCTTTTCTTGGCCATTACATCCTGTCTAATGCCTAAATGTCTCTAATTGCACAGTGAGATTTGTGTCACTCACTGCTTTCTAGTTGCATGTAATGTCTTGAAGGATGTAACTAATATTTGTTATGTAACATTTAAAGTGTAACTGTTTACACACACACACATACCCACACACACAGAGCATACCACACCATGACTTTTCCATAATTCACACAATCATTTCATTTGTAAAACCAGCTTAAATATTTGGATGGAAAAGCAGCTCTTAATAAAATAAGGCAATACATTTGTGGGTGTTCTAGGACAGATGCTTACAAGCAGACCAAGAAAGGATTCACGTGTAGGTAGTCTCTGAAGATGTGCTCCGGAAGTACTCTGATGAAGGAATCGGGGAAGTGAGACAAGAAACAAGGGGGAAGTAGGTGGAACAGTTGTGTGATTTCAAGTAGAATTTCCACCTGGTCCTGCAGGGAAGATCTGGAGTATAAATTACAACTCATATTTGCCTTAACTGGAGACAGAAGAGCTGTGTCCTCAGGTTGTGCTCTGAAATTTGCCAGTCTTTACCCAGTCCACGTTGCTCATTCCTGCTACCTGACTGCTCATCACCGTCCCCCGCAACCCCCACAGTCACCTGCACTTGCTACTCTTTGCTGGGTCTTCGCTGAGGCTGAAGGGCTCCTCTAGTGGTGACGAGCGGGCTTAGTTGCCTCACGGCATATGGGATCTTCATTCCCTAATCAGGAATCCGATCTGCATCCCCTGCATTGAACGGGGAACTGTTAACCACTGGACCACATGGAAAGTCCCTGCCCTTGCTACTCTTGCAGGGTTTAAGCTGGTAAGAGAAAGGGCAGGTAATTTTGAGAACCTTGCACTTTGGTTACTGCTGTTGTGAAAGAAAAGTGAAAGTGTTAGTCGCTCAGTGGTGTGCAACTCTTTGCGACCGCATGGACCGTAGCCCGCCAGGCTCCTCTGTTCATGGAATTCTCCAGGCAAGAATACTGGAGTAGGTTGCCATTCCCTTCTCCAGGGGATCTTCCCAACCCAGGGATCAAACTCAGATCTACCTCACTGCAGGCAGATTATTTACCATCTGAGCCACCAAAACAGTGAATAACTAAATGAACTAAACGAGATTGGAGAAATCTTTGTTGTTTGTTTTTGGAACTTTCCCTAATCTTCCATTATTCAAAAGTTGGGCCCTTTATGACCTGCTTTTTCTATGGGATGTGTTTTTTCTGCCACTTCTTTTGGCCACATATTTTTTGAGCATTTCATTGCTAATTAGCAGAGAGATATAGGGGAACCATGCAAGAAGCATAAAAATTATTTTGTGTGGCAGTAAACCTGAAGTTGGCCAGTTAAATTAGGTCTTTGCCTAATCCGTAACATGTTTTCTCCTGCCACTCTTCTGTTATATCAGCACATTTGAAGAGTTTGTTCTTTTTTTATGAACACACACACACGTCCACAAACATCAGAGTTTTTTATGCCCTTTGCTCAATGTAGGTAGAGTTTTTCTATTTTTCCCTGTGATACAACAGGAAGAGGTAGGGGTTAAATATCTAGAGATCTGCTGCTTTGCCTTTAAATCTGTGATGACCATCATTTTGTCACTAAGTCTCCTAAGGTTTCAGTTTCTTTATCTTCATGTTTGGGAAAAAAATACTGCAAAGGAAATCAACCCTGAATATTCATTGGAAAGACTGATGCTGAAGCTCTAAAACTTTGGCCACCTGATTTGAAGAGCCGACTCACTGAAAAAGGTCTTGATGTTGGGAAAGATTGAGGGCAAGAGGAGAAGGGGGCAGCAGAGGATGAGATGGTTAGGTACCATCACTGACTCAATGGACAGTTTGAGCAAACTCCAGGAGATAGTGAAGGACAGGAAAGCCTGGCTTGCTGCAGTTCATTGGGTCACAAAGAGTTGGACACGATTAGGTGATTGAACAGCAACAATCACATGAATAGTGGTTGAAATATAACTTAAACATATGCATCATTCTTTAAAATGTCAAATTTATCCTAGGGCTTTTCCTAGTACAAGTCTTGGTCCTGTATATTTTACCATGAAACATCAATCCGTTTGCTATGCCAAATTCAGTTCATCAATCTCATCCAACCAGAATATAACTGGGGAAGAAAAAAAAGAATAACTCAACAGAAAAATAATGAATCTGAAAGTAACTGTTTTAAAGAAGTGAAATAAAATCAGTTTGGTGTTGCTTTAATTTTTGATGATTTGCAGTAAGAGTTCTGATGCCCAGAAGGTACCGTTTGACATTTTCATCTCCAGTGCTGTGAAGAGATTAGCACTTACTGGTATTGATTTAAACTAGGATTTATACCAGGGCTGTCATTTTTATGGAAAGCACAATAAAAAATATTAGAAAGAAATTGCCAAGTGGCCTGGGTGTAATCAATTGTAGAATGCTTTCACTGGGAATTTTCAATTTTACCAAGCAGAAAGTTAACATGCAGGATAAGCAACAGGAAATGAAATTCACATGAGAACTTAAGATTGTGTCCAGCCCAGAACCTAAGCACATCACACAATAAGACAGAAGCCCGAGTTCAGCATCACTCTGCTAATTTTCCATGGAGTTTGAGAAAAATCTGTAAAAGACAGCATTTTAAAGCCCACTTCAGTGAAGCAGAACCTTGATGACGGACTAAGTGAAACATTAATGATGAATTTCAAGACAGAATATTTAGGAAGAATTTCTGAGAGCTGAAGTCAAGATGGAATCGACAGGGTATATGCCTTTTATTTGGCTGTGACTGAGAAAGGAGAGTTAGTCTAGGATTGACTGAAGGTCAGGAAGGGTGGCCCCCAGGGAACTCATTTGTTCACTTCTGAAACTGCTCTCAAAACCCAGGAAAGCAGAGAGAAGATAGTGTGGGGGAGGTGCTGACTGCTAGATTCTGAATCCAGATTCATCCAGCAGTTGGCAGTGTGACATGAGAGCATGGAGACAAACAAACCAAAAGGATGTGAACAGAGATTCTTTGACATTCCAGCAAAGAGATACCCAAACAACCCCAGGCAATCTGCTTTACTCAGAGAGAAAACTCTATTTACTATACAATTAATCACAGATTAAACATGTACTTGATGGCAGTAATTACACAGAGGGCTCAAGATAAGAAATTAAAACATGGGAACATCTCACATAAGTGGCTCACAACATACAGGACAGAGTGATAAATATGATATTTTTCCATCTCAGGAGAGGAGGTAGTAATGTCTTTCTGGGAGGGGAGGAGGAAGAAAATCAAGGACAGTTTCTGGGGGTGGTGGGGATGATCATAAAGCAGAATTTTGGAGAATAAACTGAAAGACAAGAGAGAGAAGAGGATTCCCGGGTGAGGGAGCGGTAGGTGTGGGGGAGGGGTTACAGAACCATGACCTCTGTCGGGATCACATATATCAGGAGTTGAGAAAGGGGTCCCGAGTTTAGGGGCAGTGGAGAAAACTTTGGCTGCTGTCAGGTTTGTGTATGTGTGGTGTCAACAGGAGCCAGGTAGGGAGAGTGACTGCTCAGAACTGTGTCAGGAAGACTGTCTGCTGCCGGGCTGGTCTTCACCCTCCAGCCCCTGTAATGACCTTGTTCATTGTCCCCCAGCGTCCCCCTTGCCTCTAGAGTGAGGCTTTCTAAAAAGGTTGCCCCCTCTGCTTAAACCTGTCAATCGCTGCACCTCTGACGTGGTTCAGCCTGGGACAGCCGCTCCAGCCACGTCTCCTGGCCCTCAGTAGAGATGCACTGCCTTCTTAATTCCCTCAAACATGTCTGTCTCAGAGTCTTGGCATGAATGTTTTCTCTTCCCACCACTCCCATCCTCTCCATGCTTACCCCCTCAGTTGACCCAGCTGCTCAGATGTCACCTCCTCAGAGAGGTCTTCTTCAGCCACTCACTGTATGTATTCAGTATGATTTTGAGTGGATGGATGGATAGATGGGTGGATGGATGGATGGATGGATGAGTAAACAGAGATGGGGAACATTAGATGCAACGTGTCCCTCAAGAGGTTTGTAAGAGTCTGAGAAGAGGTAATAGAAGCATGTGAGATTAAGGATAATGAAAAGTGCTTGGGAATTACATGGCTGTGGCAGAGATGGGTATGGGGAGACTGAAGGAGTAAGAGATGCAGAGGATCCCTCCCACCTTCTGGACCGGAGGACTGGAGGATGAAGGGAACATTTTCAAAGGGAAGCAGGAATGATCAGAGTAAATAAAGATATTAGCTAATTGTTATAAGGCACATATCTGCCAGTCACTGTGCCTCATGCATATTATCTCACTTTCATCTCCATGGTAGATTGATACTCTCATCACCATCATCATTTTCTTTTGATGAATCTGAGGCACAGAGAGGTTAAGGAACTTGCCCAAGATCTTACAGTGAAAGGTAGACCACAGACATTAGGGCAGGTCTATTTGGTGCAGTTCACGTAAACTTAAGTTACTTTGGCTATTGCTATTAGTTTTTAATTGTGAGAATCAACTACCACAGCACATGAAAATTCAGAAGGTATATAAATTGGATAGAGCTCTGTATTCTGCAGTGTTACAAATGCATTGTGCCTACTAATATCTTGGAATTTTTTAAAGCAAAAAGTTCACCTACTATTTGGGCTCAGTCGTTCAGTCCGACTCTTTGCAGCCCCATGGACTGCCACCCACCAGGCTCCTCTGCCCATGGAGTTTTCCAGGCAAGAATACTGGAATGGGGTGCCGTTTCCTACCCCAGAGGATCTTCCCAACCCAGGGACTGAACCCACGTCTCTTGCGTCTCCTGCACTGGCAGGCAGATTCTTTAGCACTACCACCACCGAGGAAGCCCCCTTCACTTATGGTTTGACTTGAATATTTTATGCAAAAGACAATCTATTTCCCTCTGCCTGAAACCCACAGAAATATGAATGCTAACTCCCCCGCACAGTGCTTACCAGGCTGCTGCTTAAGCTGGGTGATCTGGGCACTGGGCAACCACGAGAGTGGCATAGAGACCATGATGTGAGCATACCCCTGGAGCTGGGCAATATGGCAGCTCTGAAGATCTCCTGACGCACGATCTACAACTGTCATTCACTTAGTAAAACAAGGTAAGTGGAATATTTTCAGAGAGATAGAGGAAATGAAAAAAAGAATGAAGTCCTTGCCAACGGTGGTAAAAAGGCTCAGCTCCTTTGAAAGGATGTGACAAAAATATCTCTGAAAGGCACAGAGACCAGGGCAAGTCTTTAGCACGCCGTAAGTCTAGGCAGCTGGACACCGGTAGGGAAACAAAGCAAACCCAAGGCTATTTTCATAAATATTTTATTCTCAGTAAGAACCTTGACCTTTTCTCAAAGCTAAGCCCTTTATAAACATATAAATGGGCGGTCATTTCCTATGAAATTGCCTATCAAATCAAGTACTAGTTGAAAACACTGCTTAGGATTTTTTTTTTTCCATTTAGGTAAAGCACATCAATCATGCTAGTGGGCTAAATTTTACAGTTTCTTCACTCTCTCCTTTCCTCCTTTCTTGTTTTCTTTTTAATTTGCATACAATTCTCCTTTTAAATTTATTTTCTTATAAAATAGAATACATATACAGTGGCTCAGACAGTAAAGAATCTGCCTGCAATGTGAGAGACCCCGGTTGGAGCCTTGGGTTGGGAAGTCCCCCGGAGCAGGAAATGGCAACCCACTCAAGTACTCTTGCCTGGAAAACTCCATGGGTAAAGGAGCCTGGTGGTCTACAGTCCACGGGGTCACAAAAAGTCAGCAAATGACTTACCAACTAAACAACCTTACAGTGAAGGCCATTTTGATTGCTCTCATTTTTTTGACACATCATAAATAATAATATTATTATCATTATTACTGTCTTATACAGTCAATCATCTCTAAGATTTACCTACATATTTATCTCTTCCTTTTATTTTTATATATTCTAGCTTATTCATATTCGCTGTTTCTGTTGATTCTCATTATGCCTTATTTTTGTGTGTGCCTACTTAGCTTTGACTATGTGCCGGACATTGTGTTTGAAATATTATTTATAAAAATAATTTGTCATATAGGATGAATTTTTTTCCTCCAAAGATTTTCCATTGACTTTCTTAGGCTCCTAGGGACACTGGCTAGCTGGGATCATCTTAACCCAGTTTTAAGATTTGCAACTTTCTGGACTACTAAAATATTGAATCAAGGCTGCAGTCTGTATAAAGACTGGTTTATATTTGTTTCACTCTTGGAATCTTACACCAAAATGGGGTGTGGTTTACTGTGGCAGGTTCAGAACTTCGGCTTGTATGACCTGGTGAGATTTTTCAAAACTGCAATTCACATTATCAGCCCTGATTTTAGGACTACGGTTTTTCCAGTAGTCATGTACAGATGCGGGATTTGTACTATAAAGAAGGCTGAGTGCCAAAGAATTGACACTTTCAAACTGTGGTGCTGGAGAAGACTCTTGAGAGTCCCTTGGACAGCAAGGAGATCAAACCAGTCAATCCTGAAAGAAAACAACCCTGAATGTTCATTGGAAGGACTGATGTTGACGCCAAAGCTCCAATAGTGGCCAAACTATTGTGAAGTAGTAATAGAAGAACTTTGTAATAGTAGAACTAGTAGAATAGTAGTAATAGTAGAACTTTGGCCACCTGATGCGAAGAACTAGCTCATTGGAAAAGACCCTGATGCTGGCAAAGATTGAGAGCAAGAGGAAAAGGGGGTGACAAAGGAGGAGATGGTTGAATGGCATCACTGACTCAATGGATGTGAGTTTGAGCAAACTCTGGGAGATAGTGAAGGACAGGGAAGCCTAGTGTGCTGCAGTTCTTGGGGTCATAGAGTGGGACATGACTTAATGACTAAACAACAACAACAATTGTCCTTGGGATGAAGGTTGCCAGAGTTCTGGGCTTGCCTTTCTTGATTCCCTTTCTCTCCTGCATCTTGGTCCAGAAATTCCTTATTTTTGTTAGCTTTTGGTGCTTTTATGTATTTCTTCTGCTTGTTTAGTTTAGATATTACCTAGTCATTTATTACCAGGAGCAGAAATTTTCCTAACTTAACCTTTTCATTTAGAAAAGGACAATTTTTAGATTAGTTTTTGCATAAGGAGAAAGTATCGTAAAAAAAAAAATTAGAAAGTAACTCTAATGGGATTAAGCCCACAAAACAAAATGTAGTGTTCTGTAGTCTTGAACCATTTTCCTACTGTCAGTTCTAGAATATTTTCAACCTGTAAATAATTTTATTATTAGTTTTCTATCAAAACTACATCAAATCATTAGAACTTTGTAAAATTAATTTTTTTTGCATAAATGCAAAAAAGATTAAGCTAAATCCTAATATTCTGATTATTTTTTTTGAAGATTTTTTTCCTTTGCACTGTTTATGAATTCAAGGAAAAAATCTGATCCAATAAGTGATTCATTTCACACTAATGAATACAAACACCACTTCACCTTGTTCTGATTTATTTACCTACAGAATTAAACTACAAAGTGAAACAAGGCTTCAGGTGAATAAAAACCACTGTGAATCCTGAGCATGTATTGTCATTGCTTTTAACAGTTCCAGGGTATGTGACGAAAACTTCAAAAGACTTAAGGCTTGGAGAGAAAACTGATAAGACAAATCAACTAAAACTTGATTCCCAGTGGAACCGTAAAACAAGATGTGGATGACAGACTTTCTAGGCACATATTCTTTATGCGGCCAGATGAAAAGCACAGGGCATGTTGGATCATTAACATTGAATTATGAATCTTATATTTAGATAGTGGCTTCCCAATTGGTGCTGTTAGTAAAGAATCCTCCTGCCAATGCAGGAGATGCAAGAGATGCAGGTTCTATCCTTGGATGGGGAAGATTCCCTGGAGTAGGAAATGGCATCCCACTCCAGAATTGCCTGGAAAATTCCATAGGCAGAGGAGCCTGGTGGACTACAGTCCATGGGGCCGCAAAGAGTCTGACATGACTGAGCGACCAAGAACACACATTACATTTAGATAGACAGATTATTAATGTGCACCAGGTAAAAAAAATACCACAAGCAAAATAATGAAAAAAATCACATGCTGAGAGCTACAATAATTTCATGGAAACTGAGGTGAAAAGGACACAAGCGTGAGGTTTGTTCTCTTTCCTCGTCATGTGCTCTAAATTCATCTTTTCCTCTATTCCACCCTGGGGACCAATGATCTTCTGTATATAATGGAAAAAGCTAGAGAAGGAAGGTATGTACCTCGCACTGGGCCTTTAGTGCATCCAGACTGAACCAATATTGTGGCTTAAAGTACCAATTTGCTGATAATAGAGTCCTTATAGCTTTCGCTGTGTGTGTTAAGCAGCTGAATCAAGGACCAGGTGACTGTGGGAGCTTTAAGACTTTAGTTGTTAAACAGAAATAAAACTGTGCAGCGCCTTCCTGGTCAGCCAAGTGAGCAGCAACTGTAGCTAATAGAGATTCGATTGAAAGTCAGAAGATGCTCCCGTTTTGGAAGGCTTCTCAGATGCCTTTGGACAAACTGTCTCACTCTTCAGCATTCTCCACAAATGCTTACTAGGGGCTTATTTACATTCTGGGCCCAGGACTATACTGCTTGTTGGAGATCATGAGCTTGGGCCTGGCATTGGAAGCTCACTGTTTAGTTGGGAAGCATAATGTAGATTTTGGAGCCTGCTGTCCAGCATTCAGTTCTGTGTCCTGCCACCCCCTGAGCCTTGGTTTCCTCATCTATGAAGTGGGGATAACAAATGCTATTTACAGGACTGCTTACAGAACCACAGACCCAACTGAGCACAGGATAAACACAACAGTTGCTGCTGTTGTAGTACTGGTAGTTGTTATTAGTAATAGGGGTATTTAGATTTTGGCACAGGATATGTGATTATCAAAATAGACTACAAATGATAAATGATAAATAAGCATAAAAGGTCTGTATAGTCAAAACTGTGGTTTTTCCAGTTGTCATGTACATATGTGAGAGTTGGACCAAAAAGAAGGCTGAGCACTGAAGAATTGACGCTTTTGAACTGTGGTGCTGGAGAAAACCGGAGAAGGCAATGGCACCCCACTCCAGTACTCTTGCCTGGAAAATCCCATGGACGAAGGAGCCTGGTAGGCTGCAGTCCATGGGATCTCGAAGAGTCAGACACTACTGAGTGACTTCACTTTTACTTTTCACTTTTATGCATTAGAGAAGGAAATGGCAACCCATTCCAGTGTTCTTGTCTGGAGAATCCCAGGGACGGTGGAGCCTGGTGGGCTGCTGCCTATGGGGTTGCACAGAGTCGGACACGACTGAAGCGACTTAGCAGCAGCAGCAGCAGCTGGAGAAGACTCTTGAGAGTTCCTTGGACTGCAAGGAGATCAAACCAGTCAATACTAAATGAAATCAATATTCATTGGAAGGACTGATGCTGAAGCTGAAGCTCCAATACTTTGGCCACCTGATGTGAAGAACTGACTCATTGGAAAAGACCCTGATGCTGGGAAAGATTGAAAGCAGGAGGAAAAGGGGGCGACAGAGGATGAGATGGTTGGATGGTATCACCAACTCAATAGACATGAGTTTGAGCAAACTCCAGGAGATAGTGAAGGGCAGGGAAGCCTGGCGTGCTGCAGTCTATGGGGTTGCAAAGAGTGGGACACAACTTAGTGACTGAACAACAACAACAGCAAGTATAAAAGAAAAATGTTACTCGAGAACTAAACTATCTATACCCACACAGTGTAAAGCCTACATTGAATGACTTTCATATTCCGCTATCTTTATCAACATGCTGTCACTATTTCACATAACTCTTGCCCAAGAAGTTACAAATAACTTGATTGGTCATTCCAGAAAATTCCCTGAAAGATTCATCAACTCTTCAAAGAAAGAACCAAATAACATTTTATATCCTGAAGCTTTGAATCTGACAAGTTTAATCTTCACCACAAATCCCCTACCCTGCTGTGTTTACCAGTTCTAAAGCATTATGTCAAGATCCTTACCATTCCGAACCTAGCCCACAGCCCCTCCTACTGAAAGGTTCACTTTAAACTAGATTTCAAATTTACTTTACCTTGCCCCCTCTGAAGTGCTACTAAGACCTGCCAAGTAATATTCTCCCTTACCACAGAAGAATCCACTCAACTCTGTCTTATCAATAAGTGACAACTAACACCAGGCCTTATTCCCAGGAATCACTCAATAATGACTGGATAGACATCTGAAGTGGCTGAACACATGAATGCCATCTTCATAGTGTACCTTTCCCAGATGACTTTAAAGTGTGACTCAAGTCACTTTAAATATTAATAAAATTAATGTTTATTTATATTTAAACATTAATATTTTAAATTATTAATTATTAAATTAAAGAGAAGAGGATGACAGAAGATGAGATGGTTGGATTGCATCACCGACTCAATGGACATGGGTTTGAACAGATTCCGGGAGATGGTGAAGGACAGGGATGGCTGGCGTGCTGTAGTTCATGGGGTCACAAAGAGTTGGACACTACTGAGTAACTAAACAATAACAAAATTAATGTTATAAAACTATTATTTATTGGATATTTCTTATTAGTTAGATGTTGTTCAAGATTCCTATTAAAGGGTAATTTTGTAAGAGGTAAAATCATGACACTTATACAGATAAGAATGAGCACCCATCAGAGAATTATTTAACTGGTAGCTCATGCATCTGGGTTATGTTCACCTTCCATTGTCTTTGAGCCACGTCACAACTCTGCAACTTATAGAAAACTGAGAGTAATACAAATGAGTCTTGCCCATGAAATGCAAATTCACTCCAGTGAAATGCAAGTGATTAGTACCTTGTGGGGGAATCCCTAGTGGCTCAGTGGTAAAAAATCTACCTGTGATGCAGGAGACACAGGTTCAATCCCTGTGTCAGGAAGATCCCCTGGAGAAGGAAGGGGCAACCCTCTCCAGTATTCCTGCCGAGAAAACCCCATGGACAGAGGAGCCTGGTGGGCTATAGTCTTGGGGTTGAAAGAGTCGGACACAGCTTAGCAACTAAACCACCACCACCAACAATGTCTTGTGGCTTTTAACTGGGTTTGCATCTAGCTGTAAATTTATTTTAGCATTTCTTGTCTATGCCTATAACTGTGTGGTACTTTGGTTTCTCCTTTGAACTGGTTGTAGTATCCTTCCAAAATGTTTTGCTAGGTAGTTGGACTACTTGACATTCCCATCAATAGTGTATGAGAGGTCTCCACGTACTTACCAAGACCAGGAGTGGTCAGTCTTTGATGTTAGTGATTCTAATAGATGTGTAATGGCATCTCATTGTGATTTTAATTTGCATCTTCACAATGACTAATGAGATTGAGTATCTTTTCTTGTATTTATATGACATCTGTGTATCTTCTTTGATGAAGTGTCTGTTCAAATCTTTTCCTTCTTTCACTGGATTGTTTATTTTCTTATTATTGAATTTTCATTGTTCTTTATGTATTTTAGACACAAGTCCTTCATCAGTTATGTGCTCTGCAAATATTTTCTCTCAGTTTGTAGTTTCCTTTTTATTCTCTTGGTAGTATCTTTCAAAGAACAGATGGGTTTATTTTGATTAAGTTCAATTTATCAGTTTGTTCTTACATGCATGCTTTTGTTGTCATATATAAGAAGGCTTTGCCTAAACCAAGCTGCAAATATTTTCTATGTTTAATTTTTTTTAAAGTTCTGGGCTTTACATAGAATTCTATGGTACATTTTGTGTTAATTTTTGTATACTATGCCAGGTATGAATCAAAGAGATGAATATCCCATTTTTAGAGTTCACTTTGTGAAAAGACTACCCTTCACTGTCACTCTCCAGTTTAATCAGCTCTTAATGATCTAAGATACTGAATGGAAAAATATCCATACATATGTGTATGTGTGAGCACACACATGTGTGTGTCTATATACTGATCACCAGGAATGTGCATTTTTAGATTCCAAGAGTTCCCTGTCTTACTCCTTACCATTTTTATTTCAGATGCCCAAAGATGGCCCTTAAATCTTTTTTAAAATAACATATGTAACCTCTTGAAGGAAGAGTTAGTAGCTCAGTATAAATTGCTGTCAGGGATGAGAGATGTTACTGTGGAAAGTCAATATTGCCAGGTCTGAGATGAGACTGAGTGTGTTCAAGTGACACCATGTGTGATCTGTCTGGTCTCTCCCATCACCCTCTCCCTCCTCTCCCAGTCAACCCCAGGCCAAGCTTCCTTTCACATGGTTCCCCCAGCCCAGTGGATGAACCCTTCTGCTTTAAAGGTGAAGAGGAAGAAATTTTATTTTTCTCTCCTTAGCTAATTTTTCTTACATTTTATTTTATTTCAAAATGTATTTATCTATTAATTTTTATTGTGTTAGTTTTGCTGTACAATGAAGTGTATTGGCTATATGTATACATATACACAGGCTTCCCAGATGGTGCTAGTAGTAAAGAACTGACCTGCCAATGCAGCAGATGTTAAGAGACTCGGATTTAATCCCTGGATTGAGAAGACCCCGTGGAGGAGGGCAGGGCAACCCACTCCAATATTCTTGCCTGGAGAATCCCATGGACAGAGGAGCCTAGCTACAGTCCACAGGGTTGCAAACAGTTGGGTTTGACGGAAGCGTCTTAGCGTGCACCCACGCATACATATACACCCTCCCTCTTTGACCTCCCCCCTCCCACATTCCACCCCTCTAGGTCATTGCGGAGCACTGAGCTGAGCTCCTCGCACTATATAGTAGGTTCCTAATTTTGATTTTTATAAGGTCTTCTGGTGCTGAGGCTGCCCCCAAGATGCAGATCCATCTAGACTAATTGGAAGGAGGGTGGATCCCTTACTGCTCATGAGCTCGGAGGATATCTCTAACCGCAGGTCCTGCCACACTGATAGCTCTGTGTGAAGTCTCTAGTTTCTGAGGCGATGCAGAAGACTGATGCTATCACGGAGCTGATTGACAGGAACCTCTTTCCACCCTGGATGTGACAAACAAACTAGCCTCTTCTGCCTGTCTGCATTTGCCTGTGACAGGCATCTAGCTAACTGACTCTTTTTTTAGAATAAGAAGTCCTGCTATATCGTAGTATGGTGCATGCCTGTGCAGTCAAAGAGGCTTAACTAAATGAATAAACAAGCAAGAAAAACACTGCAAAGGAACGGCAAACGGCATAGAAAACATGGCAAGATTTGTAAACAATCCCAGGAAAGGGACGCGTCAGAGAACATTTTTCACCACCCCATCCCACCCGCTACGTGAATCTATGGGAAGCAGGCGATCATTGTGTCCCGCTGCTGTTTTGAACACAATTCAAGTCTTTGATGCTGAGAACTCAGTGACCCTATGTACGACTTTATTTTTCACTCCTGGAATGGCTTTAGAGATTTCACGGTTCCCGCGATGGGAAGCTTAGAGGACTCCTAAGACATCTCGTGACTGTGCTTGGCTCCGTCCCCAGGCCCAGACTGTAATTTTGCATCTGGGGTAACCACGTTGGCAACACCAGGGATGGGTTTTAGTCATTTCTCTCACAAGTGCTCCACAATTGTCCTGACTTGACTCCTCACCAATCCCTTCAAAGGGACTATTTCTTGATTCCAAGTGGAAGGTGTCCTGTAGTTTCTCTCACGAACAGGTCCTTCGGGTCCAGCCCGACTTCACCAGGAGCCCGGGCAGGAGCTGAAGCAGTCATCAAAGTTTCTGCCAGGTGCTTGTCTGTGAGGGATTCCTTATGGTGCAGGGCCCCTCATGTCTGGTCTAGGAACTAAAGGAACAGGAGACCTGATGGTGGTTGACGCATCAACGGTGGGGGAACTCAACACCCTAACCAGAATTCACATTTTACAGCCTGCTTTGTTTTATTTAAAATGAGGTGTAGACAGAAAGATCTCTGTAGCAGAAGAGAAAGTCCTGAAGTAGACCCAAATACATACAAAAGATAAAAAGATGTATCATTTACAGCAGTATTAGGACTCCAGGATAGACGTGGAAAAACAATTAAATTTAATAATCAAAACTGAAACTCTTCATAATTACAAGAGAGGACTTTAAAAAATAATCTTGATGTGGGAAAGACTTTCAAAGCATGACCTGAAAGCCAGCAGCTATAAATGTTAACTACATAAAAAAAGAGGAAATCCTCCATGGTAAAAATACTGTATGCAAAGTAAAATCAAAAGAAAAATGATAAATAAAAATGAATTGTAATTCATATTCAGATTAATTACTTGAACATAAAAAGATTCATAGACACTGATTACACAAAATATCAAAACCACAGCTGAGGGACTTCCCTGACAGTCCAGTGGTTAAGACTACACTGCTAATGCGTGGGTCGAGAGTTTGGTCAGGGAACTAAGATCCCACATGCCTTGCAGCTCGGCCAAAAGATTGAAAAAAAAAATTCAAGTAAACAAAAAACAAACAAAAAAAGCACAGCAGAAAAATTGCAGTGGATACAACCAGATATTACAAATGATCTTTAAATAACAAGCCCATGAATAATAGAAATTCCTCTCAAACAACAATTAGAATATAATTTTTAATTTTATAATCAAAGCATTTAATAACTTTGTGATAGTAAGAGTACTAGCATATGCAAGCTTGAAATCTTGCTTCTGGGGCTGTTCAATGGTTACTATGGAGGCAGCTTGTAGTAGCCATGAAGATTGTAACTATGCATTTGTAGGCCAGCATCTTCTGAGTGTTTATTGTAGAGATACACTCACATATATGTACAGAATTTTTGTGTGTCCAAGTGTGTTAGTTTTCTGTGGCTGCAATAACAAATTACCCCAAATTGGTGGCTTAAAATAAGAGAAGTTTATTTTCTCATATTTCTGGAGGCCAGACATAGGAAATTAATATCCCTGGGCAGAAACTAGGGTGCGGGTAGGACCAGACTTCATCTGGAGGCTGGAGAGGAGAGACACTCCCTGCCTTTTCCAGCTCCTGGTGGCCGATGGCTTTCCTTGACTTGTTGCCACATGATTTCAAACATCTATTTCAGCATCTAAGCTGCATAAGCATCTCTGTTCACAAAATTCTTCTGTTCCCTCCCTCTGAATAAGATACAATGATACGAAGTGCAGGTCGAGATAACCATTTGGGGGCCACCAGATACTGCAAGAGAAGACAATAAGACGTTCATTTCGTGACAACATTTTGAAACTTGGGCCAGGATTCTCCAGCTCAAAAGGGTTTGATTTTGCAGGGGAGTCTGGCAAGATATAAAATGCAGGAGGACAAAAACCGTAAGTCCAGGCATTTCTCCCTCAGATTTGCCCCAAGTTAGGACATTTCTGTGGCTCGCTTCTTCTTCACTGGGACTATGGTCTGTTCAGTAGGTATGGCTGTTCTGTTAAGAGAAACTCTTTGCATAGTGGGGCCCCTTCTACTTGGCCGTAGGGAAGCCACTTCCTGTAGCTGGTGGTGGTCCCTAATCAGAAGAAGCTGGGACAGAAAGACTCAAGACTGAGACAGATTCCATGGTCCCTGGAGATGTCTGTGGTTCTTCCTGTCTTCTAAGCTCCTCGCTTCACCTGGTGTCCCAGGTGAGTTCCTTATCTTGAACCTTCACACTTGTCTTTTATTCCAGCTAATTTTAGTTTCTCCTTCTTGCAACCCTAAGAGATGTGATGGGAACATGAGACCATTTCTTTTCTTCACCACTCAAAAATTTTAATACGTGTTGAAGAATTTGGGCCAGAAAATGTGTAAAGACTTCAAAGACAAGGGATATCAAAATAACTTATAACAAATTTCTGAAATCTCTCACATATTAAAACTTGTAAGACAAAAATATTATTTACAATATGTTTGCCATTATGGTCTAGATAAGAAAATAGTACCCATACTAAAATGAATTCATCCTATTCATCAAAATTCCAATATTAGAGTGCAAATATTCAGATACTTATAAATAGGTATTCAAAAGTTTATTTTGGACATCATTCTTTGGTGTTCATAAAACTGCATGTATTATTATGTATCTATTTACGATACAGTCTTTTCAGACTACACATTCAATGTAAATTGGAAATGAAAAAAATATAAATTAGATATTACTATAAAATGAGTTTTAGGGTTAAATATTTTGATTTCATAGTGCCCAAAGGTTTATGAACAAGATTTACTTATTAAACTTTAAAATAACCACCTAATTCTTTGATATTTCTTCTATATCTACATGTTCCAGAAATTTTTTTTAAAAAGTTAAATCTATAGGCAGAAAATTCAACTCTGAGTTGACAATTATTTATGACTCTCTCTACTGGCTGTTCAACAATACATGGAGCAAGAGTTTCAACATTGCTTTTGCAAATGAAATGGATGCATATCACACAACGTGAAGTCAATGCTTGTAACACCTAGAAGGGATCAATAACATTGTTATGTGTATGCAAAACTGTGATCACAATGCTATAAGTTGGCAAAGGCAATAGGGACCCGTGAGGCAGTGAAAAGACGCCACTTTAGATTCAGGCACCCTCATGTCTTAAAGGTGACATCGTCATTTCTCCTGTCATTTAAGACTTCTGAGATGATTTTTTTAATCTGTATTTGGGGAAAATATTACATGCTGCTTTGCATGGAGGATTAGAGATAACACATGTGTGGTACTGAGCAATGTGTCTGGCACCTAGTAAGTGCTTGGTAAATAGTGACAATGAACAAGCAATGAACTAGTCGGTCGATTTTGACCATAATGGCAAGTGTCAGGGCAAAGACCACATTCGTGTGAACACATGCATCTGAAATCAACATGTAAAATTGCCAGTGAGCAAGTCTGTAAGGATTGGAGTGTGCTTGGACATGTAAGCAGACTATGGATAATGAGGAAACTGCCTGATAAAGAGTAAGGCTGTCGAGGAACTGACTGACAAAGTGTACTTTGCATCACATAGAGAAACCTGGGGCAGCATATCCTGAAAGCCAACAGAGAGCCAAGGAATTCCTACACGTTGGCTAAGGAGACACACTAATGACCATTATTAGAGCAACTGCGGTAACTGTGACAGAAACATGCAAAACAGATGGGTTAACCTCCAAATACACTGTGGGTATTAACAAATCTGAAAACCACAGGTTTCTGTGCTATTTCCTCTAAGGCTCTAAGCCCATGTGATCTTGAACCACAAAAGGTATCAGTCAGTTCCTCTGACAAAGTTCAAGTCCTTTTGCTGTGGTGCACAGTAAACTGCATAATATTCACCGGGGATATAAATCATGTTAAAATGCAGATCTGGGCACAAAGGGTGTGGATGGGGCCTGAGATGCTGGGTATGAACATGCTCCCAACTGCAACTTTGAGAAGTAAGACTCTAAGGGACAGAAAAACTCATTGGTGAAAATAATTTGCCCTGTTCCTGCAGTTTTTCCACTTCTAAAAGGCAGTAATTACAGAAAATGAGAATGAAGAGAACAAAAGAGTCCCCCAACCCACTTGGGAAAGTCTGGGCATTGGAGAATAGCTTTGGGGTTGAAAGTTGTGGCATCAGTTTCCATCTGGTATCCAGATTATGCCCTTCCACACCTGGGCACTTCCTCCAACTTGCCCTGCCCCTTAATATCTGTCCTGTAGGTAGGAAATGGGTAGATATGATTTCTGGGTGAAGACAGGAGGCAGCCTATGGAATCATGTCACTTGGGTCTGTAATCCTTTCGACTGTGACAGTTCATTGTCACTTAGCAGAAATTGCTGGTTATGAATATTTAACAAATTTGCAATTAGCTCATCTACCAACATGATCACCGAAATGGAATAAGCCATTGAACAAAGCTGCTAGGATTATGTACATAATGCCTTTCTGATTATACATGCTTACACATCTGTTTTTGTTTTTCCCCTCTCTTCTGGCACCATTTTTACTAATTTTTATCAAACCACACACCACACCTCACTGCCTTCTCATAGTTTCACACTGTGCCAAGTAGGTAGATCAAAGCATGTTTCAGATTCTGGGAAGATAACTTAGTCTTAAGCTTCTGAGGTGACACCATCTGATGGAGGGTTACCCCACAGCCAGAATGCCTACAATCTTTCCCTAGGTTCTCACTGATTTCATCTGTGGTCCAATTATCAAATTGCCCAAGTTTGTTTCTGTTTCTAAAAAGGCATTACATATTATCTGCTTGATTCATCCTCACTGGGTCAGTAATGCAGAGTAAAAACAAGTTCACGGAGGAGGGGAGAGATCACTTGCTCTGAATTCAGGAAATATTGCAGCTCACTGACTACCTCCTGATCTTCGGTCCAGTCCCTTTATCTCCTCGGGCTGCAGATTCTAAACCAAGACAGCCATTACTTATTTACTTGCTAGAGCTTCCTGGGTAGCTCAGCTGGTAAACAATCTGCCTGTAATGCAGGAAACCCTGGTTCAATTCCTGGGTCAGGAAGTTCCCCTGGAGAAGGGATAGGCTACCCACTTGGGTATTCTTGCCTGGGGAATACCTCTGGACAGAGGAGCTGGTGGGCTACAGTCCATGGGGTTGCAAAGAGTCAGACAAGACTGAGTGACTAAGCACAGCATTTACTAATTAACATTGTAGGTTGTCCTTTTTATTCTCTTGGAAACAGCTTCCTGCTACTCCTTTGAAGAAGTAAAAGGAAAACTAAAGAAAAGTAAAGGGTTTACTCGGTGATGGGAAGTGTAGTGTCTTTTATCCAGTGGAAGCTTTTTCCTCTGTAGGTGAGAACTGCTCTTAGCAATCACATGAAAACACTTGTGCTTGATCCTGGAAACAAAAAGAAAACATTGTACCACTCAAAACAGACACTATCTCTCTGCCTTGACAATTAAAGGGTTCTGCTAGTAAAGGTTGTTTTTTTTTTTTTCCTAAGTGCATTTCACTGAAGCAGGCAGGTCATATTAACCTGTGAGCTCTTTGCTGAATTGTGCTGTCTGCTTGGTTGATAAATCCTGTGCTTTTTAGCTTTTTCAGAAAATGATCTTGATGATTTTTCACATTCAGCTAGAATTGCTTTAAAAAAAAATGCCACCCTTTCATAAGTGCAAGCGGAGAAGGCAATGGTAACCCACTCTAGTACTCTTGCCTGGAGAATCCCATGGACGGAGGAGCCTGGTAGACTGCAGTCCTTGGGGTCGCTAAGAGTCGGACGTGACTGAAGTGACTTAGCAGCAGCAGTAGCATAAGTGCAAGAGACAATCAGGAATAGGATAAGAGTTACCAGAAGCTACTGATAATAACATTGCATCACTTTGTGTAGGAGGGCTGGGCTTTTACATTTCTAAGACACCTTTGTGTGTATTAGGTCACACATTCTGCTGATGTTTCTGGACACCTGCTGCTTTTTAGGATGAGTTTCCCCAGCCATTCTGCTGATGGAGTCTGGGTCTCAAAACTGGAATCATTCCAACACTGATGACACGGTAAAGGCCAAGTTTATCAGTCAGAATCCCACTTGTCCCCTCATGTCTTTGCGATTGTTATCATTAGTCCTAAAAGAATATTTGAAGGCTCATTTAATCATTCGCCCCGTAATCATTAAACATCCGGTATCTGAAGTGTGCTCCATTGTGGGGAAACAGAAATAAACGTGGTACATTTCTTGCTCTCAGGGAGCTCATTGTAGCAGTAGCCTTAGGAAAGGCAAGACCCAGACATGCTGGAGTGAGAGGCTTGCTTGGAGTACAGCATGGACAAAGGCCCCCAAACGGTTCAGCCTGGATTTGTCAACAAGTGCTTCCAGGGGATAAATCATTAGGGGTGCATCTCATTAGCTAGGAGAATGGGTGCTGTATGAAACGAAGCATGTTTCCCAGAGAAGGATTCAACAGCAGAGATCTGGTGTCCCTAACGGCACGACCCATGAACGCCTGCACCCAGCAAAGCAGTTTTGTATTCCACTGAGACCTGAGATCTAGGTCCTTGCACAGCTCTCTCTCTCTCTCTTTTTTCAGCTGGCCTAAGCAGGTTATGGGATCTTGGTTACTAGACCAGAGATCGAACCTGTGACCTTAGCAGTGAGAGCTCAGAGTCCTGATGGCTGGACCACCAGAGAACACCCGCACAGCTCTTTCTTATGGAAACGAACAAACATACACAAAAGTGGAGGGGAAGGCAGAATGAGGTACCATGGGCGCATCATCCAGCTTCAGTGATTTTGTGTTATTAAAAGAAAAAGCTGCAAATGAACTTACTTATGAAACAGAAAGACATTCACAGACATAGAAAACAAACTTATGGTTGCCGGGAGGAAGGGGTAGTTGGGGAGTTTGGGAAGGTCATGTACACACTGCTATATTCAAAATGGATAACCAACAAGGACCTATTGTACAGCACATAGAACTCAACTCAATATTATGTGGCAGCCTGCATGGGAGGGGGCATTGGGGGAGAATGGATACATGTATGTGTATGGCTGAATCCCTTCACTGTTCACCTGAAATGACTGAAACACTGTTAACTGGCTATACTCCAATACAAAATAAAAAATTTAAAGTTTGAAAACAAAAGAAAGAAACTCTGAATTACAAAACATAGAATGTAGTAAATGTTTAAGGAAACTAACTCATATGGGCATCTCTTCCCATGAGGGTAGTTGTTGTGCTGGTTGAAAATCATTTTGAGTTAAACAGGCATTTTAAAGACCTCAGCTAAATTAACAAGCTGTTGTATCGGCTCAAAAATAAAGAAAAATCAACTTCCTATCAGTTTTTAGCTTTATGGCTCCAGAGCAGCGTACAATGGAACAAAAGAGAAGACCTGCAAGCAGGTGCATGCACACGTGGAAACATGAAAAATGACGGAGCAGGCAGCGAAGATATACTAAGAAAGACTGGAATTTTCAGTAAGTAGTCGTGTGATAATTCACTGAATAGACGATTTTATTTCAGTCCTTCCTCTATAATGTATGCAAATATAAACTCCAGGTTGGATTAAAGACAATAAAGTAAATCATTAACTTTTTTTAAGAAATGTGATCCATACAGTCAAAGGCTTTGGCATAATCAATAAAGCAGAAATAGATGTTTTCCCGGAACTCTCTTGCTTTTTCGATGATCCAGCAGATGTTGGCAATTTGATCTCTGGTTCCTCTGCCTTTTTTAAAACCAGCATAAACATCTGAAAGTTCACAGTTCACGTATTGCTGAAGCCTGGCTTGGAGAATTTTGAGCATTACTTTACTAGCGTGTGAGATGAGTGCAATTGTGTGGTAGTCTGAGCATTCTTTGGCATTGTCTTTCTTTGGGATTGGAATGAAAACTGACCTTTTCCAGTCCTGTGGCCACTGCTGAGTTTTCCAGATTTGCTTGCATATTGAGGGCAGCACTTTCACAGCGTCATCTTTCAGGATTTGAAATAGCTCAACTGGAATTCCATCACCTCCACTAGCTTTGTTCATAGTGATGCTTTCTGAGGCCCACTTGACTTCACATTCCAGGATGTCTGGCTCTAGGTGAGTGATCATACCATCGTGATTATCTGGGTCGTGAAGATCTTTTTTTGTACAGTTCTTCTGTGTATTCTTGCCCCCTCTTCTTAATGTCTTCTGCTTCTGCTAGGTCCTTACCGTTTCTGTCCTTTATTGTGTCTATCTTTGCATGAAATATTCCGCTGGTATCTCTAATTTTCTTGAAGAAATCTCTAATCTTTCCCATTCTATTGTTTTCCTCATTTCTTTGCATTGTTCTCTGAGGAAGGCTTTCTTATCTCTCCTTGCTATTCTTTGGAACTCTGCGTTCAAATGGGTATATCTTTCCTTTTCTCCTTTGCTTTTTGCTTCTCTTCTTTTCATAATATTTGTGAGGCCTCCTCAGACAGCCATTTTGCTTTTTTGCATTTCTTTTTCTTGGGGATGGTCTTTGTTCCTATCTCCTGAACAATGTCACAAACCTCCATCCATAGTTCATCAGGCACTCTGTCTATCAGATCTAGTCCCTTAAATCTATTTCTCACTTCCACTGTATAGTCACAAGGGATTTGATTTAGGTCATACCTGAATGGTCTAGTGGTTTTCCCTACTTTCTTCAATTTAAGTCTGAATTTGGCAATAAGGAGTTCATGGTCTGAGCCACAGTCAGCTCCTGGTCTTGTTGTTGCTGACTGTATAGTGCTTCTCCATCTTTGGCTGCAAAGAATATAATCAATCTGATTTCGGTGTTGACCATCTGGTGATGTCCATGTGTAGAGTCTTCTCTTGTGTTGTTGGAAGAGGGTGTTTGCTATGACCAGTGTTTTCTCTTGGCAGAACTCTATTAGCCTTTGCCCTGCTTCATTCTGTACTCCAAGGCCAAATTTGCCTGTTACTCTAGGTGTTTCTTGACTTCCTACTTTTGCATTCCAGTCCCCTATAATGAAAAGGACATCTTTTTTGGATGTTAGTTCTAAAAGGTCTTGTAGGTCTTCATAGAACCATTCAGCTTCTTCGGCATTACTGGTTGGGGCATAGACTTGGATTACCGTGATATTGAATGGTTTGCCTTGGAAATGAACAGAGATCGTTCTGTCTTTTGGGAAATTGCATCCAAATACTGCATTTCGGACTCTTTTGTTGACCATGATGGCTACTCCATTTCTTCTAAGGGATTCCTGCCCACAGCAGTAGATATAATGGTCATCTGAGTTAAATTCACCCATTCCAGTCCATGTTAGTTCACTGATTCCTAGAATGTCAACATTCACTCTTGCCGTCTTCTGTTTGACCACTTCCAATTTGCCTTGATTCATGGACCTACGTTCTAGGTTCCTGTGCAATATTGCTCTTTACAGCATCGAATCTTGGTTCTATCACCAGTCCCATCCACAACTGGGTGTTGTTTTTGCTTTGGCTCCATCCCTTCATTCTTTCTGGAGTTATTCTCCACTGATCTCCAGGAGCATATTGGGAACCTACTGACCTGGGTAGTTCATCTTTCAGAGTCCTATCTTTTTACCTTTTCATACTGTTCATAGGGTTCTCAAGGCAAGAATACTGAAGTGTTTTGCCATGCCCTTCTTCAGTGGACCACATTCTGTCAGACCTCTCCGCCATGACGCGTCCATCTTGGGTGGCCCCACACAGCATGGCTTAGTTTCACTGAGTTAGACCAGTCTGTGGTCCATGTGATCAGATTGGCTAGTTTCTGTGATTGTGGTTTCAGCCTGTCTGCCCTCTGATGACCTCTCTTAGTGCCTACTGACTTACTTGGGTTTCTTTTACCTTGGACGTGGGGTATCTCTTCATGGCTGCTCCAGCAAAGTGCAGCTGCCGCTCCTAACCTTGGACGTGGGGTATCTCCTCGCAGCCACTTGCTCCTGCACCACGCAGCCACTCGCTCCTGCACTGAACAGCCTCTTCTGAAAGAGATGGGGATACCAAACCACTTGACCTGCCTCTTGAGAAACCTATGCAGGTCAGGAAGCAACAGTTAGAACTGGGCATGGAACAACAGACTGGTTCCAAATAGGAAAAGGAGTACGTCAAGGCTGTATATTGTTATCCTGCTTATTTAACTTATATGCAAAGTACATCATGAGAAATGCTAGGCTGGAAGAAGCACAAGCTGGAATCAAGATTTCCAGGAGAAATATCAACAACCTCAGATATGCAGATGACACCATCCTTATGGCGGAAAGTGAAGAAGAACTAAAGAGCCTCTTGATGAAAGTGAAAGAGGAGAGTGAAAAAATTGACTTAAAGCTCAACATTCAGAAAACTAAGATTATGGCATCTGGTCCCATCACTTCATGGGAAATAGATGGGGAAACAGTGGAAACAGTGTCAGACTTTATTTTTGGGGGGCTCCAAAATCACTGCAGATGGTGATTGCAGCCATGAAATTAAAAGATGCTTACTCCTTGGAAATAAAGTTATAACCAGCCTAGACAGCATATTAAAAAGCAGAGACATGACTTTGCAAACAAAGGTCCATCTAGCAAAGGCTATGGTTTTTCCAGTAGTCATGTATGGATGTGAGAGTTGGACTATAAAGAAAGCTGAGCACCAAAGAATTGATGCTTTTGAACTGTGGTGTTGGAGAAGACTCTTGAGAGTCCCTTACTGCAAGGAGATCCAACCATTCCATCCTAAAGGAAATCAGTCCTGAATATTCATTGGAAGGACTGATGTTGAAGCTGAAACTCCAATACTTTGGCCACCTGATGCAAAGAGCTGACTCACCTGAAAAGACCCTGATGCTGGGAAAGTTTGAGGGCAGGAGGAGAAGGGAATGACAGAGGATGAGATGGTTGGTTGGCATCACCGACTCAATGGACATGAGTTTGGGTAAACTCTGGAAGTTGGTGATGTACAGGGAGGCCTGGCATGCTGCTGTTCATGGGGTTGCAAAGAGTCAGACACAACTGAGCAACTGAACTGAATTGAACTTTTTTAAGAAACTAGAAGAAATCTTTATGATCTTGGTGTAGGAAAAGATTTCTAAAAGTTAAAAATCATAAATCTTTTTTCAGTTCAGTTCAGTCACTCAGTCGTGTCTGACTCTTTGCGACCCCATGAACTGTATGTAGCATGCCAGGCTTCCCTGTCCATCACCAACTCCCCAAGCTTGCTCAAATTCATGTCCATTGAGTCGGTGATGCCATCCAACCATTTCATCCTCTGTCGTCCCCTTTTCATCCTGCCTTCAATCTTTCCCAGCATCAGGGTCTTTTCCAATGAGTCAGTTTTTCGCATCAGGTGACCAAAGTAGTAAATTCAACTGTACGGGGACAAAACACTTACATTAGTTGCAAGCCAAAATGAAAAACTGAAATGATAAGCCACAGACTGGGAGAAAATACCAATGTATTTGATTGAAGTATAATCAATATACATGATGAGATTTCAATTCAAGAATACATAAAAGGCTCTTACAAAGATGAGCAATCCAATAGAAAGATCAATTAATTACACGAGCAATCAATTTCTAGAAGAGGAAACATGTGTGGTCAATAAACATATGAAAATACATTCAACCTTACTATTAATGAGACAATTTAGATTAAAACTGTAATGTTTAAGAATGGGAGGATTTGATGGTATTTTTACTGTTTCATATCTCAGGCTGGATGGTGGGTATATGGTATTAGTAGTATTGTTCTATTTGCCTTACTATATATCTGAAGCTTCATATACATGTACATACATGTATATATGCATATATTTATATATAAAGAACACATGTCTACACATATATTATTTATATGTTGCATTTCATTAAGTAAATGAACACAGAACTCTTTGCAGTGTGTAATTGTCTACCACAAGCACCATAAGAATTGTATTGAATGAGAACAATGCAATTGAATTTGCTTCTTCTCCAGAAACCAGAATTGATATAATTTGATAGGCAGTTTGGTTTAGAGGAAAAGTTTGCAGCCTGGGGTGCACTGTGCAGTAACTGGGTGGGTGACCCTGAGGCCTGTCTCTAAACCTCCCAGACTTTGGTTTGCTCACCTGGGTGCTACAGAAATCCTACAAAGGAATGGCACTGCCTCTTGTCTTATGTTGTCCTATTGTGGTTGTGTTTCCCAAAGGGGATGGAGAAAGACTCTATGAGATGCTAATCTGGACTCCTTGGGACGGGAGCTCTCTTATCAAACAAGCTGGGTATCATTTATCACTGTGATTCACCATCCTTCAGGAGTGCAATTGTGCACCATGGAGATAGGGAGGGAACAGGGACGTTTGCTTGACTGAGACAGAAGAGGGGCTGGGGCTGAAACACCTCTGGCGAGTTCCCCTGTGTTGTCCCACTTCTGGCTCTGGGGCGTAGGAGTCTTTTGTGTGATAGGCGCTTATTCAATCCCTTTGCCAAAGATAATAAGAGGCAGAAGAAGGGGCCGGGAGACTGTCTTTGGAGATGGAGACCAAGTATTGCTTTGGCCTGAGAGACAACAAGGCCAGCTGCCAGCACCTGCTTCCTGCTCTGAGCTTCCCAGACGTAATTGAAATCAGGAGGGGTTCGCATGTGCCCAGGTGCCTTCCTTTGTGAGGCTAGTAAACAGCTTCAGCCTGGGTTTTTATTTTTCTGCCAAAAGCAACTGTACCGTGAATAGGTGTGCACTCCTGGGCACTTCACTCAGCCCACCCTGGTTCCTTGTTCTCATCTTTATAAAAAGGAGGTTGGAGGAGGTTACTTCTAAGTCTTTCTCTTGTTCATTCATTTCCGAAGACATTTATGAACGTGGCCCTTCAACGGCTCTTAGGACTTGCTTGGAGACATCAGTGTACGAGTTTTCAACAAGGAAATGGTTGAGTAAGACATTCGTCAACAAAATAACTATTGAGGCCCTACTATGAGGAGTACTGTTTTAAGTGCTGGAAGGACAGCATGCAATAAAAGTAGGCAAAGTCCCCTTGATCATGAAGGATAAAGTTTAGCAAGAGGAGATAATCTACACAAACCCCACAGCTACTTATTTCAGGTCATGTTGTGTGTGTGTGTTTCTCAGTCATGTCCAACTCTTTGCAATCCCATGGACTGTAGCCTTCCAGGCTCCTCTGTCTGTGGGATTTTCCAGGCAAGAATACTGGAGTGGGTTGCCATTTCCTCCTTTGGGGTATCTTCCCGACCGAGGGATCAAACCTGCGTCTCCTTCACTGCAGGTGGATTCTTTACTGCTGAGCCACTGGGGAAGACCTCAGGTCATGTTAAGTGCTAAGAAGATTAGGAAAACAGGGTGTGTGGACAGAGTGGCCACCCAGGTTATTTTGTGCAGGAACTTTGGGGAAGGCCTCTCTATGAGGCCATTTGAGTAGAAACTTAAGTGAGGGGAGGGTGAGCCATTCTTGGTGCGAAGAGCATTGTAGGTAGAGGAGAAGATTCGTGCAAAGGCCCCGGGTGAGGGGTGTGTCTGCTGAGTTCAAGGAGCAGCGTGCCAGTGGGAGGAGGGTGGCTGGAAGTAACACATGGGAGCCAATGGGAGGCGGTGAAAATTCTGAATTTCATCAGAATGGGATGCTAACAAGAGAATGAACCTTTGAATAAAGTTTGGAGAAAATATTCATCTGGCTTTTGAGAGAGGAGTAGTCTGTGAAGGCAGGAGCGGGGGTGGGGGGATTGGAGGGTGTGCAGGGTCCCAGCTGGACACGACACAGTGGCCTGTGAGAGAGATGATGCAATGAGCAGGCATTGGGGTGAGATTTTGAAAACTCCCCAGGAAGGACTCCACTTGGCCCAGTTACAGTCAGAGCGACAGGATTCTACTGCCAGCACTCCTCCTTGAAACCCAAAGCGAGACAAGAAGGGGTGACTGAGAACAGTAGAGGTGACACTGAAGAAATAAAGCAAACCAAAAAACACCATGGGATGAAGAGCAGAAGAGAAGATATGAAAGCTAAGAGCTGTGCTCTGAATTATTTCCTCTCACAACCATAATAATTTTTTAAAAAAGAGTATTGGGTTGCCACACATCAATTCTTCCTGTGATGTCACCAATACATTGACAGGCATTGATTACTTCTCCTGTCCCTAGTGCTGGGTGAGGGAGGCGGGCTTACGGATGTGAAGACAAGAGGGAGTTAAGAGTATAAAGCTGCTTTCAGGACTTTCCTGATGGTCCAGTGATTAAGACTCGCCTTCCAATGCAGGGGGTTCAGGTTTGATCCATGGTCTAGGAACTAGGGTCCCACAGGCCACAAGGCGAGGCCAAAAATAAAAACAAAATATATATTTTAAAAGGTTGTTTTCCATTCTTCCTTGAGTCTTGAAATGGCCATCTATGGGGTCGCACAGAGTCAGACACGACTGAAGCAACTTAGCAGCAGCAGCCCAACTTCAAAATGACCATCTGATTCATGGCTTCCTTTATTTCTTTCCGGTTGGGAAAACCCTTCCTTTCTCCTCTTAGAAAGTGCAGATCCTACAGGACCCAGTTCACACTGAAGCCGCTGTTGCAGGAAAAGAGGGAGGTATTCCTGGGCTTGCCCCACATGCTGTGGAAGTGCATGGAGTTTGGGTTGTGGGAGAGGTGGAAACCAGGCAGAAGTCTTGGGCTGCGTTGGGAGCGAGGGGTACTGAGAGGTGAGGTAGAGGCAGCACTGAACAAACAGTCCCTGGGCTGTCAGGGGAGATCTGGATGGCAGGCAGGCAGAGGCAGAGACCATCGGGAGGTTACTTTACCCTTGGTCCTCTGGTGTAGGCCATGAGCATAAAGTTCTATTCTAAACAAATCTAAAAGTTCTCTTAGGAAAATGGAAGGAACAACGTCCTTGGAACGCAAAAAGAAAAGCAGTGTATGCTGGCCAGTCCTTCAGTGCTGCCGTATCTTAATGTCTAGCTTCTATGTGCTGAGATGAGACCAGGCCCTGTTCTTGCTCTTTACAGGCATCAGCTCACTGACCACTCTGAACACTCCCATTTTGCAGATGAGAGCACTGATGTGCAGAGAGCTTGCATAATGGAGCTGGAACTTGAACCTAAACAATCTGACTCTAGATGCCAAGTTCTTAGCCACCTTCCTTCCCATGGGGAGTTCTGAAAGCTGGAAATATGTGCCTTTGGTAGTTTCTCATGCTTCAGTTTTGAGAAATGTCAAATTCCACATAATTCTTTCACTCCCTAGTGGTTCACTGAGTTGGAAATCACAGACATTATTTTTAAACATGTCACGTCAAATTGGGTGCCCCTCTCTTACTCCATCTTCGATGAAACACTGTTATTAACATGTGTAAGAATATACATGGAACGTGCTGAGGCATATATGTATTCACATGAATGCATGCATACAAGATGGAGTAGGAAATGGCAACCCACTCCAGTATTCTTGCTTGGAAAATTCCATGGACTGAGGAGCCTGGAGGGCTATAGTCCATGGGATTGCAGAGTCAGACACACCTGAGCAACTGAGCACGCACGCATGCACGCACACAAGAACATCCAATGGTACCCAGTGGCCTTTGGGGAAATTCTTTGGGTTATCAGGAGATGGCTGGGTTCTAGTTTTTAACCTCCTCCTTCACTGGCTTCTGCCTCTTCAATGTGCCATTAAATAGTTGCCATTTCCCAATCAGAGCCTCATGAGAAGCAAGACCACAATCCTGCAAGCTTGTGACTGGTGCAAAGACAGCAGTGGCTGTGTTTGATTTGTGGTCCAGGTTAGACCTTTACCTATAAATGTGCTGGGTATTTAGGACTCTAAAGAGCTGAAGAACAGCTTGTTTGGAAGAAATGCCAGCCCACTTGTATTTAGATTCTAAATACCTGCATTTGGAGGTATTTCGCTTAGACTGAAGGCAATGCTTCATCAAACAAATTTGATTCAGTTTCTTCTGAATGTTCCAGAAGTGTTTCTCGTTCCTGTCATTCCTCTATACCTACTCAAATCCATAATTTGCATCACTGAGATTCAAAAAGAGATGGTTTTCCAGGCAACATTAAGAGAAAAATAAACAAGACTTACCCCAGTAACATAAATATCCCCAACAGGCAAGCCTTTAAGGCAAGCAGCTTGTTGGAGTGGAAAATTCTGTAAGTCAAAAGAAAAAAAAAAGGAAAATTTTAAGATATCTAAATATTACCTTCTTCTTATAGTAGGTTACCCACTATTGGGCTTCCCAGGTGGCTGCTGCTGCTGCTGCTAAGTCGTGTCAGTCGTGTCAGTCGTGTCCGACTCTGTGCGACCCCATAGACGGCAGCCCACCAGGCTCCGCCGTCCCTGGGATTCTCCAGGCAAGAATACTGGAGTGGGTTGCCATTTCCTCCTCCAGTGCATGAAAGTAAAAAGTGAAAGTGAAGTCACTCAGTCGTGTGCAACTCTTCGCGACCTCATGGGCTGCAGCCCACCAGGCTCCTCCGTCCATGGGGATTCCCAGGCAAGAGTACTGGAGTGGGGTGCCATTGCCTTCACTAGCGGTTTAAAAAAAAAAAAAAAACCCACCTGCACCGCCGGAGACAAAAGAGACGTGAGTTCAATCCCTGGGTCAGGAATATCCCCTGGAGGAGGGCATTGCAACCCACTCCAGTATTCTTGCCTGGAGAATCCCCATGGTCAAAGGAGCCTGGCAGGCTACAGTCCATAGCGTCACAAAGAATCGGACAGAACTGAAGCGACTTAGCTCACACGCAGCATATATGTCAATCCCAATCTCCCAGTTCCTCCCCCAACTCCTCCGCCTTGGTGTCTATATGTTTGTTCTCTACATCTGTGTCTCTGTTTCTGCTTTGCAAAGGGCTGTTCTTTAGAACTGCGATCCCGCAGTGCTAGAGCTTCAGGACGAGAAGTGGATGTTGCAGAAACTGACCACAGCGTCCCTTTTAAGCCTGTTTACCCTGAGGTCCATGCTCCTGGATTCATGAGAAGAGAAGAACCAGCCTCAGAGCGGGTACCTTGTAGCACAGTGGTAATGTGACTGATTGACCTGTTACGTTATTGTTTGTTTATTATATTTGTGAGCCATGTTTAGTTTTGCAGTTTTCCAAAATGGGGGACAGTTAGCAACTCATTAAGTTTTTGAAGGAAATGAAATCTGTTCACAAAACTAATATATGTATTAGAAAACTAATATGTTTATAGAAACTAATATATATTCATAATATGGATTAAAAAACTAATATATATGTATGCTTAGTCGCTCAGTAGTGTCCGACTCTTTGCGATCCCATGGACAGTACCCCATTAAGCTCCTCTGTCCATGGGATTTTCCAGGCAAGAATACTGGAGTGGGTTGCCATGTCCAACTCCAGGGGATCTTCCCAACACAGGGATCGAACTCAGGTCTCCTGCACTGCAGGCAGATTCATATATGTACATAAATGCATTTATATTTCTCTAAACCAATTTTCCCAAGTCCCTTTCATTTGTCCATTCCCCATATTAATTAGAAGAGGAAACAGATAAAATAGAATAACATTATGTGCATGAGCAGATGATACAAACGTAAACTCCATTTATAACTCGTTTACCTACTTGTCTTCATTTTGCTTAAATAAATGTAATTAAGTATTTCATCATTTGAAAATGAAGTCTTGGCTGTAATTGTGCCTTTATATCCCTAAGTATGGGGAAGGAAATGGCACCCCACTCCAGTACTCTTGCTTGGAAAATCCCATGGACAGAGGAGCCTGGTGGGCTGCAGTCCATGGGGTCGCTAAGTGAAGTGAAGTGAAAGTCGCTCAGAGAGTTGAACTATAAGGAAAGCTGAGTGCAGAAGAATTGATGCTTTTGAACCGTGGTGTTAGAGAAGACTCTTGAGAGTCCCTTGGACTGCAAGGAGATCTAACCAGTCCATCCTAAAGGAAATCATTCCTGAATATTCATTGGAAGAACTGATGCTGAAGCTGAAACTCCAATACTTTGGCCACCTGATGTGCAGAACTGACTCATTGGAAAAGACTCTGATTCTGGGAAAGATTGAACCAGGAGGAGAAGGGGACGACAGAGGATGAGACGGTTGGATGGCATCACCGACTCAATGGACTTGAGTTCAAGCAGACTCTGAAAGATAGTGAAGGACAGGGAAGCCTGGCATGCTACAGTCCATGAGGTTGTAAAGAGTCGGACATGACTGAGCAACTGAACTGAACTGATCCCTAAGTAGGTTATTAAAATGTAACCTGGCATTTTCCTTATTGTTCTTTATTGTACTGAGCTTGAATTACAGCTTGGCATTCACACTTTCTCTTCCCATTACTATATGCATATCTATTCAGTGATGTGTTGTTAGCGTCACACAGTGTTTAATGTTTAGATTTGTTACATCTTGTATTTCAAACACACCTATCATTTTAATTTTACTACAGAGACTGTAAGTTATAAATCTGAATTTCTAACATCCTTAAGCTACATGTAACAGCCTCAGATTTAATGATTCAATTTCCCTGAAAGCTTGATATTATAGTTATAAAGAACAATAGAAAATTTGGTCATTCTGTATTGGTTCTCTATTGCTGCATAACAAAGCACCCTAAAGTGCATGGGCATAAAACAGCTCTTTTGTTAGGATTGTGAGTTCTTCAGGTCAAAAATGTGGGCAGGGTATTGTGGAGATGGCTTGTATATGTTCCTGGATGTTGGGGATCTTAGCTGAAAAGACTGGAAGGAGACTTGTCTTGATGGCTGGGGCTGGAATGACCTAGAGGTGTCCCCACTCACCTGTCTGATGGTGAAACTGGCTGTTGGCTGGAAAATCACACAGGACTTGTTCATGCCATTTCTGTGATGGAGCTGCTGTGAGTTTCTATACAGCATGATGGCTGGATTCCAACAGGAGCATCCCAAGAGAGTGGCTGGACGCTCTATCACCTTTTAAGACCTAGCTTTGCAAGAACCACGGTGCTGCTTCTGCTGTAGTCACAAAACCTACCCGGAGTCAAGGAGAGGGACAGAGACCCTGTCTCTCCATGAGAGGAGTGTCAAATCACCATACAGGAGGAGTATATGCGGAGACATTGATGTGGCCACTTTTGAAAAATGCAATCTAACCACACACTTGTAGTTTATTCTGACATTTTTTTTTTAACTAATTCTCTGGCATTCTCTCCCGAGTAGCTTGCCATTTTATCCATAATAAATATCCAACAAATTCTTTTCAAATGTTCAGTGTCTGAAAAATTTCTGTTCTTGAGCTGCTACAATGAGTCGCATACTTGTGAAAATCTTTGCTGATTTGAGCTTAATAATAAGCTCTAAATCAGTTATGCCAAGAGTGAGATCGCATTCACATTCTATTCATCTTGATTGAGACTTTTCAAAGTACTCAACTTAGTTTTATTTTTTAAAATATCTTTTCATTCATATTTCATTGTTTTATGTGACTTTTAAACAGCTAGCATATTTCAGAAATTGGGATAAACAAGCTTGGGAACAAGCACAGCTGACTCTTGGTAAGAACAGGACTCAACTACTGGAAGCAAGAGAGGACAGGGTGCTCAGAAAGTATTCCTTAATAGCTCATGTTGACCCATGAACAGCAGATATCAATACTATTCTCCAGGCAAGTTAGACTCAGCATTTCTTATTCCATTTGTGAACTGTCTCTTGAGCAAAAGTTACCAGAAATGTCGCTATCTATTATGTGAGGACAAAGTTGCTGGCTCACATTTTATGTGTATAAATGTGTTGATGTGTTTTGGACATTAGCTCCCAACAAACACAAGGGCTCCAAGTTTCCTCATATGCTGTTTTCAGGAAAATACATCTTTCAAGTTATAAAAATTAACCATTAGCTAGAAATGGGCAGCAGAGGTAAAAAGAGTTGGGAGGACTCATCAGGTGTTGCTGGATGCAAAGATGCCTTGGGAATCTCGCTTCAGTGTGTGCTTAGCTATTTTCAGATCGAATTTGTTTTCCAAGCAAAATCCAGGCAAAATCCTAAATTCCTCTCCAAGCCTCTTTGGAAATAAAACACTCACATGTGTCCTTTTGTCTGAGGTCCAACGATGCTTCTGCCAATTGCTATGGTTCAAACTATTATGGTGAGCAAATGAAACAGTGACAGAAATAGAAACTCCAATTAAAAGATAAGGCTGTACCAGATCTGCATCCATTCTACACCCTAAGCTCTATGATACCCAAGGTAGCTCAGGGACAACATACTGCACATGTTAAACCATACTAGGGTTCCCTCCTCTCTCTTCAAATGCATTACATTAGCAGCTAAATTTCTTCCTTGTGGGAAACAGGGAAAACTGATGTCAGTGAATCATAAAGTTATATTAAAGTGACTATGAAATATGTGTTAAAATAAATGTGCAGAAATTGCAGACACAGTGTATAGTTCACATAGTGCTAAGCAATCTATTTTAACAAGAACCTCAAAAAATAATGTGTAGTAAAGCCACCCAATTCTTAAGGATATTGTTCAGGAAAATGTTTACAAATTTTAATTTTGTGGCTAAAGTCTTGCCTACAATCAGTTTACAGCCACTGAATAAAAAGAATATCTACTGAATTGTGAGGATATAAACAGATCCATTTGCAAATGGCTTGGTTCATCAATATCTTTTTAAAAAAATGTCATGGTTGTATTCACATGCAAAAACTGCCTAATTCAGAATCAAAGCCAAATTATAGTTAATATAAAAATGCTCTTACTGAATTTCATAACAGTAAACTCAAGCATAATTATGTTGATTAAAAACCTCACAGTTATCAGAAAAATATATTTCATTTCAATGAAAATGTTTTTCTTGTTTTTATTCTCACTATAAATAGTAAAACCATGTAATATTAAAAAATCAGAGAATGTAGAAAAATGTAAAATAAAACTGAAAACTATCCATAATTCTGTCACTTAGGAGTGACTCCCTTTAATATATAGGTATATATCCTTCCAAGCTTCCCCAGTGGCTCAGCAGTAAAGAGTTCTCCTGCACTGCAGGAGCCATGGAAGACACAAGTTTTATTCCTAGGTCCAGAAGATCTTCTGGTTGAGGGCATCGCAGCCCATTCCAGTATTATTGTCTGGAGAATCCCATGGACAGAGGAGCCTGGTGGGCTATAGTCCACGGGGTCACAAAAAGTCAGATATGACTGAAGCAACTTATCACGCACACATGCATATATCATTTCATACAATTTTTATGAGCATACCACACACACTCACACATAAACACACACTTATTAAAGGATATCATACTATAAAAAACTGGTTTAGGTTTATTTTTAAGTTTAACCATATAGCATGAGCAACACTTCTCAATCAATGCACTTCAGTTCAGTCGCTCAGTCGAGTCCCGACTCTTTGTAACCCCATGGACTGCAGCATGCCAGGCTTCACTGTCTATCACTAACTCCCAGGGTTTACTCAAACTCATGTCCATTGCGTTGGTGATGCCATCCAAACATCTCATCCTCTGTCGTCCCCTTCTCCTCCTGCCTTCAATCTTTCCCAGCATCAGGGTCTTTTCAATACATTTAGAAACCGATTATTATTTGCAATTACTGCATGGTTATCCAAAATATAAAATGCATATACTTACTTCATAAATAGCTTCTTTTGGGGAATCTAGATTACTTCTCAAGATCATTTTAACAACTAATTATTCTTAAATGTTTTATCTCAAAAATTGTATTGGAACTTAGAACACACAATTCAAAATTTCAAAGAAGTAGTTAAAATTTAACTCATTACTTTTTTGCTCTGAGTCATGATTGTCTTCATATTTACATAGGTCTTATTTTTCTACATTATATGAACAGAAAGAATCAGACCAGCACAGCATCAAAGAAAAAAAAAGTCACCTAGTGCTAGCCTTGTCTAATATCCGGCTTTCTTTTTTCCTTAGAGAACGAGTATTCTGGCATTTTGCCCTCTGACACATCTTGTTGTAATAGGATCATGAAACTGAAGTTCCTAATAAGAACCAAGGTACAATATAATGGAATCCCAAATAAAGTATGTGTCATTTAGTAAAGAAAATAGAAGACAATCCATTTCAGAATTTCCTGGCAGCTCATCTAGAGTCTCAAGAGTGTGCAGAGGTAGAGAGGGTTCTTTGATGAGTACTTTTTAGAGAAAACTCCTGCTGAGAGGTATAGAAAGGTTAGTGATTCTTCCACCTAAACCCTAGTTGCTTGAGAGGAGAGTTCAGTGGGACCCCTCAGAGAGCTTGAGGTGCATCCTCTGAACTCTGCAGGCCCAGGAGCTGACAGACTGCCTACTATCTGGAGGTCAGGGAAAAGCCGGTGGGATCCTTTGGTGGTCATCACTGATTAGCTCTGCAGTGGCAGGCACGTGTCCTCCCTTCACCGCAGAACACAGCGTATATGACCGGCTCCCATGGACCAGCTATTGGCCCTGGAAGAAAGAGACCCTAATGGAGCCATTTCAGGTGTGGGGCCAGAGGACCACCTTGAAGGGATGATGAGATCCTCAACGGTGAGCGTGTCCTCCGTGGCCTGGACCTGGGGTGTGTTGATTTAGAAAATATTCACAATCTAAAAGTTAAGAGGTATGTTTTATTCAGTGGGAATTTTTAGGACTTCAAGCCCAGGATACAGCGTCTCAAGTGACCCCGAGAGAACTGCTCTGAGGAAGCTATATAGAAGTTTGCAACAAAGGGCAGGTAGTCTGAATATCAAAAGGATTTTGTGAATTAAAGAAGACCAGATATCTTCAGGGGCTTCCCAGGTGGCTCAGTGGTAAAGAATCTGCCTGCAATGCAGGAGACCTGGATTTGATCCCTGGGTCTGGAAGATCCCCTGGAGAAGGGAATGGCAACCCACTCTAGTATTCTTGCCTGGAGAATTCTCTGTTACCTGGCGGGCTACAGCTCATGGGGTCACAAAGAGTCAGACATGACTGAGCGACTAACACTTTCACTTTCAGATATCTTTAGTTAAGGAATTTAGCGCTTTTCTGTATTTGGGAAGATGCAAGAGTCTGGGCTCACTGAAATCATTCCTTTCATATGCATCTCAGCTCTCAGCAATCTGAGGCCAGTATCCTGCATTTTTCCACAGTGCTCACGGCAGGGAGTGACTGCAACCTAATGGCTGCTGGATTACAGGTATTGTTCTCCTTCCCGGTTGCCCTCAGAACTAAGAAATTCACATTTGGAGGGCCTAAATCACTGATGACTGTGGCATCCTTATTTATGGATATAGCAGGAAATACTCTATGTCTCAGGTGTCTGTACAGAGGAGAAGCACGGTCCTCATTTGAGATCTGCATCTGGAAGGACCTGCAAATGTGACTCCAGAGAGAGATCGTCAGATGTGGGTTCTCACAAGCCCAGTTCTGCCTGGGCCAGTCCCAGAGGGGCAGACTCTGTAGCCAGGAGTTGCAGGAGGAAAGAACAGTGTGAATCAGAAGTGGAGAAGGACCACCCCTGAAACCTGACAGGCCGAGTTGGGAAGTGGGAGATTTGACACTTAGTCACCAAGTTCAGATATTTCATTATTATCAAAGGAGTGCTTCTGACTTCTAAGATGAATCTATGTGTCTTATTTAGTCAAAGTCCCTGGGATTTTCCAGGCAGGAATACAGAAGTGGGTAGCCATTCCCTTCCCCAGGGGATCTTCCTGATCCAGGGATCAAACCCGGGTCTTCATGGCCATAAAACTGTGTATTGCCTAATTCCTTAGACCTCTCCAATCTTTACTAACAGAAAGGGAATCTACTTCCAGGAGAAATGGCAAAAAATATTAAATTATGTTTTGAGTATATCCTGTGAATGGTGCACATTCAATGGACTGGTCACCTGCTTTTTGGTGGTTTCCAGCTGAAAACACTGTAGGTCTGCAGCAGATCTGACTGTTCCCAACATTGTCAAGTGGTGTTGGTTGGGGGGATCACCATTTAAAGCCTCTCCTGTGTCAATTAAAAGACTCTAAAAGGCAAAGGTGGCACTTTAGGAAAAGCTGAAGGACATGGCATACCCCACTTGGATATTCTTGGTGAAAAGCAGTTTATGTGACTGGGATGAAAATAATGTTTCTTGTCAAAGAACAATTCAGAGACATTTGTTAGTTTATTTTGCAGGCAGATTGTTTACTCACATGAGAAGGAGCCACTTGGCAGACTGAGCTAAGGAACGAAGGCAAAAATAGGAATCAAAGACAGAAGGGAGAAAATGAGAGTGTTTCAGTCTGGGAACATAAATTTTGTGTGCACTATTTTTGCATAAACTGATTATCTGGAAGCTAACAGAGTGAGGTCCATCTGGGCAGATTGTTGTTGAAAAGGCCAACTCGGGGCATCAAAGATAACAATTTCCATTGTTCAGGAATTCACCAGAAAGCCCTGGAGGTTGGGCTTGGGCCATCTTTCTGAAGTGTCTGCCACGTTCCTTCCCTTAGGCCCTCTTTCTGGTTCAGCCACGCTTGTACCATGGGACCTGGTAGAATTACTCCTCACGGCCAGCCTCCCCCAGAGCCCTTTGTACATTCTAAGAAGGTCTCCACGTGTTTGCATCAGCAAGGAAATTAAAGGGGAAAACCAGAGATGTTCCTAAACGCTAAATGTTTCTACATTAGAGAGAACTGAGAGCTTTTCCTGTCTCTAAAAGAGTGTATCTTGGCAGAGCAAGAGGGTAGGAGGGGACAAAGGCCACGAGATCAGCTTGGATTGACTTCAGAAGAAAGCTTTGGGGAGGTATTTTTAAAAGGATGACTCTACAATTTGGGGGCAGTTGCTGGCAGGTGGCTGTGGGGAATGAGTGTGGATGTAGGGGGCATTTTTACTACACATAATGTGGTATATTTCCCCTGTGGTGTTTTCCAAGAGTTATGCAATAAAGACTTAAATTGCTTTTCAATTCTTTTGTAGCTCTTGTGAAAGCAATGCTGTGCTGAGAAAGGTAATGAGAAGAGCCAGGTTTATTCTAGTTATACATATTAAAGATTGGCTAAGGCTTCAGTGAAGACACTCTTTTTTTTTTTTTTTGTAAATCCAGCATTCACCAAACTTTTTTGAGCTTACTATCCTATTTTTAGAAAATGTGATTTCATATGTAATTATTTGGAACACACTTTGGGAAATGTGATTCTTGGCTCACATTATCTCAAGATAGGTCAAGAATTAAAAAAAAAAAATCTCTCTCCCCAATTTAATTTAACAGAGCCATATAGAGTTTAATGGGGAGGGACAACTGTCCTTGGTGGGACAGCATCTCCCCAAATTTGTGTCCTTTCTGGATCCTCACGACGTGAACTGGTTTGGAAATTGGGATCATTGCAGTTGTAATTAGTTAAGATGAGATCATACTGGAATAGGATGAGCCCTTAATCTATGACTTACATGTTACACAAGGGAAAAAACCACACAGACATACATTCGAGAGAACACCCTATAGGGGTGGAGGCAGAGAAGGCAATGATTCAGCTAGAACCCAGGAACAGCACAGATAATCCAGCACTAGAGGCTAAGAAAAGGGCATGGAACACATTCTTTCCTTTAGTCTTCAGAAGGAGGAGGGCTCCTTGGGCCCTTCCTTCCTACGATAGGCTTTCCTCCATATCCTGCTTTAGCTCCTCTCTGAGATATCTAGATAAGAGATATTTGTGTATTCGTGCACGTTCAGTTGTGTCCGACTCTTTGCGACCCCATGGACTGCAGCCTGCCAGGCTCCCCTCTCCATGGAATTTTCCAGGCAAGAATATTAGAATAGGTTGCCATTTCCCCCTCCAGGCGAGCCTTCCAGACCCAAGGATGAACCAGAGTTTCTTTCTTCTCCTGCATTGGCTGGGGAGTCTTTACCACTGGGCCACCTCGAAACCCCTATTTGATGCAAATTTCCTGAGTATGGTTTTGCAGACGTGAAAACCCCCCACCAAATGGAAGATGTTAACTACTTGATGACAATGAGCACACAGCTCCAGGCCTCCTGAAGCCTAAGGACTGATAATGTTCAGTCCTGTGACTCTGTCCTGCTGCTTCACCCTCCATCAATCCGAGGATTGTGCACAAATTTATCACAAACCCTGTGACCCCCACACCCAGCCTCATCTGGTTTTTAAAAGTGTTTTGCCAAAATGGGAGTTCGAGGCTTCTCAGAGCTTAAACCACCTATCTGTCTACTGCATGGCCCTGCAGTAAACCTTTCTCTGCTCCCAACACCAAAGTTTCAGTTTGTTTGGCCTCACTGTGCAACAGGCAAATGAATGTTAACACTGACACCTTTTTTTAAGAAGGCTTTATTCAATTTGTAACAACACTGCTTCTGTTTTATATTTTGGGGTTTTTTTGGCCATGAGACATGTGAGATCTTAGCTCCCCAACCAGGGATTGGACTTTCATCCCCTGCATTGGAAGGGGAAGTCCCAATCGACTAACTTCCGTGGACTACCAGGGAAGTCCCTTGGTTTCAGATTCTAGCTTCCAGAACTTGAAAGAGAAAAGTTTCTGTTATTTAAAGCCACACAGTTTGTGGTAATTTTTAAGGCAGTCATAGGAAAGTGATATGATAGACAGGTCTCAAAATTAAAAGATTCCTGATTATGCAAACTTAAAGATCCCTCAGCAATAGAAAGTAATGGATGCATATAAAAACACAGATGAATCTGAGAATAGTTGTGAGTGAAAGAAGCCAGATAAAAAAGAGTGCATACTGTATGGGTCCATGGATATAAAATCCTAACAATTTAACCTACAGCAACAGAAAGCAGGTGGTTTCCTGGGGACAGAGCTGCAGGAGGGCACAGGAGAAGGGTTTACAAAATGTATAAAGAACACTTTGGGGGGATGGATATGATTGCTCTCTTTTTAAAAATTGTTTTAAAATTTATTTGATTTATATTTTTTGGCCACTTGGCATATGGGATCTTAGTTTCCCAACCAGGGATGGGAAGTGGAAGCCCCAAGGCAAGGAAGTCTCCAGCAGGTCTCTTGACTGTTGTAGTGGTTTTAGCATGTGTATATAACACAACATCAAAACTGTCTACTCTAAATATGCCCAGTGTTTTATGTATGATAATTATATCTTAATAAAGTTCTTTAAAATGAAACAAGGTAGGAATTCATTGCTTTAAAATAACCAAGGGAATGTTGTGCAAATTTATATGGAGAAATGATGGTGACACAGAAAGAAACTTTCACTGTTGGGCTTGTGGTCAAGCTCATTCTCTCTGTCTGCCTCTGTCTCTGTCTCTGTCTCTTCTCTCTGTCCCTGTCTGTCTCTCTCTCACTATATTGTTGTCCTTAATTGAAAGTGGTAGAGCATACACATTTCTGAAACAACTCGAATTGTTTTCTTTGGACTAGCCTCCAGCAAATTAAGAAGAGGGAGCCGAGAAAGCCATTTCAGCCCTAAAATAACACCACAGGAACTTTTCTTCTGAGACAATCTCAGCATTCAGCAAACCCACGCTCTTCATCCCTTGCCTGGGGACATCACCGTAGATATGTCATCCCCCTCCTGGTGTTGATACCTTCATCTTCTCTCTCACTATCCCTCCTGGCTTTAATTAAACATCATGCTGAAAAAGGTTACCAAGGCAAATTATGAGACGAGTTCTGCCAACTTCTACCCCATCCCTTAAGACCCGGGTCAGCCTGTCTTCCTCCCTCAAGGCTTCACTCGCTTCTCTGCCTTGTTGATTCCTCTCAGCACTTACTCTTCTTCACACATGAGAGCTCTTCTCACAGGCTGGTTTCTCTCTCTGCCATTTTCCAAGTTAGTCTTGGCTCCTCAAAGAGAGCTCTGTATCTTTCTACTTGGAAGCCCTCGTGTCTACTTCTAGATTCATCCCTATCCAGATACTAGGACATATTCCATCTCTAAAAGGCTCAGCAAGAGCCCACATGCTTTCCTCTAAATCTTTTCTTTCATTTCACTCTCGGCCCTGGATGTGTCACTGTCTGCTTGGAATTCCAATATGTCCACATGTTAGAGTTCCTGCATCTCTGTGACAGGGGGCTTTCAACAGAGCTTCTCTGGCTCAGCACATATCCCAGGAGGACCCGCGGCACATGAGTGATGGGAGAGGGTGTACCAATACCTTAGCCCTTTGCCTCTCAGGTGCAACAACACTGAGGTGTGTTCCATACCGTGTCCTCACACTTGCCCCTGGTGGAAAGTTCCAAGGGCCCATTACACAGCTGACTGAACAGCACACCTCTATAGACTGCCTTCCCCTCCCTGGATTAATCCCCCACCTCCCGGCTATAGTGTCAAAGGAAACTTCCAGGTAACTGTGCGTGTGTGCTAAGTCCCTTCAGGCGTGTCTGACTCTTTGTGACCCTATAGACCATAGATTGCTAGGCTCCTCTGTCTGTGGAATTTTCCAGGCAAGAATACTGGAGGGGGTTGCCATTTCCTTCTCCAGGTAGACTGCTTGCCTTCAAATCCTCATCTTGGCTTCTGCTTCTAGGAAGCCCACCTGAGATTAAGACCTTGTCTTAGAGCCCACTGGGTACTTGATTTGCTGACCACCCCCCGACTCTTCACAGAGCCTCAGTTCTTATGGCTGGGTCCCCACTTGCATCCCCACCTCTCACCGTGTGCTGGCTCCCTGAAGTCTGATTTCCTGTTTTTCTCCCCATCACATGCAGCTTGGAAGAGTGGGGAGAGGACCACTGTTTCTCGTGGACCAACGAGACCACCAGAGAAGGTCTGCTGGTGGCTGAAGGTGTGAGGAGACCTCAGCAGGAATGTGCTGGACTAACCTTACTGAAGCCACCGAAGCTGAGAGCCAAGAGAGGAGTGCATCTGACCATGTGAGTAGAGATGGACTTTCTCTGCTCAAGAGAACTGTAGGGAAGAGAAAGACTGAAGAGACTCTGGAGAAGCCTTGAGCAGGTCCTCGAACCATCAACCTGGCCAATGAGTGAGAGACCCACAACCCACTGAGGACTGCTCTGCCTTCTTTTCTTGACTTTCCTCACTCTAGGTCTTAGACCCTGAAGTGCAGAAATGGAGAAGGGGGCTGAGGGCAGAGGAAGAACAAGACTGCCACTTCTTTCTCCATCGCAAGCCTCCCAACTCAAGGGAGAACTTTACTGTCGCTTGAAGTGCCAACTTGATTCCCAAACTGTGAGACCGAAACTGTGTTAGGTCCACCCCTTTATCTCACTGTAGTTAGCAAAATAAAGGTTCCCCCTGAAGATCTCACACCTTAATACCTGGAACCTGTGGATATAGATCACCCTGCATGGATGGGAGAAGAGATGTTGCAATGTGATTAAGGTTATGCAGCTTGAGATGGAGAGAGAAGCCTGGACTATCCAAGGGTACAATTTAATCCCATAAATTCGTAAAAGCAGAGAACTATTCCCGGCTGGGTAGAGAGATGTGATGGAAAAGGAGGAGAGATTTGAAGCACAAAGGGAACTTGACCCCCCCACTACCGGTTGTGAAGGAGCAGAAAGGAGATATTGTGCCAGGTCATGTGGTGGCCTCTAGAAGCCAGAAAGAGCCCTCAGCTGACCAGAAGCAAGGAATCCTGGTCTTACAGCCCAAAGGAATGAATTCTGCTGACAACCAGATGAACAAGGAGATGACAGCTCCGCTGGAGCCACCAGGAAGAAACACAGCCCTGCCGACACCTTGATTCTAGCCTAGTGAACCATGTTGGACTTCTGACTTAAAGAACTTTAAGAAAATAAATTTGTGTTCTCTGTGCCTCTGTGTGCAGTTATCTGCTATGGACACAATGAAAAAATAAATACACTGACGGTGGAGATTTTCTCCATGCTTGTGAGTCCTCCAAGAGGAGAAAGCAAACCTTTGTTAGTGGCTCCCTGCAGGTTGCTAATATAGGGAGACTAATACTTTGCCAAATCCCATATGATGCTTCTGCTTATCAGAGAAAAGAGGGAGAGAACTTGGATGCATTGATTAGAAGCAAATGGGTCTGTTCTCAGTATTCCTTGCAACTGCACAACGTCAGGACATGCACCTGGCTCTTCATCTTTTCCCACTGCCCTCCTCTGCTTAAGGTTTTGACCCCCTGGAAGCTGCATGTATATCCAGATTTTGTTCAGGAAAGGACTTTGAAAGTTCCAATCGATAAAAACAGTATTCGTTTAGTTTTTACCTTGCTCTTAACTTTACCCTCTAATTGGACAGAAAAATCCATTTCTTTATTGGATTTATAATCTCAGCTAGTGTACTGACCTGTTCCCTGCCCACCCCCTTTCCCCCCAGAATTTCAAACCACTGATTTTCCAGGCATCAGATCAGAGTGGAGAGACCTAATTAATTGATAGGACTGTGGTCACCTGTGCTGGGTTGACAATGTGTGTAATTTTTAGTACACAGACTCATTAAAAGCACTTCCTGCCTCACACTTGAGATTAAGGACATCAGAAGAAAACCAACTGCCTAACTGTATGCTTATTAGACCTTGAAATTTTGTTGACACATATTATATTGGAAAAAAAATTCATAGGGTTTTATTTTATTTATTTTTTAAAAGTACAGTCCAAACAAACTCATCCAGAGATATGTAGGTGTTTCTATCTCAGGTACTGTCATGTTTTAAAATGGTTTTACTTCTCCCAAGGGTGGTATTATTTAAAGTGCAAGCTTTGGTGCCTGCTGCTATGCAAAGCTTCTCCAGTCTGTACTTCTTCCCCCTTTTCTCAATCATTCAGTTACCAAGAAGTGAGAGTTAAACAGCCCCACAACCAAGATTATGCTAGCAAGATTTTACTCAAAATCCTTTAAGCTAGGCTTCAGCAGTACGTGCAATGAGAACTTCCAGTTGTATAAGCTGGTTTCAAAGAGGCAGAGGAACCAGAGATCAAATTGTCAACATTTGTTGAATCATGGGAAAAGCAAGGGAATTCAAGAAAAACATCTACTTCTGCTTAACTGACTATGGTAGAGCCTTTGACTGTGTTGATCACAACAAACTGTGGAAAATTGTAGTACCATACCACCTTACCTGTCTCCTGAGAAACATGTGTGTGGGTCAAGAAGCAAGAGTTAGAATTGGACATGGAACAACTGATTGGTTCAAAATTGGGAAAGGAGTATAACAAGGCTGTATATTATCACCCTGTTTATTTAACTTATATGCAGAGTACATCATGAGAAATGCTGGCCTGGATGAGTCACAAGCTGGAATCAAGATTGCTGGGAGCAATATCAATAACCTCAGATATGCAGATGATATCACTCTAATGGCAAAAGTGAAGAGGAACTAAAGAGCCTCTTGATGAAGGTGAAAGAGGAGAGTAAAAAAGCTGGCTTGAAACTCAACATTAAAAAAACTAAGATCGTGGTATCTGGTCCCATCACTTCATGGCAAATAAAAGGGGAAAATGTGGAAGCTGTGACAGATTTTATCTTCTTGGGCTCCAAAATCACTGTGGATAGTGACTGCAGCCATGAAATTAAAAGATACTTGCTCCTTGGAAGAAAACTATGACAAATCTAGACAGAGTATTAAAAAGCAGAGGCAACACTTTGCCAACAAAGTCCATGTAGTCAAAGCTACGCTGGTGGTTCAAATGGTAAAGAATCTGCTTGCAATGCAGGAGACCTGGGTTTGATCCCTCGGTTGAGAAGATCCCATGGAGGAGGGTTTGGCAACACCCTCCAGCATTCTTGCCTGGAGAATCCCCATGGACAGAGGAGCCTGGCGGACTACAGTCCATGGGGTCACTAAGAGCAGGAGACAACAGAGCGACTAAGCACAGCACAGTCAAAGCTATGGTTTTTCCAGTAGTCATGTATGAGTTGGACATGTGAGAGTTGGACAATAAAGAAGGCTGAGCACCAAAGAATTGATGCTTTTGAACTGTGGTGTTGGAGAAGACTCTTGAAAGTCCCTTGGACTGCAAGGAGATCAAACCAGTCAATCCTAAAGGAAATCAGTCCTGAATATTCATTGGAAGGACTATTGCTGAAGCTGAAGCTTTAAAACTTTAGCCACCTAATTCGAAGAGCTGATTCTCTGGAAAAACCCTGGGCAGAGTTCTAGCAATCTTATTGCTGGAAAAGACTGAGAGAGGAGGAGGAAGGATTGACCGAGGATGAGATCGTTGGATAGCATCACAGACTCAGTGGACATGAATTTCAGCAAACTCTAGGAGATAGTGGAGGACAGAAGAGCCTGGCATGCTGTAGTCCATGAGGCTGCAGAGTCAAACATAACTTAGTGACTGAACAACAATCAAGGTAGATTTGCCAATGTCTTTCAGTCTTCTGAAAAAGTTTGTTTATTTTGGAGCTTTGTTATTATTATCATACAAATTTAGAATTTGTAGTATTTTTTGTGAATTGCAAATTTACCAATTTTTAGTGATCAATCTGGCTTTGTCCAGAAAGTCTATTTTGCTTAGTATTAATATACACTAACTCTCTTTTAGTTAGGAGTTGCATAATATCTCATCATTTGTTTCAGGTGTGTTCATAAATACCATTTGCTTGACAATTTAAAAGATCAAATGGTGGCCTATAATTTCTCTCTTTTAACAGACTGTAAGTTTTTGTCATATAACCAAATTTACATTGGTTGTGATTACAAGTACATTTGAATTCTCTTTTATTATCTTATTTTATATTTTGTTTTACCTTTCCATGCATCTTTTCTTGTTTTACTTTACTTTTTACCTTTTGTATCATATGTGTGTTTTTCTAATTTATTCTTCCCTCTTTTGGTTGGGAGATTGTATATCCTATTTATATATGCTATTTGCCCTGGATATTTCCATCCTTACATTTTAAATTGTTACTGAAGGATAATTTACATATAGAAAATGTACTCATCGTAAGTACACAGCTTCCTGGATGTTCACAATACAAACACACTTATGTAACTAGCATCTAGATCAAGAAACAGAGTACAGGCCCAGAAACCCTCCGCATACACCCTAGACAATCAAACACATTTACCTAAACAGAACAAGTCCTAAAATTCAGGATAATTTTTATGCTTCTTCTTAAAAATAAGATTTTACTTTAGAATATTTTAACTCCAGCGAGCACCTCCTGATTTCTGTACTGTTGTTGTCAATCATTTTAGTTCAACTTGATTTTTTAACACCATTAATTTACCGTGATGTGTTTATCATTTTCTTTGCTTACCCTTCTATTTTGCATCTTAGATTTTCCACGCATGACTGTTTTCTTTTTGAAGTTTGGTTTTTGAAGTTTCTGTGGTTAGAGTCTATTGGTAGAAAAGTCTATTTGTCTGTAAATGGCTTTATTTAATCTTCCATTTTTCAAATTTATCTTTACTGGCTATACAGTTTTATGCTGATTTTTTTTTTCCTAGTGCTTGGAAAATTTTATTCTACAGTCCTGTGCTTTCTATTGTCATTGACACAACAGCTCTATTTCTAATTGTCATATATTATGTTTTTTCTTTAAATTAATGGATATGTCTTACTCATTATTTCTCCAGATACTGTCTCAGTTTTTTTTTTTTTCCTGGAAACTTGATCACACATGTTAACGTGTTAAACCTCTTTTCTTTCCTCCATTTTACTGTCACTGCACTGCATTTTTCTGCACATCTCTGGGTGCTTTCTCAGAGCCATTTTCCATTCATGAACTCTCATCTCTGCTATGTCTAATCTACTGTTTTCCCCATCACTGAATTTCTCATTTTAATTACAACAGTGTTCTGAAGAAGTTCTATTTGGTTTTTTTTCAAATATACTTAGTCAATTTTGAGTGTCTATTATTTAGGTCATCATCATAGCTCTCTCTTAAAAAAAAAAATTTACTTGGCTGCCATTAGCTGCAGCATGCAGGATCTAGTTCCCTGGGAACTGGAGCCACAGCCCCTGCGCTGGGAGCTCAGAGTCTTAACCAGGGACATCCCTCTAATTCTCTTCTATCTGTACATTTATTAATATTTACCATAGATTTTATCTCTGTTAATCCTAATGTCTGTTCTCATTGCCCATCTGATGATCTCATTTGCTGTTTTTCCTGACTGTCACTCAAGGTACCTTATTTCCTGTGTCTGGTGATATTTGATTATGAGGTAATTTCTTTGACACTTCATCTCTGGAATGCTTTGGAATTGAGTCAAGGCAATAGTCCTCCAAATATGGTATGCCTTTGTTTCTGCCAGTTCTTGGGGTACAACCAACTCAGGATACAGTCAGAGTTTAGACTATTTCAGGACACTTGGGTTATATCATTTTTTCCCCCAGCTTGTTGATGGTGCCTTATGGTTACAGATATTTAAATTTCTTTTAAAAATTACCATTATCACTAATGTTTTTTCCATTGCCAAAGCCAGACGTGAATGGATTGCCACCTTCTCTCGCACTAGCAGGGTGTTTTCTCCTAGTCTATACCCCAAATCATTGCCTTCAAAAAGTCTCAGCCTTTTGTAAGGCTTTTTGATTGGGTTTCCCAACCAGTTTGAGCCCAAGTTTTGTCTCTTGCACTCTATTACATGCTCCACTAAAATTCAAGATTTAGAGCACCTGAGATCAGTGATAACTACAGATAAAATGTTGACATTAGCATTGCTTACTTCTTTGGATTCAGCCTTTCATTATTTCCACTTTTCAAAGAATTCCCTTATTTATTTGCCAGCTAACTTATCCATGAGTTCAATTTTTTTTTTTCAATCCAGTATAACTAAAATTTCTCCTGATCTTTTGTTATACACTACTGCTGCATTTGTAACTATGTGTACAATCATCAGATTATCTTTTTCAGCAAAAATGAGTGTGATGTAGCTGAAGAACTTTGGGGAACTGTAGAACAGGTCTAAGGTTATCATATGTGAAGGATTCAGTTCAGTTCAGTTCAGTCGCTCAGTCGTGTCCAACTCTTTGTGACCCCATGAACCACACAGCACATCAGGCCTTCCTGTCCATCACCAACTCCTGATGTCCACCCAAAACCATGTCCATTGAGTCTGCAATGCCATCCCACCATCTCATCTTCTGTCATCCCCTTCTCCTCCTGCCCTCAATCTTTCCCAGCATCAGGGTCTTTTCAAATGAGTCATCTCTTCGCATCTGGTGGCCAAAGTATTGGAGTTTCAGTTCAATATCAGTCATTCCAATGAACACTCAGGACTGACCTCCTTTAGGATGAACTGGTTGGATCTCCTTGCAGTCCAAGGGACTCTCAAGAGTCTTCTCCAACACCACAGTTCAAAAGCATCAATTCTTCTGTGCTCAGCTTTCTTTATAGTCCAACTCTCACATCCATACATGGCCATTGGAAAAACCATAGCCTTGAATAGATGGACCTTTGCTAACAAAGTAATGTCTCTGCTTTTTAATATGCTATCTATGTTGGTTATAACTTTCCTTCCAAGAGGTGTCTTTTAACTTCATGGCTGCAATCACCATCTGCAGTGATTTTGGACCACAAAAAACTAACGTCCGACACTGTTTCCCCATCTATCTGCTATGAAGTGATGGGACAAGATGCCATGATTTTAGTTTTCTGAATGTTGAGCTTTAAGCCAACTTTTTCACTCTCCTCTTTCACTTTCATCAAGAGGCTCTTTAGTTCTTCTTCACTTTCTGCCGTAAGGGTGGTGTCATCTGCATATCTGAGGTTATTGATACTTCTCCTGGCAATCTTGATTCCAGCTTGTGCTTCCTCCAGCCCAGCGTTTCTCAAGATGTACTCGGCATATAAGTTAAATAAGCGGGGTGACAGTATACAGCCTTGACATACTCCTTTTCCTATTTGGAACCAGTCTGTTGTTCCATGTTCAGTTCTAACTGTTGCTTCCTGACCTGCATACAGGTTTCTCAAGAGACAGGTCAGGTGGTCTGGTATTCCATCTCTTTCAGAATTTTCCACAGGTTATTGTGATCCACACAGTCAAAGGCTTTGGCATAGTCAATGAAGCAGAGATAGATGTTTTTCTGGAACTCTCTTGCTTTTTCAATGATCCAGCGGATGTTGGCAATTTGATCTCTGGTTCCTCTGTCTTTTCTAAAACCAGCTTGAACATCTGGAAGTTCACAGTTCATGTATTGCTGAAGCCTGGCTTGGAGAATTTTGAGCATTACTTTACTAGCGTGTGAGATGAGTGCAATTGTGTGGTAGTTTGAGCATTCTTTGGCATTGCCTTTCTTTGGGATTGGAATGAAAACTGACCTTTTCCAGTCCTGTGGCCACTGCTGAGTTTTCCAAATTTGCTGACATATTGAGTGCAGCACTTTCACAGCGTCATCTTTCAGGATGTGAAATAGCTCAACTGGCATTCCATCACCTCCACTAGCTTTGTTCATAGTGATGCTTCCTAAGGCCCACTTGACTTCACATTCCAGGATGTCTGGCTCTGGGTGAGTGTGACTGATCACACCATCGTGATTATCTGGGTCATGAAGATCTTTTTTGTACAGTTCTTCTGTGTATTCTTGCCACCTCTTCTTAATATCTTCTGCTTCTGTTAGGTCTATACAATTTCTGTCCTTTATCAAGCCCATCTTTGCATGGAATGTTTCCTTGGTATCTCTAATTTTCTTGAAGTGATCTCTAGTCTTTCCCATTCTATTGTTTTCCTCTATTTCTTTGCATTGATTGCTGAAGAAGGCTTTCTTATCTCTCCATGTGATTCTTTGGAACTCTGCATTCAAATGGGTATATCTTTCCTTTTCTCCTTTGCTTTTCACTTCTCTTTGTTTCATAGCTATCTGTAAGGCCTCCTCAGGGAGCCATTTTGCTTTCTTTCATTTCTTTTTCCTGGGGATGGTCTGGATTCTTGTCTCCTGTACAACGTCATGAACCTTTGTCCATAGTTCATCAGGCACTCTGTCTATCAGATCTAGTCCCTTAAATCTATTTCTCACTTCCACTGTATAGTCACAAGGGATTTGATTTAGGTCATACCTGAACGGTCTAGTGGTTTTTCCCTCTTTCTTTAATTTAAGTCTGAATTTGGCAATAAGGAGTTCATGGTCCAAGCCACAATCAGCTCCTGGTCTAGTTGTTGCTGACTGTATAGAGCTTCTCCATTTTTGGCTTCAAAGAATATAATCAATCTGATTTTGGTGTCGACCATCTGGTGACGTCCATATGTAGAGTCTTCTGGCATGTTGTTAGAATAGGGTGTTTGCTATGACCAGTGCGTTCTCTTGGCAAAACTCTATTAGCCTTTGCCCTGCTTCATTCTGTACTCCAAGGCCAAATTTACCTGTCACTCCAGGTGTTTCTTGACTTCCTACTTTTGCATTCCAGTCCCCTATAATGAAAAGGACATCTTTTTTTGGTGTTAGTTCTAAAAGGTCTTGTAGGTCTTCATAGAACCGTTCAGCTTCTTCAGCGTTACTGGTCAGGGCATAGAGTTGGATTACTGTGATATTGAATGGTTTGCCTTGGAAATGAACAGAGATCTTTCTTTCTTTTCGGAGGTTGCATCCAAGTACTGCATTTCGGACTCTTTTGTTGACGATGATGGCTACTCCATTTCTTCTAAGGGATTCCTGCCCACAGTAGTAGATATAATGGTCATCTGAGTTAAATTCACCCATTCCAGTCCATTTTAGTTTGCTGATTCCTGGAATGTCGACGTTCACTCTTGTCATCTCCTGTTTGACTACTTTCAATTTGCCTTGATTCATGGACCTAACCTTCCAGGTTCCTATGCAATATTGCTCTTTACAGCATCAGACCATGGGTCTCTCACCAGTCACATCCACAATTGGGTGTTGTTTTTGCTTTGGCTCTATCCCATCATTCTTTCTGGAGTTATTCTCCACTAATCTCCAGTAGCATATTGGGCACCTACCGAGCTGGGGACTTCATCTTTCAGTGTCTTATCTTTTTGCCTTTTCATACTGTTCATGGGGTTCTCAAGGCAAGAATACTGAAGTGGTTTGCCATTCCCCTCGTCTTGGGTGGCTCCACACGGCATGGCTTAGTTTCACTGAGTTATACAAGGCTGTGGTCTGTGTGATCAGATTGGCTAGTTGTCTATGCTTGTGTTTCAGTCTGTCTGCCCGCTGATGCCCTCTCTCAGCGCCTACTGACTTACTTGGGTTTCTCTTACCTTGGATGTGGGGTTATCTGTTCACGGCTGCTCTAGCAAAGCTCAGCTGCTGCTCCTTACCTTGGACGTGGGGTAGCTCCTTTAGGCCTCCACCCCTGACCTTGGAAGTGGGGTAGCTCCTCTCGGCCACTCCTGCAGCCTATCGCAGCCACCGCTCCTGCGCAGGATTAGAAAGCTGAAATCCTTAGGGACCAGCTCCAAATCCATCATGGATTGAAGACAATTCCAATGACACGGACTCTAGCACCTTGGACTTGCTCTGTTCACAGACAGAAAGAGAGCCTTCAGGCAGAACATCCCTGGTACTTGCTCTCAGCATGTGGAGGTAAGAGCTGAGAGGTTATGGAAAGGCTTCTCACAGTATCTGCCATAGAACATTGGGTGACATGAAGATTTAGGCAAACCTGAACCTTGAAGCCCTTGGGCTTTGTGTTTCTTGCCCTTAGCAATTCAAGGACATATAGGATATATATATTTTTTTAATTGAACAGAATAGACCTCAAGATTGCTGATGCCCTGAAAGGCTGGCAGAGCCATCTGATGGTATGATTGATCTTCCAGCAGAAGTTAGGAATGTGTGAAGACATGGAATTCTGTGCTATGAGAAGCATGACATAAACGGAAGAGACAAAGCCATGACACCTGGTGAAGGATGGTGGCAGCCTGGGATCATTTTGCAGAGCTGATAGTAACTAGATGTACATAGTGGGATACTTTCTTGTAATGAGAGACTTAGTTTTACTGTTTAAAACTCAGAGCCTGCTTGGAAGATGTGTGTGACTAGGCACCAGGCACAACTCTGCTCACCCCCAGAATATAATCAGATGGTAAGTCCAGGCTCCCTTGCTTCGGTTGCTCAGTCTTTATTTGTAAGAGAGATTCTCTGCATGAATCACTGATGTCCAATTAGCAACAGCAATTGTGTTAGCAGCTTGTCACAGTGCCCTCCTTCTATTTCCGACCTGGTTGTTTGATTGAAGTCCTCTGAATTGATTTAAGACTCATGTCGAAGGATGTGTTTACAAAACACAAGTGTTGGCCTGAGAATCAAAGTCATGTCCTAACACAGAAGTTACCTTTTCTAGCCTTAAATACTGTTGAATATGGCCAATCTTATTGATGAGAAAAACAGTCATCTGTAGGGTGTGAAAAAGCAGACTGGAGTATAAATAACACAGTGACATGAGAAGCACAGCTCATTTGCTGCTAATTGATGTATATTGGCTGAAACTTGGACCTAAGTTGCTGTTTGTTCAAGGATGTCAATATCCATGGTACCCAACATTCTGCAGTCAAATGCTCTACCCCTGAGCTACAACCCACTCAAGGCACCCAAAATTCTGAGTGGCAGAAGAATCTCTTGAGCATTCTTGAGATAACCAATGTATTTCTCATCTTAAAAAAAAAAAAACTCTTCTTACAAAAATGGCAACACACTCTACATATTATCTCTTTTTTTGTTTTTCTCACTTATCATTAATTCTTGACTTTTGACCCAAATTAGTACACAGAAGGGCTCCTCATTCTTATTTGTGGCTGTGTGATATTCTATTCTATGGGGAAGACACCGGTCCTTTTTTTATGGGTATTTAAGAGGTCCCCTGCTGCTGCTAAGTCGCTTCAGTCGTGTCCGACTCTGCGACTCTGCGCGACCCCATAGACGGCAGCCCACCAGGCTCCCCCGTCCCTGGGATTCTCCAGGCAAGAACACTGGAGTGGGTTGCCATTTCCTTCTCCAATGCATGAGAGTGAAAAGTGAAAGTGAAGTCGCTCAGTCATGTCTGACTCTTCGCGACCCCATGGACTGCAGCCTACCAGGCTCCTCCGTCCATGGGCTTTTCCAGGCAAGAGTACTGGAGTGGGGTGCCACTGCCTTCTCCGGAAGAGGTCCCCAGCCTTGCTTAATTAGAAACTGTGATGTCATCGTTAACTTCAAGCACACGTCATTTTATACTCGGGAAGATAAATATGAACGATATTTCCTAGAGTCACAACCCCACGGATTGTAGCTTGCCAGGCTCCTCTGTCCATGGAATTTTCCAGGCAAAAAGGCTAAGGTGGATAGCCATTTCCTTCTCCAGGAAATCTTCCCAACCCAGGGATCGAACCCAGGTCTCCCACACTGCAGGTGGATTCTTTACTGTCTGAGCCACCAGGGAAGCCCTAGAATACTGGAATGGGCAGCCGATCCTTTCTCCAGCAGATCTTCCAGATTCAGGAATTGAACCAGAGTCTCCTGCATTGCAGGTAGATTCTTTACCAGCTGAGCTACAAGGGAGGTCCTACAGTTAGGAAGACATTGCTGAATTGAAAGATGTTTGTACTTAGCGTTTTAATAGATTTTGCCAAATTTCTCTCTGTTGAAGCTATATCACTGATTTCCCATCTCAGCTGTAATACATCAGAGAGCTGATTTAGAAAATTTGGTGTGCTTTCCATGAAAATATGTCGTCAGGTTTGTTGACCTTTCCACTTTAATAGGAGAAAGAGGGTAATTGCAAATTTAATATGCATTTCTCTTCCCGTGCACAACACTGAGGATTCTTCTTGATGCCTTAAGAGCTGTGGGCAGTGGCTTCTATTCCTTAGACTGTGACGAGGGTGGTTTTCCACTTTGTGGATCCTAGGAACACACTAGAATTGTATCTGGAACAAACTGAGGCTGACTTAGGCAGAAGATATTGAGGACAGACCTAATTTGAGAGTCAAGCTTATTTGTGTATGTAAAAGCCACAAGGGGAGAAACTATGCTGAAAAGATGGTGCTATAAATGCATATTTAATTACATGGAACATATATTTACAATATAGTATTAAAGGAAACAAAACAAATTAAAATATACATTGGTGTGATCCCTCTTTTTTAAAAATATGTGCTTGTAAAAAGATGATTATAAGGATACATATGAAAACTTAACCACGATTATCTTCTGAATGGAAGGACTATTGTAGTCTAATTTGTGCTTTGTTGTATTTTTGAATTGTCAATTATTAATTGCTGCCTTAAATAATTAAATATAATATTATATTCAAATACCTTCTGCCTCATTGACAGTCAAACAAAATACACAAAGTGATGAGAAGAGCACAAGACCAGGAGTCTGGAAACTCAATTTTTTATCCCCGTTCTGCCATGAATGTGCTCTGAGATGTGGAGCTTACAGTTTAAACTTTCTGGGGCTCGATTTCATAATTTGTAAAGTGCAAGAACTGGATAAATTTATCTTTTTAAATTTTTATACTAAACTCATCTCATATATTGAAACAAGTGGAGACTTTTAAACTAATGCTTCTCTAGTCTTTTACAGACATGTGTTTAAACTTTGAATAGCTTCACTTCATAAAGTCAAGGTAATTCCATGAGCACCTGTGTTCTTATGTGAATGTGCTGTGAATCGTATCTGTGTGTGATGCAGAGCAAGTCTTCACACAGAGTAATTCTTCTCTCAAGGCTTCTTGAAAGAGGTTACCTTGGAAACAAGAAATCAGACCCGCCTGCTTCATCTTAGGGGTCAGAACAAGGTTCTCCATGTAATCATCATTTCCACTCTTCAGGTACAAACTGTGAACCAACTTCTATGAGGATATTCAAATATTAGTAATAAGTATTTTTGTTCTCAAAGACTCAGTGTTTTGAATTATTCTCTTATCATTTCATATGAGCAGGCTTACTCACAGAATCAGAGTGCAAGAAAGTCTTTGTGGACATAGGTAGCACTCTTAGGCATCCTTCTAGTTCCTAAACAGCACAAGGTGTGTCAGTGAGCTTTTGCTGTGTAACAAACACTCCAAACGTGCTGGGCTAAAACAAAAACCATTTATTTAGCTCGTGATTCTGTAGGTTGGAAATTCAGAATATGCTTAGGCAAAAATATATTCTGGTCTCAGATGAGCTTGTCTCATGTGTCTGCAATTAACAGCTAAATTGACTGGGCTCTGAGAGGTCTAGAGTCCTCATCTGAAATGGCCCCTTTCTGTTCTATCCAGACTCTTGTTATTCAGCAGGCTAACATGAGGTTACTTGCATTACCATTGCAAACTTCCAAAGGTGCCGAGAGAGTATGCCTTAATGTGCAAGCATTTTTCAGTCTCCTGCAGTATGCTTGCTAATGCTCCACTGGCCAAAGCAAGTCACTTGGCCAAGCCCAGAGTCAGTGTGGAAGGGGACACCCATGGCCATGGGTAAGGGAGCTGTTATCGCAGCAGAATTCACTTCCCAGCTCCCGTCTTAGTCAGAAAACATCCTGCTGTGACTTTATAGATAAAGAAGCTGTGAGATTAATATCCAAGCTTCTGAATCCAGGGTCTTTTCCTGCCAGCACTTCCACTAAGTAGATTTCAACCCTGAACACTCCCTTGTGTGTGACTCCTACCTCCCTTTCTCACAGCAATCAAGGGTTGCTGCAATACCATACAGAGCCTCTCCTTTCTTTCCTTTTTAAATCAGGAGCAGGCTGTGCTCACCTTATAGCCTCCCACTCGCTTCACGGAATTGACAAGGGAAAACAGTGCTGGGGGACCAAAGCTCAACACAGGCAAGTCACTTGAACAGGGGTGATGTCTGGGACAAGCCTGCACTGGGCACCTTCCCGCCTTCCCATTAGGTTTTCTGCCCAAGGTCCAGAGATGGCAACACCGGTCTGGGGAGACCCAGCCAGGCTCCCACCCGCATAGGGCAGCCCTGATGAATCAGTCAAGAGAATGTTATCAGTGAGACACTGACAGTCTGTGCTGAATGGCTTTTCATCGACAATCCCGGGATCCCCTCTCAGGGCCTGGAGAAAACAAAGCCACGAGAATCAGCTTCTATTCAAAGCACTGAGTGGGTGTCAAAGGCAGCATCAATCCAGTCAACCGGAAATTTGATTGAAATAAAAACAGAATTGAAACAGTAACATTGAAACATATACATTACCGTATGTAAGATAGATAGCCAGTAGGAATTTGCTATGTGATGCAGGGACCTCAAACTCGGTGCTCTGTGACAACCTAGAAGGGGGTGGGATGGGATGGGAGGTGGGAGGGAGGTTCCAGAGGGAGGGGATGTGTGTATACCTATGGCTGATTCATGTTGATGTATGGCAGAAACTAACACAATGTTATAAAGCAATTATCCTCCAATTAAAACAAAGCAAACATAAAAAAATCCAGAATTTTATGCCTCCAGTAAGCCTGCCTTGGCAACACAGGTCCCCTACTCCACTCCCTCCTTCAATAGAGATCACTTTATTTCCTCCATTAAAGGGAACTGCAGCACGATGACTATTTCAGTGCTTGAAAATAACACAAATAAATCAATAAATGCAGCAATCTCTTGCTTAGCCCTGGGTTTGGAGGAGACCTGGAAGAGCCTCTTTGCAGTCTGTTCATCTCTCGAGATTTCTGCCAACATCCCCCCAGAAGGCGGCTGCCAGCCCCACCCTGAGAATTGGCTGGCCTTGGGTATGAGAGTTGGAGACAGTCAGCCAGATCCCTGTCCAGCCCCCTCATTTTATACTGGCAGAAACACAGAATCAGAAGATTTATGAGACCTACCCAAGTCCCATTAATTTGCTTGTCTCATCATTTTCTGCCTCTACCAGAGAATGGTTGAGAGGAGAGGTGCCTATGAGGTCAGTTGAGTAAAACAGGTAATTCCTGAGAGCCCATAACATACTCACTGCTGGGAATGGTCCTGGGAGAAGAGGAAAGGTCCCAGGAAACTGGCTGTCTGGGGTCCTGACACAGCACCATCTCTAGTCATGATGACGTGACCTCTAACACCCTTTCTTCCTGCCAGTTCTTGCCAACAAAAGTGTCTGTGGTCTGCTCTTAGCCCCCATCTGAAGGCCTGGCCCCTACCCTATGACCTCGGTCATCAAACCTCAACTTTCTCTGTCCAGTCTTCCTGCCTCTATATTACTGTTTGCTCAGGTTGTCCTCCACTCTGCTGGCTGAATGAGACTCCCATAAATCTTAGGGGATGTGTCCCTGCCCCGACAAGCACTTCCACAGCTATTTAAATCAAACTCCTGCCCGACTGTGAATTTCTCCTTGATGTGGATTATGCCTACTTGCTGTTTTTATTTAAAATTTTTTTAATTGGAGTATGATTGTTTTATAGTGTTGTGTTGGTTTCTATTGTCCAACATGGTGAATCAGCCATAGTTGTTGTTGTTCAGTCACTAAGTCGTGTCCAACTCTTTACGACCCCATGGACTGCAGCACCCCAGGCTCCTCTGTCCTTCACTATCTCCCAGAGTTTGCTCAAATTCATGCCTATTGATGCTATCTAACCAGCTCATCCTGTTTCCCTTTCTCCATTTGCCTTTTGTTTTTCCCAGCATCAGGGTCTTTTCTAATGAGTCGGCTCTTTGCATCAAGTGGCCAAAGTATTGGAACTTTAGCCTCAGCACCAGTCCTTCCAATGAATATTCAGGGTTGATTTCCTTTGGGAATCAGCCATTTGTATACCTATATCTCCTCCCTCTTGATCATCCATCCTCTATCCCACTGATGACCCTCTAGGTCATCACAGAGCACCAAGCTGATCTCCCTGTGTTATACAGCAGCTTTGCCACTAGCTATCTGTTTTACACATGGTGGTGTACATATGTCAGTGCTAAGCCCCCAGTTCATCCCACCCTCCCCTTCCCTGTGCAGTTCTTGCCCCCCTTTATCTTTTAGAGTTGAGCCATAATAGATGAGTTCCCAGCAACGGGGCCCCATTTCCTGGTCCCACCCTTCGTGTTGCTGATGCTTTGGTTGGAAATCTCTCTCCATCTACCTACCTGAGGGGCATCTGTCTAACCTCACAGAAGTGTGTCTTATCCCCTGGAGTCAAGCTCAGGCAAGGCCAAGAGGCCAAACCTGGCATGGGAAGCCAACAAGGGAAGAGGGGTGAGGCGTACAGTGGAAGAAAGTGTGCAGTGGTCTTGGTCTGTGTTTGGGTTACAGCACAATGGGGTTGTGAATGCTGTCAGACCACCAGCAGGACTTTGACGGGTGAAATGCTCATTTAGTCATTCAAGGGTCCTCTCTCATCTCCTTTCTTAAGGTGTGTCAGCACTCTTCACAGGCCATTCCAGGCATTGGGTTTCATAGAATTGATAACTCTGTGTTTGTCTTTGTGTGTATGCATGTACACATTTGTGTGCATGCACTGAATTCCATAACTTGACAACCTAGATTTCTCAACTAGCGTAAAATCCCTTGAAACATCCTGGCTTCAAAGAACACCAGGTAACTATTTTCTACAGGGCTTTCTTTGACAGTGCTTGTCATCAGGTGCTTTAAACGACTGTTTTCCCGTCTCCTGGGTACCTTCTTACACAGAGAAGAGCCGAAAGGTAATTAAAGTAGATTCCTCTACATGAGTAAAGAGAAAGATTCTTCCGCTCTGTGAGGTGGGTTTCTAGCTTCCAATTCTCTTCAGGGGATGTTCAATGACATCGCAGGTTAAGTCATTTCAAGAAATGTGATGATTCCATATTATGAGCAGAGCTGAGCCATTTCTGTAATTACCTTCTAAGGTCATTGGGGGCTCAGGAATGGAAAGACATACCTCTTCAGCAACTGCAATTATAAAACAAATCAGCATGTGTGTAAATTAAATGCTAACTGGGTCTTATTATTAGTTCCAGAGCTAGTTTCTTCCCTGGTGCTCTTATTTCACAGGAAAGCATGCAGTGTGACAGACAAATGGCAGGCTGCCCCAAATTCTCCTTCTGGAGACTAGTGGGAAGAGAGGTTTCTCTCCCAGAGGATGTAGTAGCCAGGCTGACTGTTTTCATGCTCCTAAATGACTTGGGGGAAATGTACTGACTTCAGAGCTCACACCCTCCTAACCCTGAGGTCTTGCTTCTTAGTGGTGCTGACGGAAAGGATGTTTTTAATTGATCATTTGATGATGTTAAAGCTTTAGGAAGCTTAGATTGTCTCTTAAAATTGAGTAAGGACCAGCTTTAGGGAGGAAATGACAATATTTATGATGGCCAACAAAGTATGATAAAAAAAAAAAAAGGCTGCTGTCTTAAGACTAACTTCCCTCAGAAGCAGACTCTTAGATAGAAGTTCTCATGCAAGTGTTTCATTAAAGAATCGATCCAAGGAGAACCCAAGAAGGGAAGAAAGGAAGTCTGAAGTTGAGCCAGGGGCTTCATATTCCTACACCTTCAGGGTCATCCTGGGAGGCAAATCCCAAGGCACTCCTAGCTTTCTGTGCCTGCAGGCCCTCTGCTAAACAAGGGCAATGTGGCTCTAGTAGCCCCAGGGCAACTTGCGAACAGGAAGCACAGGGCAGGCCACTGAGAGCCAGGGCAGGGGCTCCCAAAACTGGTTAAAGGGGGCCTGAGGGAAACTCTGCACCTGTTATTTGTGATGTTAATTTTATGTGTCAACTCAACTGGGCTAAGGGGTACCCAGCTCTTTGGTCAGACATTTTTCTGCATGTTTCTTGATGAGATTAGTATTTAAGTCATTAGACTGAGTGAAGTAGATTGCCCTCCCTGGTGTGGTGGGCCTTATCCCACCACATGGAATCAGGCACGAATAGTTGAAGGCATGAATAGAACAAAAAACTGGACCCTCCCCTGGGTATGAGAGAATTTTTCCTGCCTTCAGACTCAGACTGCAATATTGGCTTTTCCTGAATCTCAAGCCTGCTGGCCTTTGGACTAGAACTATGCTGTCACCTCTCCTGGGTCTCCAGCATGGTGACTCACCCTTCAGATCTTGGGGCTTGCCTGTCTTCACAATCACAGAAGCCAATTTCTTGTAATAAACATCTCTCATCTCAGACTCCCCTAATCCCACCTTTCAGCTTTTCAATCTGAGCAAACTGAAAATTTAGAATTTCCTGGTGGCTCAGACGCTAAAGCATCTGCCTGCAATGTGGGAGAACTGGGTTCTATCCCTGGGTCAGGAAGATCCCCTGGAGAAGGAAACAGCAACCCACTCCAGTACTCTTGCCTGGAAAATTCCATGGATGGAGGAGGCTGGTTGGCTACAATGCATGGGATCACAAAGAGCTGGACAGGACTGAGCAACTTCACTGATTCACTGGAGACAAGAGATCCTGGGAGGAACACTTTTGAGGCAGTAGGAGAGCAGGAGGCCAACTGTGAGCATTAATTTTGAGGTGCCTACTCTTTATCTTAGTGTAGAAATCAAGTGAGCAAAATGATTTAGAGTGCAGGGTGGTGTCCAGGATAGAGGTAAAGCGTTGTTACAGTCTGCAGGATAAAATTTTTCTTAAAGCTCAGCAACCAAGTCAAGTGAAATCATCAAGGGAGTGAGGATAGATAGAAAAGTTGTGCTTATGATACAGTAATTCAAGTGGAGCTTGAGAAAAGGACCCAGACAAAGCTTCAGCCTTTAAGAAACAGGCAGAGGACTCACCTGAATGAGTGGAGTCGTCCAAAACCCCCAACCTCTAAGCCTGGCTCTGAACAGATATGAAGATTCCCATGGGATAGAAGTGGAGTCCAAGCACCATAAGTACTATGAGCATGAAGAATTAATAAAAGGTACATATGTACAATGGAATATATTAGTCAGCCACTGAAAGGAAAGAGATAGGGTCATTTGTAGACATGTGGATGGACCTAGAGTCTGTCATACACAGCAAAGTAAGTCAGAAAGAGCAAAACAAGTATTGTATATTAACACATATATGTGGAATCTAGAAAAGTGGTCCAGATGAACCCATTTCCAAGGCAGGAATAGAGATGCAGACATAGAGAAACAGACATGTGGACCCAGAGGGGGAAGGTGAGGGTGGGATGCATTGGGAAAGTAGTGCTGACATATACACACTACCATGTGTAAAATAGATAATTAGTGGGAACCCACTATATAACACAGGCTTCCCTGATGGCTCAGACAGTAAAGAATCTGCCTGCAATGCAGGAGACCTTAGTTTGATCCCTGGGTTGGGCAGATCCCTTGGAAAAGGGAATGGAAAACAACTCTAGTATTCTTGCATGGAAAATTCCATGGACAGTGAAGCCTGGTGGGTTACAATCCATGGTGTCACAAAGAGTTGAACATGATTGAGCATCTTTCACTCACTCACTGCTATATAATACAGGGAGCTCAGCTCAGTGCTCTGTGATGACCTAGAGAGGTGAGATGAGGGGGTGGGAGGGATGCTCGAGAGCGAGGTGATATATGTATGCACATAGCTGATTCACTTCATTGTGCAGCAGAAATCAACACAACACTGTAAAGTGATACATTTCAATTTTAAAAATAGAAAAAAAAAAACTAAAAAAAAGGATTAATACAAGGACTCATGTAGTTAAGTGGCAATACTGGGCTGATTTCCAATTTGGAACAGGTTTTCTTTTGTCTGATTACCTTCTGTCATGTAGCAAGCCACCCCAAAATTTAGTGACTTAAAAAGAAGCCAACATTTATTGTTCTTATGAAACTGCAATATGGCTATGGCTAGGTGAGCCCGGCTCATCTCCCCTCTATACGTCATCAGCTGGGGAGTCTAGAAGCCCCAGGCTAGAATCATCTGAAGTTTCTTCTCTTCCCGTGGTCGGTGGCTGGGATCCTGGCTGGAGCTGTTGTCCAGAATGCCTGTGGGTGGCCTTGCCCTGAGGCCTGTAATTCTTTGTAACAGAGTGGTGGGCTCAAAGGGTGAGCATCCCAAACGATCAAGGGCCAAGTAGAAGCCATATTGCTTTCTATGATCTCACTTGGAAGTTACACAGCATCACTTGTACAACATTCTATCTATTAAAGCAAAAGCCAAAAAACCACGCAGATTTGGGCATGGGGATGGACTCCCACTTTTGACAGGGTTTTGGCAAAGTTCTGGAAGACCAGGTGGAACCAGGGCTCTCGCTGTGGCCATTTACGGAAAATTGAATCTGCTATGCATCCTGCAGAAGTTGCTGCAGCTCAGGCTAGAACATTCATCACTTGGTGGGTTTTTGTATCAAGATACTGATGAATGGGGCTTCCCAGGTGGTGCTAGTAAAGGACTCACCTGCCAGTTCAGGAGACAGAAGAGACTGGAATTTGATCCTTGGGTCGGGAAGATCCCTGGAGGAGGGCATGATAACCCACTCCAGTATTCTTGCCTGGAGAATCCCCATGGACAAAGGCACCTGGAGGGCTACAGTCTGTAGGGTTGCAAATAATCGGACACGACTGAAGTGACTTAACATGCACTGAGGAATAAGACTGGGATGCTCATTTACTGTTTATAATGAGAAGGAAATGCCATTGCTCTAGGACCACTCAAATTCTTTTTGCCTTCTATATACCTGGTGAGCATGGAATCAGAACAAAGGAGTGAGGATTTGGGTGGATGACTTGAGTGGCAATGGGTTAAAATTGGACTGGTCTTGTGATCTTCACTGACTGAAACTTGTGGGTTCTCTCTCGCTGTTTCTCTGTGTCTCCTCCTTGGCTGACAAGCTGCCCCCTTGATGGAATCTTTTCTTCGGATATGCCCGTCCACTCAATTGCGTCAGTCTGGGTTTGCTGAGGGGCACCATTCTACTCCTCTAAATGCAACTGCCCTCCCTTTTTCTGATTGGCCATGTCTTGGTCTTCGAGCTTGTCTCTAAGAAAGCAACCTTAATTCTTTTATTTCCTGCTTCTTGTGGGAAGGATGAGTACACCTGCTCCCGGTAGTCCAGGTAAGAGATGAGAGATGGTAGTTTGGGTTAAGGAGATGCTGATTGGATGGTGAGAGACCGTTTGTGTTGGGATATAATTTGGAGGTCAACCTGCCAGGATTTGCTTATGGAGTGTGGAGGAAGCAGATGGCAGGGGGCGGGGGAAGGCGCTCAGGATGGTGTGATAGACTCGGCCAGGGTGGCACACATGCCCCTCCACCAGATCGGTGCTCCCATCACCAGCTGAGCCCCTGGCTGCCTCCTTCTCTGGAGAATGGATCTCAGTCAATGGAAATCCTGGGGTAAGAGGGGGACTTGTATCCAGTGACGCACTCCTAGTGGAATACAAAGCTCAGCACCCCCATCGCACAGTGAGCCCACGCTGGTGTCATTTGTGCTCCAAGCTGCCTGGCCTCAGGGTGGACTCCAGCAGAACCCACACCTTTGCCACCCATCCTCTCCTGCCCCTACCGCTTCCTTTATACCTATACAGGGTTTTCCTATGAGCTTTCTCATAGCGCCTCACATACACAAGAATCTCCACCTTCAGCTCTACTTTTAAGGAACCTGACCTAAGACAATTAACTCTGAAGCTTGTGACTTGAGTAACTAGATAAATTGTGGTGACATTTACAGAAATGGGGATAAACAGGTTTGAGGGGGGAAATGAAGAGTTCAGTTTGTTGAGTTTGTAGTTGTTCAGTTAAGTTGTGTCCAATTCTTTGTGACCCCATGGACTGCAGCACACCAGGCTTCCCGGTCCTCCACTGTCTCCTGGAGTTTGCTCCAGTTCATGTCGATTGAGTTGGTGATGCCATCCAACCATCTCATCCTCTGTCCTCTTCTCCTTTGGCTTTATAAAGTTTAAGACGCCTTAAATTGGATATGCATTGGAGATTCTGAGTAAGTGGTTGGATATTTGAAACTGTGGTTCAAAGGAGAGGGCTGGCTGTAGATTTGAAGATCAAGTAAAATGATACAACTTAGTTTGGAGGGTCAGTGAATACTTCTCTAAAGAAGTGATATTAATTCATGACTTGAAGTATAAGCAGGAATTAATGAGGCTGTAAGTAGAAGACAGAGCCTTCCAGTTAGAGGGTATGACGTCTCTGAGTCATTTCCTTTTTTAAAAATTTATTTAAACTTATTTGGCTGTGCTGTGTCTTAGTTATGGCATGCAGGATTTTCTATCTTATTAATAGTTGTGGCATGTGGGATCTAGTTCCCAGACCAGGAATTGAATGCAGGACACCTGTGTTAGGAGAATGGGAAGTCCCTCTGAGTCATTTCTTATTGATGTCAGTTCCCAAGTCATTGGTTGCAAATGTACTGCTTAACCTTTGTCAGCATGGGTCAAATTTCTTTGAAGCTGAAGAATTTAGGGGTATTTATTGCTAAGGGACATCCTCGTCTCTTCTGTTGTTTTTCAGGCAGACTATCTTCACCAGTAGGGCAGAATTCATTAGAAAGTCTCCGCTAGAAAAATACATCACATCACAGATTTTGCTATTTTGTGCTCAGAGGTAACAGTGGCAAATGCAGAGGCCACTGTTCACAGAAGGAGGATTAAGAGTCAGGGGCCATCTGAAGAAATCCAGGGAGCTATAGATGGTAATATTTTTATTGAAGTATAGTTGATTTACAATATTAGGTTAGTTTCAAGTGTACAGCATAGTGACTCAGTATTTTTATAGATTATACTCCATTCAAAGTTATTATAAGACAATGGCTATAATCCCAGGTGCCATACAACATATCCTTGTTGCTTATCTATTTTATACAGAGTGGCTTACATCTCTTCATCCCATACCGCTAATTTCCCTTCTTTTATTCCAAAGCTACTTTTAAGAGAAATTCAACAGTGACAGAATGAAAAGGAAGTGAAAGCGAGCAGGAAAGACAAGTACTGCCATCAGGTCAACACTTAGAAAAAAAAGAGTGCTGATGCAGAAAACAAATATTGACTGAATTAGAGAGAGGATTGGGTACAGAGAACAAACATTCCTCAGATAAAAGCTGGGCAGAACCAAACCCATAAGGAGAACGATTCCAAATGCAATACGTAGGGCCAGCCAGCCCTGAAATGGAGCTGAGGGACATGGACCCAGTCTGGAGCCAGGGAGCATTATGACAGAGAGGATGTTTGACTCTGACCGCACATGAGAAGCTGTCAGCATGGTCACAGGCTCACTGGAGAGCCCAAGAGCTTGTCTCCTTTGTATAGGAGAAGGACCCTGATACATAACAAGGAAAGAGTAACCCTGTTCCATCATCAAGGGAGCTCCAAGGAGGACAAGTCCTTGCAGAACCCAGGACTGTGGTCTTTGCCCACAGGACTGAAGTGATATGTAATCAAGTGTGCTTGCTGCCAACAGGAATGTTAAGAACCTGGATTATTTTTATGTTTGGTACAATGGCAATTAACAGTTCAAAGGAAAAACAGCTTAGCTGAGAACACACTGAAATCAAAAGTGGCTCAAACTTTCCTCAAATGCCTCCCCTTTGCCAATAGAATAAAACTGGAGAGTCAGGCAGGTCCACACAGGAGTCACTCAATGTTCTGATCTGTTGGTGCGTTTGCTGTTACAAAAGCAAGGAAGATGGCACAAGGGAGGAATGGCAGTTGGCCTGTGGTGGGAGCTTGGGTGGATCTCTGAGCTCCTACAGAGCTTTAGCTTTCTCTTTTGAGAAAGGACAATTTTATCTCTAAGCTCTTAATCTAGATCTAAAAGGGTTGGATCCCAGACATCGTTTTACTAGGGTGATGGCTCATGCCTGAGAGTCTAACAGAGGAGCTCAGGAAGTGAATGATGGGTGGGAGAGAGGAAGGACCTCAGTAAACAAAACCTATACTTCTTGGAATGTCTTCCCAACAGTTACCCTTCATAGATGATCTCTTGTTCTTGGTTTTTGTTTTCTATGTTTGCTGAGACATGGAGAGATTTAAAAAAAATTACCTATGAAAAGCTCTCATTTGTCAGTAGCCAAAATCAATGAGTAGAATAGAAAATAAAACGGTAATGTCAGTACTTCTTCCTTTGCTTGACGTTTTGGGGAGTTAAGTCAGCAAGATGTTCACGGCTGAGTCGCAGCGAGGATTCCTAGGGTCTCTTCCTATGTGCATAAACAGAATAATTCTAAAGTGCCTACCTCATAAGTAGGTCCAAAGAAAAAGAAATTTTCTTTGAATTGGAAGAATCTATTGTTTGCCATTGTCTGTTCTGTGTCATCATTTATTTATTTTTTTTTTTAGCATTCAGTGCAAAGGCACAATAAACTTAAACAAAACTACTTACAGAAGGAGCTGAAGAGGAAGCATTTTATTTCCTCTTCCACAGTGCAGCCGTAAGAAAAGTCAGGGAAATCCCCTGGATGTCATCTGGTTTATCAGATTCCTGTGATTTTTCTCAAGTGAAACTGTTATCAAGCTTTGATGAGTAGCAAAGCTTCCTCTTTAAAGAATGTTCTGCCTGAGCACATTAGGGTTTAAATTGGATACAGAGCCATGTATTTTAATGAAAATTATGATTTACTTACTAAATTTCCAAAATAGTCTCTTAATAACATCTGTTTAAAGTATTTAAAAAGTACTAGAAAAATACTAGAAAATGTTAGAAAAATACCAGAACAGATTATTAGGACAGTTGGGAAGTTTGCTATATCGGTTGACATTGCAGATTCATATATTCATGCTGTGTTTAAGGTTTTACTTTATTTTTTTAAAGTGCAGCATATTTTGACCTAACACAACCTGTCCCCAAGGGCACAACCCTGACTTTGCCTGAGAAATATCGTACCTGCAGACCCTAAACCTCTGACAAAAAGAGTGTGGAAGTTGTTTCTCCTATTCTTACAAGAAACATCGGGACAAACTAAAATCATAGAATTCTCTTGGACCCATAAGACTGACTTTGCAGGGCAAATCAACTGCCCTGAGCTCAGGAGAGAAAAGACAAAGTTGAGAGTCACGGCTGAGATCTTCCTAGAGTGGAAGCCAGGAGCCATTAATGGGCTGAGCATTAAGAAATACTTAAATGGCAACTTTGGTGTATTTCTGGAAGCTGAGTGTGGACAGCACAAGAGGGAGAAATTCCTGGGAGCCACTGTACAGGGGCCCTTACATTGATGTCGGCTTTACTTGCAGGAATCCACTATGTTTTGTGTTAAAGATCTGATAAAGACCCTACCGTGAAACTGGCAGGGGGAGGGAAGAAGAAATTTTAATGCAAGATGCTCAGACCTTTCTCTATAAATGCCCACTCCCCATGGGGAAAACTTAAACAGAACTCCCTCTCAGAGCTGTGGGGGAAGGGCAATCCTCTCACATAAGCCCCTGCTGGGCTTCCTCTCTTGCTTAAGTAGGAGGAAATTCTACAGGACAAAACACGGGTAAAGGTTCCAGTCCAGAGACACAGACCCCCTCAGTGTGACCAAGATGCAATTACAGAATGCTCCCCACCCCCCTATACCTGCCATCATACTAGCTGGGTTCTTGTATAACAGTGAATCACAGCTGGAAGAGTTGTAAGACATGGATTTTCTCTGAGGAGGAGCAATTAAAAGAAGCCTGAAGTCAAGAGAAGAGGAAAGACAAAACAAACAGAAAAACTAAAAGAACTTGAAACTTCTGGCTCCACAGCTATTGGAAACACTAAGCAAAGCCCGGGTCCTAGTTAGAATCACATAAATCCTCACACCAGAAGGCTAGTCATCTCCTTTCCTGTTACCTGATGTGACATGTCTATCATTAATAAAAGACTACAAGGCTTGTCAAAATATGAGACAAGCATAGTCTGCGAAGACAAACCAAGCATCAGAACCAGACTCAGATATGACATAGAGCTTAGAGTTAGACAGGGAATTAAAAATAACTGTTTAATATGTAAAGGAATCTAACTGAAAAAGTAGACAAGATCAGATGCAAGAAAACATTGATAGAATAAGCAGAGAGATGGAAATTCTTAGAAATAATCAAAAGGAAAGGCTGGAAATAAAAATACTGTTGGCTTAACTTGTCAAGTCAAGGCTTGAAGGGTGAGCAAGCTTGAAGGCAGATCAATACAAACTCCTCAAACTGAAATGCAAAGAAAAAAAAAGAATGATAAAGAAACAGAACATTCAACAGCTGTGGGACAATTCCAAAAGATGTGACATACCGATAATTGAAATACTAGAAGGAGAAGAAAGAAATGGGAGAGCAGGAAAAAAAAAATTGAGGTAATAATAGCTGAGAAACTTCCAAAATTAATTACTTACACCAATCCACAGATCTAACAAGCTCAGAGGTCAAGCAGAATAAATCCCCAAAAGCAAAAGCAACACCAGGTATTCTTGTACATAGGTATAGAAAACAGTTGAAAGCATGGTGGATGTTCAACCAAATATATCAATAATTTCTTTAAATGAATGGTCTAAATGCACCAACTAAAAGATCCAGATTGTCAGATGAAAAATTGGACCCGAGTATATATTGTCCAAACAAAATCCACTTTAGATATAAGGACTCTGATAGGTTAAAAGTAAAGAGTTGGAACTATATATACCATGCTAACATTAATTAAAACATACCTGGAGTAGCTGTATTAATTTCAAACAAAGCAGATTTTAAAACAGGGGAAATTGTTAGCGGTAAAGAGTGTCACTACATGATGATAAATGGGTCAGTTCTTCAAGAGGATATAAAAATTCTAAATGGATATATACCTGACAATAGAACATCAAAATACATAAGCAAAAAAACTGTTATGACTGAAGGAGAAAAAGACACACCCACTGTTACACTTGGACACTTTAACACCCACGTGAGTAACTGATGTATTAAACAGGCAGGAAATTAATAAAGAAAGAGCTTACTTCATGAGCGCTATCAATCAACTTGATCTGATTGACATTTATGGAATGTGTACTGCATTCAACAATAGCAAATACTTTACCTCGGTAGTTTTCCTCCCCCCAAACATATCATCTTAGTTTAACAATATGAAAAAATCCCAAGTGACATTTAACCAAATACCTGAAAATTTCAAAGCTCTTCAAAAACCAAGTCTAAGAAACTGTCACAGCCAAGAGGAGCTTGAGATGTGAAGCCCAAATATAATGTGGGATCCTGGGTGGAATCCTGGCACAAAAAGGGAGCATTAGATGAAAAATAAGGCCATCTGAATAAAGGATAGACTTCAGCTAATAAGCATCAATACTGGTTCATTAATCATAATAAATGTACCATAATAATATTATACGTGTATAATGCGGAAAACAGAGTGTGAGGAATACACAAATTCTGTGCTGTCTTTGCAATAACTCTGTAAATCTGGAACTGTGTCATACTCTAATGGATACTTCTCATCACACATTTTGCAAAACCCACAGAATGTACAACATAGAATGTGCCCTAATATAATCACTAGACTAGTTAGGAATAGTGCATTGATATTGATCTTTCATTGTGACAAATGTGCCACACCGATGTGGGATTTTAATCACATGGAACATTGGTTGGGGGTCAAGGGTTTAGAGGAACTCTCTGTACTTTGCACTCAATTTTTTTTTGTAAACGTAAAACTGTATCCAAAAAAGTCTGTTAATTAAAAGAAAACGTATGCACAAAAGAATAAGCTAATAAATCCAAAATTTTTAAAGCCCCCCCAAAACTGCAGCTAGAAGAATTTACTATTGAAAATTGAATACAGGCGGAAAAGAAACATAGAAAGGAATTTACAAATGATAAGAGAAAAGTCTCAAGCTGATCTAAGTTTCTCTAGTTCCAGAACAAAGTTTAACAGTGAGGGTCTCTGCCAGGTAAGAATGCACATACTGGAGCATCTCAGAGGAGAGTTATCTGTGGCCTCCTGGATGCTGTTTCTGTTACTTCTACTCCCCGAACCCTGACCTCAAACAAAGTGGCTACTGCCGATTCATGCTTTTGCAGCACAAAGCAGAAGAAGTCATCCATAGTTCTGTCCAAATACACACCACCTGGGATTTTAGACACATTAAATTCTTCCAAATGATTAATAATGGAAAGCCTCCCAGCTTCATTAGCAGGGACAAATACTTGACTTCATGAAGGATCCATGTCCTGGTGATTACACCTTAAAGAGACCTGACACATAGGTCTCATCATCATTGAGCATCTTGATTCTTTCATGATAATCTCCAGAGTAAGCTGCCTTGTCATTACTTGTGTTACCATCCCTACGTCAAAGTGCAGAAAACTTTTTGAAATGTTCTAGAAACACTCATTCACTGCTATATAGGCATTTTAGAGCTGTGAGCAACATGTTTATTATTTAATATACATTCCCTTCTTTTAAAAAAATATTTATTTATTTACCTGGCTGCACCGGGTCTTTGTTACAGCATGTGAACTCTTAGTTGCAGCATATGGGATCTAGGTCCTTGACCAGAGATCAAACTCGGGCCCCTTGCATCTAAGAGCACAGAGTCTTAGCCACTGGACCACGAGGGAAATTCCCATTCCCTTCTTCTTCATTTGACTGAGCTGTGGCCAGAGCATCAAGCTCCCTTGTCCAGGGTCCCACAGTAATTCACTGCATTAGCCAGAACCAATCTGAGGCTGGGTGCTCCTTCAACATGTCACACACTAGGGAAAAGGCAAGACCAATTTTACAATGGGAATATGGAAGAGCTTCTACTCATAATTCCTCAAAAACCACCACTGATGCCTGAAATTCTTCCCATGGGGATACATTTGGTGTTATTCCTGGTAAAGAGTAATTAATTACATTAAGTGAATGCCATTGTGTGTAAAGAGACTGGGAAGCAGTTAAAACATAAAGTTACCAAGATCTGGTGTAGAATCATTTCTTAGACAGGTCTGCCCTCTTGTCTGCAAGAGCCAAGAACCAACGAAGAACATGGGAGAGTCTGTGATGCAGGTATGGCTGGGGATGTCAAAAGGAGGACATTTACAGAAGAACGAGGAAGACTAGGGGAAAGATGGGCCCTGATGACCCTTCTTGGCTTTCCTGTGTGGGTGAGGGTCATAGTGAAAAGGACATGAGAAATGAAGAAGAAATGAGAAAGAAATACCCCATCCTTTTGGCCTCAGCTCAGAGCTTTGGAAGGTTGGGTGGACACAAGAGTCAGAAAAACCAAAAGACAAGACAAGATGAGCAACTGTTAGCTGTCAAATTGAAAAATAATTGCAGCCTAGATGCAGCCTAGCTGTTACTGTATATGTCAGACAGTATCATGTGATTAAAAAAAAAAATTAGTCTTGTCTGTCTTTTTGCCGGTACAGAAAGTCGCATGCCACAGATGTTCCCATAGAAAGATGTCAAACCTGAAATGACAGTGCTGGCAATCAAAGACATTGTACTTCAGAGAATGCAAAATGCAGCAAATCGCCATCTACCAGCAGAAAATTCCCTCTGATTGCAGCGCCCAGCCAGCTCCCTCCCAACTGTCAGATTTTACAGATGTGACATCATATCACAGGCGACCCACTTTCCTGGGAGCCGAGCACTGCCTGCACCATGTGAAAGATACACAGCTGAGAGTCAGGTAATTCAGACCACCACAGTCATAAAATACAGGAGCACCCATGGAAGTAAATCTCTCTATGGAAGTATCTGCTTAGCCTCTTTTAAAAGAGTTCTAGTTTGAGTTACTGTTACTGGACTGTGGACATTCCTTGCCTCTTGGTGACTCAGCTGAATGTGGGTACAGTTTGGATACCCCCACTTGCCTTACTTTATACCATACCATAAAGACCACAGTGGTTGTGCATGCTCAGTCATGTCTGACTCTTTGCAACCCCAGGGACTGTAGCCTGTTGGCTCCCCTGTCCATGGGATTTTCCAGGAAGCATACTGGAGTGGTTGCCATTTCCTCCTTCAGAGTATCTTCTGGACCCAGGGATTGAACCTACGTCTCCATATATTTAATATGGATCCAAAGTCCATATTAAATATACTCAACCTCATTCAGTTCAACAAATATCCCTCTACTACTAGCTTCACTGTCCCAGTCAAACTCTGGATACACAAAGATAAATAAAATACAGCCCAATGCCCTTAAGACATTTCCAATGTATTAGAAAAGAGAGACAAGTGAATACATAGTTGGATTCCATGTGATCATCCCTAGGCTCAAACACACTTAAGAGGGGATGGAAAGCTTGGTAAATGAAGCTAATCAAAAAGACTTTCTGCAGAAGGTGTCATGGATTGGTTTTAAAGAACGGATAGGAATGAGCCAGGTGGATGGGGCGACAGGGTGGTGAAGATATTCCCAACAGAGAGGATGGACTATCTCCGTATCACATGGCACAGCTATGGAATTTCCAGGAAGCAGGCAGAGCCACGGGCTTCCCCAGTGGCTGAAGGGTAAAGGATCTGCCTGCAATGCAGGAGACAAGAGTTCGATCCCTGGGTCAGGAAGATCCCCTGGAGGTGGAAATGGCAACCCACTTGTGTTCTTGCCTGAAAAATCCCAGGGACAGAGGAGCCTGGCGGGCTACAGTCCATGGGGGTCACAGGGGAGTCGGACACTACTAAATGACTGAGCACAGACAGAGCTGTACCGAAGGATTGTGCTTGGTTGAAGCCAGAGAAGTAAGCCTGCTACAAAGTGCAAACCACTGCTAAGAAGCTGACTTTGCTCTGAAAGAAGGGCAGGAGTGAAACCCAAAGAGGTTAGTTGGCTTGGGCATTGTCAGCCAACTGAGGAAAAGGCTTTGGATTTGAGGCTACAGGATGGGTAAAATTGTCTTAAATGAAGAAGGGCATTCTAGGCGTCACCCTCCCAGACAATTTCCTTTTTCTCTCTTGGGAAATACTATGGAGTCAACATGTGTGCTCAGTTGCTCAGTTGTGTCTGGCTTTGTGATCCTGTGGACTGTAGCCCGCCAGACTTCTCTGTCCATGGGATTCTCTGGACAAGAACACTGGAGTGGGATGTCATTGCCTTCTCCAGAGGATGGAGGCTGTAGAAAGTAGCTTTATTTCTGCTTGACATACTAATTCCTCTCTCTTCTCAACATCTCTGCTCATACAAATGTCCTGTATTTGCTTAGACATTTGCACTTTTTCTGCCTGCCTAATCAATTCCTTCCTACCTACTTTTTCCATTACGTGTTTCCACAGCTAGAAATACCCGTTTTGCACTTTTATGCATTCAGCCTCACCTTTTATCTCCAGAACTTAAAAAATATGACATTTTAACATGTGCTTCTGCTCTGGGGACATCTAAAAAGGCAGGCTTCTCTCTCTTTGATCACATTTTTCCTGTAACATTTTAAATGCATTTTTATTACAATATGAAACAAGGAATTCTGTTTTTCTAACAATAAGCAAAGATGTGTTTGCTCATCACATCCTACTGCCTAATTTTGACTCCTTTGAAAAACTGATTTCAGTTATTACTACAGCATGATTGGAAAAAAGCTTAACCCATTACCTTTGAATTCTGTGCCTTCTTGCTTGCATGTGGATTTTTGTCAGTTCTATTGGGAGGTCTCCCAGGGTGGCAAGCTAGGGGGACAGAGGATCTGCCAGGGACAGAGGGAATTCACCCAGCTTACCAGGTGAAGAGTATTCTTATGCTAACATGAAACAGCAATTACCCTCATTGGGCAACTACTAATGCATAATTTCCAAGGCGGCAACCAAATGTACTTTGTTACCGATGAAACAGAAAGGAGAAAATGCCCTGCAGAGATATTTAAAATTTGAAAACCAGTTTAATGAAAAAGGACTTGCAAGTTCTAGATGCTTGTACTCCTAAAACTATATCTGTGTACCAGCTGCAGGGCAAATTAGCTCTTCCAATTCAATGAGGCACTGATGTAATGGAGAGGGGCAGGGACCTGTGGGATTGATTCAAATTTTCCTGTTTATTGGAAGTCTGATCTTGGGCTAGTTCCTTAATGACTATTAGTTTCCTTCTCTGTAAACTGGGAATGAAAATTGTTTATCAAAAGTGCATGAAGAGTGTCTCATTTTTTTTTGTTGTTCCTCCTGAAGCTAATATTTGGTGACTAGAGTTAAACGATATTGTCCTGCATATTTGCAAGTGGCTATGAAAGTAGATCTTAAGAGTTCTCATCACAGGAAAAAGAACTCATCACAAGAAAAAGTTTTCATGACTAGTGGGGTGACAAATATTAATTAGACTTATTGCAGTGAACCTTTTAAAAGGTATGCAGGTATTCAGTCACTATGTGGGACACTTCAAACTGATCTAGTGTCATATGTCAATTATACCTCAACAAAACTTTTAAAACAAGAACGAGCCATAAAAAAACCTAATCCTGTGACAAGGATCATCTGGATGAAGACCTCAGGGAAGTAAAGGCTGTGGGCAGAGAGGTGGGGAAGGAAGTCTGTCCCAAGTGCATCAGTGAGTAGGGTTCACCAAGGTACCTGGGGGCTTAATCCTGCTGGGACTTCCAAGAGACAGCACAGAGCATGCTTACAGCTGAACAAAAGTAGGATATTTGTTTACCAAATTAAAAAAATCAAGACTCAAGGAACTGCAAAATTTGCAGTCCATCTGAGGCAGGAGGTAGATAAGGCACTCCCACCCCTAGCCCATTAGAGTTTGTTTCCTGTGGATAGAAAACTCCAAAATATCAACAGTAGGACAATCGAGAGAGGAGGCTGGGCCCTGCCCAGATAGAAGACAAGAGACCACATATTTCTCATTCTTAAGGTCAAGGAGATCTTCTCAACTGGAAAATTTCTTGAAGGTCAAAAGGGGAGTGGTATAACCTACCATAGGGTCTTCACTGGCATCCATCTTGGCTGAGAGATGCCGGCACACATGGGAAGGCCCTGAGATGTATCATATGGACTCAGAACCAGGCAACTCAGAAAAATTGGCCAAAAAGAATCTGGAAAAAATGCCCTGTAAAAGTGATTCAAACCAGCGCAAGGGCGAGATCCTGTCTCTGAACCCGCCCATGTGTCTATCCACATCTACAGTACTCTCTTTCCTTCCTAATAAACATTTGACTTCTTTCACTACTTTCCTTTTGTGGAAATTCTTTTCTGCAAAGCTGAAGGGCCAGGGCCTTGTCACTGACTGGTCTAGGGCTTAGGTTTGGGTGCTTTCACTGTTGCAACCCAACCTCAGTCTGTCTGGGAACTGAACCCCTGCTTCAAGCAGCTGGGGCTGGGGCCACCCAAGATCATATTCATTCCAAGATGTCCCTGTGATGTGACACTCCAGCTCCTCAGGGATAACCTTTCCACAAATACTGACAAGCACACTTTGGTCACCCACTTGGAATAATTAGAGTGTGTGGTTCCAAGACCCCAGAGACATACCGTGCCCAATCACGCCAAGCCTAGCTGTGCAGTTTTGATGGCCACACTGGCAGGTATGAGCTTCCCTGGTGGTTCAGACAGTAAAGACTCTGCCTCCAATGAAGGAGATCCGAGTTTGATCCCTGAGGCAGAAAGATCCCCTGGAGAAGGAAATGGCAACCCGCTTTGGTATCCTTGCCTGAGAAATCCCATGGACAGATGACCTAGCAGATGACCCCAGATGACCCCAGGCAGTCCATGGAGTCGCAAAGAGTCAGACAGGACTTTCACTTTTCACTTTCTGGAAGTTACTTTCTTGCCAAGGTCCTACAACACAGGTAGGGTACAGGCTGCCGCTGAAGTGTGTCCACTGACAGTGCCCACTGTTACAAAGTTCTAACTGGGAGGGATCGGAGCTGGGAGATAAACAAGCAAAAATAGCTAAAATTTTGGAAATTTTAATTGATGGTGTTCTTTTTGGATGTCATTTTGATGAAGAGAAAAAGCTCCAAGAGGGTAAGAGAGAAATGTCTGTACCTGAAAAAGAAACACATTTTCCCCAAACCCTTCAATTATCTGAATGGTTTGAATAATTATTTGACTTTCAGGAAGCAGAAGGAAGTTCTGAGAAAACCAGTCCCAACTTCTTGGTATATTTAGAGCTCAATAGATGAAAACGGAATCTGGAAGGCTGTGCTTCTTAATTAGCATCAGAAGGTTTTTTCCCTACCAGAAATAAGTTGTTGTTTAGTCATGGATCCTCCGAGCAAGAATACTGAAGTGGGTTTCCATTTCTTTTCTCCAGGGCATCTTCCCAACCCAAGGACTCAAACACATGTATCCTTCATTGCAAGCAGATTTTTTACCACTGAGCCACTGGGATAGAGTACCAGAAATAAGGGTTCCTGCTAATCACTTTGACACATAAGCTATTAGCAGATATTCTCTTATGTTCCATCAGCCAAAATTCAAGAATTCATGGGATTGTGAGTGAACTGCTTTACTTTTATCACCATTGCCTTTATTATTATTTACTATTATATAATAACATATGGGCCTACCTTGACTCTGAACATCAGTACATGAACCTCTTATCAAAGAATTAAACCTTGAACCTCCCACAAAAGGCAGCTGAGAGAAGTAACATTTAGGGAAGAAAGTATAAGGGACAAAATCCTGGTTTCCTCCATGCTGTCTGAATTCTGTCCCGATATTAAGTCTAATCACTATCAGTTTCCATTCTTGAACTACATCTGCATAATTCCCTGAAGAATTACCTTGACCGTGTTGGATTTTAATATTAGGCCCCAAGTAGATTCAAGGTCTACATAAACAGCAGCCATTTGAAAATGCTTTTGTATTTTTTTTTAAACTGTTCTCAGAAAATCACATGTAAAATTTCTGAAGGAAAACATCTTTTAGAATATGATGTCAAGGTAAACTCATTTCTGTTGAAGAATGATGTACTTCTTTTAGGGAAAACTTCCTGTTTATTTCATTGCTTCCCTGGCTTCCAGGAAACCTAGAGGCAAATATTAGCAGTTAGAATTAAATTGGCTCTTGTGGTTTCTATACTTGGTTTTTCTTCCCTTTTGTGAGACCGATTCTTTGTTTTCTTATTCTATCATGTAAATCTGTCCTCTGGAAGGGGTCCAGAGCTGATTCCACAGGATTGGTCAGTGCCTTCCATCTTACAACTATTTGGTTGCCCAGAAAGTTCTTATTTTTTCTACATGGTGCAATGGAAAAACATGAATGAACTTTTTGGCCAATGCTATACATAGGTCTCCTGCACTGATACTTTATCTCAGCTTCCCAAGTAGCTCACTGATAAAGAATCTGCCTGCCAATGCAGGAGACACAAGAGATGCAGGTTTGATCCCTGGGTCAGGAAGATCCCCTGGAGTAGGAAATGGCAACCAGCTCCAGTATTCTTGCCTGGAAAACCCCATGGACAGAGGAGCCTGGCAGGCTACAGTCCATGGGGCCACAAAGAGTTGAACAAGACTGAGCACATGGATACATGGGTCTTGACTTGCATTTCCTCACTGTGCTATAGGTCCTGTTTCATCTCCTTTTAGAGATGCAGTTACTATTCATGACAGAGCCTGGATTTGACCTCTGGTCAAGAGGCCCTGGACCCTGACTCCTATGACCCATCCAAGTCTTCTCTGAGCAAGGCTGAAAGCAGCCTGATATGAAGAGTAAATCATGGTAAAATCAATCAGTGTCCCTCTTTATCTGACTCAAAAATGAAGACCTTAGCTCCTTTTCTTTTTTTTCAGAGGAAGTGGGAGAATGAATGAGAACTTGGAACAGAAGCACCGTGAAATGAATGATAATGAAACAGAAGAGGAGGATTCCGATTGGAAGTGCAAGTGAAAATGAGGATGCTGAAGGTGATGGTGGAGTTGATGGCAATCAGGATGGGGAGGATGGTGATGACAAGCTTGATGAGGATGATAGCATAGGTGTAGATGATGGTCTTGCTGCATACTTTCTAGTCAGAAGGTATTAATGGTGGATCCCCATCACTTTCCCCTGCTCCTTCAACTGTGCTCAAGTTTCCAAGAGATGAAGCCGAAGGGAAACTATAGCTCATTTCCAGCAGTGGAGCCAGATGTTGTATGATCCAGAAGCTCATATAGTTTGAGAGGTGCTCTACAAGAAAAGTCATAAGACATTACTAACACAAATTAAATGAGGGGCCCTGGAGTTTGAGCGTCCTTAGTTTCACAGTAAATGTGCCTCTCTCTGTCTTTGTTACTGGATGAAGTTTCTGCCCTGACTTTGATCATAAAAAACTTGAAAAGTTTAGTGAATGCTCATATGGGCCACATTTATTCATCTAACATCATGTATTAATTCATCTAACCCTCAAAATCATTCCAGAAGGTATATGTGACTATTATTCTCATTTGAGACCCGAGGAAAGTAAGCTATAGAGGTTAAGTAATTTGCCCAAACTCTCACAATTACGGACTTCCCTGATGGCTCAGTGTGTAAAGAATTCTCCTGCAATGCAGGAGACACAGGAGACGCGGGTTCAACCCCTGGATTGGGAAGATCCTGTGGAGGAGGAAAATAGTAATTGACTCCAGTATTATTGCCTGGAAAAAAAAAAAATTGCATGAACAGAGGAGTCTGGCAGACTACAGTCCAAAGGGTCCCAAAGAGTCAGACACAACTGAGTGACTAAGCAAGCAAGCAAGCTCACAGTTACACTAGGGGCTGGGATTCCAACTCAGGCAAACCACCTACAGGTCATGAGCTTCCAACCACCACAGGATCCTACTTTGCAAACAAGGAGAGAACACGGCATCTGTATGCCATGGGTCCCTGAGAAAGGACAGTGTGCCCTGTCTCTTGTTACACTTAAGCCCCCTAGATTTTGATAGGCTTGGAGTGACTAGAGGATACAGGAAGCCTAAGCCCAGCTTTGTGGGTGGAACTCAGGGAAGTGGCAGGTTTGTACTCTTCTTGTGCCCAGGCCAGCACGACAGGGAGGGAGGCAGTGGCTCTGGGCTGCCCCATCCAAATGTATTGTTTTCGAGGGCTTCTGTAACAAACAACCACAAACTCAGTCACTTAAAACAACAGAAATGTTTCATCTCATGGTTGTGGCGGTTTAATCGCTAAGTCATGCTCAACTCTTGCAACCCCATGGACTGTAGCCCGCCAGGACTACAGAGGACTGTCCATGGGATTTCTTTCTAGAGGCCAGAAGTCTGAAATAAAGGTGTCTCAGGACTATGTTCCCCTGAAGACTCCAGGGGGAGATTCCTTCTTTGTCTCTTCCAGCCTCAGGTGGCTCCAGGTGCTCCTTGCTCCTGGCTGTATCACCCCAATCTCCGCCTCTGTCTTCACATGGCCTCCCTTCTTCCTCATCTCTGTTCTCCTCCTCTGTCTCTCAAAAGGACACTTGTCATTGGATTTAGAGCCCACCATCTAATCTAGGATCATCTTATCACAAGAGCCTTACCTTAGCTACATCTACGAAGACTCTCTTCCCAAATAAGTTCATGTTCACAGGTTCTGGGGATTAAGAGGTGAATATATCTTATTGAGGGAGCTTCCCTGGTGGCTCAGCAATAAAGAACCCACCTGCAATTCAGGAGATGTAGGTTTGATCCTTGCCTTGGAAAGATCCCCTGGTGAAGGAAATGACAACCCATGCCAGTATTCTTGCCTGGGAAACCCCATGGACAGAGGAACCTGGTGGGCTACAGTTCATGGGATCACAAGAGTTGGACATGACTGAGTAACTAAACCACCACCACCATATCTTATAGGTGCCAACATTCCACCCATCCTAGGATAATTATGAATAGTGTTTTTGTGAACATTTTCATACACGTCTTTTGTGGGGCACATGTGTGCATTTCTGTTGAGTTTATTCCTGCGAGTAATAGTGTAAGCCACAGGGTGTTGTTTGAGCTTTATTACATCTCGTCAAACAGTCGTTCAAAGCGGTTACAGTGCACCTTAGAGATACCCAAACTCATCACAGCATGTTACAGATGCAAAATTGAAAAAAAGGAAGTTCAGACATGCCAACTAATTACCCAAAGTTCACAGATGATTCATGGTAGAACAGGAGGAATGTATGTTTTTAAAACACCACAGGACTCTGCTTGGCACCGTTAACATCCCCTTGGGTTTTCCTTGAATTTTACATTCCACGTAAAGCATGATTAGTAGATCTGTTTATTATCCCGGATGTCAATATGCTGACATTTCTTTTCCACATGCACAATGTTGGTCTCCAATGGGTGCCGGAGTCCTGCTCCAGCTGTTCAGGGTTCCCTTAGGATGGACGGCGTCGGCGATACGAATGAGAAGACACAGCGAGTCGTGGTGTTTCCAAGTGTCTTCCGACTTTATTGTTTTTAAGACAGTTTTTATATTTTTTGTGGTACATAGAAACAAATGTAAAGTATAGAATCATACCAATTCAGCTTAGTGGGCATACCAATTTAGCTTAATGGGCATATGAATTCAGCTTAATGGGCCTATCAATCCAGCTTAATAGGCCAGCAGTTTTTGACCTTCATTGAAACTGTTTGCCTGTTTTTAGTTACAAAAAGCCTCATTTTGTTTACATCATCTTCTGGCCTGGGGGCCTGCTAACATCTTGTGACTCTCCTATTGATAAGGGTTGATCAGTCAGAACACTTTTGTATCAGGCACAGCAGGAAAGAATTTATCAATAGAAAGTTTCAAGGTAAAACCTGTTTTCGGTAATTTACTTTACGCCTGGAGCTTAACAGAAAAGAATGTGGTCCCATAATGTCATAGAACAGCAAGCTGAAGGTCAGCTCTAAGTAAGAATCATCAGTTAATTCAACAATTGTCTTATTATTTGTATTAAAGCTAAACTTCTATTTATATAAATCTTTTAACTATTATACTTTCATTATATAGGCTAAATACGTTAAGAGTAAAAACATAGTGAGTAAATATAGACTAAGTAACAGTTTCATAAAGCAATATTTCTTATATTTCCTAACAAGCCTTTTTTCCTGCGAAAGGTTTTGTGCCCATAGGGGCTTTCTGTGCGGAGGCTCTCAATGCAGTTTTATTACTAGGGAGCAGCTATGTACATTAGCTCCAAAGGCACAGGTACATTTATTAAACAAACTAATATGTTAGCAAAAGGAATTTAGATCAGCATACTCTATATCTCAGATAATTTTATTTAGGGTGCTACCACTCAGGGGCCTTGTTGATTTGAGATTTCAGATTGATCTATTTTAGAAGAGAATCAGGAAAAGCCTTTTGCCCAAGTCACAGAAAATAAGAAGAGGTTTATTGTAGCAAACATCAGAAAGACAGATATCATCTTTAAGGTGAGTGCTGGGGCAGCCTTCCGAGAATCCCTGAGGGCTGAGAAGCCGTGCTCAATCAACCCTTTACCTCATGACTCTGTCATGGGTGGCATCTCGTGAGCTGGCTCCCGGCAAATGGGTTTAAGGAGAATTCCACAGTGTGGAATCAGGGCTCCACTCTGGCATCCTAAGGAAGAGAAACTCAAGTACCAAGATAGCACATGTCTTTCTCAATGCTCAGTTGCCATCATTTCAGTTAGACAAAAGACTAGCTTTTTTTTTTTTTAATGTGTAAAGTCTTTATTGAATTTGTTACAATAATGCGTCTGTTTTATGTTTTGACTTTTTGGCTGCAAAACATGTGGGATCTTAGTTTCCTGACCAGGGGTCGAACACACATTGGAAGACAAAGTCTTAACCACTGGACCACCAGGGAAGTCCCATGGAGTAGCTTTTTTTTTTTTAATAAGATCTTTTGTTTGCTAGAGTTTGACAATAAGTGAAAGTGAAACTTGCTCAGTCATAGCCAACTCTTTGCGACCCCATGGGCTATACAGTCCATGGAATTCTCTAGGCCAGAATACTGGAGTGGGTAGCCTTTCCCTTCTCCAAGGGATCTTCCCAACCCAGGGATAGAACCCAGGTCTCCCGAATTGCAGGCTGATTCTTTACCAGCTGAGCCACAAGGGAAGTCCAATAATACTGGAGTGGGTAGCCTATCCCTTCTAGGGGATCTTCCAGACCCAGGAATTGAACCAGCGTCTCCTGCATTACAGGCGGATCCTTTACCAACTGAGTTATAAGAGAAATTATTAAAGCACTCTTTGGGACGAAATGGGGAAAGGTTATCAGTTATTGTCCTTCGGCAAAGAAGAGAAAGAAAAAGCGAGAGGAAGGAGGGGTGAGCAGAGGGTCCAGCCCCACAGTTGAAGGTGATGACGGAGGGCCAGGAAGCTCAGGTTGGCAGATAATCAGAAAGATTTTAGAGCAGGAAACCCTGACCTGTGTTTCTATATTGCTTGCTACACGATGCATGGTGTTCTTCTCCCCAAATGCTTGATGTGAATAGGAATGTTCTATATGTAGATATGGAGGAAGAGACTGGGCTTTACGTATAAGTTGAAAGGATTTAGAAGAGATAACACATACTGAAAGATGAACCAAGATTAGAGGTACCAAGGCAACATTTACCTTATCCCAGAAATTTACAGAAAGCATGAGAATTTGTGGAACTCTACAGCATTTAAGAAAAAGTGAGTGAGGCAGTTGTGTAGAGGTCACAGTGAGCCAGGAAGGCCTATTGGATATTAAAGTTTCATTATATGGATCTTTTTAAATAGAGTTGGTTTAATACCAAGATTTTCTGACACCTGGTCTAATGGTCCTTCTGTGAATTAAATGTGAATGAAGATGCCTAAATATAGCTCACAAAGTGGATGAAACCTTTGCTGCTGTCTTACACTAGGGCATGCATAATATCAACACAATCATTGAAAAAGAACTTGGTTGAATTTAGCTAAGATACTGGCAGATGATGAGTGTGTTAGTTGCTCAGTCATGTGCATCTCTTTGAGACACTATGGAGTGTAGCCTGCCAGGCTTCTCTATCCATGGTATTCTCCCAGCAAGAATACTGGAGTGGGTTGTCATTCCCTTCTCCAGGGGATCTTCCCAACCCAGGGATCGAACCCGGGTCTCCTTGTATTGAAGGCGGATTCTTTACCTTCTGAGTCACCAGACTACAGCCCATGGGTTCACAAAGAGTAGGACACAACTGAGCGATAAACGCTTTCACACTTTCAAACAATGACTAGCATCGAAGCCAGTATTTTGACGTTTTACTGCAGCTTATAGTTTTTTCTCTTTGTCCTAAATCATTCCTTGGCTTTTGAACTTTTCCTCTACTTTCCCCAGGGGGATGCTTCGATCCGTATTACAGGTGCCTCTTCAGCTGCCACTGAAATCTTACCTTTCATCAAATGTTTTCTTCTTGCCCTGGGACAAGGCAATCCCAAGAGTGACCTTGGTTGGTGGCCTGGCAGTTGCCAGGGCTTATATCTGCCTCCTGCTTTGATTGCTTTCTCTGATTCAAATCAAACTGTCATCTTTGGGAGCAAGTGTCTAGTTCCGAACAAGATGCACTTTCCTAACGGTCTGATGTTGGAGGAAATTGTGTATTGTCTGTCCCCTGAGATTGATGAGTAAAGGAAATTGAAGAGGCCTTTGCCTGGTTTGGGTTGATAGGGGGCACTTGGGCATGTGGACGTTGTTTACCACCAAATACTGCAGATTTGGGCTTTAGGACAAGATAAAACACGATGGGGTTCCCTTGAGAGCCTCGAAGGAGACTCCCATGAGAGAGAGAGAGAAAAAAAAGAAAACAGAGAGTAGTCTTGGGGCAAAAGTCAGCATTGACTCATGTGAGAGTGGGGGAGGGAGGGAGTTAGTGAATTTTTTTTTCTTTTTCCTTTGCATATACGTGTAGGGAGGAAGCTTAATGTCAGCTCAATCAAGAAGTGAGTATCAGCGGCTCTGGTAGGAGGCAGACCTCTTCCATGTAATAATTGAAGCCATAAAACTGAAGGCTTGTGACTGGAAGCTTTCAATCAGTCTAAAATCTAAGGCAGGTTGTGTGGGTCTGAAATAGAGCTTGACTCTTCTGACACTAGGGGAAGTGGTACAGGAGCAGAGGATGGGTCATCTTAAGTACAGAGGAAACCTTGCAAATTTGTACACGGAGGAGGAATGCATCTCCCTTGTAAGGTTTTCATCCAAGAGAAAGCTATCATTGAGGTACCAGGATTAAGAAAATGTTTTAGTCTCTGCCCTGATGGCCCAGTGATTAAGACTTCACCTCCCAATGCAGGGGGTCGAGGGTTCAATCCCTGGTCTGGGAGCTAAGATCCCACATGTCTTGGGGCCAAAAAAACCAAACAAAACATAAAGCAAGATCAATATTGCAATAAATTCACTAAAGACTTTAAAAATGGTCCACATCAAAAAAATCTTTTAAAAAGAGAAAAAAGTTTTAAATAAGGATGAAATGGACTTTTATTTACTTCAAAAATCTTATATTTCGGAAAAGAGCCTCATCTTTGTCTTGAAGAACTTTGAGCTTGTATATTTCATTCCGCTGGCTACTACCTAAGCTTTCACCTTGTGGAAACATGAGGGTGTTTCTGAGCCATGGAAATACTCTGAGGATGGAATATGATTTTTTGTTTCAGGGCTTGAAAGCAATCCAAGTCTAAGCTTTGACAATGCTCCAGTTACCACTGCTGCATAACAAATTACTCTGGAACTTAATGGCATAAAACAATCTTTTTATTATGCTCATGGATTTTGTGCATCAGGAATTTGGATGATAAGGGGTCCTAATCTTCTCCCTCTCTCTTCAGTGCCTGAGACCTAGCTGAGAGACTGAAAAAGAGTGACTGGGATCACCTGGAGGCATCAATGCTTCCATGTCTGATGGTTTTGCTGGCAGATCCCTGGGATTCAGCTGGGACTTGGCTGGAACATCTACAAATGGACTCTCCATAGGAGCCAGTTTGGTTTGCTTGCACAGAACTGGATTCCAAAGACCAACTATGCCCAAAGAACAAAGCAGGAGTGCATAGTATTTTAATGTTCTATCCTGGGAAATCACATAGTGTGGTTTCTGCCATACTTTGTTGGTCATGGCAATGACAAAGTCACATCCATGCTCAAGGACAAGGGACATAGAGTCCACCACTCAGTGGGGGGAGTCTTGGAGTTACTTTGTAAGAAGAACATGCGAATTGGGAGATATCATTGCAGCTATCTTTGGAGAGAGCCACAACCAACAATGCTTTTGAGAACAATGTGGAAGGGAGATGGACTGATGATGGGTAGAAGGGTGAATGAAAGTTAAAGTGTTAGTCGCTTAGTCGTGTCTGACTCTTTGTGACTCCATGGACTGTAGCCCATCAGGCTTCTCTGTCCATGGGATTCTCCAGGGAAGAATACTAGAGTGGGTTGCCATTTCCTTCTCCAAGGGATCTTCATGACCCAGGGATCGAACCCAGATCTCCCACATTGCAGGCAGATGCTTTACAGTTTGAGCTACCCAGGGAAGCCCATGGATGAATAGTGAAGTCCAGTGTGCACCATGGAAATAGCTGTGATCACAGTAGACCAAGGTCATGAACACTATGTCTATAGACTCAAGGCCTATGGTCATTCTCTTCCATGTCTACGCATGTATGTGACAGGTCACAATTGAGACAAGAGAGGAAAATTTGAGCAGCTTGGTGAAAACTGATTTCCACTGCTAACAAAAAACTCAACAACATATTCTTCTGCCTGTGGGTTGGCCAAGTGTCCAGTCTTTATATAGAAATGCAAAGTGGAAGTGTTAGTCACTCAGTTGTGTCTGACTCTCTGCAACCCCATGGACTGTAGCCTGCCACTCTCCTCTGTCCATGGAAATTCTCCAGACAAGAATACTGGAGTGGGTTGCCATCCCCTTCCCCAATGCATCTTCCTGACCCTGGGATTGAACCCAGGTCTCTTGCATTACAGTCAGATTCTTTATCATCTGAGCCACCAGAGAAGCCCCAAAGAAATGCAAAGGTGCTTCCAAAGATGTCAGTGTTGGAAGGTCTCAAGTCCCCTTTGCCACTTGTCTAGAGTGGGTACTTGATTAACTCCTGAGACACTTTACAAAGAGCACTTAACTTCTATTGGAAGTACAAGCCTGTACTGCATTCATCTGCCTGGATCATTGGTCAGATGCTCTCATATTTTTAGAAGAACTAATTGTGGGTGTGGTTCTCTAGGAAAGTTTTGCTCACATGTTGCACCCTGGGTGGACATCATCACCTTTGTAAAATCAAAGAGCATTTAATTGTTCTTATTTTCATTAACATTATCTATAATTTCACACATATATAGACTCTTTAGAGAGGTTAAAAGTTAGGTGATTTATTTCAGGCACTTAAAAGGTGCCTGTTCAGTGAGCTAAGTACTTAAATCATGAGAAGTTACAAAAGTTCTGCTTCTCAACAGTAACAGAGATTTCAAAGTGATAAAAGGCTCTTTCATGTCTGAGGGTCTCTCTTTTGTAAGAACTGCACTCATGGGACTGACAATGGCAGCTCTTTCACTCTAGGTGTGTTTGGGAACCTGCAAAGCCTGATCCCAAGACTGGATCCTCTCTTTTTACCGAGTACCACAGACCTGACATTGGCCATGTGAGTCCAGATCCTACGGCCCCTCCATGTATGAAAATATTGCCTCTGGAATCCTAATTTTCTATGAACTCTCAAACAAGCAGCTACACATGTACTGAAATGAATCCAGACTTAGTGCCAGCCCACTTGGCAACTGTGTTTGTGTCTGAGAACAATTGGGATGATTTATCAGCTAAGTGGCTCTTGAAGATCTAACACAGTCTTAAATGTTTTCAATGTGCTTAGGAAACAGTGAAGCTGGGGAAGAGGGAGATGAGAGAGAGAGTGAGGGATGCACAAACCCATATCTCAGTGCTCTGTCACATGCCTCTAACTGGAGAACCTTCAGAATCAGTCAGATGATAAAGCCGATCTTTCCCTTGCCGGGAAAGTGGCGTAGAAGTGCCTGCCTGACTTGCTCGATGTGCAGAACATCTTTCCACAGGTGCTTCTACAACAAGGGAGATGGAGGAAGAAAGGAAAGGAAAGAATGTTAAACCTGGCATTTAGCTGTTCAATGACTGAAATATTTGGTTCTTCTTAGTATCTAAGGTGAGCTTCCCTGGTGGCTCAGACAGTAAAGAATACACCTGCAGTGCAGGAGACCTGGGTTCCATCCCTGGGTCAGAAAGATCCCCTGGAGAAGGGAATGGCAATCCACTCTAGTATCCTTGCCCAGCGAATCCCATGGACAGAAGAGCCTGGCAGGCTACAGTCCATGGGGTCACAAATAGTCAGACACGACTGAGTGACTAGTGGACTTAGCTGGTAAAGAATATGCCTACAATGCAGGAGACCTCAGTTTGATTCCTGCATCAGGAAGATCCCCTGGAGAAGGGACAGTCTACCCACTCCAGTATTCTTGGGCTTCCCTGGTGGCTCAACTGGTAAAGAATCCGCCTGTAATGTGGGAGACCTGGGTTTGATCCCTGGGTTGGGAAAATCCCCTGGAGAAGGGAACAGCTACCCACACCAGTATTCTGGCCTGGAGAATTCCATGGATTAGTGCCTAACACTTTCACCTTTCACTAGAAAGTATTTATTTGATTTTTTCTGTGAGAGTTCTTCAAGAGGGTGTTTCCAACCTGATCTATTATCCTTCTCTTGAGAAAAATAGATTTATGAAGCAAAACTAATTTTTCAGACACATTTACACACACACGCATGTTCACACATATTCTTTAATTGTTTCTGGGACAATTGGCCCTTTAGCAGGAAGACAAGAAAACACCAGAAAAAGGGCAGAAAGAGAGTTTTAAAGGAAAACAAGTAGGATCAAATCATAGCTCCACCTGTGCTGTTCCAGAAGCCATGGGCTCCTCCACCACCTGCTTTCCAGCCCAGGAGTCAGCAGGCAGCATCACCCCTCCTGCGTGCACAATGCTTCATTAAGTCTTCCAGGTGCACAGCAAACAGGGCTTTTTTTAGTGAACACGACTTAGCTGCTCCAGTAGTATGAGGCTGGAAAGAGATGCTTTGCCTGCCACTGTGTTTACATCCAGTCTGCATGCTAGAAAGAGCCTAAGAACCTCACAGCCAGAAGCTTGTATCCCAGACATTTGAATGAATGAGGTCAGCTCACCCTTTTTACAAAATAAGTGAATTGGGAGAGTAGCACTGACATATATACATCACCATGTGTAAAATAGTCAGCTAGTGGGAAGCTGCTGTATAGCACGGGGAGCTCAGCTTGGTGCTCGGTGATGACCTAGAGGGGTGGGATGAGGGGTGGGAGGGAGGTTCAAGAGGGAGATGATATGTGTACACATACAGCTGATTCACTTTGTTGTGCAGCAGAAACCAACACAATAATTGTAAAGCAATTATACTCCCAGTAATAAAATAAATAAGTGCATTTCCAAAAATAGCTTTTCTTCAGATAAGACTAGTTCTCATGACAAATAAGCTAAAGGAAACAGCATTTCTTTTCTTCAAATAGTTCCTAGGACAACACACCATTACTTCATTGTAGGATTCTGGAACATTGTATAGTCTGTTACTCTCTAAAACTGAACAGACTTGACTCCCAAATCTATTTCTTCAGCTTAAAACCAACCTCCAAATTCACTGGCACAATAGAGATAGTAATATCTCATCATACAGTTGAAAGAATTATATGAAGGTGCACATGTGCAGCAAGTTATAAATTGATCATCACTGATCATTGCTACTTGAACAGAAGGCATTTCAATGTTGGGCTTCTCTTGTGGCTCAGCTCGTAAAGAATCCACCTGCAATGTGGGAGACCTGGGTTGGATCCCTGGGTTGGGAAGATCCCTGGAGAAGGAAAAGGCTACCCATTCCAGTATTCTGGCCTGGAGAATTCCATGGACTCTATAGTCCATTGAGTCACCAAGAGTTGGACATGACTGAGTGACTTTCACTCACTCACTCAATCAATATTTGTGGCCCATACTATAAGCTCATGGTCTGTATTTGTGCAGAATATAGAAGGAGAGTCTATATATATATGTATATATATATATATACACACACATACACACACACAGATATATATATATATACATATATATATATATGTTGCTACAAAATGATGACAAGACAAAGCTCACAAATATTCCAGTATGATTTCACACACTATTAGTTTGAGAGATGCTGCACAAGTGGCCTGGGTGTTTTCCAGCCACAGGCATTTATTTATTGTACTGTCAATTCCAGCATCTTCAAATGTACCCCATAAACTAACTACAAGGAACCCTAGTTTATACATCGCTAGGCAAAGAACTGTCCCATTTTGAAAATTACATTTTTAAACCATAGGCATACAAGGAAGAGTACTTCATGTTTTTTTCTGAAAAAGACATAATCTGGGAAAATTTTTAAAATAAACTGAGTTTGTGTGGATGATTGCTTTTCTAGAGCTCAAGCATTCACTACCTATGAGCAGCGCAAGCAGTGCCTTATTTCCATGCTGCCAAATGTCAGTGATGAATATAAGGGCAGTGATTGATTAAACAGAACTAGGATATAAAACAATCAATTGAACCACCCTGTGATAATCAACTGAGTTTGATATTATCTGATGGCAGAATACCAAATGTGGAAGCAAAGAACCAACCAGACTCTATCAACTGTAGAGCAGCCCCAACAACTCAACACTCATATCATTAACTCAACTCCATAGACACTGTCCTGATTTAGCCATTAGTCAAAATGGAATGAGCTAGGCTTCCTGCTCCCTTCATAATAACCTCTGGGAATGAAGAATAAAAGGAAGAGAAAGAGGACTGAAGCAGAAAGAAGTTCAACTTGAGAAAGGCCAGTCTCACCTAGCTCTGCATTTTGGGATGTTGACATGGTCATAACCAAGGTTCCAATGTTCCTACTTTCTCAACTAGCCACTGTTCACAGACATCACTGGAATAAGTGATGTGATGTCTCAAGGCCATAGTGCAATATCTTTTATAACTATCCTCCATGTGACTTCACTCCATCACATAAAAGCCTGCACCCCATACTAAGCAGGAGATCATCTTGAAAATGGAGAAAACGAATCCTATTTCTGATTTGCTTTTGTACCCAATTGATGGGCATTTATCACAAGGAGACTGTTTTATTTGGTGGCCTCATGAGCCCTTTATATATATGGACTGAAAAATACTTTAAAGTCACCATCTGAGTCCGAGTAATCAGGACTTCTTGGCACCAGTATGGTTCCTGGCATGATAAGCAAAGCCAGAATGTCTATATCACTTAATGTCTAGCCCAGGACATGTTGATAGGAAAAGGGGATGCTATTAATACTTATTACAGGGCAACAGGCGTACACCAAGGCTGTTTTAAACCAAAGAGACACAGGTAAAATTTCAGGTAAGACCTAACTATACAATAATGGGAAGGCAAAGAAATCTTTCTCTAACTATCTCAACACTACCTCACTCATTAAAGAAGGTTGTAGAACATTCTGAGACTGACATGACACTAATTAGATAGTTAGAGAGCACTGGCATGTCTCAGGATTAACTAAAATAGGAATGCACTTCTAAAGAGGCAAATTGTGTTTGTTATGTCTATAAAGGTGTATGGAAGGTAATTTCATTTTCTAACACAAAGAATGTGACCTCCTGGAGAGCTCAATCTTGTTCCATATGACCATTTTCCTTACCAACTCCCTCTCTCCATTTTTTCCCCATCCTTAGTCATAGTGAAAGAGTTTATACTACAAAAATTATGGACCCTTCTTGATCATAAATGATACTAGTAAGTAGATGGCCCAGGGCCAGTGGATCAAATAACCCTGATGGGTACTCCAGCAATTCCACTACGGGAATATTTCCACCCATCTAACCGATAAGGCATGTATCTCAAGGGTGTTACCTGTTTCAGAAGATATTGCACACCTACGGCTCAGCTGGGCCAAATAGTAAATCCAGCCTCAGGAATGGGGAGGAAGTATTCAAGGCAAGACACTAAATAAGTGTCTTGTGAACCTGACAAAGTGTTCACCAGCCAGAGGTTGACAGTCCACTAGTTCACTTTGATGCCTTAGAAACAGGGGAATAAAAATAGCAGAAGACAAAGTCAGACACCTCACCAGCAGTGGTCAGCCGCCCCACATTCTTCCATTTCTCAGAGAGACAACACTTTGGCGAAAGACAGAAGAGATGCAGACCAGTTAGAAAGGACCCACGGGAACCCGGAGGGAGATTGAAGATGGCCTGAGAATCCTAAAAATGAAAGACTTTCCCGTTTGGGTTTGCTCCCATGCTGCAGAGTTGACCATGGCAGGATTTGACATAATCCATCATATTTTTTTTTCTGGGAAAATACAGAAGTATACACTTAGATTGATTTAGAAATACTGGGACCTTCAGGACGTGGTTAAGAGGTAAAGTGAAGATTTCTGCAGAAGTTTCCCATAAAGGAAAAAGCATTCTTGTACTGCCCACACAGCAAGCTTCACCTTTGACACTGATTACTAATTATCAGCTGTGTAGGTTCTCCCCTCGCAAGCAATTCTCCATGATACCAACTGGATGCCCTACAACTGAGTTCTATTCTGAGACTAGAGTTATTACGAACTGCACACGTAAGGGCTGGTTCCCTAGACTTTCCCCACTTCAGACGCCAATCACAACAGTAAGTCCCCAGGTGACCCAAGGCTTCTGTCCGATGTGGCTCCAAGTCAGACTCTCGTGTCTCCTTCTTTGGATTCAATCATTTGCTACAACAGCTCACAGAACTCAGGGAAACATGTTTACCAGTTTACTATGTAACAACGGATTCAATAAAGGATACAGATGAACAGCCAGATGAAGAGTTACATAGAGCAGGGTCTAGAAAGGTCCTGGGAACAGGAGGTTCTGTCTCCGTGAGGTTGGGTATCCCCATCCTCCAGGCATGTGGGTGTGTTCACCAACCTGGAAGCTCCTCGAACCTGTACCTTTGAGATTTTTATGGAGGCTTCATCATGTAGGCATGATGCATCATTAACTCAGTGTCCAGCCCCTCTCCTCTTCCTGGAGGATGGCAGGTGTCTGAAAGTTCCAGGCTTCTACTCATGGCTTGGTTTTTCTAGTTACCACTCTTCATCCAAGAGCCCTCCAAGTATTGACTCATTAGAACAAAAGACAATCCTACCACTCAGGAGATCCTAAGGGATTTAGGAGCTCTGCACTCCCATATTCTTGCCTGGGAAAATCCCGTGGACAGAGGAGCCTGTTGGGCTACAATCCATGGGGTTGCAAAGAGTCAAACATGACTGAGCATGCACATGCAGGCATAACCAGAGGCAGGGACAAAGACCACATATTTGAACAAAAGATGCTTCTGGTATTTTTAACACTTAGCAGTCACAAGAGTTTAAACACATTAATTCAGAAGCTTAGCCAAAGGCCGGGGTGGTGGTTATCTCTGCGGTGTTCATGCCTGCCCAGCCCTCAGTACCCCTGATTACACAGGAGGAGTTTCACATCTTCACATCCTCCATCCCTGCACTTTCCCTTCACTCCAAAAGTAGGCTAACTAATCACACTGTAGGATGTGGTCCTCCCCTGTCTATATGCTGAAGGTGTCCAGATTTGCACAATGCAAAGGGAGAGAAACTCAGACTCAAAATTCAGTCCTTGCATTTTACTGTTTAGTCCCTTAGAATTATGGCCTCACTGTGTATTAAAGCTACAAAAGGACTTAGAGATCATGTTTTTTTCATTCACTCTCTTGTAACACCAGTGGAAGCAGCCACAGAGAGGTGACAAGCCAAGCCAAAGGTCAAATGTCTAGGTTAGGAGTCAGTCAGGGATTAGAACCCAGGGTTCCTGACTTTCTGTCAAGAGGTCTTTCCATGTGGCACACTATTCTCTGGAGCATTGTTTGTATTCTGGCCAAGTGTTTTATTTAACAAGTAGAAGGATTGATTGAAACCTTGTTCAGGGTTTCTAGGCAGATCTAAGAGGTAGCCATGGGGCTTTTTGCTACTTTTTTTTGACAACACACCATCTAAGCCCTTAGGGGGCCATGGATCAATTTCTCTAAAACTCACAGATTGTTGTGTAAGCCTTTGATCAGGATACAATCACCTCCTCCCACCCAGTTTGATGCTTACAACCTCCTTCCCTACTAAAAAGCCTCCTGCTATCAGAAAACACAAAATTTAGGCATCAGTGCCTTAAAGTTTGGTAAGGTTAAGACTCTTACCTTATTTATCATTTAGAGCTTCCTGCTAGTCAGAAATGTATTCAGGAGACAGTAAGAACAGATGAAAAAGAACCTTCAAGGGAAGAGAGATAAATAGTGCAATTAATGTGGTCTGAAACCAAAGTAAGAAAATCTACCTTGAAGAAACAACATTCCCAAATACGGGAAATGCTGATATTTCTTTGGCTAATGAGAGAATGTTTCGCATCCAATTTCACTGACAAGTTTTCAAGTTGAAAAATGCTAAGGGTTAAGAGAGAAGGCTTGCTTCTCAGAACCTTATGTTTATGCATATTTTGAGATATTTTTAGAAATCTGAAGGTAGACAAAGATTGGGAGGAACAAATTTAGGTGTTTTGTTTCACACAAAGAAAAAAGTGATTAGAACCGAAATTAATTAGTTTGGGGGTGGAGGAGGAGGTGTTTATCAAGACATAGATGTTTCCTGATAGATCAGACTATAATCTTTCTATTAGCTTTAGGAAAGTGATGCCTATGTAGCACAGAGGTGAAAAATCAGAGAAGATCAAAGTTGGAATGCACTGGTATAAAACTGATTCAAAGAAGCCTGTCCCAGAAACCAAGAATGTCATCAGAACAGTCCTTGTGTTTTCATTGCACTTGAGGAAAAAAACAAAACAAAACAAAAATCTCTTCTACAAGGAAACACAGGTACTGTTTCTCTAAATGAGAACGTTCTAAGGACACCCTGTACACATACAAGCAAAGAAGATACAAAAAAAAAAAGAGTAAGTATACAGTGGACTTAACCAAAGCATTCTGTTTCTCCAACACCCCTTGGCAGCTTTCTTGGAGGTATCATTTCAGATAACTGCCTCTCTTTTCCCCTGCATGTTCCTGTGTAGAAAACGTTCACAGTTCCAAGGAATCAGCTGAACTCAGGGCTGTGATATCTCACACAACACTCAGCAACATACAGAGAAGTTGGTCTTATTGTAAGTTTTGCCAAATGCATGCAAATCTGTGAATGGGTTCAAGTTGTGATAGGTGGTTCAGTTTTACAAGGAGGAAGCTCTTTAGCTTTCGGTAGCTGCACATTTATCAGTAGGGATCAAGGAAGACCTGTTCTATGCTGTTTCATGTTGGATCAGGTTGTTTTATCAAATGATCCCAGAATAATTGAGCAATCAAAGGATGGCTTAATTTGTAAAGCCACAGAATAGTCTAGTTACAGGATCCTCTAGGGCAGTAAGGTTTACAAAATAGTTAAGGTAGAAAAACATGGCATAGCAGAAGCCTTTCAAGCTCAAGCTGCTTCCCCAGCTTTGGTAAAATGTTTCCTTTCAATTTCCTTTCCTTTTCCTGATGATCCTCATGCAAGTTTTATATTTCATCAGTGATCATTGCCCTTGGGAGTGAATTTGAAATAGCTAGAAGTTTTGCAAGAAATGCATAATCAACACAAATAGTATGCCATCCTTGCATGCCTCTCAGAATAATCTCAGTGTTCATGTCTGCCACTCATATTTTTCCCCTCCAAGGGTCAATTCCTTCTTCTCAAGAACACAACAGACCCCAGGGGTAATGCCCTCCCAAACTCAATACCTCCAGCTTTATCCTTCACAAACTGATTGTTCAAAGGACTGCCTTGTGGCATTTTTTTCATTTTTGTCTTGCAGAGCTATTTGACCTTCCCTATCTCCCTCTTCCATGAAACTAAAAGATGCTTACTCCTTGGAAGAAAAGTTATGACAAACTTAGCATATTAAAAACAGAGACATCAGTTTGCTGACAAAAGTCCATGTAGTCAAAGCTATAGTTTTTCCAATAGTCATGCATGGGTGTGAGAGATGGACCATAAAGAAGGCTGAGCACTGAAGAACTGATGTGTTCAAATTGTAGTGCTGGAGAAGACTGTTGAGAGTCCCTTGGACTGCAAGGAGATTAAACCAGTCAATCCTAAAATAAATCAACCCCACATCTTCCTTAGAAGGACTGATACTGAAGCTGAAGCTCCAATACTTTGGCCACCTGATGTGAAAAACTGACTCACTGGAAAAGACCCTGATGCTGGGAAAGATTGAAGGCAAAAGAAGAAGGGGGTGGCAGAGGATGAGATGGTTGGATAGTATCACTGATTCAGTGGACATGAATTTGAACAAATCCAGGAGATAGTAGAGGACAAAGAAGCCTGGCAGGGGGTCACACATTTGGAAACGACTTAGAGAGTGAACAACAGCAACGTCTCCATCTCCTCTTCCCAGCTACATAAATCAAATTCTTTGTCCCAGAGCAGTTGTAGTATTTCTCCCATCTTTCAGCCACTTTTTGGACACATGCTTAATGAACTACATATTTCAAAAACATACCAACAGAAAGTTAAACATACAGGAGACTTGCAGTACTTGCATAAGCTCCATGCTACCCACAGCTCAACAAGTCCACAAGGAGAAAAACACCCTAAATCAGCATGATTCACGGGGTTCGCACAGCAGGAAAACCTATTCATCCTCTGTGATTGCTTCAAAAGAACTTGCTGAAGATAGGTGTTATATTAATCTAAGAGATTCCTGGTATTGCAATGTGGCCTAATGTAATTCTTAACTGTTAAGTACCTTTATTGATTCCAAAGAATTCATCGGAGAGAAATGGAATAATAAGGTACATTAACACTTTCCATGATGCATAATCCTTTTCAGCAAGCTCAGATGCCCTAAAGGACCAGAGCTGAGAAAAATAATTTTCTCTCCAGTCTCCTGTGACTTTTCTGCAAGAAGAAAGGCAATTTCTCTCAGCAAGGTTTGCATTTCACTGACTGTTTTTCATATCCAAGATGTTATTATTGTATTAATTTTCTGCTTGCAAATGGATGTGCAATATTTACAAGGGGTTATTTTTGTTGTTGCTCCTTAAATAATGCATGTTGTTTCTTCACAAAGCCTGGGATTAAAAGAAACTGCTTTGTTCTAACTGCGTGTGTGAGTTGCTCAGTCCAGTCTGACTCTTTGTGACCTCATGGACTACAGCCCATCAGGTTCCTCTGTCCATGAAATTCTCCAGGCAAGCATACTGGAGTGGGTTGCCATTCCCTTTTCCAGGGGATCTTTCCAACCCAAGACTCGAACTTGAGTCTCCTGCATTGGCAAGTGGATTCTTTACCATTGAGCCACCAGGAAAGCCTGGGTTGTCTACCTTCTGCAAGGTGCACTGCCATAGCTGTAGAAATCAAGAGCACAAACCTTTTCCTTGCCTTTATGGAGCTTATACTCTAGTTGTGAACAGTCATCAGTCATAACCTTACACCCACATATATACTCACAGTGCAATGGGGGTGGGGGGGGTGAGGCATAGAGTAGGAAGATGTGCCCTTGGTCCCATCTCCTCTCTAGGCCTTTCAACTTAAATCTTAGACACTTCAGTCTTTTACAACATCACGGTGACAGTCACAGTGAAAGTTAGGCAGAAATAAGCATAGAAAGAGCACTTTGGATCTAACGTCTAGAAAAACCCTGAGTACTCAATATTAGAGTTTTCACCCTAGCTCTGACATCTTGGATAATTCAGTCCTGTCTTGGGAACTTGGATTTTTGTCTTCTGTATAATCAGGATGTCAGGATGGGTGGTGAGTGAGGTTCCTTCCAGAGCCTTAAGATTCTGTCTCAAATCACAGTTTTTACATTTTTCTATTTTCTCCTTGTATCCACCCTCCAAGCAAGGGTCCTTCAGATCCCTCCATGCTTTTCTTGTCTCCTGATCTTTTCACTGGACCTTCTTTCTGCCTGGAATGGGCTCTTCCACTTGGGTAGCTCTAATCCATTATCTGGCTTCCCTGGTAGCTCACCTGGTAAAGAATCTGCCTGCAATGCAGGAGACATCGGTTTGATTCCTGGGTCAGGAAGATCCCCTGGAGAAGAGATAGGCTACCCACTCCAGTGTTCTTGGACTTCCCTGGTGGCTCAGATGGTAAAGAATCTACCTGCAATGTGGAAGACCTGGGTTCGATCCCTGGGTTGGAAAGATCCCTGGAGGGGGGCATGGCAACCCACTCCAATGTTCTTGCCTGGAGAATCCCCATGAACAGTGGAGCTTGGTGGGCTACAGTCCATGGGGTCGCAGTGACTAAACATAATCCCTTATCCAAGTCTCCCCTTAAGGGTCCCTAAGGGACCCTTCTGATCTTTTCACTCTAATTTGTGTCATCCTGCTGGATGCCACCATGGTTGCCCTACCACCACTGCCATCTCTGGATACCATCATTTTGTTCATATCTGTGTGTCCATCTAATGATTATCTCTGCAACATGGCTGCAAGTTCTATAAATGCAAGAACCATGACCATGGAGTTTATCACTGACTTTCTAGAACTTAGTACACCACCAGCGCTCAATAAATACTTGGCAACAGAATGGATGCTTGAAAATAGGACTGATATTTTCCTGCTAGCTCATATTAATACTATGTTCTAAACCCAATATTCAAGTGTCCCATATATTTCCATTCTAAGCTAAAATGCTTTGTTTCTGAAAGCTCTAGAAAACGCATTCCTCTTTTTCTTTTTTTCCCCCTTTGGTTGACAGTGTTCAGCTGTTGTTTGAAGCAGTATTTTTCACAGCGTCTGTCTCCCGACCCTGACAAATTAGCAGTCACTTAGGAAGCTCTTCTCTATGCTTTTGCCCAAGTACTTTATAAAAGGTTACAGTAAACCTTTTTAAAAGATGAGCTTTTATTGGCAATTTATTTCTCTAATTGACGGAATTAAAATAAGAATGGCAAATGAGCTGAGTTTGATCTCAGGTATAGAGAGTGGAGTGGTGCGTCATCCCAGTAATGTAGTCCTAATTGCTGTCTGCGTGCCTCTGTGATGAGGGACATTCCATTATTGATTTAGCCTTTGATGCTAATCTTAGGGCCAGGAACCAACCAATAGTTCTTCAAATTGCTGCTCTCAGATGCTGTCTGCTGCTGCTGTAAATTTAGACCACGAGGCCCAGGAAGCTGCCCGTGGTGTACCCAAAGCCTGATGGGGAGAGGAACTCTGGGTTCTGAAATGTTGGGGAAAGTACAGATCATCACAACAGCAAGAGCAGCAGGCAGTGTCTGAGAAGGACCACACCTAGGAAACCCGTGAGGTTAGCAAGCTTGAGAGTAGCAACAGCTGGAGGTCATATTGTGGGTGGACTTGTGTTGCACTTCGGTACACCTGTCAGGCTGCAGATTCCTCCCACATGCTCCTGGGAGGGGGGGGGTCTGTGCCTCTCCCCCGCCCCGATCAAAACTGCCCTGCTCTGTGCTAATTTCAGAGACCGATCTTGTCCTTTATGGACTGATTGATCGATTTTATTGGAGTATAGTTGCTTTACAATGTTGTGTTAGTTTCCGCTGTGTAAGAGTGAGTCAGCTATATGTATACATATGTCCCTTCCCTCTTAAGCCTCTCACCTTCTCCCCACCCCATCCCACCTCTATAGGTCATCACAGAGCCCCTGTGGTATATAGCAGCTTCCCACTAACTAGCTATTTTACACATGGTAGCATAGATATGTCAATGCTACTCTCTCAATTCGTCTCCACCTCCCTGTCTCCCCCTGTGTCCATGAGTCTGTTCTCTGCATCTCTGTCACTATTCCTGTCCTGAAAATAGGTTCATCTGCACCATTGTTCTAGATTCCATATACATGTGTTAACATAATGGTATTTGTTCAGAGATGGCCCTGTTCTTGATAGCAATATTTAATTACATGACTGAACATGGTTTTCCTTTTATAAACCGGGGATACCAAGAGCTCCTTCATCAAGTTTTATGTCGTGCAGACAGGGAGCAATAAAATATGACTTTCTGTTTCTTTATAACTATTGAGGTTTTCATTCGTTCACTCTCAGGTAAGAGATTTGCATGTGAGCAAGAGTTTTATCAGAAATAATGTCTCAGTCTGAAGAAGTTACTGTGTGTTGGTAAAGTGGATACGTGTGTGTGTGTCTTGAGGACTTGGTACCTTGAGCTCAGTGTGATAGATTGAACTGTTGGTCTCTGCTCTTCATTACTTTTCTATCTTGTTATGCCTCATGGAGACAGTAGCTAGGCTCTTGGCTTTTTTTTTTTTTTAAGACTGAGCACCCTCCAACTCCATACCTACAGCTCCATCAGATGATCCCTGCTTTTGGTTGCCTCTGGCCAGGGGGCATTGTCTGGATTCCTGGTCCCCATGCCCACCTACTTGGTCAGCCTTGGTTATTTGCATACAAAGCGCATCCCTCCCCACTAAGCCCCAATTCTTGGTGATCTGTTCCCCTGCAGCACTCACTGGAGGGCAGGTTATGACCTATGGCCAGTAGTCCTTTTTACAAACCGCTCACGGTGTGAGACCATGTGATCAACACAAACATTTAGTAGATAAACCATGACGGACATTGCATTTGTGATCACCTGTGTTTCAGGTAGACTTGTCTGCATAGAGGACCCATTTTGATTTTTCTGTTCTGAAGATTGGTGAAAGCTTTATCATTAATTCTTAAACCATGGAGAAGAGAGCTAGAATGGGAAAAAAATCTATTCAGGATTTCTTAAAAGGTGGATTAATCCAAGGCTGACCTCTTTGTCAAGGAGATCACTTAGTGCAAATTGCAAAGATTCCCAACAGCCAAGTCATCATTTGATGGAGTTCACCATGTTCTAGTCAGCACCATTAAAGTTGCTGATTATTTATTTTGGATTAAAGTCTTGTCAATGAGAAGAAACCTTGAGAGGTCTCATGCAAAGCCATACTAGGATTCCAGTGAGAAAACAGCTTACGGTTTCTAGGAGGTTTCTTTTGCTTTGGGAGAAGCCTAAGTTTAGTACACAGCTTCTGCCGTGAAGGTGATTCTGATCTGCGAGAAGACGGAGCTTCTGCAATGAAACAAACAGGGATGAGATCAGTTGAGAAACATACTGTTGTGAACACGTCACTCAGATTTAACGCATATCAACAAATTAACTTCAGATTCTCTTCTTTTTTTAAGACATAAAATACCACAGATGCAGGTGAAGCCCTCACCCATTAAATTTTCCTCTCAGCCAGAGGTGAACCTTCAGAATCTGAATTCAATGGGCACTATTCTCAGCCATAATTTTCTGCTTCTACTGGGTGCATATGTATCTATTGGAAAGCGTTTAGTCTTATTTCTTGGCTTATAACATTACATTATATACACATGATATATTTCTCCACAGCTTCCTTTTTTTGACTCAACATTGTCTTAGACTCACACATATTGATATATATAGACCTAGCTCATTAATTTTAAATGCTGTATGCTATTTAAATACTATAACATATGTGTGCTTGCATCCATTTCTTCTATTGATTAACAGTTAAGCTACTTGATTTTTATTGTTCCTGTATAATTAGTTCTGCAATACTATTCTAGAACATATTTCAGTGTTTATGTCTGAGACTTTTTCTAAGTTATACATGCCTAGAGGTAACTGCAGTTTCAATGTCCTGCCTATGATATGGTATATTTCCCTCTCATTTAGCTCACTGTATATGTATTTCACTAAAGTCTTACATTTTTCTCCATAACGGTTTTATACTTATTTTGATAGATAAATATTTCTTGCCTCTTAGAATTCATGTTGCTTTGATGGTGGATTTATTATTATTATTATATTTATAATTTGTCTCTGATTATTGATCATGTACCCAGAAATCTTGTTGAATTTGTAGTATTAGCAAGTATTATTTAGTATATATATACTAGTGTATATATATGTATATAGGGTTTTTTTTCAGAGTAGATAATCATATAATCGGAAATACTGACCATTTTGTTTCTTCCATTTCAATGTCATTTCATATACTTAGATCACTGGCCGTTGATTCCATAGAGAGAAATGACTAGAGTGTTTATCTGTGTTTCATCCCAGAATAAAGGGAATGTTTCTAACACCCTACTCAAAAATAAGAATAATCTGTGGTGGCATGTTTTAGGTGAAGTAACTTCTCTTTTATTTCTAGCTATTTGTGTTCGCTTTGTTTTATTAATTTCTATGAGTATTTTATAAAAATCTTTTGAAACTATGAAGGTAACTGTACAGTTTTTCTCCTTTAATTAACACAATAAAATCATCAAAATGTTTTCAAATTTTATGGCAACTTTTTATTACTTGGGCCAATGTTATAATTTTTTATATCTTACTGGCCAAAAGTCTGTATGTATTTTCTGCAGGAGTCGAAGGCAAGAGCCTTCTGTGAAACTGAGACCGATTTATACAGTAATATCATATGTTCATTTATCTGATCCTCTGGGTTCCTGTTCTTTTCATTCAAAACAAAACAGGAATCCTCCGTCTACCCAATAACCATTCACACAGATGTGGTGTAACTCTTTCCGCTGTTTTCATGTTCACCCTTGGAAATGCTGTCAGCCAGTGTCTCGAACTAGGGAAACAAGGGAACGTATGTATAACCCTGTCCTGTTGGCTGCCTGGATTTTTTTCTTAGGGAATCATGGCTGTGCGTGGCCTGCCCTGCATTAGGAATTGTATCAGTGATGTTGGATCTCAGTGATATTGTTCCCACCAGAAAGAACCCCACCTGAGACCACTGGGGGGCCAGTATCTCTGCAGACAACACACCACACACCTGGAAGGTTCCCTGCAGGAACAGAGCTTACCTTAGAAATTAGGAGGTTTTTGTGTTTATAATGCCTACTTCCAGAACCCTCTATGCCCAGCATCACTCCCAAGTCTAGTCTCTTAAGATTCTCTTTCAAAGACTCCCTCTTCTCTAACCCTCTCTCTTCTGCACATAGAACATTAGCTATATCCCAGTTAGCCCATTCTTGGGTTCATTTATTGCTGTAGGTTTAGTCCAGGGTTACACAGAGAGGTGGGTTCCAGGGTCTGTGGTGTATGAAAAGTTCTCTGCAGCTGTGATGCTAGGAGAGGTTGAGACCCACTGAGAAAGACTATGCAGTTAAGAGTGGTTACATATGAATTATGTAGTCTTCGCTCCTTTCCCTTATACATATATTTCTGAATTATTTCCAATTCACTTTTCTTTTAAAGAGAAAAATAGAGTGAATTTCACAATCTAAAGGAGAATTTGAATGTGTACAACTTGTCAAGTTTTCCTAGAATAGGCTGGCAGTGACTGACAGACAGAATCTACATGATCCGTCTACAGCTTCCCACTCAGGACTGATCCCAGTTACAGCATCACTCAGAAGCTGGTTAGAAATGCAGCCTCTTGGGAGACACCCCAGACCCGCAGATTCAGCACCCATATTTTAACAAGATCCCCAAAAGATTTGTGGGCACAGGAAAGCTTGAGAAGTGCTGATCTATGGAACAAAGGATGTCCTGGGCTTTAAGTATCTCCTAAAACAAGAAAGTTCTCAAGATGAATATACATAGGCCATCTTTCACAAGTGCCAAGAAGGTTAACTATTAACATTAAATAAGAATTTCAAGTGTTCCTCTTTGAATCCATAGCAGTAAACTGTGTTTTAGTCACATTTGCCCATGATGCCATATATACAATAAATACAAAGAATCCTGTCCAATGTGAACATAATTCCTTTAGTAGATCATTCCAATGGCAAATGAGGCCCTGTTTACACTTCTAAAATGGCAGTAAGTATTTGTGTAACTCATTTGGAACACGTATCAGGAAGACCCAACTTGCATTTTTGTGTTTCTAAGTTTTTCCTGTTGAACACGGATAGGCTCCTTGCTGAAATATGCATTCATTCCTCCTTGTTCTTCTTTCCAGGGGAATGGAGAAGAGCTTAGCAAGGCCCTAGAATAACAACTTACATTTCTAAAATTCAGAACTCATAATAAACACAAGATTGTTCAGATTTAGATGCTATTTATCAAAGCCCCTGAAGGATCTTGAAAAACATAATTTCCAAGCTTCAGGGGGGAAGAAATTTAAATGTTTTTACACTGTTCTCAATGAGTGTAGGTTTCTGACACAAAATAACTTCTCTATAGGGGTCCACTGGTGGGTGTCTTCATAAACATCATTTCCCATCTATTCAGAAGATGAAATACATGAAAAGGGCTTTATTAGGAGTGTTTTTCTTTATCCTTTGACAGTTAACCAATCACAGAAGGCAAAGAAGTCAAAAGCAAGCAGGAAACCTATACACGAGAAAACAAGCAGCCAAATGAAGTGAGCATCTGACAGAACCTGCCTTCCGAGTTCTGACAGTGTGTCCTGGGGTGGAGGCGACGACGATTACATGGGGTGCTGATGGCTGCCATCTGCTGTGACATCTCCTACAGGCTGAGAATCAGTGATGTAAAATAGTATTAGCGACACACACCTCTCCTTTGAACTCATGGCTCTCAGCTACCTGTGGCCACCTAAGAGGGCTCAATACTTACTCCAGTTTTGAGGTCCCACTCCAGTTGGATGAGTGTCCCCAGGAGGAGACAGAGAATATTTGAAACATCAAGAAGCCAACCTTCGCCCACTGTTTGCGGTCCTAAGTTAACAGAAGAACGAGGTCAGGTCATCTGAGCCTCCTATTTTAACTTGGACAATAATCCTCCTTGAGATTTCTTATGCTGCTTACTTTGTTTTTTTCTCTTTCTTTTTTTAAATTTTTAAAATTACGACAATATGATAACACATTTCCAGGTGACTTGGAAAATAACAGAACAAAATTACATCTAATTCCATTATATATTACAATTATTATAAGTAGATAAATTAAGATTTTTAGTTGGAGCTTCAATATTAAACTCTCAAAAATTAATAGAATGAATAGACAGAAAAGTAGAAGGATAAAGTAGACCTGAAAAACACTATGAATCTATTCAGATGTTGTCTGCTTTAGATGATTCCTGAGAATGGAAAAAAAAAATCTTCGTGATTGCAATACATGAATGAATCGGTTCATGAGCATGACTATTACTTTTTCATAGTTCGATGTTGTTTTACACTTTCCTTCTGGTGTTCAGAGTCCATTCAATATTCCTGATTTTTGTCTTCAAACCAGCTGACAGCTTCTAGAAAACCCAGGCGAGCCCATGTGCATTTCTAGAGTCTGCTTCTGAGTAGGAGAACTGCTGAGATTTGAAGAGAGCAGACACGACAGACACCACACGTTGTTTCTTCTGGACCCTGATCTTAGGATCAAGGCGGTCTGCTTGGGAGCTCTGACCAGACCTTGAACCTCTTTCTAGCAAAGCCAGTGCTGCTGCCCAAGGGTGGGGTCACAAGCTACTCGGCCAGGATGTCAAAATCCTGAATACTGTTCTTGCAACTTTGCACAAAGGTGCTAGTCAGAAAGCCTTTGGTCAAGGGGATACAAAATTGGAGAAGGCAATGGCACCCCACTCCAGTACTCTTGCCTGGAAAACCCCATGGACGGAGAAGCCTGGTAGGCTGTAGTCCATGGGGTCGCGAAGAGTCGGACAGACTGAGCGACTTCACTTTCACTTTCATGCATTGGAGAAGGAAATGGCAACCCACTCCTGTGTTCTTGCCTGGAGAATCCCAGGGATGGTGGAGCCCAGTTTTAGCTCCAACTAAAAATCTTAATTTATCTACTTATAATAATTGTAATATATAATGGAATTAGATGTAATTTTGTTCTGTTATTTTCCAAGTCACCTGGAAATGTGTCTGCACAGAGGCAGACACGACTGAAGCAACTTAGCAGCAGCAGCAGCAGCACAAATTAGTTCTACTGATTGGTTTATTGGATAGCACCCAGCACAGAGCTGGCTTCCAAGATGGTTGGATAGCATTACCAACTCAATGAACATGAACTTGGGCAAACTCTGGGAGATAGGGTGGGACAGGGAGCGCTGGTGTGCTGCAGTCCGTGGGTTGCAAAGAGTTGGATACAGCTTGGCAACTAAGCAACAACAAAACCCAGAGCAGAGCTGACTTCCAAGAGGACAACACCTGCACGTTGCTGGTTGATTTAATTAGAGAGACCGCATAAGGGATACACAAAAGCACCGTATGCAAGGTGACGGAGGTGGACAGGACAGAGCAGGTGCCACACAGAGCATGACAGAGCACGGATTTTAGTAACTACTGGCTCTTCAGTTATGTCCCTACTTGGAAACTTATTAGCTCTGTGGCCTTGGCACACTTCTTAACCTCTCTGAGCCTCCATTTCCTCATTCAGTAAATGAATGATAATGTTAGTATCTGTCTCCAGAAGCTGAGTAAGCACTGAAGAGTTAAGTACACCCATCTGTGCAAATGGCACAAGCCAGCATCTCAGAGTGTTTCTGGACAACCCCTCTTCTCTCTCCTGACACCTATGAACTCATCGAGTCCTGTGCATTTTTCTTTTTCGAGATCTCCCCATTTCACTCACATCTCCCCATTTCTTCTCCTGCCACACCTCACAGGCTCCTTTTACCTTGCTGCTAAGTTGTTGGGGTCATCTCTTCATCAATCTCCCAAATTGTGGCTGATCTACTCCAACCCTTCAGAACTCTGAAACTAGAGCAACCTTCTAAAATGCAACAAAACTCTTCCTCCTTCTCTACCCCTTGGCTCTAGCTTGAACTTGGCAGTGGCTTCTACTGCATTTACCCTTCATGTGTCCTTCACGGTCTTCAAGTCTAGCACTCACCACATCCCCACCTCATTCATCATTTTCCAGCCTCACTGGTCTGCTCCCAGTTTCTCCAGTTTCCCATGTTCTTCCTTCAGAGTCTTTGCATGTGCTTTTGTCTATATTTGTGTTCTGAGCTCACTTCTCACCTCCTTTTCTCCTGCTCCTCCTCCAAGCCTCAGCCTACATGTCCTTTTTCCTTTGCACTTTCCTCTAAATCCCCAGGCTAATGGATGGGATCCCCAGAAAGTGCACTTTATCCATCAGAACCCTTACCCTAGTATACAGACATTTATTTATAACATTGTTCAGCTCATGCTTATCCCCCCATTTGTCTACTCTCCTGTAAGGACAGAGGCAGGACTTGTTTTGCACATGACATTGTTCACAGAACCTGTCACAGCTCCTGGCTGTGGAAAATGTTTGATGAATTTGTTTGAATAGTTGAATAAACAATTAACTGATTAACGGATAGAGCTGAATACAGTGCCTGCGATGTATTACTGGGAGAAACGTTCTCTGCCTGTGGTGGATTATTATTATGATTGTTGGTTGCGGTGGCAGGAAAAAAAGAATAGTGAATGAAGACAGATGATGTGAACTCAGAAACAGTGTTATAATGTGCCCAATGCTTTATGAAGCACAAAACCATTTCAGTTCAGCTCCAGGCATCCCAGCAGAGCTGACAGAGCCTTTCCCATATTCTTGGGGTCCTCACACCCAGATTCTGCCTGAGCAGTTTCTTGTTTGTATGTCTTGTTTCTGGCTACAGGTAAGTGCCTTTTCTACAATCACTGAGGAAAAGCCAGAGGTGGCAAAGAGCTCGTAACCACGGAAGCAACCTTCGGTGACCAATGACTGGAGGGTTTGCAGGGAAATGCTCCAACTTCTTCTACCTTTGGCTGGTAGCTCTTCTGTTCCATATTACTTCTTGGCATCCCCTTTGGTGTAGGTCCACTCACTAAACTCCTTTAACACTCCATCCTTTTCGCTTCGTCCCTTCCCTATCTCACTTTCTTACTTTCTTACTGGTACTTCCTGGGATCATCTCACAAGTGAGCCAACTTTGTCTGGACTCATGCCCTGAGGAGCCCATGTGATGCCCACAGTTTCACTGTGAGGAAGACAAACTTTAAATCCATCACAATTGGGTTAATAGTACTTAAACTTACTCTTAACACATTTCATCTTGTAGGACACAGCTGAGGTCCTAAAACAGGCCCTATAATCCTTGTTTGGGCTTCAGACCCAGATCTGAGGGGCAAACGATGACTCTGAAGATGTTCCTGGGGGTCCCATAAGAAGAAGAAAAGAATGGGTATGAGAAACTTTTTGAAGAGATTATAATTGAAAATTTCCCCAACATGGAAAAGGAAATAGCCAATCATGTCCGAGAGGCACAAAGAGTCCCATACAGGATAAACCCAAGGAGAAACATGGCAAGACACACACTAATCAAGCTAACAAAGACTAAACACAGAGAAAGAATATTAAAGGCAGCAAAGGAAAAGCAACAAGTAACATATAAGGGAAACCTCTTACGTTTAATAGCTGATCTTTCAGCAGAAACTCTGCAGGCCAGAAGGGAATAGCAGGATATATTTAAAGTACTGAAAGGGAAAAATATACAGCTGAGATTACTGTACCCAGCAAGCATCTCATTCAAAATTGATGGAGAAATAAAAAGCTTTGCAGGCAAGCAAAAGTTGAGAATTCAGTACCACAAAACCAACTTTACAACAAACGCTAGAGAGACTTATATAGTCAAGAAATACAAGAGAAGGAAAAAGATCTACAAAATCAACCCCAAACAATTAAGAAAATGGTAATAGGAACATCCATATCAATAATTACTTTAAATGTAAAAGGATTAAATGCTCCAACCAAAAGACACAGACTGGCTGAATGGATCCAAAAACAAGACCTATATATATGCTGTCTATAATAAACCCACTTCAGATCTAAAGACACATATAGACTGAAAGTGAGAGGATGGAAAAATATACTCCATGCAAATGGGAAGCAAAAGAAAGCTGGAGTAGCAATCCTCATATCAGACAAAATAGACTTTAAAATGAAGATTATAAGAGATAAGGAAGGACACTACATAATGATCAGGGATCAAATCAAGAGGAAGACATAACAATTGTAAATATCTATGCATCCAACTTAGGAGCACCTCAATATATAAGACAAACACTAACAGACATAAAAGGAGAAACTGACAGTAGCACAATAATAGTAGAAGACTTTAACACCCCACTCACACCAATGGATAAATCATCAAAACAGAAAATTAATAAGGAAACACAAGTCTTAAATGATACATTAGATGAGATGGATCTCATTCATAGCTTCAGGACATCCCATCCAAATGCATTCCATCCAAAAGCATTCCATCCAAATGCAAGGTGTAATCCAAAGGATACACTTTCTTCTCAAATGCACATGGAACATTCTCCAGGATAGATCATATCCTGGGTCACAAATCAAACCTCAGTAAATTTAATAAAATTGAAATCATATCAAGCATCTTCTCCAGCCACAACACTATGAGACTAGACATCAGTTACAAGAAAAAAAAAAACTGTAAGAAACACAAACACATGGAGATTAAACAATACACTTCTAAATAACAGTATTACTAAAGAAATCAAAAGGGAAATAAAAAAATTTCTAGAAACAAATGACGATGAAAACATGACAACTCAAAACCTATGGGATTCAGCAAAAGCAGTTCTAAGAGGGAATTTTATAGCAATACAATCCTACCTCAAGAAACAAGAAAACATCAAATAAACAACCTAACTTTACACCTAAAACAACTGAAAAAAGAAGAACAAAAACCCCCCAAAATTAGTAGAAGGAAAGAAATCGTAAAGAGCCAAGCAGAAATAAATGAAAAAGAAATGAAAGAAACAATAGTAAAGATTCATAAAACTAAAATCTGGCTCTTTGAGAAGATAAACAAAATTGACAAACCTTTGGCCAGACTCATCAAGAAAAAAAAAAAGAGAGAAGAATCAAATCAACAAAATTAGAAGTGAAAAAGGAGAGGTTACAACAGGCAATGAAGATGTTCCTGCAAGAGGAGCTGCAGACTGGCTCCAACTCTCCAAGTCACAGGCACAGCCCTCTACACAGCTCAAACCCTGGTTTTGAGGAGTGTAGAGTCAGTGACACTGCACTCTAAAATCTAGGAAAATGCATGTTTGCAGACTGTCCAGCTTGGTTCCAATCTGTCTCAGAGTTCCTTAACTTCATTACACTCCCAACATATCTTATGAAAAACAGGGCCTTACTGTGACTTGGTGACTCTCAGGCAAATGTCTTGTTGGCACGCAGACAACCCTGGTGGCAAGATGGGGTGGAGTCTGTTGGATAGTGAGGACAGAGTGGGACAGGAACACTTGACAGAGTCTGTACCCCATCCTGTCACCTTTCTGCTGACAACTCATTTACATTATGTCCTGTCCCGTATAGAGCCTCCTGATTTATAATCTTTGTTGTGCTGTGCTTAGTTGCTCAATTGTGTCCAACTCTATGCAACCCTTTGGACTGTAGCCTACCAGGCTCCTCTGTCCATGGCATTCCTCAGGCAAGAATATGGAAGTGGGTTGCCCTTTCCTTCTCCAGAGGATCTTCCCAACCCAGGGATAGAACCCGTGTCTCGCACTGTAAGCAGATTCTTTACCCGCTGAGCCATCAGGGAGCTTTGCTATGGCTTAGCTCAAATGGAAGCCTTAGTGAAAGCTTCCCTGACCACTGAGGCTGAATTAATTCCTGCCTCCTCTGGGTCTCTGTATTAATACACAAGATGGGTGAAGGTTCTCTTAGCATTCATCCCTCACAACACTGGAATGAAGTGGGCACCCCTCTCTCATCCTGTCAGGTCTCTCATTTCCATCCTCATTTTCTTTTTTCCTTTTGAGATAAAATCCACATAACATCAAACTAACCATGTAAAAGTAAACATTTCATAGCATGTGGTTCACTCACAATGTTGTGTAATCAGTCGGTTCCAAAGCATTTTCATCACCCAAAAGAAAACCCTACCCCTGTAGCCGGTAGGCAGTTGCTCCCAATTTTCTCCCATCCTCAGCTCCTGGCATCCATCAAATTGCTTTCTGTCTCTCTGTATTCCTATGTATGTAGTTAGCATTTGATACTCTCTTTTATGGGGAGAACAAGTGATAATTTACTGTGATAAGACTCAGGGGGTAGAGCTGCAGCAGCTTCAAATCCAAGCACAGGTGACTGAAAGGATCACTCTGGATTCAGGGATGCCAAATTTGCCACCTTCATGCCTCGGCAAGACAGCTAAGCTTTTGTGCCTCAGTTTCCTTTTCAATAACATGAAAACAATAGTATTGATAGAATCTACCTTGAGAAAATGTTATGTCAACTAAATGAATCAATATGTATAAAACACTTAGCACAGTACTTGGCATGTAGAAAGCCAGATTAGTGTGTATTAAGTAACAATTGACACCAAACACTATTGATGTTGGAATCATAGCCTCTGAGTTCATCCAAGAGACTTAGAACAGAAATACAAGCCTACAAAATGGCCATGCTGAGATGCAACGGGCCTCCATGAAAAGGATGTTTGTGCTGTGTTTGCTCTTAAGTAATAGTCTGCGTCTTATCCCACTCCTGCCACCCTGACCGCTCCACTCCACCACCCTCTTCTACCCCAACACCCAAACCACTGCCCTAGTCTCAGTTTTGTGTGTTAATGCAACCAATATGTAAGTTCCAGGAAGGTAGGGACCATGTCTGTTTTGTGCATCTCTGTATCCCTCACACTTAGTACATAATCAACACTCAGTGACTAACTGTTGAGCAAATAAATAAATTCATGAATAAAATGGTCCTTCCTTCCAATCATACGATTTCAGAATGTACTACCATCTCTGCCTACTCAAGCTGCTTGCTCCCTTTGCTTCAAAATGGAACTTATCAGAGCATGAAAGCTCATGAAAGGCATGTATCTCCCTCAGCTTCCTGTCTACATCCATTCATGCCTCATTTTTCCACCTCTGTCCTTGGAGGGATGGGGCATGAGGGGGACAAGTTTACTGATCCCTCATGTCCCTGCCTCTGAACTGGTCCCCACTCAGCTTTATGTTCTAGCTGGGCCTCAGCCTTGACATAAAACTCTCCAGTTCTATATAAATAACGGTTGTAATTAATAATAAATGAACAGCCTGGGGAATTGCAGAGCTGGATTTAGTGGCTGGAGATTTACACAGCTGTGTTTGGTGCCAAGAAAAGTCATGGATACGGAAAAAAAATGGCTATCATTTCAGATCCAGACACAAGGCACCAGGGAACCAGGAGCTCTTAGCCTTGTAGAAAATAGCAATTGTGATCACAGTTTCCTGGGTGTACAGGAGAGGAGGGTATTTTTTAACTTTTTGGTCTTTCTTCCTCCAAGTCAGGGTCTATCCCCCCAAAGTCCAAGAATTTTATTTGTGGAAAGGCAGAAATCTGCATGTGAAGGCAAGGTTGGGGAAAGGATTTAGATACACAGAGAAAAAAAGTAAAGTCACTCAGTTGTGTCTGACTCTTTGTGACCCCATGGACTGTAGCCTACCAGGCTCCTCCGTCCATGGGATTTTTCAGGCAAGAGTACTGGAGTGGGTTGCCATTTCCTTCTCCAGGGGATCTTCCCAATCCAGGGATCAAACCTGGGTCTCCCGCATTGTAGGCAGATGCTTTTACCGTCTGAGCCACGAGGAAAGTCTCTAGATACACAGAAGGAAGATGAAATAAGAGTTTTAGGAGAACTGGTGGAACCAGTTAGTCTTGAAGAGATGATGAAGATTGATTACTACAGAAAGCAAACAAAAATGGATTCTAGGATGCACAGTTGGGGTAAAAATCCTCTTAGTTCAGATGCTGTCTGAGTGCAGTGGGTGAGCTCCTTCATTACATCTCGTCCTTCCAGGCAACACACGTCTGCACTTTCCAGTCCAACTCCTCCACCTTCTCCCAAATCTTGATTTCCTGAGATGGAAGTCAACAGCTGTGAACATTTTCAAGGTCATTGGCTGATCAACTGCCCATAGCCACCAAGAGGCAGGAGATAGAACAATGCCAGGTTGTTGACAGGATTCCATGAGGACGTATGTGGAGAGCTGAGCGTAGTGGCCAATGTATCACAAGCACCTAATGCATGGAAGCCGTGCACCGTGCTAGCACTGTGCTAGTACTGCCGCAGAACTGCCTGACGCCGGTGTGGAGTCCCATTTTCTCTATGTGAAACACACCTGGGATTCAGGACACTGCGCAAAATCAACTCATAGCATTTCAGGAGATTGCCTTTGTAACCACATTTTTTTTTTTCTGAGTGCAAAGGAGAGTATCATTGTTATTCAAATACCATTATACTTAATGTATAGAAGCTGAACTGAGACTTTCAGATGTTAAGTAACTTGGTCAAAACTACAGCTTTATAAAGGACAGAACTAGGATTTGAACACAGATCTGTCATTTCCAAAGTCCACGCTCACTTTCTTTCCTCTGTGAACATCAGCATCTCCTGTCCTGGACCTCCAGGCTAACATCTGTGTGGAAAGAAAAGGGAGTGTGGTCACTCAGAACCTCAGGGGTTCCTAATCAAAACTCCAAGTCCCAAGTGAAAACGCACTCAACTGAACACAACTCTTCCTGGAAGTGACAGGTGAGAAGACACTCTAGGTACACACAGGTCACATAAGATGTTGTATGAGGAACTGCAGTGACCATGTGGTCAAGATGAAGAAATGAAGTAGATGTTGGTACAGATGGCTAGAAATATTGAATACAGGCTTAGAGGAGCCTTCACATATCCAACCTAAGCAAGGGAAATTTCTAAATGTTTTGTTCATCCCAGGCACTTCAGTTTGTGAAGTGGCAGGGTACTGGGTACTGTGGAGGCACTAAAGAGATTTCAGAAAAATAGGCATTGTCTTAGGTCAGATTCCCTAGAAGCAGAGCCTGAGAAAAAGATTGCAGTGCATTTTGTTTTTCGAAGACTATCTCTTAAAAGAAAACTGCAAATGAGATAAGAGACACAGGATAGAAAAAGCAAAAAGGGTGTAGTCTCAAAGAAAATTTAGCCTTGACCTGATCCACAGGCACATTCTGGAAGCTGTTATATTGCCAAGGTGTCCTCACTTTGGGGCATGGGGCTGGATTTTGTATCCTGCATGAATCAGTCATGTCTCTGGGTTCCCTTCCCAGAGTGAGGCATCAAATCAGCAGAGGGTGGTTCTGTGGAGATGGGGGTGAGGGTAGAGGGGGACATTTCTGAGCCTGAGTAGCCAACACTCACAGCGGCTGAAGAATGGCTGCATGGTGGGCCCCAAGACAGTCTACTACAGAGGTTTTCCCTGCAGGAAATGTCAGGACACATGAGGAGTCTCAGGAGACAGACCCAGCCAGGCACTGCCTTGGGGTTCAGAAGAGGCCAGAGGACAGGTGAGATTAAGAGGCTGATGAGAAGATAATTTTGAATGGGTGGGATTATTGCTCTCAATGCTTTGCTCCCTCCCTTTATCCAGTTAATGAGGCGCCATGCTGTCAGCAATATGTTCTGGCTTAATAAATTATAGAAAAGGTGCTAATTAGGAGGTAGAAGCAGGAACTGAGAATGAAGTGAAAGGTGTGATATAATAATGTGTCTTCAGAGAAGAAAAACTCGGGCAGCTTGAATCAGTACAATCCAGGGAGGTGCGTGATAGGGGAGACATGGGAAAGGAACAAATGCAGAAAATGGGGTAGCAGGGGGGTTAGAATCTTCCTGGCCGAAGCTAACATCAAAACACATGGCAATGGGTGCTGTTTAACAGTCCAGAAATAATTCAATACTCAAGAAGTCCAATAATATGCTGACCTTAGATTATGCGGAGATGTTAATGAAGATGATGGGCTGTCCTGGATATCTAAGATTCCATATGCCCTACCCTCCTCTGCAGAGCCCTGTGATCCCAATGGCTGCCATGTTGTTATCTTGGGTCTTTGACTGGCCCAGTGAATCCTCCCAGAGCAAGAAAAAGAGGCACCGCAAGTCTGTCTGTGAAGTTGTTAAATAGAAAGCCTGGGAGCTGCCATCAGCCATGCTTTCCTTCTCATGAGAGAGAAACGAAACTATCAGAGAAAGAGACATGAAACTCAAGCACAGAGGAGCACCCTCCAGGGCTCCTGAGCCGTGGGTTCATCCTGTGGAGCCTGCTGGAAGAGAAATGTTTCTGGATCCTCGTAGGGTGCCTGACTGTGTCTGAAATGTATTAATAGAATGCTAGAAACAGACGAAAGGGAGAAAAGGGTTCAAATTTATTCAAGTTTTACATGACATGGGAGCCTTCATAAGGCAATGAAGACCCAAAGAAATAGAACTGCTATTTTTATACTGGATTTGATGAAGAGAGACAATCGTGGAGGAATATGGTAGGTTAAGGAGTAGGAGGAGAGCTAGTGAACTGGGGGAGACTCAGCATGTCCTGCTTGTTTAGATTCCTCTTGGTGTCCTTTTGTCTTGGGAGAAAGATGCTCTTTCTTATGGGTAGAGGGAGGGCATCTATCACACAAGGATTTTATGACCTTTTTCAGGGGAGAAGGGTGGTTCTGCTGTTTTCTCAAACTCCTTTAGCTTAAAATATTCAAAATGCCATGGTGATGCATTTGGGGCAGAGGATCCTGAACCCCCTCACTCATCATTGTCCTTCCCAGGGTGTTCAGTTGTTCCATTACCTTGGATCTGGCTTAAGCTGGGTCTGCAACCAAAGTAACACACTATGGAAATTGAGGTGCATAATTAACATGTAGATCAATATTTCCCCCACTAGATTCTGGGAACTTTGCCTTCTTAATTAACATGTAGATCAATATTTCCCCCAATAGAATCTGGGATCTTTGCCTTCTTTCATGGACCTATCTGAGGGAGGCTCAAAAAAAAAAAATATATATACTGCTGGCAAGGAGATGTTTTAATGGAAGTAATGAAAGAGCATCATTTATGGTTCTGGGGTGACCAGAGAGAGGGAGAAAGATGCTGTGAGTGGACAAGATGAAGAACACACCATAAGGAAAAGGGGAAACGAGTTTGGGAAACTGGAGAGAGAAAACCCTTGCACCTATCTCCCCACACATCCTGTGTACAAATGCTGCCAACCCCTGGTCTCCTGGTGTTGTCCCTTAGAGCAAATCCAGAATCCGTTAGGAGAGGGGAGGGGGACGGGGTAGCAGGAGGCAGCCAGAGGCATTCTGAACAGACAGAAATTACATTTCAACACAACACAGGGAGCCCAGCAAGGAGGACACTGCTGTCTATCAAGGTGGACTTTAGGTATGGCACTAGGTTGGCATCTTCATTTGTAAAATGGATACAAGACTCATCTGTAGCTCAAGGACAGCCATCGGTGTTACACACGATAACCCACTAAAGTGCTTGGAATGATGCCTGGTGCTCAGCACACACTCGGGATGTAAGAGTTGTTCCCAAGAACTATTCAACAATGAAAATCCTGTAGCCTAAAGAGGCCATTCCACTCTGGTATTCTTGTCTGAAGGAGCCTGGTGGGCTACAGTCCATGGGACCACAAAGCATTGGACATCACTGAGCAGCTGAGCACATACAAAGAGGCCACATGACTGATCCATAAAGCAGAATATGAGGAATAAAATGATCATGGCTGGGACTTCCCTGGTGATCCACTGACTAAGACTCCGTGCTCCCAGTGCAAGGGGCCAGGGTTTGATCCCTGGTCAGGGAACTAGATCCCGCATGCCAAGTGCTGCTAAGACCAGATGCAGTCAAATATATATATATATAAGAAAATGGTTATGGTAGAGGTGAGTCTTGTGAGTCAGGGTTGGCCCACTACCACCTTGAAGGCGTGGCCCTCAAGCCCTGGGGGTGGAGCCGGGGAGTTTGCATGGTTCTCACTGGTCCCTGCTCCTCTACCTCCACCCCCCCCCCGACTCTGCACCCAGGATCCTCTAAGGACAAGGATGCAGGCTGCAGGGAAGCGCTCCCGCAGCCTGAGCGTGGTTGTCTGAGGGGACCCCATAACAAGCAATTCGATAGTTTCATAGCATCCCTTGGCCTCAAAGTGTGCCTGGCCCGCCAGGGCTGGCGTCTTTGTCATGCAAATGAAACCTCCAGCCCAGCACATTTTGGAAATGTTGGTCCAGAGAGACAATTGCTCACTTTTCTTTAATGCCTGCACCAAGAAATAAGCACAGGAAAATCAGCTTCCTCGGAGTTTGGGCATAAAGCATCACAGATAAAAGGTAATGAATTCTCTCTGTGGTCAACTCTTGCTTTCTTCTGCAATAGACTGTGGGGAGGAAGGACTGGACAGGGAATTTCCACAAAGGGCAGTGAAGCAGGCAGACCAAGTGATGGAGAAAAGGTGCTGCCTGCTTCTCTCTGGGAGAGTTAATTTTATTGTCAGCTGGACCGGCCACAGTTACCCAGATAGCTGGCTAAATATTACTTCTGGGTGTGTCTATGAGGGTGTTTCTGGAAGAGATGAGCATCTGAATTGGTGGATTGAGTAAAGCAGATGCAATGCCACCCCTGTGTGTGAGTGGGTAGCCCTCCTCCAATCTGTTGAGGTCCTGAATAGGACTGAAAGGTGGGCGGGGCGGGGGGGGGGGAGGTTGAGTGCTTGCTCTGCCTGACTGTTGAACTGAGACAAGGACCTCCTGCCTTCTGCACTCTTGTTTACCAGGTCTTTAGGCTCAGACTCAAATCTATACCATCAGCTCTGCAGCCTCCAGGCCTTAGAACTAATTACCAGCCTTCCTGAGTCTCCAGCTTGCCTAGGGCAGACCATGGGACTTCTCAACCTCCAGGATTGCGTGTACCAGTAACTTATAATCATTCTCTTATGTCATATTAATTCTATTTTTCCCATACTCCTTCCCTCCCTCCCAGCAAAGAGTTCCATGTGCAGAGGCTGGAATAATGAGAAAAAAAAAAAGCATGCTCCCTGTCCTGTGGAGCAAAAGAGCAGTTGCTTGGCCAGTCGGCTGGCAGAAGGGAGTCTCCAGGACAGATGTGGTCAAGTGACAGCTGTGATTGACACATCGAGAGGGACCTGCTCCTCCGAGATTGTGTCTATGTCAAAAGGACCAAGGATCTCTCCTATTTACAGTCCAGTTTAATCTCTGCGTAATAGTTATCACTTCCCAACACTATGGTTTCGAACTGTGGGGCTGAAGAAGACTCTTGAGAGTCCCTTGGACTGCAAGGAGATCATACCAGTCAATCCTAAAGGAAATCAGTCCTGAATATTCATTGGAAGGACTGATGCTGAAGCTGAAACTCCAATACTTTAGCAACCTGATGCGAAGAACTGACTCATTGGAAAAGACCTTGATGCTGGGAAATTGAGGGAGGAGAAGGGGACGACAGATAATGTAATGGTTGGATGGCATCACCAACTCAGTGGATATGAATTTGAGCAAACTCCAGGAGATAGTGAAGGACAGGGAAGTCTGGCATGCTACAGTTCATGGGGTCATAAACAGTCGAACTTGACTCAACAACTAAGCAGCAGCAGCAGCATATGGTAAGTGATCCACCTACACTTCCATTCAGTAGTTTCAAGAGTTCCTTGAGAGAATGCAAGACACATTTGCCTCATTTGTAATTCTGTTCAATAGAGAAAGTGCAAAGAGGGGTTATAAAATCCTATGGGGTGTAAGGTTGCTGAGGTCCTGGAAAATCCCTAAACCTCTTTTCATACACAAATAAAATCATCCAGGATTCATTCAAATACCTCCCTCCAGGTCTCCAAATTGGATGTTTCCAGACCCTCGTGCAGTTCTGCTTTTGAGACTTCCCTTAGGTTTTTGTCAGTTCTGAATCTGCCTGAACCTCAGTAGTTCTCATGGATACTAAAGGTCCCTACATCTGCAGCATCTCAACACGGTACTGGCCACACACAGGCACAATTCAGTAGGTATCCCCACTCTGAAAGTCTGACAGAAGGGGTTTACTAAGTAGGGAGGGGTTGTGGACAGACCCACGTCACTTGACAGCACTGTTTTAATATTGCCCTACTTCTGAACAGGAACTTCCTTGGTGGCTCAGCAATAAAGGATCCACCAGCCAAAGCAGGAGATGCAGGAGACACAAGTTCAATCTCTGGGTCAGGAAGATCCTCTGGAGAAAGAAATGGCAACCCACTCCAGTATTCTTGCCAGGAAATTCCCATGGACAGAGGAGACTGGTGGGCTATAGTCCGTGGGGTCGCAGAGTCAGACAAAACTGAGCTATTGAGCACGCGTGTCACAGTACTTCTGAACAAGACGGCCAAACCATAATTCGCTACTGTAAAACCAACAGTCTATAGTTTTCCCATTTCATTTAATTAGATTATTTTAAAAGAGCTGTTTCCACACTGTTTGAAAACTGTATTTCCATTTTGAGACACTGAAGTTCATCCCAGTAAAGGCTTCCTGGCCTCTTTGGGTCAGAAGTGGAGAGGGAAGGGTGTAGATTTGGTGCCCAGATGCCCAGCCTCTCTTGGGGGCAGATTTTGTAGCCATCCTTACAGTAGATCGAGGCTGCAGCCGCATTCCTCATCCCACCCTTCTTCTTGGCACTGCTTTTTCTCCTCTCTGCTTCTTGTGTTAAACAGCCATTTGAACCAACATTATTCCTCAAAGCATCCTGACATGTTTCCAATTAGTTTCCTCTGTGGATCTGGCTCCATCGCCAGCACCTGCAGAGGGGCTAGTAACAGTGACAAAGCTGTTTTTACATCATTGCATGGCAGGAGGATAAAACCTGTGTGTACAAGTTCAGGTGGTTTGGAAACTGACTTGAGAAACAAATATCCCCAACAAGTGATTAATAATTTAAAACCTGACCCGAGCTCAAAACACAAGTGGGATGATAGACAAAGATGAGCCTTTTGAAGTGTGGTGCTGGGCAAGGAGGAGAACGTGAGTGTCCAGTGAATGGCGTGTATGGCTCCCAACGGTGTGCAGGTCCAGCCTGTCATCCAAGATCAGTTTCCCCCCATGACACATCTATAGAGGAGAACTCAAGGAGGCTAAAGAAAAGACCCTGGATTCAGACCAACTCATTCAAAACTAAAGCCAAAATGAGGAGGCTCCTCTGGCTACTGGTTTCCCATAGATTTTAATCCAATCACTTTTACATTTGGTGTCTGCAGCTTTTGATTGTCTTAAATCAGTGATTCCTCATCTTTTTGCTCCATGATCCTTTTGGCAGTCTGAGAGAGTCAGTGGTCCCTCTCAGGATAATATTTTAAATCATGAAGTACAGCGCACAGGACTTCAAAGGAAAATAATTATTTAAAATACTTTTGCCAAAATATTGTAAAAATAAATTATGGTAGAGTAGTAGATGTGGTTCTTTATTTTTTATTCAAATAAAAAATAATGTGATTCTTTCTAAGCTTTTATTTTGAAACAACTTTAGACTCATAGAAATGTTGCAAAAACAGTATAGTGCATTTAATACACACCTCACTCAGATTACCCTAATGTTCACATCTTAGACAATCGTGGTACATTTATCAAAGCTAAGGAATTAGTATTGGTGCAATTCTCTGAACTTAACTGTGCACTGTACTTGAACTTCACTGGCTTTTCCATCAATGTACTTCCACTGTTCCAAGAGCCAATCCAGGGTTTCACACTGTATTTGGTTGTTGTGTCTCCCTAGTCTTTTGTGACCTTGACACTTTTGAAGAATGCTTGTTAGTTATTTTTAGAATGGCACTCAATTTGGGTTTATCTGGTGTTTCTTATGACTAGATTGTGATTATGCATTTATTACTACATGTGTTTTCTTTTTTTTCTTAATATGTATATTTCATTGAAGCATAGTTGAGTCACAGTGTTTCAGGTGCACAGTGAGGTGATTCACTTTTCCATATACACATATATTATTTTTGAAATTATTTTCCATCACAGGTTATTACAAGATATTGACTATAGTTCCCTGTGTGATACAGTAAAACTTTGTTACTTGTTGCATATCTATTTTTTTTAATTAGAAATCTAGCATTCTACTCATGCTAAGTCAAACAAGTGGAATCAAAATGTCATAAACATTTTAGTTAGGCAAAAATTCACAAGTTTTATACATATTATTTATATGTACAAAAGCTTTTCTACACTTGATAAAGAGTTGAGAAAGCACATCAAAAAAGAGAAGAGGTGGAGAAATTGGGAAACATAAGCTCAATTAAATAGGCATGCTGAATATGAAATAGAAAAAGCGAAACAAACTGGATAAAAATAAAGATCATCATATAATCCAGTTGCTTTTAAACATGTCTGTCATCAGAAACATATCTGGAGCTCTGAGGGGAAAAAGCCATATCTGGGAAGTTGTATTTTTCAAAAAATTCCAAAATAATTCTGATAATGAGTACATTTAATAACCAGCTACCTTAATCAATGCAGCAAATATTAATAATAATCTGTGTGTGTGTGTGTTAGTTGCTTTGTCTTGTCCAACTCTGCAACTCCATGGACTGTAGCCTGCCAGGCTCCTCTGTCCCTGGGATTCTCCAGGCAAGAATACTGGAGTTGGTTGCCATTTTATTCTCCAGGGGATCTTCCTGACTCAGGGATTGAACCTGGGTCTCCTACACTACAGGCAGATTCTTTACCATCTGAGCTATAGGGAAGTCCTAATTATCTGTTTAGTGCATTAAATAACTAACGCCCTTAATATATAACTACCCTAATTTTGAGGTGGCAATGGGTTGGACTTCCCTGGTGGCTCAAATGGTAAATCGTCTGCCTACAATGTGGGAGACCTGGGTTCGATCCCTGGGTTGCGAAGATCTCCTGGAGAAGGAAATGGCAACCCACTCCAGTACTCTTGACTGGAAAATCCTATGGACAGAGGAGCCTGGTAGGCTACAGTCCATGGGGTCACAAAGAGTCGGACACAACTGAGTGACTTCACTTTCACTTTCAATGGGCATAAATGATGTTTGTGAGATGCAGCAACTAAAATGTGGTATGAAAATATGTGTGACTTCTGTTAGTGACAAAATCACAAATACTGCCAATAGTGCTCTGGATTGTTCCCAAGCTTTAAATCAGAGGCACGTGAAACATATCAGTGAAGAAAATAAAGACTTTCTTCAACCCAAGTTCACAGACTCCCCTGATATTTATTTATGGATCTGGGGACCCCTGGTGAAGAAACACTGTCAGGAACTACCGATAATCACAGATGATGGAGATGAATAAACTGTTCGCTTAAAGCTATTACCACAATTGATCTCCCCAATTGTGCCTACAGACTTTGGAAAAATGGCCACAGCTGGATAGGTGATCTTTCCTGAAATGCCCCCAAATCATTCAGGCGTAAATCCACAATAGAGCAAGGTGACCCAATAGCTCTCAGTCGCAAAGCCTGCCATCCTTGGGGGAAGCCTGAGGAACAGCCAGCTCTTTGTAAAAATTAAAGGGACTCAGGGGGCAGTGGAACCAGTGGATGACCTAATGCTTGATTACTTTCATGGAATGTCCTCCTTCACGTGTGCATGTGTATTTTTTTTCAGGATCCAACTATATTTACAAATATAGCTTCTATATGTGTCCAACCTTATGACTTTGTTTCTGTTTGGATAGGAAGCTACTGGAGCTATGGTTTCCTGACCCTGGTTTTGAGCAGCTCGTATCCAGTATCAGGATCGGATATTGGGTGCTTCAGTCACTAGCGCCTAGAAGTTTGCAGCTGAGGGAATGAGGCCGTCAAGCCTGGGGGGCTGACGTGGATGGAACCAGCAGTGGTTAGTGACGTCATTCTGAGTGACTCCATCATCTCTGAGTAACAGTGTCACACGCATCAATCCTCTCAACCCCCACCAACCAGCTGAGGTGGGCGCCTCATTTTATAGACCAAGAGTTGGCAGCACAGAGAACAGTTGCACAGAAAATGCCTTCTTCCAAAGCCAGCATCACCTCTGACTCCAGAGCCCTCAAAAAACTGCTATACCATTCTCTGGTGGGCGGATTCTTTCTGGCCCTTCCTGGGGCTTCGTTTGTCACAGGATGGCCGCAAGTGACTTCACAATCTACAAGGATAGCCTCACGAGGAGATGTTTGATTTCAAAGGCCCTGTTTTGATGGAATTAGTCAAGCAACATTGCCCTGAATTGGTGGCAGGTCTAACAACCAGATCTTCGAGGTATCAGGCTTGGGGAAGAGAGACAGGAAGGTGTACGAGGTCCGAACAAGAATAAATATCTGGGAGTCATGGGGACAGCCTGGATGATGAGGAAGGACACACAAGGGACTAAATACCAGCACACAAATCCATTCCTTGTCACCCCCTTTCGTGTTTCCTACTTCCCTTGTGGCTCAGCTGGTATAGAATCCACCTACAATCCCAATCCCTGGGTTGGGAAGATCCCCTGGAGAAGGAAAAGCTACCCACTCCAGTATTCTGGCCTGGAGAGTTCCGTGGACTGTATAGTCCACACAGTTGCAAAGAGTTGGACACGACTGAGCAACTTTCACTTTTGTGTTTCCTGCGGAGTGTGGATTTCATTATACACCACTGGCTCCCAGGTGTGTGTGTATCTACATTCCACTGGTAAACCTCTCAGGGAACCAGGAGAACCTTGAAAATCACTGTCAAGACAATGGGCTGATGCTTCCGGTGAGACTAAGAGAAGATTAATGACTCCTATGACACAGATGACATGTACAAGTGTGGCCTGCCTGGGAGGTTAGGCTCTTCTCCCATCACTGTGATGACAGAACCCCCAAATTCTTACCGCCTAACTGGCTACAATAGCTTATAGACATGACCTTAGAATAGGTCTTATTCAGGCTACTCTCTTAATTAGGACCCCACATTTTCCTATTTATTATGTTTTTTTAATCGCTCAGAAATTACCCTCGTTTACAAAATACTCGGTAAATGACTTTCAAAAGGAGTTGTTTTCACTTGCTTTTCAATATCATAGGAAAGTTGTGGGCCTTATTATCTGGCCTCCATCAACAGAATCAACTGGAATAAAAATAGAAGGAAATTAGACTTTATTCTGAGAGAGACTCTATTTCTTTAATTGGATGGATTCATAAAAATTCATAAATTTTGCAACTGGCAGTGAAAGCGACCTCCCGGAGGATCTTATAAAAATTTTAGTCAGGAATTTTACCCTTTGGACTGCTATGGAAAGAGGGTTCCATCGTGAATTTGGGATACTGTCACTCAGCTGTAAAATTGCTTTCTTTGTCAGGATTATAGCAAATAGGCCCCAGCCAGAGTATACTATTATTAAATTATTTCTCTAGGATGAAGGTCATCCATGCCCAATCATTTTCTAATTGGCAACTCAGTGCGAAGTTGTATTGTGTTCAGAGTTCCTAGTTCTGAGGGCTTCACTAGAGCCAGGGAGATGTGTTTTCAGGGAAAACTCAACCAGCACGTTATAGCGAGTCTTGCGAATTTATAGTCATAATAACGATCACAGGCGGTTAGAGGCCATTTATGAATGGAAAAGAAAGGATTTGGAAAAGGCCATTTGTTTCCATTCACTCTCCCTATTTTGCTCACACACCCAACAGAACATGTTGAAAACACCTTCTTTGCCATAACAGTGGTGAATGGTCCCATGTGGTCCGGTCAGAGCTCTGGGGACCAGGTTTTGTGAGTGGGTCAGGAAGACCAGCCTCTTATCAGACACCAGACCTCACAGGCCCTCAGTCCTGACACTGACATCTTGGTGCCCTGTGTGTTTCTCTAGGGGTCCTTGTCTGGGGCGCAGTCAGCTCCCCCAGGGAAGAGGCCCCTCCACCCAGCAGCCCTCCTCAACCACATTTCCTCCTCATCAAGCAAGCTTCCTTGTTACCTCCAGGTCAGATGTTGGTTTCCATAGCAACAGTGATGCTATATACAGAAAAGTTTGGTTTTCTGACTTATTAATATCTCTTTATCCTTAACAACATCTATTTCTGCAATCCCAGGGAAATTTAGACTCAACATCTAAGGAAATTGGCTAACATGTTAACAGAAATTATCTCTGAGTAATCAGTGAGCAATGCTTTCTTATTGTGTCTTTCTGTATTTTTTCACATTTTTACATTCTGAGGATTTATTACTTTTGTCATTAGAAAAAAAATTAAAATCGTCAAACAATGACATTAAAAGCTTCAAATGCAATGTGCTAATTCTCTAGCTCTTTCAGGATATGTGCATTCTACCCAAGATGGTGGCCTGGGCAAAGCAAGTATGATTCTTTTGTGACTCTATTTTCTGTACCACATACCCATCAAAATGGGTAAATTGCATGTTTGTGTTTTTTTCTTTAAGTTTCACTAACTTGTAAAAGTTTATAGTATATAGTATAAATTTAAAGTATATAGTACCTAGTATTTCCACTTACACACATCACAAAATGATTCTTGAAACAAGTTTAGTGAAGACCCATCATCTCATATAGGTACAAAATTTAAGAAACAGAAAAAATATTTTTCCTTGTCATGAAAACACTTAGGATTTACTCTCCTAATGACCTTCATATACAATATACAGCAGTGTTCACTGTATTCATCATGTTGTATGTTACATCCCAGTACTTTTTTTCCTCCCTTTTCCCCCTTTTGGGTAGTATTTACTATTTTTGATTGGAGTAAAAACTGCTTTACAATATTGTGTTAGTCTCGGCTGTACAGAGAAGTGAATCATCTATTGTTGTTGTTGGTTTAGTTGTGGTTTAGCACCCTCGCTCCTAAGACAACCTCTGCAATTGTAATTATCCTCTAGCTGGTAGCCACCTACCTTGGTTCGGGGTGAGTCTTGACTCTACCATGACTCTACCATGACTCTGCCCCTCCCACCTTCCCACCATGATTCTTTCTTAATGTTTTTAGTTTATACCTATATATTTTCCACTAGTCTTCTGGTGTTTCTCATCAACAGTTGCTCTGGGGAGTTCCCTGGTGATCCAGCAGTGACGAGGTCACCTCCCAATGCAGGGAGGGCAGGTTCAGTCCTAATCTGGGACCTAAGACTCCACATGCCTTGAGGCCAAAAAAAAAAAAAATAAACCAAAAAAAAAAACCTGAAAAAGAAACAATATTGTAACAAAATTCACTACAAACTTTAAAAAAAGAGGGAAAAAAAAAAGCTGCTCTGCAAAGACTTGCTCTGTAATTTTGGTATGCCTGTGGGAGGAGATAAGCTCAGGGCCTTCCTACTTTGCAATCTTACATGTCACACTCTTTAATGTAAACCTCAGTGATTTATGTATGGCCATTATTTTATTTAAAAAAACATGTTTGAGATCTTTGTATTCAGTTAATATTCTAGGACTTTGGGGAAAAATGTTTTTTCAGACGGTCTTGCCCTCCTTTTCTTCATTTTAAAATAAATCTATCTTCATAGGAGAACAATCTCCCTTTTCCATAAAATGTTGGGGCTACTTGTTCATTATTATTTAATTTCTTCAAACAGTTCAGTTCAGTTCAGTCACTCAGTTGTGTCCGACTCTTTGCGACCCCATGGACAGCAGCACACCAGGCCTCCCTGTCCATTACCAACTCCTGGAGTTTACTCAAACTCTGTCCATTGAGTAGGTGATGTCATCCAACCATCTCATCCTCTATCCGCCCCTTCTCCTCCTGCCCTCAATCTTTCCCACCATCAGGGTCTTTTCCAATGAGTCAGTTCTTTATATCAGGTGGCCAAAGTATTGGAGTTTCAGCTTCAGCATCAGTCCTTGCAATGAATATTCAGGACTGACTTCCTTTAGGATGGATTGGTTGGATCTCCTTGCAGTCCAAGGGACTCTCAAGAGTCTTCTCCAGCACCACAGTTCAAAAGCATCAGTTCTTCAGCGCTCAGCCTTCTTTATAGTCCAACTCTCACATCCATACATGACTACTGGAAAAATCATAGCCTTGACTAGACAGACCTTTATTGGCAAAGTAATATCTCTGCTTTTTAACATGCTGTCTAGGTTGGTCATAACTTTTCTTCCAAGGAGTAAGAGTCTGTTAATTTCATGGCTGCAGTCACCATCTGTAGTGATTTTGGAGCCCCCAAAAATAAAGTCAGCCACTGTTTCCCCATATATTTGCCATGAAGTGATGGGACAAGATGCCATGATCTTAGTTTTCTGAATGTTGAGCTTTAAGCCAACTTTTTCACTCTCCTCTTTCATGTTCATCAAGAGGCTCTTTAGTTCTTCGCTTTCTGCCATAAGGGTGGTGTCATCTGCATATCTGAGGTTATTGATATTTCTCCCAGCAATCTTGATTCCAGCTTGTGCTTCATTTAGCCCAGTGTTTCTCATGATGTACTCTGCATATAAGCTAAAAAAGCAAGGTGACAATATGCAGCCTTGACGTACTCCTTTTCCTATTTGGAACCAGTCTGATGTTCCATGTCCAGTTCTAACTGTTGCTTCCTCATTTGCATACAGATTTCTCAAGAGGCAAGTCAGGTGGTCTTGTATTCCCATCTCTTTCAGAATTTTCCAGAGTTCGTTGTGATCCACACAATCAAAGGCTTTGGCATAGTCAATAAAACAGAAGTAGATGTTTTTCTAGAACTCTCTTGCTTTTTCAATGATCCAATGGATGTTGGCAATTTGATCTCTGGTTCCTCTGCCTTTTCTAAAACCAGCTTGAACATCTGGAATTTCACAGTTCATGTACTGTTGAAGTCTGGCTTGGAGAATTTTGAGCATTACTTTACTAGCGTGTGAGATGAGTGCAATAGTGCGGTAGTTTGAGCATTCTTTGGCATTGCCTTTCTTTGGGATTGGGATGAAAACTGACCTTTTCCAGTCCTGTGGCCACTGATAAGTTTTCCAAATTTGCTGGCATATTGAATGCAGCACTTTCACAGTGTCATCTTTCAGGATTTGAAATAGCTCAACTGGAATTCCATCACCTCCATTAGCTTTGTTCGTAGTGATGCTTCCTAAGGCCCACTTGACTTCACATTCCAGGATGTCTGGCTCTAGGTGAGTGATCACACCATCGTGATTATCTGGGTCATGAAGATCTTTTTTGTACAGTTCTTCTGTGTATTCTTGTAACCTCTTCTTAATATCTTCTGCTTCTGTTAGGTCCCTACCATTTCTGTCCTTTATTGTGCCCAACTTTGCATGGAATGTTTCCTTGGTATCTCTGATTTTCTTGAAGAGATCTCTAGTCTTTCCTATTCTATTGTTTCCCTCTATTTCTTTGTACTGATCACTGAGGAAGGCTTTCTTATCTCTCCTTGCTATTCTTTGGAACTCTATTCAAATGGGCACATCTTTCCTTTTCTCCTTTGCCTTTAGCTTCTCTTTTTTCTACAGTTATTTGGAAGGCCTCCTCAGACAGCCATTTTGCTTTTTTGCATTTCTTTTTCTTGGGGATGGTCTCAATCCCTGTCTCCTGTACAATGTCACGAACCTCTGTCCAAAGTTCATCAGGCACTCTGTCTATCAGATCTAGTCCCTTAAATCTATTTCTCACTTTCACTGTGTAATTGTAAGGGATTTGATTTAGTTCATACCTGAATGGTCTAGTGGTTTTCCCTACTTTCTTCAACTGAAGTCTTCCAACAAGCACAATACAAAGCCAGAGAAGTAACTGCATCCCCTTAGAAATTACCAGATGCAAATACCTTTCATAGTCACTGGTGTGCTAAGGCATACTATTGTCCCGAAAGTCATCACTGGTATTACAAAATTTTATTATCATAATTATAGCAATTCCATTGGTGGAATATTGAGCTAGATGAATTAACAATATTAATATTATAAAAATGTCTGGCACTGGAGAAGGCTTATTATAATGTTAAGTAAAAAATCAAATCACATGTATGTTATAATATACAAATACTGACTCTCATATCACTATCCTAAGCCTTTAGTCAGAAAGAACAGCAAAAAAAAAAAAAATTTGTTTTTTTAAGCAGAAAAAAGTCATTAAGACTGCTAGTAAGTGGAATCTGTCCACAAAACTCACTAAGGCAAGCCATCAGATCATACGTAATCCTTAAGCATCTTCCAGGAAGTAACAGCCAAGGGAAGCAATGTATCTCCAATACCCTCAGTTTGTCTACACTGATTAAGACCGAATCATTGGAGGATGATAATAGCTGATATTTAAAATTACTTTTCCTTGGATCAAGTGCTGTTTTAAGTATCCTTTAATTCTCACAGTCATCACCCCCAACTGTTACCATTTTACTGTGAAGGAAACGAAAAGATTAGGCTTCTTACCCAACCAGGATTTGAACTCAAGGAGTCTGAACTGGAGATGTACACTTTCTAACACTGTATTAATTTACCTCTCAAATCTGTGACATTGGTAAATGCTTGGATTTTACTTAGAACTCAAGTCCATTCCCCTCATGATTTCCTTTTCCTACTAAGCAAACCTCTCTCTCTTCTTCCCTAGCCTTCCTCTAGGTGGAACTTTCTAGACCACACATGCCTTTGCTGCAATTACTGTTTACTTCAATGCATGTGGCATTTCTCATTGTATTATCCTAGAGAAGTCCATAATTTGGGCAAAAGGAATTGTACTTGCTTGGTTTCATATTACCTAGACTTCTGTTTCATTTAGTTGAACTCCAGACTAAGTTATTGGTTCAATCCTTGTTGTCTCAAAAAAAAAAAAAAAAAAAACGCAAAACCCATAATTCTAAAAGGCCCATGTACCCCATTGTTCACTGCAGTACTATTTACAATGGCCAAGACATGGAGCAACCTAAACATCCATTGATAGATGAATGGATAAAGAAGATATGATACATATATACAATGGAATATTACTCAGCCATAAAAAGGAACAATATTGGGTCATTTGTAGTGATGGGGTTGGACCTAGGGACTTCCCATTTGGCTAGGGGGTAAAAAATTTGCCTGACAGTGCAGGAGATTCAAGAGATAGGGGTTCAATCTCTGAGTTGGGAGGATCCTCTGGAGAAGGAAATGGCAACCCACTCCCATATTCTTGCCTGGAAAATTCCATGCAAAGAGGAGCTTGGTGGGCTATAATCCATAGGGTCCCAAAGAGTCAGACATGACTGAGCAACTGAACACACATATGTTCATGGATGAACCTAGAGTTTGTCGTACAGAGTGAAGTAAGTCAGAAAGAGAAAAACAAATATTGTATGTTAATGCATATATATGGAATATAGAAAAATTGTACAGATAACATATTTGCAGGGCAGAAATAGAGATGCATACATAGAGAAGGGATAGGTGGATATGATTGATGACTAAGCACTATTTCCCTATAACTACCTGCCTTGAACAAGTGCTTACCTTTATATAAGAAAACTATTCACAAGGCATTGGAAGTATCTCCTCAGTTAAAGACTGCACTTGATAGTCAGTGAGGGAGCCAATAAAATGGACCATCAGGTCCCAATGTGCTGGAGTGTTTACCAGATCGAATGACCAAGAGTATAAATACATGAGCTGGCCGTGGGCTAATGAGCCAGTGAGTCACCCAGGAGGGGTGCTCAAGGATGGTTTCCATCTGGCACCTTAAAGAAAGCCAGGAACATCAGCCCTGCACAGCAGAAGGGTGAGGGTAGGTTTGGCTCTGCGCTCCTTGCCATCTGCAGATCTGATCCCAGCTGTGTTGGAAGAGTATCTCCTCTCCTCAGCTTTTACATATTCCAAGAGTCACCTTTAATTGAGAATAACAACCAAAAAAAGTTAAACTCTGCAAACCCATCCAAGTATTGCTCTATCTTCTTACCATCACAGCCAAGTTTACAACAGAAGGCTTCCTATTTGACCATGGAGTTTGTTTAGGGCAGTCATTTTTGTGTCACATTCTCAGCTGAGTCAAAATGTGAAACTGATGCTTATTACTAGACAATGGATACGATTGACGTTACCTCAATATTACTCCATTCCAGCCTCTTGTCCCAGGTTAATTCCAAACCCAAGCATAAGGACCTTTATCTTTTTCATTTCTGTATTGCTTAAATGATTTATCGGTTTGAGAAATTTTATGATTAAAAAATAAAGATCTACCCTGGAGCTGAGAAGAAGAGCTCACACTGTGAACGAACACCCCCAACACCCCCACAGCCCAAAGATGACAGATCAAATAAGGCTGGCATAACTAAAAAGCCTCTAAAAAGAATGTGATGTACAATGAGAGTCCCTTGGACTGCAAGGAGATCAAACCAGTCAATCCTAAAGAAATCAACCCTGAATATTCATTGGAAGAACTGATGCTGAAGCTGAAGTTCCAGTACTTTGGCCACCTGATGAGAAGAGCTGACTCACTGCAAAATATTCTGATGTTGGGAAAGATTGAGGACAAGAGGAGAAGGGGGCGACAGAGGATGAGATGGTTAGATAGCATTGCCGACTCAAAGGACCTGAATTTGAGCAAACTCCAGGAGATGGTGAAGGACAGGGGAGCATGGCATGCTGCAAGCCCACGGGGTTGCAAAGAGTTAAACACAACTCAGCCACTGAAAAACAACACTGAAAATTTCAAGTGGAAATTGGAGCAAGTCCCACTAATCAAAGGCAGACAGAAGTGACATCATTAATGCGGAGACACAGGTGGTCCCCAAACAAAACACCCCTCACAAGGAGACCCACCAACAACTACCCAGCTATGGACAAGACACCAGTGGGAAGACCCCAGAATTTGGACTTAAGGCTGAAGCTTCCCCAGACCACAGAGACTGAGAAGCCTGCCTTCTGAATGCATCACGCCACCTCCAGGCAGGTATAGCACTGCCCCAAGAAGGTCCCCAGGCCTGTAGTTTCTCCAGCAGGAAAAGAGTCAAAGATGAACATTCAGCTCCCCTAGTATTGGGTAGTACCTCCCCAGGGCTCATGAGGGTCACTGGGGGAATTTACTGAACTAGACTTTGGAGAAGGGGGAGGGGTGTACAAAGACTGGTCCTAAGATCTTGTTGGACCCCATTTCTGAGCAGAGATTCAGCCAATGGCCCTGCCCATCTACAGAGTTGAGCTGTGGCCTCACTTAGCCAATCTTGAGAGAAGCCAGCCTGTAGAAAAATGCCTTAGCAGTAGAATAACAAACAAGAATCACATCTAACTTCTGCTTAAAACTATGCAAACAAGAAGAAAGGGAGGTGAAACATGTAAAATGAGGAGAGAAAAGAGTTTGAAAGGCGAAAGGAGATGAAACCTTTGTAAGAAGAATCTGGACGGAGTGAACTCTCCGCCTTGATATTGGGGGTCTTTTCTTGCTTGGGCCTCAAGGGGATAGAAACACTGCATTTTCTGTCCCTCTCACCTGCATGATAGATAACATGAGATAGCTGGCATCATTGGCAACTCTTGGTGTTCCAGACCCTGCACCTCCCTTGAATCCAAGAGGATCCTGAATCATGACTCCATCCCTGGTATGAGGTTTGCAGAAAGGAGCAAGTACAAAGGTGAGATTGACAATGAAAGAGAGAGAGACGGAGAGACAGTTTCTTGGGTCACATGGTGAAATACGATATGCATTATTGCATCAAAATGTGCCGTGATAAAAGCTGGGGGAAACATAGTCACAGCTCCAAGACCTAGTGCAGCCAGGCCTGGAGTGGGAGTGGAACTCTGCCTGGTCCACCCATGCACCACTGATTTCAATATCACTTTAGCCAACAAGTAGTGGACATATTCAGCCTCTGTAGGAGCCTCTGCTAATATCCCTGGTGCTAGAACTGTTTAGGTGGCACAGAGCTTCTGAGCTCTGGTCTGCAACTGGGACTCAAATACAAATGAGGCTCAGGTGACAGAGGAATCACTGCATTTCACAAGGACTGGCTTGAATTACACTAGAGAGACAGGGTGCAGAGTCATCAGATATTTCAGCTAGAAAATCACATTACATGTATGGCACACCCGCGTTTGAGGCTATATTTCATATGTGCTACAGTTCTTTTTTAAAGCTGTAAATTTGTTCAAGACTTATCACAACATCCTCATGTTAAAAACAAAATCAAAAACATTCCTTCTTTCGGCTGTGCTGTGCAGCATGGGAGACCTTAGTTCCCCAACCAGGGGTCAAACCCATGTCCCCTGCTCTGGGAGTGTGGAACCTTAACCACTGGACCACCAGGGAAGTCCTCCAAAAACATGTTGACATGATTGCATGTCCTGTCTAGCTATGGGCGACTTTCCTGGTGGTGCAGTGGTTAAAACTCCATGCTCCCAGTGCAGGGGACAGGGGTTCAATCCTTGGTTGGGGAACTAGGTCCCACATGCCCTAAGTGCTCCCATGCTATGACTAAAAGATCTCACATGCTTCAGCTAAGACCCAGAGCAGCCAAATAAATAGATATTTTAAAAAACTTATGTCAAAAAGTCATATACCAAACTTTCAGTTATAAAACAAGTAAATCCTAAGGACCTAGTGTACAACATGGTAACTATATTTTATACTGAATTGTATATTTGAAAGTTGCTAAGAAAGTAGATCTTAAAAGTCCTCATAATAAGAAAAAAAAGTGTAACTATGTGTGGTGATGGATATTAACTAGACTTACTGTGGTGATCACTTCATAATATATACAAATATTGGATCAATATGTTGTACACTTGAAACTAACATAATATTAAATGTCAAATATGTCTCAATTAAAATGTGTAAACAAAGGTAATCTACCCAGAACTTGAGGATTACAGGGGCAGTTTGAGAATAGATTGCTCCAAATATTTTTTTTTTTTTTTTTTGCCATACAAAATAATAAAGACACCATCAAGAGTAAAGTAGACATCAACAAAAAAGACCCCATCATAATGAAAGGGAAGGAAAATATGGCATACTTTGTGAAAAGAAAAATTCACTAAATAAAAGAAGCAAAAATGTCTAAGAGAAACAGCAATTTATTATAGCTAAAGCTTAGTTCATAACAAAGTTTAAATTCTTAAATACTATGTAATTATTAGGAAACACATAATGAAATAAACACCTAAGTCAAAAAAGACAAAGAAGAATAAAATGAGATAAAGGAGACCAGAAGGGAAAGGTAATAAAGAGAAAGTCAAATAAGGAATTAGAAATCAGAAAGAAAACAAGAGATCGTAACAAATCTCCAACACGTTCAACACAGAACTGTATTAAAATGACAATACACTATAAAAATAACTCACTTAGGGAGAAGAGGTGGGAATATGGAACTATCAAAGAAGTAAAATGTTAAAAGGGAAACACTAACTGGTACAGAGAGATTTAAAAATAATCACAAAACAACATTTCTAAAAGCTTTGAGAATAAAATTGGAAGTCGAGCTCAATCAGTTCGAGAATAAATACCAATCTTTCTCTACCTGTGCACCCAGCATGGAATGGCTTAAATTTAAATGTACTTAAAAGTTCAGCTCCTTAGGTTCACTGGCTGCATTTCAAGTGTGCAGTAGCCACATGTGGCGAGTGGTTACTGAATTGAGCAGTGCCGATAAAGAACATTTCCATCACTGCAGAAAGTTCTACCAGCCAACTCTGGTCTAGAGAGAAGACCATCATTTTCATTAGTTTTCACACAGTATTCCTGCAACTTGAAGAAAGCAACTCCCACAACTCCCATGACTATGAAGTGGAGGTGAAAGTGTTAGTCAGTCAGTCGTTTCCAACTCTTTGCGAACCCATGGACTGTAGCCCACCAGGCTCCTCTGCCCATGGGATTCTCCAGGCAAGAATACTGGAGTGGGTTGCCATTCCTTTCTCCAGGGGGACTGCCCTGACCCAGGGATTGAACCCAGGTCTCTTGCACTGCAGACAGATTCTTTACCATCTGAGACAAAAGAAAAGCCCAATGACTATGAACACCACCACAAAGAAAAGCACCCGCTGAGGTCTCTTTGTCTGAAGAAGCTAAATAAGCTCAGCCTAAACTCTCCCTCAACACTCTGTGGAGGTCTTAAGTCCTGTCCCAGATTTCTAAATGTATGCACGGCTGCTTTGTTCCTATGATGACTTCTGTCTCCCCGATTTCTGCTTTCTTTCCATGTCAACCTGGACATCCAGCCAGCTCATTTTCCTTCCGTATCAACATGGACCTCCAGCCAGCTCGTTGGCTTTGTTTCCCATACACAAAATATCCTACCCACACAATATGCTATGAGGGTTGTAGAGGACAAGAAGCCTTTCCAATGATGTCACACGAAAGTTGTCAGTTTATTAAGACCATCGGGCATCTTGGAATTTCTTCCAGCTGCCAGGACATAGAGCATCCTCTACTGGCTCCTCCTCCCTGACCCTAAATCCCAGCATGACCACATGCTAGTGTCTCTTCTCCCCGCTTATTTCTCACTCCTCTTCCTGCTCTCAGGCATACCGACACTGCATCCCTCCCCTGGTACCACACAGAGCTCTTTAGTCTTCTTTGATTGACCTGCCTCCGTTCACAGACTTTCTCCCTCAGGATCTCAGATTCTCAAAGCAAAGCTGCTTTGGGCAATTTCCCAAATAAGATGCATTCGAATGCTAGTAGCAATGAAGAAAATGGATATTTCACCTCCATAGATGAGCACAACTCCTGCTTTTTCTGAACCCCTGGAAGGCTGCATCATTTTTAAAACTTTGTTTATCTATGTATTTATTTTTGGCTGCCCTGGGTCTTTGTTGTTGCGTTCGGGCTTCTCTCTAGTTGCTGTGCATGGACTTCTCCTTGTGGTGGCTTCTCCTCTTGCAGAGGATGGACTCTAGAGCACATGGGCTTCAGTCTTTGTGACACATGGGCTTAGCGGCCCCTCAGCATGTGGGATCTTCCCAAACCTGGGATCGAACTGGTGTCCACTGCATTGGCAGGCAGATTCATAACCACTGGACCACCAGGTAAGTCCAAGCCTGCATCAGTATATAGGTTCTTTTCTCTGTGGTGGTTTGCTAATGGACAGAACAAGTACGTTCCATGCCAGGAAGAGGCTGCTCTCGGAGTCACAGAAAGGCGAGTAGTGGACAGGAACCCACAGCTGTCCTGAACATGAGACTTGGAGCCTCAGAGGGTGGCAGTTTTAGATGAGGATTTTAAAATTCCATGGAGCAAAAAAGGATTCAGGCAAACTTTTCAGGTTATGACTATTTTTTCCTTAAATCTGCCTGACTGAGAATGGGGCTACCCTGGTGTGTCAGATGGTAAAAAATCCACCTGCAATGCAGGAGAATCATTCTTATTTCTACATGAAAACAAACATCTGAACCTTCATTCTTCAAGGCACAACTGTTACCAATAAGGCCAACATTGCTTTCATTTGCTAGGTAAGTAGCTGCAACAGAAGCAGAAAACCTTTTGGGGCACTAGCTCTGGTCATTCAGAGTTTCTTCAGTTCAGTTCAGTTCAGTGGCTCAGTCGTGTCCGACTCTTGGCAACCCCATGGACAGCAGCACGCCAGGCCTCCCTGTCCATCACCAACTCCCTGAGTCCACCCAAACCCATGTCCATCGAGTCAATGATGCCATCTCATCCTCTGTCGTCCTCTTCTCCTCCTGCCCCCAATCCTTCCCAGCATCAGGGTCAGAGTTTCTTCAATGTAGTGGTTTCCCCAAACTTAGGGCCCCCAGAATGCTGTAGCGTTCTCATTAAAACACAGGCTAGTTCTCAGCCTGGAGTTTTTGACTCAGTAGATCTGCAGTGAGAATGTTTGTTTCTAAATGCAAGTTTGGAGAATTTAAAATGTAAAGATGAGACCTTGTGTGTATATGTGTGTGCATACGCACACATGTGAGTGTGGGCTGACCCTACCTGTTTCCCGTAAATGTGGGCTTACTTTCCAGCTTTCATCCTTACAGCCTAGACTTCTTCAGTTCCCTAGGCAGACTGGGGAAGATTTTGGGATCACAGAGATGAGAGCACACCTGGTCATCCCCCCTATATCTGAGGGGTGGGGGTTGGTGGCGTTTAATCCAAACCAGAAACTAGACTCCCCACCCCTGCAACTGTCTTCTGATTATCTCAGAATACAGAACACTTCCGGTGGACAAGGTTTCTAGGCAAAGGAAAACAGATCATTTAAAATGGTAAAGCCAGCCAAAATGGGACTGTACCTTAGTTTCCAAGGTTCTTTGCTACAGAAATAAAGTAAAGGTAGCTAAGGGCCTATCAATAGGTTGGTCCATTTGCATGTTTGCCTTCATCAGGACAACTGTTCTCCCAGAACCTTCCTGGGGCCCTGGGCTTTCCTCGTCCTGAGCTCTCTTTGTAACCCTGGTGACCATCAGTTCATCCTGACAACTGGCAGCTACCTGCCTGGACCAATCTCACCATAACAACTGGCTGCTATGTGTTTCACCCAATGTTGCTTCTTGCTAAAACTGAAATCTTTATGTACTGCACAGCTCCATTTTAGCTGATTATTTTATAAAGGGTAACATTAATAACCAGAGATTTTTTTAATTACATGTGTAATTACATGGCAACTCCAGATATCATGACTCTCAGATGGAGAGACCCTTTGTGTAGCCCAGTGTCATTCAGACTAATTAAAGTTTTCTTCTTGTCATTTGTTTTTCTCTTCTAAAATTAGAATGACAAAAAGATTACCTTTCATTGAGCCGGCTTGAGGCTTAGCTCAGTTAGTTAGGTTTTACAGTAAAGAATAATGTACATGTGTGTGCTCAGTCGTATTCAACTCTTAGCCACACCATGGAATATAGCCCATTGGGCTCCTCTGTCCATGGAGTTTCCCAGGCAAGAATACTGGCATGGGTTGCCATCTCCTACTCCAGGGGATCCTTCTCACCCAGGGATCAAACCCCAGTCTCTTGTGTCTCCTGCATTGGCAGGAGGATTCTTTACCACTGAGCCACCAAGGAAGCCCAGTGAAGAATAACTTTGTTATTAAGTCTTTTATAACAAAAGGGGAATGGTGTTGAAAACAAAGTCTACCTTAAGTCATGAGAAGCTGGGTTACCTTGCAGCAGAGAGGCAACGCTTCCCTGAACATGCATTACCAGAGTGCACAAACCAGAAGAGTCCTGAAAATGTTTTGTTACTTCATCACTGATTGAAGAAGAGAAGGAAAGGAAGCCCTTGGTGAAGAGGTGAATTCATGAAAGTCCGTCTTTGTTCTCAGCCTCTGCTTCAGCTTTTACTTTTATCTGATTGGATAGATGGGTGCATTCTTGCAACTTTTCTGTACTATTTAAATTATTACAAAATAAAAACTATTAAGTGCACTGTGACTTTGGTTATCAATGAATGAAAGATGGGTCCTGACCATAACACACACTCTTCACTTTTCTGGTATTCTGTATTTCACTCTATTCTTCCAAAATTATGACTATGATTGGTCATGCTATTTATGGGGAGAAAAATTAAGTTTTTCTAGAATATGATTTCTGTTCATTAAAACAAAATGTAATGTCTATCAAATACTATGAGTTCAAAGCTCTCCACTGGTATATTCATCAACCCCGACAGCTAATGCTACTGAGGACTATAATATGCCAATCACTTTGCAAGTTGCCTTACATGTGCTATTCCATGAAATCCTCATAAAATCTTTAGAGGTAATTTAAAATAAGGAAATTGAGGCGGGGAGGGAAACTAAATGGCACAATGTCAGTGTGACAACAAAACTGGTGCTACCTTCCAAAGGTAGGACTTGTTTTTTGCTTCCCATTAGAGGGAGAAAGGGGCTTCTCTGGTGGCTCAGTGGTAAAGAATCTGCCTGCAAAGCAGGACACACACATTCGATCCCTAGGTCAGGAAGCTTCCCTGGAGAAGGATATGGCAACCCACTCCATTATTCTTGCCTGGGAAATCCCATGGACAGAGGGGCCAGGTGGGCTGTGGTCCATGGGGTTGCAAAGAATTAGACATGATTTTGCAACTAAACAGCAGCAGCAACAGAGGAGGAAATCCAACACTGCAGAGAGAAGGACAGCTTCATAATAGACCTTGCTGGCTGTGAAATAGACTATTTTATAGAGTGATAGAAAAAGTAGGCAGAAAGGTGATGCTAATGACACTTGGACTCCTTTTTGGTATCTTAGCAGTTCCAGATGCTGAACAGGAAAATTTCTCTGTCCCTAATTACTTTTGACAGTCTTGAAAATGAAGTCAGGTCAAAGTTACCATCAGAATATTTAGTCAGAGTATTCAGGCTGCAGCTGAATTTATTTTAAAGGACAGAGAAGAACTTGATTTTAATATATTCAACTCAGTCATTGCTAAAAATACAAAAAAAATGTGTTAGCAGAGGCAAAGCTGAAAATGTAGATAATTGAAGGAACAATACTAATAATTATTATGGAGATGCAAGGTACATTCCTATAGAACCCGATAAATACCCAAGTCAGCGCTTAAATCATAGCTTCTAAATTTATCTGTCCTCTGTGATGCTAAAGCAATGTTCTAAACAACCTGCCGAGAAATGAAGAAACTGAATAATGAAAAGAATGAAACAAAACTCTGTCCTTGCAACTTCAATGGCCCTTAAGTCTGTTCTTCAAAAGAACACATCGTCCCTCATGAAGAAGCTCTTTAGATACACGTTCCTCCCTTGTCCTTTGCATTTGTCACATTTGTGTAATCCCCCCATGCTTCTTCCCATCCTTTCCCTGACAGCCTCGCCCCCGTGCTCTTCTTTGCCTGTTTGGGTCCTGCTTTCCTACATCGTCAGATCATCTTGCTCCTCCAACATCCCACACAACACAAACATCCTCCCAATAGATAGTTGTCACACACGGTCTTGTGATCATTCTCAAATTATTGTCTTCAATGATGGTTTAAATCTTGAATTGTACTTCAACATTTAGTAGATCACAGCTTCGTGCCTGTATCCCATTTGGAGGCCAGGTTTGTGGTCAGCAGGATTTGAAGGAGAGTGGAGCCTTTGGCTCTGGTATTAATAGAAATTGCTTTGGAGTTCTTGAACCAAAGTGGAGGCAGAGGAGGGAGGAGCAGCCTGAAGACGCTGGGGCAGAAGTGAGAGAGAGGTACAGTAAGCAACGAACCAGGTACAGGGCTCAAGGGAGAGATCAGGTTGATCTAGATAAAGAAATGGGCCAAAAAAAAGAAGAAGAAAATTGAGAGAGTAGTACTACAAGTTTGGAAGCCGAAGATCAGATAAAATTAGCTGCTGACTCTCAATGTTGAAGAAAATATTCTAAACAACCTGCCAAGAAACTACTGGCTGGAAAAGTGAGGCAGAAGGATGTAAAAGAAAGAACACAGACTTAGGAATCCAACGGCTGTATTTGGACTCTGATTCTGCCACTTCCTCTTCTAGTCAGATCAGGCCAGTTCCTTCAGCCCTTTAAGGTTTCCTCAGCTGTAGTAAGGAGATAAAAAGACTTATCTCTAAGGACTGCTGGGAGGATAAAATGAGATAACGTTCGTATAGAGCGATGTCTACACCCTGCAGCTGTGAGAACAGCCCCTTTCTTTCTGCTACAGGGGAAATATGAGAAGAATCACAGGATTGGACGTGGGCTCAGTGAGAAAACATAGGAGATATTCTGAGGTCTGAGGGCCAACCTAACATACATGTAGTAAATGTCTGAGTTCCAACTCCAGGATGAGGAAAGAAAGAAAATGATGAGGAAAAACAAGTACTAATCTCGTGTTTCCAGCAGTCTGCTGGACTCTAGGGGGTCAAGGATAGTGAATAAGACACAGTCTTTCTGGCCCTAAACCGGAAATATCTTGTAGCACATTAAATACCCAAAGTTTGAAAAATTTAAATGGCATTACTTAAAGACAGAAAATAAGCTGAAGTAAATAATTACACACTAGGCAGTTTGACCCCACTTGTGGAAATATACTAGAGGCGATTTTTGTGAAAGGAACAACTTGACAATCATAAGGTAATTTGATTAGGAAGAGGCAATATGCTTCTAATGGGAACGAGGTTCTAACAGCTCGCTGGTTGGCTTGTTTTGAAGTCGTTTACTGCCATGGTGTCTGACTTTAGACCCACACCCCTCCTAATAACTGCAGAGAATCCAGGCCAGTAATTCATGTGATAGCTAATAGCGTAGTGTTTTTAAAGCCATAGAACAAAGAATAAAAACAAAGGAACCCAATTTTAAGAATTGTAAATGTGGAAGGTGAAAGAGTATGTGAAGAATATATAGTTACAATCTGAGAAAATCCCAGATCAAATGTGAATTTTAAAATTTCTACAGAGTTTGCATTTAAAGCATGGACAAGTCTTCTCATCCTTTCAAAAATACTGTATGGAAACCAAAAGATTCATTGTGAGGAAATTTGAGTTGGTGAGTATATCAATCGTGTGTCGTCTCTCAGTCGTGTCTGACTCTTTGTGACCCCACGGACTGTGGCCGACCAGGCTCCTCTGTCCATGGAATTTTCCAGGCAAGATTACTGGAGTGGGCTGCCATTGCCTTCTCCACGGGATCTTAATCAATGAGTGCGTTAACCAACTAACGAAGATGGTTAGTGGGGACGTCCGGGATAAACCCACTTCAGTGCCTCAGGTAACTCATGGTACAATCCCCACCCTTAATTTTCTCTTCACCCCAGTCAAGAGGTCTGCCTTAAAGTTAAATGCTAAAAGGTGGCCGATCATGACTTCTGTCCAGCAGAGAGGATGTCAGCTTTCTGTGAGAGCTCTCTCTGAAGGCTCGAGCAGAATGTCCTGGGAGACAACCGGCTCAGCTTTGTGTCAGATTCATTCCATGCTGGGGTGGGTCTGCCCCGCCTCCAGTCTCTGTGTAGTTGGCTCAAGCCCTCTGGAGTTGCACACATTGTCCTCTGGATGTGCGGGTTCCGTTCCACCCCAGGGCAGCAAGTTCATGTTAATATTTTGCTTCATTTCCAATGGTGAATTCTTGCCTTACTCCAGCACTGACCTGCTGTGTTCCTGAGCTGACTGTATCATTTATCTTTGTCTCGTGGAGGCGATCACAGCTGTCAAGCTGTAAGGTGCCATCTTTCAACCAGAATATGAAAGCATCTTTGCCTTTATCCCTTCAGAGGGCTTCCTAAAATACCAACAGGATTGGAATGATAACATCCTCTCACCTATCTTACCAGGTCATCTGGGCATTGAAATAAGCTAAATCATGTCAAAAGTTGTTGAAAAAAGTTGAAATGACTACATGACATTAAAATAAGATTTTTTTAAATTCTACCATTTTCTAGGAGATCAGTTTTTGCAAATTTCCTTGAGGAGATAGTTAAGTGCTATTACTGCAAATAATCTCTAAACATTTGACTCTGTCACAAAAAACAATTTGATAAGAGAAACATTTTTATTTTCATTTCTCACTACAAAACTAAAAACTAAATGCTGAGATGAACATCAATGATATGGAGACTTTTGACTCTTGACTCCTTCATGACTGGTGCTTTGTTTCATTCGTCTCTGTCTCACTAGGATCTGGTGAAGTACTGATTCCCATAGTAAGAGCTTCCTAGATAATCCCTGAATTAAGAAAAAGCCTCCAGATCACATGGCTCATCTACATAGTACAGGTCTCCAAGTTTTCTTGTTTCCCTATGAATAAAGAGATTACACAATTAATTCTCTTCTCCTAAATATTTGTGAAGTGCCAAACATCTTTTTGAAGAATTCAGTGAATTATCTCCTATTGCCTTTCTATTTCTTGTGATGATAAACATCTCCTAGATCCCACATCCCACACATACAAGCCTTTTCTTTCTTTTCTGATGGTTGGAGCATTGCTGGACTCCCTGTCATGGCAATGGGCTGGATGAGGGCTCCAGTGCCAGTTTCAAATACACGACTGATGCAATGTCTGGGTGGTACACCATTTTGTGTTAGTGAAAATGAAAGTGAAAAGGAAAAGGGGGGCCTGGAAATTAATTAATTTCCTTAATTAAGGAGGCATGTTTTCCATCAGAATATGTTAGCGTAACAAATAGGCTTTAAGAAGTCCTGTAAAAAATTCTCATTTAATTTATTTCATCTGGCATTCCCCTAATGTATTTCAAGCAATCTCTATTCAAAGTGCCCTTGTCTAACTCAACCCTTTCATGTAGACATAAGAAAAGCCATGTGGGTAATTAGGAGACAGTGTTAGTTCAGAGAACAGGCTTTGACAGACAGATGCCAGGGTTTTTTGTACTACTCACTTAGCAGAAGGAAAAGGAAACGGCAACCCCCTCCAGTATTCTTGCCTGGAGAATCCCACGGGCAGAGAAGCCTGGTGGGCTCCAGTCCATGGGGTCACAAAGAGACAGGACTTAAGTGATTTAGCATGCATGCATACACTTGGCAGTGGGATCATGGACAAGTCATAGAAACCCTCCAAACCTCAGTTTTTCTCTCTGTAAAATGGGATAAATAATAGAAGCTAAATCATTGGGTCGCTCTGAGGACTAAATGAATAATTCATGAAAACGCTTAAGGCAGCACACAGCATGCTCTGTTCACATTTCTTATGCCCCTAGCCCATCACTTCAAATTTCTGAGCCATCAGCAAGAAAACAACCTCTGAGCTGGGCAGGCTCTCTGTGGACATTCACTGCCCACACTTAGTATTCCACAGTCAACCTCCTTCCTCTTTGTCATTCATACCCTCTTACAAGTAGTGCAGGGAAAAAAGCAAAGGATGTAGAAAAACTGACTCCATGAATGAGAAGTTCATCCTCCTGTGGTTAAATTTGCCACTTTACTCAAGTCAATCAAAAATTTTGGTGACTTTTTTGTCATTCTTCTAAATGAAGATGCAATTAACCTTCAGGAGGTGGGGGCTTGGAGTGGGAAAAAGCATAGAAGTAGCAAACTCAAAGAATCTCTGAAAAAAGAAAAACTAGAAACCGGCACTCCACTTGTTTTACCTGTGATGGGCTTGAACCAAACAACCAGACACTTAATTAAGATTACTGAGAAACGCTGCCGATGGTTAATATTCAGATGCTTTTTATTTAATTGTCCTGCTCTATCCACAAGTCTTCATCCCCAAATTGATGACATGAGTGATCTGTACTCCATCAGAGGTGGAGCCCACCGCACAGCACAGGCAGCCTTTCAGAACACATGCTGGGAAAGGATGGGGTTGCCATAGCAACATCATCCAGCACTCCCCTCAGCACCCTCCTTGCCAGGCTCTCATCTTCTCTGGCAGATTTCTTTATTTTTTCACTTCATGATTTACGTGGACACAGAGTTCAGAGGGGCAATGAATGGCACACCATGCTAAGCGCTAGATCTCTGTCTTGCTAAAGCACCCAGGATCAACAGAGTAATTATGTCCAGTTAGTCCCAAAATGGGATGTACATGAAAATCATCCATAACTTAAAGCCTGGGTGCCTGGGCCTGACTCTAGACCTATGAACTCACTCTTCGTAGTAATTCAGTCTAAGAACCCAGACTTATTTAATAAGCTCCATGAATTGTAGGGAAACACTAATTCACTCCAAATCTTTTATTTTGTACATTTAAAAAATGAGATCCTAAAGCCCTGGGAAGTGAATAAACCAAATCTCCTGATCTTTGGCAACTTATTTGTACCTGACGCTCAAACTGAGCTGAATTTGATGTCCCTGGGTTCTAGGAGAATTATCTGCATGAACCTGATAAGTGCCTGGTTTTCTGGTGACATCCTTTTCCCAAACTCCCTGCCTCTAATTTGATTGATTAGCTACTTGGCTCATCTCTAAGTGTGGCTCATTATAATGATGCTCTGGAAAACCTAGAAGAAGCTTCTAGCTCCCATGTGTTTGTATTGGCTTCTATACAGATTTTCCATCAAGTAAGTAAATCTACAAACTTTATTTTTGGACTAGATAATGGCTAAAAGTCCCCTCCTCCACCTTGTGACTATTTTACAACTCTTTGAAATTGGATTTAAAAATAACACAGTCAATTAATTCTGATTATTTGTAAATTAAGATAAATTTATTTTCTAGTCTTCAGAGTAAATGGTAACTTTTCTTTGATCCCTGATAGTTTATGAAAGATACACTAAACAGGGGACATGCTTATAGGAACAAATTAGTGACATACTATTTTCTATTTATTTCCAATCTACCAGCTCTTGGAAACTGATCAAATGTGAGTGAATTTCCACCAAGCCAGACCCTGGGTGACTAGCAGCTCTAAGAATCAGACTGAAGATGGTTAGACTGTGAAATTCTCAGTATGAATGATGCCTTTGGATAATAATGCCCTACCTCTACTTAATCCAGACTCATTTGGGAGGGTGGAGATGCAAAGAACAACCCTGTGAAGCAGATTCCACTGTTTGCCTGACTCCTTTCAGCTAAAGCAGAGCTTCTCAGCCTTACCACTGTGGACATTCTGAGCTGGATAATTCTTTGGTGCAGGGGCTGGAATTTTAGCATCATCCTTGACGACTACTGGGCTTCCCTTGTGGTTCAGCTGGTAAAGAATCCGTTTGCAATGTGGGAAACTTGGGTTCAATCCCTGGGTTGGGATCCCCTGGAGAAGGGAAAAAGCTACCCACTCTAGAATTCTGGCCTGGAGAATTCCAAGGACTGTATAGTCCATATGGTTGCAAAGAATCAGACACGACTGAGTGACTTTCACTTGACATCCATTCACCAGCTACCGGTAGCCTTCCTCTCTGTTATGAAAATCTAAAACATCTTTGAAAGTGAAAGTGGTAGTCACACAGTCGTGTCTGACTCCTTGCGACTCCATGGACTGTAGACCACCAGGCTCTTCTGTCCATGGGATTCTCTAGGCAAGAATACTAGAGTGGGTAGCCATTCCCTTCTCCAGGGGAGCCTCTCAACCCAGGGCCGAACCTAGATCTCCGTCATTGCAGGCAGATTCTTTACCATCTGAGGTACCTTGCCAAATGTCCTTTGGGGGACAAAAATTGCCCTTAATTGGTAACAGTTCTAAGTGTTTCCTGGCCTGGAATATCCCATCTGTGGTTCCTTCCTACAGTTACTCTTAGAATAACATTTTCCTCCATAGTTTCAGCCAAACTGCCTACTTGGTTCTTTCCTTTTTAACATCTTTATTGAAACATAATTCACATACCACAAAATTCATCCATTTAAAGTGCACATTTCAATGGTTTCAATGGTTTTGGTTTATTCACAGAGTTGGGCAGCCATCACCTCAATCTAAGTTTAGAACATTTTCATCACCTCAAAAAGAAACTATCCATCAGCATCACTCCCATCCTCTCCCTCCAGTCCTAATCATCCACTAGTATATTTGCTCTCTAAATAGGTTTGCCTATTCTGCACTTTTCACACTATTGTTCAGTTGCTAAGTCACGTCCATCTCTCTGTGACTCCATGGACTGCAGCACACCAGGCATCCCTGTCCCTCACGATCTCCCCGGATTTTGCCCAAGTTCATGTCCATTGAATCGGTGATGCCATCCAACATTCTCATCCTCTGTTGCCCTCTTCTCCTTCTGCCCTAATCTTTCCCGACATCAGGGTCTTTCCCAATGAGTTAGTTGTTTGCATCATGTGGCCAGAGTATTGGAGCTTCAGCTTCAGCATCTGTCCGTCCTCTTCTTGGGCTCTAAAATCACTGCAGATGGTGACTTTTCACTCATACAACATGTGGTCTTTTGTGATTGCCTTCATAGTGCTCTCAAGCCTCATTTATGTTTTAGTATGTCAGTAATTCATTCCTCTTTGTTATTGAATAATACTTCATAGCTTGGACATACCATATTTTGTTTATCCAGTCTTTAGTTCATGGACATTTGGGCCATTTTCATTGTTTGTCTAATATGAATAACGCTGTGCTGAGCATTCATGTACAATCTTTTCACATGGTTGTATATTTTTATTTCTCTTGGCAATATGCCTCAAAGTGGAACTGCTGGTCATATGGTAAGTCTATGTTTAACTTTTTGCAGGACTGCCAAGCTGTTTTCCAGTGACTGCACCATGTACATTCTCACCAGCAGTGTGTGAGAATTCCAACTGTTTCACAAGTCGACTTCATTCTTGTGATCCATCTGCATCACCAGGGACTGTGTTCAGGTGCTTATTCAGTTTCAGGGTATTACATATAATGCTGGGCCCAGCGCATGCCCTTTGGTGATAAAAATAAATATGAAAAAATAAGAAGCATTCTCTTGTCTGCAGTTGGTGGGCTTTTTTCATCTCCACTCATGTCAGTTATTGTCAGAAAAAAGGGCTAGAAAGCAATCATTTTAAACCAAAACGATTGGTTTAGAAAACACACCCCACCCCTCCCCACTTTCCTTTAAGCTCCACGTATATGACCTCATTCAAAAGTACAGTGTGCCATCAGCTAATTTTGGAGAAAGTTGACCCTCCAAAATTTGACCTTCTGTTCATGCATTTGCTGAGTTTTATTTTACTTTTTATATGTCTACAGTGGCTGTTGGTTATACCAGACATTTGGGAAGCCTGAGTATTTATGAGGGCCAGGAAACTGCATTGGGGAGGGGGAGGGGGGGCTTGGATGTAGCTTTACTATGCTCTTCCTAAGAATATGACAGATCTGTGGACTGTTTAGTTTTCCACGTTAGCCTCATGTGATTCTTAGGGTCCATTCTCATGTTCACAGCACAGCTCTGAGTAAGGAAATGGCACTAGGATTGTCATTCACTTAACCATGGAGGCCCTGGGATGCTCCTTGAAGGTTGCAAAATGCTGGGTATCAGCCACATGTTCCTGTCTTTGAAAGCAACACACACTTGCCCATACAGCCCATCTAATCTTGAGTTATGATAACGAGCATCTCTAGCTCCTAGGTACCACAATCAACTCAGAGTCAGACTCTCTCCCTCCCTCCAGACAAGGGGCAGCAGTAACTTCCCACATTCCGTGATGTTCAGAACAGCAAGCTGTTTAGAAGAGGCTGCCTTGACTAAATGCAATGCAGTGAAAATCCTTACCACTATCTAATTTGAGGAATCATGGCTTTATTCACTGAGGAAAAATCAAGTATTACATAGTTACTTTTAAGCCTCAGTTTGCTGTTCAGTAAGATATGGTTTTATTATCTGTAGGCTAGTGTTTTAGGTTTTGTTTTGTTTTTAAGGTTTGTATCATATAGACTGTATTTGGAATAAGGACAAGTAGAAATTCATATTTGCATTTTTGCAGACAGCCGGCCTTCTGATCCGGAGAAATCTATTATACAGCCTTCCTTTTTTCCACTTATGTCTTTAATGCCACTTTTAAATACAAGCAATTTCCACATGCATTTGAGTCAGTTTCTGAACTCCCTATCTTATTTTCTTAAATTGGCTATTTTCATCTATATTAAGCTGTTTTTAGATGGCTTAGTTTTATATAATGGCTTAATAGCCCATAAGGTTGGTCTCCACATATTAACCTTCGTTTTCAGATTTCCTTGGATATTCCCACATGTTTCTTTCTCCAGCTTACCCTTTGTATTATGACGAGAACTTCCAGAAATAGTGCTGGTGATATTTCTACTGGGATGGCACTGAAAGTACAGACAATTGCCGGTAGATCGGATACCTTCCCTTCGTTGGTTCCTTTTATGTGTCTCCCCGTGAACCTGCATTATCTCTTAAGGATCTCAGGACTCTCCAGAGCTTTCTGTGAAAGCTTTTGAAGATCCCAAAAAGCTGAAACAATAGTAAAATGATAATCCATATACTCACCACTTAGATCCAAAAGTTGTTGACATTTGCCATATCTTATTTCTATCTCAGTTCAGTCGTTCAGTCGTTCAGTCGTGTCCAACTCTTTGTGACCACATGAATTGCAGCATGCCAGGAGTTTACCCAACTCCCAGAGTTTACCCAAACTCATGTACATTGAGTCAGTGATGCCATCCAGCCATCTCATCCTATGTTGTCCCTTTCTCCTCCTGCCCCCAACCCTTCCCAGCATCAGGGTCTTTTCCAGTGAGTCAACTCTTTACACGAGGTGGCCAAAGTATTGGAGTTTCAGCTTCAACATCAGTCCTTCCAGTGAACACCCAGGACTGATCTCCTTTAAGATGGACTGGTTGGATCTCCTTGCAGTCCAAGGGACTCTCAAGAGTCTTCTCCAACATCACAGTTCGAAAGCATCAATTCTTCAGCACTCAGCTTTCTTCACAGTCCAACTCTCACATCCATACAGGACTACTGGAAAAACCATAGCCTTGACTAGATGGACCTTTATTGGCAAAGTAATGTCTCTGTTTTTTAACATGAAACAATAGTAAAATGATAATCCATATACTCACCACTTAGATCCAAAAGTTGTTGACATTTGCCATATCTTATTTCTATCTCAGTTCAGTCGTTATGTATGTTGGTCATAACTTTCCTTCCAAGGAGTAAGCGTTTTTTAATTTCATGGCTGCAATCACCATCTGCAGTGATTTTGGAGCCAAGAAAAGCAAAATCAGCCACTGTTTCCACTGTTTCCCTATCTATTTCCTATGATGTGATGGGACCAGATGCCATGATCTTAGTTTTCTGAATGTTGAGCTTTAAGCCAACTTTTTCACTCTCCTCTCTCATTTTCATCAAGAGGCTTTTCAGTTCCTCTTCACTTTTTGCCATAAGGGTGGTGTCATCCGCATATCTGAGGTTATTGGTACTTCTCCTGGAAAAATTGATTCCAGCTTGTGCTTCTTCCAGCCCAGCGTTTCTCATGATGTACTGTGCATATAAGTTAAATAAGCAGGGTGACAATCTACAGCCTTGACGTACTCCTTTTCCTATTTGGAACCAGTCCGTTGTTCCATGTCCAGTTCTAACTGTTGCTTCCTGACCTACATACAGCTTTCTCAAGAGGCAGGTCAGGTGGTCTGGTATTCCCATCTCTTTCAGAATTTTCCAGAGTTCATTGTGATCCACACAGTCAAAGGCTTTGGCATAGTCAATAAAGCAGAAATAGATGTTTTTCTGGAACTTTCTTGCTTTTTTGATGATCCAGCGGATGTTGGCAATTTGACCTCTGGTTCCTCTGCCTTTTCTAAAACCAGCTTGAACATCTGGAAGTTCACGGTTCACGTATTGCTGAAGCCTGGCTTGGAGAATTTTGAGCATTACTTTACTAGCGTGTGAGATGAGTGCAATTGTGTGGTAGTTCGAGCATTCTTTGGCATTGCCTTTCTTTGGGATTGGAATGAAAACTGACCTTTTCCAGTCCTGTGGCCACTGCTGAGTTTTCCGGATTTGCTGGCATATCGAGTGCAGCACTTTCACAGCATCATCTTTCAGGATTTGAAATAGCTCAACTGGAATTCCATCACCTCCATTAGCTTTGTTCGTAGTGATGCTTTCTAAGGCCCACTTGACTTCACATTCCAGGATGTCTGGCTCTAGGTGAGTGATCACACCAGCGTGATTATCTGGGTCGTGAAGATCTTTTTTGTACAGTTCTTCTGTGTATTCTTGTAACCTCTTCTTAATATCTTCTGCTTCTGTTAGGTCCATACCATTCTTGTCCTTTACCGAGCCCATCTTTGCATGAAATGTTCCCTTGCTATCTCTAATTTTCTTGAAGAGATTCTAGTCTTTCCCACTCCGTTGTTTTCCTCTATTTCTTTGCATTGATCGCTGAGGAAGGCTTTCTTATCTCTCCTTGCTATTCTTTGGAACTCTGCATTCAAATTGGAATATCTTTCCTTTTCTCCTTTGCTTTTCACTTCTCTTCTTTTCCCAGATATTTGTAAGTCCTCCTCAGACAGCCATTTTGCTTTTTTGCATTTCTTTTCCATGGGAATGGTCTTGATCCCTGTCTCCTGTACAATGTCACGAACCTCTGTCCATAGTTCATCAGGCACTCTGTCTATCAAATCTAGTCCCTTAAATCTATTTCTCACTTCCACTGTATAATCATAAGGGATTTGATTTAGGTCATACCTGAATGGTCTAGTGGTTTTCCCTACTTTCTTTCACTTCTTAGCCTTTTGGCTAAGATCAAGTGTAGTATTTTTATCTAGGGACTTTTATTTGTTTTATTCCTATTTTTTGCTGGGCCATTTGCAAACAAACTCTTGGCAATGTGATACTTTATGCCTAAATATATCAACATGGATCTCCTAAAAAAGACATTTGACTGCTAATCATAGTATCATTACCAAATTATAGGCAGAATGATATCTTATTTCTAAATATATCAACATGGGTCTCCTAAAAGAAGTTCTCTTGCTCACTACAGTATCATTATCACACATATGTAGTTTCTTTAATATCTAATATCCAAACTACATTCAAATTTCTACAACTATTTCAAAAATTCTCTATGTTTTAGGGGTTTTTATTTGTTTATTTTGCAGCTTTGCTCTATCTTCTATTTATCTATTTATCTTTCTATCTATCTTGAAATATAATTCACATACTATGAATATCAGGGCTTCCCAGGTGGCATGAGTGGTAAAGAACCTGCCTGCCAATGCAGGAGATGTAAAGTGATGCAGGTTTTGTCCCTGGATCAGGAATATTCCCTGGAGAAGGAAATGGCAATGCACTCCAGTATTCTTCTCTGGGAAATCCTATGGACAGAGGAGCCTGGGTCCATAGGGTTGAAAAGAGTTGGACACAGCTGAAGCTCCTTAACACACACATAAATGTCAATCTTTTAAAATACATAATTCATAGACTTTAGTATATTTATAAAGCTATGCAACCATCATTACAAATTCCACAGTTTTCATTAACCCATAAAGAAACCCTGTACCCATTTAGCAATCACTTCCATGCATTACTATTCTCCATTTCCCCTCCTACAGACCTAACAACCACTAATCTAATTTCTGTCTCCAGTTCAGTTCAGTCCCTCAGTTGTGTCCGACTCTTTGCAGCTCCATGGACTCCAGCATGCCAGGCCTCCCTGTCCATCATCAACTTCCAGAGTTTATTCAAATTCACGTTCATTGAATAGGTGATGCCACCCAACCATCTCATCCTCTGTCGGCCCCTTCCCCTCCTGCCTTCAATTTTTCCCAGCATCAGGGTCTGTTCAAATGAGCCAGTTCTTTGCATCAGGTGGCCAAAATATTGGAGTTTCAGCTTCAGCATCAGTCCTTCCAATGAATAGTCAGGGCTAATTTCCTTTAGCATGGACTGGTTGGATCTCCCTGTAGCCCAAAGGACTCTCAAGAGTCTTCTCCAACACCACAGTTCAAAAGCATCAATTCTTCAGTGCTCAGCTTTCTTTATAGTCCAACTCTCACATCCATACATGACCACTGGAAAAACCATAGCTTTGACTAGATAAAGCCCTGTTGGCAAAATAATGTCTCTGCTTTTTAATATACTGTCTAGGTTGGTCATAACTTTTCTTCCAAGGAGTAAGCGTCTTTTAATTTCATGGCTGCAGTCACCATCTGCAGTAATTTTGGAGCCCAAAAAAATAAAGCCTCTCACTGTTTCCACTGTTTCCCCATTTATTTGCCATGAAGTGATGGGACCAGATGCCATGATCTTAGTTTTCTGAATGTTGTGCTTTAAGCCAGCTTTTTCACTCTCCTCTTTCACTTTCATCAAGAGGCTCTTTAGTTCTTCTCTGCTTTCTGCCATAAGGATGGTATCATCTGCATATCTGAGGTTATTGATATTTCTCCCGGCAATCTTGATTCCAGTTTGTGCTTCATCCAGCCCAACATTTCTCCTAATGTACTTTGCATATAAGTTAAATAAACAGGGTGACAATATGCAGCCTTGACGTACTCCTTTTCCTATTTGGAACCAGTCTGTTGTTCCATGTCCAGTTCTAACTGTTGCTTCCTGACCTGCATACATATTTCTCAAGAGGCAGGTCAGGTGGTCTGGTATTCCCATCTCTTTAAGAATTTTCCAGAGTTTGTTGTGGTCCACACAGTCAAAGGCTTTGGCATAGTCAATAATGCAGAAATAGATGTTTTTCTGTCTCTAAGGGTTTGCCTATTCTGAACATTTCATATAAATAAAATCATAAAATATGTAGCCTTTTGAGTCTGACTTTGTTCAGTTATGCTGTTTTCAAGGTTCATCCATGTTATAGTATTAATCAGTCCTTCATTTATCTTTTTATTACTGAAAAATATTCCATTCTACGAATATACCTCACATTTTATTTACCTAGTCATCAACTGATAAATAGTTGGGTTTGTTTTAAAACTAGAATTTAATTAATGTCCACTTGTTTTATTCTGTTGTTATGTCTCTTTGATATACAACAGTCCTTTACCTTTTTTTGTCTGATATTAGCTTTTTAAAGAGGTCATTTGCCCCATTGAATAATCCACATTCTGGGCTTATGTGTTTATTTCCTTAAGGAGTTGTTTAATTTTGTCAAAAATCTCAACATAGCAAAATTAAAACCACCAGATCAATGAAATAAAATTTAGAGTTTGTTGTGCATATCAGAATAGTTTGTGATTTGGGAGCTCTCAAACCAACAGTAAAATGATACTCAGAGGTATATGGTTATAAGACAACTTAATATAGTGAAAATGCAGAGTGTGTTTATTCTTTAAAATGATTAGCTGCAGCTTTAGAGTTTTCCAAGTTACACAGGATTGGTTAAAAGTGGCTACAGCATGTCAATTTTGGAGAAGGGCTGAAGCTTCCTTTACAATTTTCAGAGGCATTTACAAGAGGCAGCCCAAGAGAAGTTTGACTCACTTTACAGAATATGCTAAGTTTCACTTATATGTCTTAAATGGTTTTGTTTGCTTAAGGAATTTTCAAGTTTGGTCTCCATCTTGTATTTTACTTGAACAACCTGCTCTATGACATTTCTATATTTCCTGTGAATCTAGAGTGAAGTCAAAGGCTTGACTCGGCTTAGTGAGAGCACATTGCAAGAGATGCTGTCCTCTTCAGACTGAATCACGCAGGAAAGCCCTCAGCATCAGGTGTTGAGATGCTAATGATACTGTTCCATCAGTTGATCCAGCTGATCTTGCCACTGTGAAGGTTGGTGACTCCCTTGGATGTTAGTGAGTGCTTGGTGGGGTGATATTTTAGCACCATGAAGATACCTTGCTCCCAAACAACTTTTCACTATCTTTTCCACATTTTTATGTAAAGAACTTTATCCATTCTGTTCTGTAACAGTTCCACATGGGATATAAAATTTTATGTATCTTATTAAGTTTATTTCCAGTATTTAAAAATTATTTGAGCTTCTTTTTTCTTTTTAAAATGAAATCTTTACTACAATTATATTTTCAAGTTGGCAGTAGCAAACTCTTCCCCAATAGAACACCTCATTTTTCTCTAAATAATAGAAGCTTCCCTGATAACAATGAGAGTGATAATCCCAGGGTTTCCTGCTTCTGGACTTAGGGAGAGAGAGAAATAAATCCCTATATTCAAGCCACAGTCGTATTTGTTTTGTTGTCATGAAGACTCTATTGGTAGCTGCTGCTGCTGCTGCTGCTAAGTCACTTCAGTCGTGTCCAACTCTGTGCAACCCCACAGATGGCAGCCCACCAGGCTCCCCCGTCCCTGGGAGCTAGAAAAGCTATTAATTTTTGCATTTTAATTTTGTAACCAGCAATCACTTTGAATTATTCTATTGTTCATAATTTTTTTGTTTCTTTTTATTTTATTTTTTTATTTTTGTTTCTATTTGTTTTATTATAGACAATGAAAAGGTCTACAAATAATGATTCATTTTCTGCTTTCTTTCTAACATGTAAACCCAATGCCTTTTGGGACATTGGAAGCCCTGTTCCCCAAATCAACAAATATTGGCTCACAAGATCCTGGCTTTAACTATATACATTTCAAAATCATTTTGAGTAATAGACAAGTGTGTTGTAAGGCAATTTTTTTGGTTTTCATAGAAATAGATGTTAAATATTCTTAAATTTCCCCCTTAATCTCCTAATTGCTATTATTATAATCTACCATTTAGTATAGGCATTTATTTATAGTATAATATGGATGTAATACATAATATAGTTCATTCTATTATTAGATTTTACACCATATTAATATTTATTAATTCTTAAACATTCTTGAATTTTAGCAGTTCACTTCTCCATGATCTTAAGGTGCTAATGGCCTCCATATGCTTATATTTTTATTTAAAAATTTAAAATTATTTTGTGTGAGATTAAATTCAAATTGTATCAAAAATTTCAATTTATTCTCCAATGATGTGGGTGAATTTTCCTTAAACTCCTGAGGCTATTTTTATTGCTCTCAGATCTTTAGTTTAAAAGCTGTGAAAATTTAGGATTTTTCTGTAGCTTAGTGGATTGGGAGTTGGAAATACTTCTATGTTCTCTCTTGAAATTTTAATTGTCTTGAACCAAGGTTTACTCTCTTTGGTCCAGGAGATACTTACGGACATCTGCACATTTCAGGTCATTCTCCAATTCAAAACTGGGTTTTATGGCCTTTACTCTCACAAACATCTCGTTCTTCCCTCCCCCAATGTCACCTGCATCTTACGTCAACTTCACATCGTCCAACAAGAGAAGGGAAAATATAGGTGAGGCACGCAAGTCTTCAAGAGGAAGGAAGAACCTTCAAGAGGGGAAGTAGAGAGAGGAAACTCCACTACTCTTTCCCCCTCCTTCAAAGAACTTTGGCGTATTTATTTCTTCTTTTGTCTTCCATTCTTCTAGATTCCCAGTCATCTTTGAAGATAATTAGTTCAGAGTCATTATGATTATTTTGTCTTCTAGTTCCCTTTTCTCACAGCAGAAAAAACAAAATGGCAAAGCCTGATAGAATTTTTAATCTCTCTTGTGACCTCAAGGTGGTTGAAACATTTATTTTCGTAGATATTTCATTTATTTCTGGACCACCTACACAACTTTTTAATTCACTCTTCTTAGAATTTGGGCAGATTTCTAAAGATTCTTGCCCACATATCTTCTCTCCCCTGCACTGCTTTGGAGGGGGCCGGGGAAGGGGCTCTGAGTCACAGCAGAGTCTTCTATCCTTGGTTCAAATATTAGAACATAGAGTGTTGTGCTCTTATTTAACTTCTGGTCACCTTTCTGGTCGATTTGTAATTTCTGCCCAACTTGAAAGTTTAAAAAACAGTGAGTTTGCACATAGCAACATTCTTTCATTTTACCTCCAATATGCAAGAGTAATCATTTTAAACTAATAATATGTCAACACATAGCCAGTTACAGCTTGTCCTACAAAAGGCTGTGATATATACAAGCGCAATTTATACCCACAGCTTATCATTTTAGTTCAGGTGTGGTACTTACATAATGCAACATTATGTCACCAAAATTATACCTTAGCCAATGCACCAAAACAATCTAGCAATATTATTTTTTGAACAACCTTTTAAAATGTTATTTGATAATAACAATTGTAGGAATACAGACTTAGTATAAGCTCTGAAGCTCAATTTCAGAAGAGATAGTCAGTGAAGACTCACCAAAAGCATCTGGAAATTAAGTAAATAAATCCAGAAATTAGATCAGCTTGATCACGTATAATTTAATAAAATTCTTGGTGTCTTTGTTTTTCCAGATATAGAGGGATAAGTATACTCCCCAGTCCCTTTCATTGGGAATTTGTCTTCTAGCTCAGCTAGAATGTTCAAGGATGGTCTGTGAGTGAAGGATGAGAGCTGAGGCACAGAACTCAGGATTCTGAGAGTTAAGAGTCTGCTCCCGCCACGACCAAAACAGGCTTCATTATGCAGAACAGCAGCCGCCAATGACCTGAGGGTGGCTGGATATGCAGAAGACATCCGCCTCTCCACAACCTCTCCCCTCTGGTCATACGCCTCCTTCTGATTTGCTCTTGGACTCTCGGTCGGGACCACCATTGCTCATTTGGACTTACTCTGTATGATTATCTAGGACTATGCTGTACTGGATATTTAAACATGTGCAGACCTGCCCTGTAAATGGATTTTCTCTGTGGAAGCCTCTTCAGTTGGTTGAATCAGCCCAAACAAAGCTGCACCTTTTCCCTGTTCCACATTTTGAAAATATCTCAAGGTATTCCTAAGTCACATTCAGATTTGGCAATCACTGAGGACTTTTAAGTTGTTGTTTAGTTGCTCAGTCATGTCAATCTCTTTGCAACCCCATGAACTGTAGCCCACAAGGCTCCTCTGACCATGGGATTTTTCAGGCAAGAATACTGGAGTGGGTTGCCATTTCCTTCTCCAGGTGATCTTCCCGATTCAGGGATGGAAACATGCCTCTTACATCTTACATTGGCAAGCGGGATTCTTTACCACTGAATCACCAGGGGAGCCCATTCTGCCAACAGAATGATTCTAAAGCACTCAAGTTCCAGAAGACCACGTATCCACCTGTTAAGTGAGACATCACTGTATTTTAGATATGAGGGTAAAGCATCCTAACAAAAAGCACCAAAGTACCATGACCACATGCATATGATTCTTCTCTCTCTCCCCTGCCTCCTCCTCTGCCCCCTCCCACCCTCCCTCCAGCAGAGAGCAGAGGATTGAGGAACCTGGCCTGTTGCAGTCCATGGGGTTTGTAAAGAGTCAGGTACAACTTAGTGACTGAACAACAATCTAATTGGAGACAGAAAAATATACCTGAAATAACAGAATATTATATATAGCATTTCAGAATGTATTGGACCCTGTCTCTCCCAAGAAATGCATTCTGAATTTTTGTAGAAAGGATATCTGAGTTCAAATAAGTGAATAGGAAAATAATAGATGCCTATACTTCTCACATTTATTTTCATACCAGATGGCTCTTATAAGAAACCAAAGGAAGGAGACAAAGTAGTCAAGGGCAGGAAGGTGGAGAAAACTATCAGTTCACAATCTTGTCTATAAAAGCAAAGATGACTTTGAAACATGGTTTTATAACCATTAAATTTTGGAAATAATATGTTGAGAGATTTGTAACACACATTAGCAAGATATAGATTCTGGGAAGTTCTGTCGATTAAAATAAACAACAGTTTCCTCATGCGAAGTCTATTTGTATCCTCACAGAACATAAATTTGACTGGGATCAATCCTCCTAAAACAAAATCTCCATTAAGAAATGGAAGCAGGAAGTAATGACCTGAATTTTCTCCTCCTATCAGCAACTGTGACTCTTGAGCTCTAGGCCAGGAGAATTCAGATCTCCCTATCGTGTCTGGGTAAAGTCTCCACTTGACATTCCCAGTTCTCAGGGTAAATATCCCTCATTCTTAATATGTGGCAACTCACATAATTAATGAAATGTTCGGTGTAAGCTAATGACAACTCCTTTCTTCAGATTCAGAATTATTATAGCTTCCAACTCACCTCCAACTTGAATAGGCAAACTATTCACTTCTGCTGACTGAGAGAAGGGCATATTCTTTTGTTCATCAAGAGGGTCAATTTATCAGTCTCCCTAGCTGTATTTCTTGAAATGAAAAAGTTACTTTTTATTCTTTTCCTTAGAAGATTGAGGCTTATCTTCATTCCAGTTTTGATTTTTCCACAAAAGCCCAGAGTTCAGAATGCTGTTGTCATCTACACATTCCTGGCTGTTCTGATGAAATGTGTTTGGTGAGTTTACAACCAAGCGAACGAGTCAACAACCTAAAACCAGACACTAGGGCTGTGCAGGAAAGCCCCTTTGAACATGTAAATGGATAGGACCATCTTTGGAGAGGACCTTAGATTGGACTCCTAGGAAGAGACACTAAAAAAGAATTTGTCTGGGATCAAACCTGGGTCTCCTGCATTGCAGGCAGATTCTTTACTGTCTGAGCCACCAGGGAAGCCTCCCTTAAACTCAAAGGTATGCCCCATTCTGCACACCTGGGCCAAGTGGCTCCAGAAACCCAATGACCTGCCTTCAAGGAGAACCAAGGTAAAGGCCATTAAAAGCAAAAACAAACATGACCCAAGGGAGAAGGAAAGAAACGATCAAAGAGACTAAGAAGATGTGGACGCAGCCCCTAGAGTGTCTGATACAAAGGTTGCAGAGAAGACCATGTGAACTCAACCAAGCCAACAACCATTGCCTCTGGGTCCTGAGGGTCAACACAGTTGTCCTTTCACTTTCAGTAACATCCATCCCTTTTCTATGGGAACAAATCCAGTGTAACCAATGGTAAGGCTTCTTCCTCTTTAGGGAGAAACCCTCTTCTTCTACACTTTCTCCTCTTTGAATTAGGAATAGGACAGTCCCCTTGCAATAATTCACCTCTCCTTCTTATTTATATCTAATGATTTGATTCCATTGTGCAGAGACAGAGATGGACACAGGCTGCCTGAGCGCCACTGGAGTTGGGACCATTCGTTCTCAATCCATGTGGATTCTACAGAGATGAATAAATTCACTTTCCTTCAGAGAAAGTGCCATCTGTTAGCACCCCAGAAAGTAGCATTGATATATGATTCATTAGCTTATGTATATTCCAATATGATCCATGAGTTAAAAATCATTTTTGCAGACCTTTGTGGATCTTATGACTCATTTTGGAATAGACCCCCTTTATTTCCATTTTATTATTTGGCTCCAGAGTCAAAATTAGAAGCTGAAGTGAATATATTATGGCTCACACTGTCTCTTGGTTTCCATATGCATAATACCAAGTATTTGCAATTAAATAAAAGCTAATGAAGAATTTTGCAAAGTAATACCATTCAAAACTAAAGAAGCTTAGAAAAGGTTGAATTTCTAGTACATGGAGTCTATTCTTATATAACTCATGTTTTTCCTTAAAACCAAGAATAACATTTATGTTGCTGGTTCTCACCCTGCCAAACAGAGCAGAGTGTCCAGTGCTCTGTAAAACAAACCTCATGCATCTCTGGGCACCATGGTGGTGTCACATCCTTTCTCACAAACAAATATAGCTGGAAGAGAAATGGCTGCCTTCCTCCTTCTTCCTTTTCTGCTCCAGGCTCCACGGTGGTGTCCACTAAGGCTCCAAAGGTTGGGAAACTCCAGAAAGATGTCTCTCTCATTTCTTGCACTGGCTGCAAGACGGTCCCCTCAGGCATATTCCTGTTGGAGCCTACTGTTTCTTGGCTAATATTCAGGGATACCACCCCCTCCCCCTCCCAAATAAAACAACTGAGTTTAGGAGGCAGTGCCAGAAATCCTGCAGCCTTCAAATTTTTGAAGCTATTTTGTATTTAAAGCAGAAGTAGGGAGATTTTATACTACATGTTGTTACACTTGGGTGTGTGCATGCTAAGTCACTTCAGTTGTGTCTGAGTCTTTGCAGCCCCATGGACTGTAGCCCACAAGACTCCTCTGTCCATGGGGTTTCCAGGCAAGAATATGGGAGTGGGTTGCCATTTCCTTCTCTACTAGTGCCAGCCAAATAATATTAAATATCCGGACTTTAGTATTTACATTACTGTTTGCTTATAAAATTCCTTCTCCCTAGGACCAAAGGTGAAAGAGTTCTTCATGTAGATTTTGCAAATTGATGGGCAATATGGCTTCATTGTTTGCTTCCCCAGTAAATTCCTCACTAATTCCTAGTACTTGTGGGGTTACTTGAGAGCTTCAATGGAGGAAAGGAAGAGGTAGGCATGCAAAGGCCCCACAGAGGAAACTCAGCTACATGTGTGCTTCACAAGTGTATTCATGGTAAGAAGACAGTTTTCTTCTGAATATAGTATTAAGATTGTTTGAAGGAAATTAGCTATTACAGTTCTAACTTGAGTCAAATGCTATGAAAACTAAAGATGCATCCCTTTGTGTAAAAAAAATCTATATTAGAAATGTCTCTGCCAATCAGTCGGCTTCTTCCCACCCACTATGTGTTTCTCCAGCTCCCACGATGGCTCAGAGAATGTCAAAGAAAAATTACTTTAAGCTGTCTCTCAGAGTAATGAAATATTTTTGTTGCTGCCGGCTGTGTCATAATGAACTCTGGTTATAAAAGGTGAAGGGGGCAGGAAGCTTACTGAGGAGTTAGTTATAAGATTGAACAGTTTGCCTCCAAATTTGGCTCATAGCAGGCTAGAGAGACGATGCCAAGGGAAGAGAAAGGTTGAAAAGCTTTGGTATTCTTGAGAAGAAGGAAAATCTCAGAGGTGAGCCATGTAGAAAGTCTGAGGGTATCAACCCACACCAGGGAGATGAGGCAGGAAGCTGGGGCAGCAACGTTTCAGCAGAAGTGTCTAGTGGATGTGTCCACATTGGATCCCTATACATGCTCAGTTATGTCTGACTATGCGACCCCATGGACAATAGCCCTTGAGGCTCCTCTGTCCAAGGAAAATGTCCATGGGATTTTCCAAGCAAAAATACTCGAGTGGCTTGCCATTTCCTCCTCCAGGAGATCTTCTCGACCCAGCAATTGAACCTGCATCTCCTGCATTGCAGGCAGATGCTTTACTGCTGAGCCACCGAGGAAGCCCACATTTGATGCAAAGTTATATACTCATGTAGCACTGCCTACACACCCCCTATAGTGCAATCACTTAAAACAAGAAGCATAAATTTAGCCCATGAGTCCATATGTTTATAATGTATGCTGTGCTCAGCTGAGTGATTCTTCTGCTATTTGCAGGGCTCACTCACATGGGTGGAGGGTGGCTTGCTGTTGGCTGATTATGACCAGCTTCACCTGGGGTGACTCAATATTGTGTCACATGCCTGTCATCCACCAGAAAACTAACCCAGGTGTTCATAGCAAAGACAGAGATGATGCAAGGGAGAGCAAGCTAAAATAGGCTAAGCCCCCATCAAGCCTTTGCTGGCAAGGTATCTGCCAACAAGTCACATGCCTGAGCCCAGCATCAAGGAGTGACAGGTTTCCCAAGGTGGGAAGTACCACACTGCAAAGTCTCACGGTGAAGGGGTGGGTGCAAGGATGGATGATGAATCAGGTCATATTTGAAATCCAGCACATTAACCTTCCCAGGGAGCTCTAGTGGTAAAGAATCTGCCTGCCAATGCAAGAGACATAAGAAACGTGGGTTTGATTCCTGGACCAGGAAGATCCCCTAGAGTAGGAAATGACAGCCCACTTTAGTGCTCTTGCCTGGAGAATCCTATGGACAGAGGAGCCTGGCAGGCTATAGTCCATAGGGTCACAAGGAGTCGGACACAACTTAGCATACAATGAAGGATTAACCATTCTAGCTCATGCTGTTTTGTCAGTTCTGTGTGATTAGACTTCATAAGCAAAACAATGGTACCACCAAGACCAAGAACTATTCACATTTAGAATAAAGCCAAGTGCCCGGGAAACCTACTGGATACAGTATCTTTTTAATCAGTGGTATACAGGAGAAAAATAGCACCAGTTCTAAGCACTGATACAGCTCCATGTTTTTCCTCTGGGTACCTTGAAATAGTATATACCACGTTTGTTATTTAACATTTGTATAACACTTCCATATCTGCCATGTGCCTCACAACAATATTTAGGAATTATCCTCACAACAGCCTAGGGAATGTGATGCTATGCTTATTTCAGTTTATCTAGAGATGGCAGATGTGTCCCAGCAGCAGTAGAGTGAGTAACTGAAATGTGGAAAGTTTCAACGGTCCCCTGGGTATTCGGTTTATACCAGCAAACATGTTTCTGGCTTAACTGACTGATGATTAGACTGAAGTAAATAAACCAAACAGATGTTTTAGCAACATGTTTTCACAGCTTCAAGGGATATTAAGGGTTTTAAAAAGAACAATTCATTTTCTTCAGCTTGTGATAGATGATTTGGTTTTATAACTGATGATCTATATAACTTTTATATATGGTGAATTGCCTGTAGTCTAACATATACCATCCCAGTGAACTTGGAGTGTCAGGCTGTGGACTTAAAAATTGTTCCCAACCTAAAAGGTGAGAGTTAGGTTGGTGGGAGTTATATTTGGTGGGAATTTTTAGGACTTCAAACCTGGGAGACAGCATCTCAAGTAACCCTGAGAGAACTGCTCTGAAGAGGCGAGGGAAGGGGCAGGTTTATACAGAAGTTTTGCAAAAAAGGGGAGGTAGTCTGAACATCAAAAGGTTGCTGTTATTTAAAGAAAACAAGATTCCCACTTTAAGGAAGTTAACACTTTTCTATGTATGGGAAGATGCAAGAGTCTGGGTTCACTGAGATCATTCCTTTCATATGCATCTCGTCATATGTCAGATGTCATCAGCTGGAAGTAGGTGGCTGCACTGAAGCCCCGAGGCCTAAGGCACATGAGCAGAGCATGAGCAAGTTTGCTGCACACACAATGAAGCCAGAGCAAATCTGCTTAAATGTGAAATAGAGGCATTTTGTCCTGGCCTCCTTTCTAAAACTGAATAAAAACAACAAGGAGAACAACAGTAATTTTTAAAGAGAGAGAGAGTGAATGAGAATATTGGTCAATGTTCAAACAGGAAATAAAAGCCACCCCAGTTACTTGAACAAGGCAAGTTTAATCCAAAGAATGATTAACCAGTAGAAGGTAATTAACTGGCGGAAGGGGTAAAGAGAACTAAAAGAAGCACAAAAGCACCGGTACAGAAATCAGCTGCTTTCCCTCAGCTGAGTGGCCGAGGAAGGAACTAAGGATGCGGACAGAAGTCTCCCCAACCTTTCCTAAGGCAGAGATGCAAGTGAGGGCACCACAGAGGTAGGAAATGAAATGCCATCCTTCAGTGATTTCAACTAGAAGAAGCCTCCCTGAGGCTAATACAAGGTGCTGGTGAGCCTGTGAGAGGAACAGACTGGGATCCTCGGGCTCTTGTGTTTGAGTACTGGGTATTTAAATCACTCCAGTTGGTCCTCCCACGTGGAATCCTTTTTATCTGCCTCTCCCATTCCTCACCTTTCATCTGCCCCAGATACTCCCCATCCCCATAGAAGCGTCTCAAATCCCCACAGATTCAAACAATACAAGGAGATTCACAGGGCGAGGCTTAGTCCCATTTTGTGCACTTGTTCTTTCCTATTGACTTGAATGATAATAATGTACATTTTTTATCTCCTCTCTGTGAGGCTAGAAACCCTCTATTTTTAACCTTGCAACTCCTTAGAGCTGCGTAGTCCAATATAGTAGTTATGAGACATCTGGGGCTGTTAGAGCACATGAAAGATGTCTAGTCCAAATTCAAAGGAGCTGCAAGAGCAAAAGACTAACTAGATTTCATCCACTTGGTATGAAAAAAAGAACATAAAATATCCCATTAATAACAAATTTTATGTTGATTGAATGTTAAAATAATATTTCGAATGGGTTTCTTTAGTGGCTCAGTGGTAAAGAATCAGTCTTTGAGCTGTTTTGCAGATACTGAAACTCCCACCAAGTGGAATGAGTGCTGCCCACAAGCACATAGACCCCAGATCAGTTGAAACCAGAAGGGTAATGATACTGACTCCCAATTACTTCGCCACCAACCAGTCGGAAGTATGTCCACGAGCTGATCATGCCCTCTTCGAAACATTTCTATAAAACTTCTCACTACCCCATCCAGGTCAGGGCACAGTTTTGACAGCATTAGACCACTGTGGCCCTCTTTGCTGGCAACACAATAAAACTAGTCTTTTCTTCTTCACCCATAACTCTACCTCCAAGATTTAATTCAGTGTCAGGCTACAGAGGCTGGATTCAGCTTAACTGTTAACATCAGTTCATAAGAGAAAGGGAACATTTTAACACTCAAAAGCAGGCAATAAGTGGTCTCAAATGAAAGAGAAAAGTGGTCAATGTTACACAATTAATTTTAAAGCAAACAAAAGGAATAGAATACAAATTTAAATTTCCAAGTGCAGAGCAAGTGCGATGCAAACTGCTCTTCTGATTTATTCCATTGTGAGCCATTGTTTTCTTGACACAGTTTTCAGTTTGAGGGCAGCTGTTGAGCAGGAAAAGAGTTGCTCAGTTCAGCTTGTTAGCTCTTTGTTTTGAGCACACTGGCTGAAAATGCAGTTTGGCATGGGAACAGCAGTGAAAGTGGACCGGACACAGTTAACATGATTTCAGTCCAACTGGAATGTTCTAAGGTGATTGATTGCTGAGGCTCAGTCCTCACACTGACGTCACTCCAGCAGCCTTCCTGAATGCAGTTCCCAAACTCACCCACGTTCTCCATGCTTGGTGTAGACCAGGGTTCTCATTTTTCAGGGCTGCAGGAAAGAGGATGCAAGGCTAACCGCTTGGCCAGTGCCTCCTCAGCTCACACTGTGCAGGCTCAACATGAAAGCAGGGAATTTGTCTGAAAAGGATGCTGTCCCCATGAATGGTCACAGAGCAAACACTGATGTGTTAATGGAAAGCTGATGCAAATCTTACCTGAAGAGCGCTAGTGTCGTCAAAGAAAAAACAGAACTGGACAGAAGTTAAAGAAGACAGATTTTATTCAATAAACAATGGCAAGAGAGGAAGAGGGAGCCCAGGTTATAACTGGCCACGGGCACTTGCCATCTACCTCTACCTGGATTAAATCACGTTCCGCTGCAGCTGCTGACCTTCAATGCCCCTTGAAAGGAGCTGAGGGTGGAGAGCAGAAGTAAGGCACTCTGTGCTCTAGGGAAGCAGGGAACTGGCAGGACAGGTCTTCAGATAGTTTCCCTGGTGGCTCAGAGGGTAAAATGTCTGCCTGCAATGTGGGAGACCTGGGTTTGATCCCTGGGTCAGAAAGATCTCCTGGAGAAGGGAATGGTGACCTACTCCAGTACTCTTGCCTGGAAAATCCCATGGATGGTGCAGGTTATCATCCATGGGGTCGCAAAGAGTCAAACACGACTGAGTGACTTCACTTTTCAGGTCTTCAGATAGTTATATGTTTTCAAGAGCTCATTTTATGAGCCCACTTCTTGTATCTCATCATATCTAGAAAAGCTCTAACTTCCTTCATGGTAATATCTGCTCCTCAGGAGCAGCAGAAATCGTCTGCAAAAAATATGTGCTGGATTGCATGTACTCCCCCTTCACCAAAAATCACATAATATTGACCTTCTTCCTTTACCTCTTTGGAGCAGTTTCTCAGAACTATCTGAGGTACTGTCTCCTGGGCTATAGTCCTCATTTTCCCCTAAATAAAACTTTATTCACAACCTTCAGTTCAGTTCAGTTCAGTTCAGTTCAGTCACTCAGTCATGTCTGACTTTTTGCGACCCCATGAATCGCAGCACGCCAGGCCTCCCTGTCCATCACCAACTCCCGGAGTTTACCTAAACAAGTCGGTGATGCCATTCAGCCATCTCATCCTCTGTCGCCCCCTTCTCCTCCTGCCCCCAATCCTTCCCAGCATCAGGGTCTTTTCCAATGAGTCAACCCTTCACATCAGGTGGCCAAAGTATTGGAGTTTCAGCTTCAACATCAGTCCTTCCAATGAACACCCAGGACTGATATCCTTTAGGATGGACTGGTTGGATCTCCTTGCAGTCCAAGGGACTCTCAAGAGTCTTCTCCAACACCACAGTTCAAAAGCATCAATTCTTCAGCACTCAGCTTTCTTCACAGTCCAACTCTCACATCCATACATGACTACTGGAAAAACCATAGCCTTGACTAGACGGACCATTGTTGGGAAATTAATATCTCTACTTTTTAATATGCTATTTATGTTGGTCATAACTTTCCTTCCAAAGAGTAAGCGTCTTTTAATTTTATGGCTGCAATCACCATCTGTAGTGATTTTGGAGCCCCAAAAAAGTAAAGTCTGACACTGTTTCCACTGTTTCCCTACCTATTTCCCATGACGTGATGGGACCAGATGCCATGATCTTAGTTTTCTGAATGTTGAGTTTTAAGTCAACTTTTTCACTCTCCTCTTTCACTTTCATCAAGAGGCTCTTTAGTTCCTCTTCACTTTCTGCCATAAGAGTGGTGTCATCTGCATATCTGAGGTTATTGATATTTCTCCTGGCAATCTTGATTCCAGCTTGTGCTTCTTCCCAGCCCAGCATCAGGACACTGGATGGCAAGGGGGTGGTGGGGGGAGGAAGACGGTGGAAAGAGACAGAGAAGATGGTTATTTCGCCTGCAGCTCTTGGATTTCTCAGCTGTCAGTTCCCCTGGGATATCATCACCTGCCAATTGAGAGGCTCTTATCCTGGGGCTTCCCTGATAGCTCAGTTGGTAAAGAATCCGCCTGCAATGCAGGAGACCTGGGTTTGATCCCTGGATTGGGAAGATCCCCTGGAGAATGAAAAGACTACCCACTCCCATATTCTGGCCTGGAGAAATCCATGGCCTATATAGTCCATGGGGTTGCAAAGAGTCTGACAGGACTGAGCAACTTTCACTTCACTTAGACTGGGCTGAACAAACATTATCATCCACATGGGAAGCTGCACTTTTAAATTAGTTTCCGTTTGCTTCACAGCTCTCAAGAAGGCAAAGGCATTTTCTCAAAGTTTTCTTCCAATGAGAAAAGACAAAAGTAATGGAAAAGAAAAATTTTGGTAGGAATCTATTTTCCTGAAAAAATGTTTGTATTAATGTGGCCCTTTCTTCACTCACCGTTTTTTTGTGCTGCTTCTGGAAGATCCCTTATTTATAAATATCTAAAAAGCAGAAAGTTTCTTTTAAAAAAGGAAAATGACATTTTTCCCTTCTCTGCATTGATCTTAGGAGTCGCGTGCTGACAGCTAGCAGCCTGACTTCTGCAATCAAATGCACTGAGATCTAGGTTTACAGTATGAGCCTTATAAGCTTTTGTTTCCTCCTAGACCGTGCAGGTGGTCCTCCCACACAGGTGAGGGTGGTCCTCCCACACGGGTGAGGGTGGAGCCAGCTTCAGCTGTAAGGGCCAACCCCCAACCTGAGAGTATTTCTTAGCAAGATAAGAAGAGAGAAAGCTGGAAGGAAGAGGGCCTGCCATCCTGTCACCTGTGTACTTCCTTTAAGATATAATTATTTATTTGCATAATTAGCATTGTATTTTCACTAGTCTAGTTGCCATGCGAAAAAACACAAATACACAGATTAAAATGCAGTCAAGACCAACGCGACAGGGACTTTCCTGGTGGTCCAGTGGTGCCTTCCAGTTCAAAGGGTGCATGTTCGATCCCTAATCAAGCAGCTAATGTCTGACATGCCTGGAGGCCAAAACAACCAAAACAAGGGAAAAAAAAAAAAGGAGCAATATTGTAACAAATTCAATAAAGACTTTAACAAAATGGTTCACATTAAAAAAAAAAAAAAAAACTTGAAAGACCAATGCTACAATTTGTTATCTTTCTGATACCAAACTTCACCTATTTCTAATCATCCTGGAGCTCACCATCTTAAGAATTTTTCTACCCTCCTTGAGGTGTACTAGAAGAATGAGGACCCAGACACAAGGTTCAGCCACTCAGTAACTGCAGGTGTAGGTCTGAGAGAGGCTTCACTTGCTCACTTCCTTCCTTGGAGAGGTCATCCTCAGCCCTTCCAGTTAGCGTTTCCTCTGACTACACCAGAAAGAGTTCTTTCTCCCTTTTCTTTCTTATCTTCTTTTCTTTTAAGAAGAAATCACTGCTCCAGTGATTTGGCCAGAGCTAAAAGAAAATCACCCCAGAGTATACTGCACTCAGTTTCCTGTCCTTTGAAGCTTAACTGGTTTAACGTACTTAGCTCCAAATGCCAAAGATGAACACTTCACCATGTCAGAATCTTCCAGTCCATCCTAAACCTGTTCCCCCAAAAATGTTTCTTTTCTTAATTCTATTTTTAACACAATTAAACATAATGGGCTTCACACAGAGCTTGCTGGCTCTCTCACAAGCATTCACTCTGAGGTACTAAATAAGAGAAACACACCACCTTTCTTTTGAAGATTTAAAAAAAAATTTTTTTGTTTTGTATTGGAGTGAAAAGTGAAAGCTACTCAGTCGTTGTCCAACTCTTTGTGACCCCATGGACATGGAATTCTCCAGGCCAGAATACTGGAGTGGGTAGCCTTTCCCTTCTCCAGGGGATCTTCCCAACCCAGGGATCGAACCCAGGTCTCCCGCATTTCAGGCAGATTCTTGACTAGCTGAGCCACAAGGAAAGCATCGTATTGTGTTGAGTATAGCTGACTAACAATGTTCTAATAGTTTCAGGTGGACAGCGAAGGAACTCAGCCATACATTTACGTGTATCCATTCTCCCTCAAACCCTGCTCCCATGCAGGCCACCACATAACATTGAGTTGAGTTCCCTATGCTATACAGTAGGTCCCTGTTGATTACTCATTTTAAATACAGCAGTATGTACATGACCGTCCCCAACTCCCTAACTATCCCTTCTCCCTGGCAATCACAAGTTTGTTTTCTGAGTCTCTTTCTGTTTTGTAAGTAGTTCATTTGTATCAAGTAATAATGCCATTTGCAGCAACATGGCTGGACCTAGAGAGTGTCATATTGAGTGAAGTCAGACGGAGGAGGAGAAGTAGCATATGACATCCCTTATATGTGGAATCTAAAAAGAAATGTGGAATCTCTTGTAGGTTTTTTAAAAACAGTCAGCCTTCATGCCCTGCCTGTTGGTGACCTGTTATGCATATATGTAGCAGAATTCAGGGCAGACTGCCTGTTTAGAAACCGCTCAAATTTTTTTCTATCCCTGGAAGTTTAAGTCAGTCAAAAATACTACAATTTTAGTCACGAGAAGGAAAAAGCAGACAGACGTCATGTGTGCCTCCCACAGTCTCTGGCTCAGAACTCACTCAGGTTCTGAAATAACCTTCTTCCACACAATCTCACAGATTTCTACAAACACAAACCAAGCTGGACCAAGTTGTTAAAAGCTAAAAAGTTGAAGTAAGAATATCATGAGTGCCCTTTACTCAACATTCTGATATTTACCCAAAGAAGCACATTATCATTCTATTTTTTAAATAATTTGCAAATGTTTGAACTTGGGCTGATTGTCCCACCTCATTTTCCAATTCTTTTCCTCATGCTACTCTTCATTCAAAAATTTAAAAAGAAGTTACAAGGATGTAAGAATGTACATCAACTACCATGGTATGTACCCAATTTAGTTTTTTAAAAAAGCAGCAGAATATGTCATAGTCCAAGGCATTATCCCCATAGGAGGAGACACTGAAATACATGAATTCCAAATTATATATTACTCAAAGGATGAATGATTTTTACCTTGGGCAAGTAGACCATTGAAGAGGCCGATCTGCCATGCAGATAACTCGTGGTTCAACCTGGGAATGAGGAGTTGGTTGATAAGCCAGGCTCCTCTGTCCATGGAATTCTCCAGGCCAGAATATACTGGAGTGGGTAGCCATTCCCTTCTCCAGGGGATCTTCCCATCCCAGCAATTGAACCCTGGTCTCATATTGCAGGCAGATTCTTTACCATCTGAGCCACCAGGGAAGCCCAGTGACAAGGATTATGTTTCTCGAAAAGATACCTTCGAGTCTTAATCATTCAGAAATAGGATTGTAATCCAAGAAGAGGCCACACTCGGTTAGTGTGGCTCTAAACTCAGTGACTGGCACCCTTCTAAGAGGCAAGAAACACCATGTGAAAACACCATGTGAACACACCATGTAAACAAGGAGGCAGAGATGGGAGCCATGTGTCCACAAGCACCAAGGATTCCTGGTGAATTCTAGAAGCTGGAGAGAGACATGGAATAGATTTTCCCTTAGAGTTTCCAGAAAGCCAGTTTAGCTAACTCCTAGTTCTAGATGTCTCATCTCCAGAGCTATAAGAAAATAAATTCCTATTGTTTTAAACCATCTACTTTGTAGTATTTAGAAACTAATATACAGGGTCACCAGATATAAACCAGAATGAGTCCATCCAAATTGGAACATGACCACTCAAGTCCAAAATAGCTTCATTTTGTTTTAGGATTGGGCAACAAAGATGGCAACACAATTGGCCATGTTATGAAACAAGTCAAATGTCAGGTTTTGCAGGCAGATGCTCAGCTTGGTTTTGAACTTTGGAGACTGAGGCACTAAAGGACAGTCACTTTTCTCTGACAAGCAACTTCCAAAGGGTCATGAATGATAACACTAGGAATCAAAGAATAGGCCAAAATGGAAAGAAGTTTGACCAGGGATTTTATGAATGACAAAGATGATGGTGGAAACTCAAAAGCAGATGAATGAGGCAGGAGCATGTCAGGGCTGGATGGTGGTCATGTTAGAAAGCCAGTGGAGGGTCTAGGAAAGAAGCTATGAAGCTGCTAATTCTCTAAGAATAAGTGAAATGGAACCACTACACAGAGAAACACACATGATTTAATAAATTACCTACAGTTTATGTGAACTCACAGGACTTCCACACGAAAGTCTTCTGATTTTGTTTTTGATTCAATTCAATGATTGAAATTTAATTTTTAATTTAGTTCAAAATGTTAATTGTAACTTTTAGACACTATGGGGATACACATGAGATAAAAAACTGGGTTTCTCTGCCCAGAGCTTGATTTTATCGTGCAGTTAAGACATGCACATCAGCAAACCATCCAGCCTGACAAGACGGTCTGGCTTGCCCAACAGCAGAGTTGATAACAAAGACTGCATCAGAAAAACCTCTCCCCTGGTTTCTCAGCATCAGTAGTTGAGAGGACTTTCATTGTTGTTGTTCAGCTGCTAAGTTGTGTCAGAAGACCAGGAAGAAAAGCAAACAGCCTTTGTAGGTCGAATTAAAGAGTCATTTTCCCATGACCTGAGATGTATTAATAAAGATGAATGGCTCACACCAGATAACAATTTTACATCATCAAATTATGTCTATTAAACTACATTTCATGCTTCTCAGTTGTCAAATTAAAGAGGTCTGTTAGAATAGCAATAACACACTCAAATTGGTTGAGATTCGGGCTTCAACATCCATTTTATTAGAGCGATAACTCGTGAGGCTGAACTAATCACTTATTAATTAATACTTTAAACTCCCTGAGATGGAGCAAGACAGGTGTCCCGTGAGTAATCTTCAAGTGGTTTGCGGAACATGCACCAGAGGTGGTACCCTGTTGGGGCACTTCTTTCGAATGGGCTTCCCTGGGGGCTCAGATGGTAAAGAATCCGCCTGCAATGCAGGAGACCTGGGTTTGATCCCTGGGTCAGGAAGATCCCCTGGCTACCCATTCCAGTGTTCTGGCCTGGAGAATTCCATGGATTATATAATCCATGGGGTCGCAAAGAGTCAGACACAACTGAGCAACTTTTGCTCACTTGGTATGTTTATTCAGTCATGTCTCTGCTTACCTGTGGCCTTTCCCTAAAATACTTGTCCATGATCAGAGATTTAGTGGAGCTTTACAAAGCAATGAATTTCCCAGAAAGAGTGATCTGTGGTCAAGATTATATCCTTCCTTTTCTGAAGTCCAGAGAGAGTAGGGGGAAAAACGTCAGGGAAGCAGGTGGAGATCATGGTAAAAAGGATGAAACAAAGTCAGAAAAAGAACCAGAAAATGAGAAAAAAGAGGGGACAGTTTCCATGCTCTCTTTGAGTTGACCACTCTCCCCAGATTTCTGCGTGTTTGGAGAGGGGGATCTCCAAAGCCCCTCCTTTTGGGTTTTTGTGGAGGCTTCATTATTACAGAGGTATGGTTGACTAAGTCATCTGCTACTGGAGATTGAGTCTAACTCAGTTTGCTCTCTCCCCTCCCCAGAAAAGGTGGACTTAAAGGTCGAACCTTCTATTCCCCATTGGTTTCCCTGACAACCAGCCCCCCTCTTAAGATGCGTTCCAAAAGTCAACTCATTACCATAAACCTTATGGTGGAAATGGGCTTCTTACGAATAACAAATAAAGACACTCATCTCACCTTTATCATTCTGAAGTCATTTCAGAAACTGAGGACAAGAGATAAAATACTAGGGCAAAGGCTGCTCCCATTGTTCTTTTGCTTAAGAAATGCTAAAGGTCTGGGAAACTGTGGACCGTGAATCATGCTGCTAAGTCACTTCAGTCGTGTCCGACTCTGTGTGACCCCATAGACGGCAGCCCACCAGGCTCCGCCATCCCTGGGATTCTCCAGGCAAGAACACTGGAGTGGGTTGCCATTTCCTTCTCCAGTGCATGAAAGGGAAAAGTGAAAGTGAAGTCGCTCAGTCGTGTCCGACTCTAAGCGACCTCATGGACTGTAGCCCACTAGGCTCCTCCGTCCATGGGATTTTCCAGGCAAGAGTACTGGAGTGGGATGCCATCGCCTTCTCCAATGAATCATGAATGAAAATCAAATACATATGAGAAATATATTTTGATCACCTGAATGACCAGAGATAAGATTCTTCTAAATCACAAAATTGCAGATGGCCAGTTGTTTCATCATTTGTTGAAAAGATTTTCTTTTTTGAGTCCTTTGCTTAGAATCATTCCACCATATATGTACCATTGTGCTTCTAGGCTGTCTATTTGGTACCATTTATTTACATGTCAATCATTCCTTCACTGTCTTGAGTGCTGTAGCTTTATATTAATAATGTCTTGAAGTCAAGTAGCATAAATCCTCCACTTTTATTCATTTTGACAAAATTATAAGATTTTTCATTTTAATAAAGTTTTTGAGTTTATAAACTATAAAAATTGTGTTTGAATCTTAATATTGCCTCAGAGTTATAAATCAGCTTAGAGAGAATTACCATTTTAAAGAATATTGAGTCTTCCAGTTCATAACATGGTACTTCACTTTTACTTATTTAGTTCAGTCCAGTTGCTCAGTCGTGTCCAACTCTACTTATTTAGGACATCTTCAATTTCTCTCGGCAATATTTGTAGCTTCAGGCATAGAGGTCTTGCACATCTTTTACTAGATTTCATATTTTTATACTAATATGAATATTGTTATTTTTACTATCATTTTCCCACTATTTGTTTCTGGCATAGAAATACATTTGACATTTTTATATTCACCTCTATCTTGTGACCTTGACCTTGACAAATTAACTCATTTTTTTCTAGAAGTCAATTCCTTTAGATTTTCTATATATACAACATGTTTTCTGCAAATTAAGTCTTGTCCCTTTTTCCCAATATCGATATCTTTTATTTCCTTTTCTTGCATTTCCTAGCTCAAATCTCAAAATATCCAAGCTACTTAAGCCAGAAAGAAAGAGAAGGCAAAGCAAAATACTGTGCAGTGGGTTTCTTGTTGCTGCTGTTTCTGCCTTTACTACCTGAACAACATGTTACAGCTGGGACAACTCCTGCTGGCGAACTTCATCCAATACTTCCTTAGACTCCATGAAACTAAAGGCCAGAAAACAGATGTGAATTATCCAAGATCACACAGCTGAGATGACGCCCTTATTTCTGGATTCCTTAGTGCTCAGTCTACAAACCTTGGGTGTTCTCCAAAGGGCGGACCATGGAACACAAGTTCCCCAGGATATCGGAAAGTGCTTGGGGTGGGGCAGGGTTTAGAGGGAGGAGAGACGGTTTCTGTGATCAGATATGTAGGAAATGCTAATTTAAGTTACGTTGTCTTGTCTCCTAGTGAGATTTCTCAGAAGCTTACCTATGCCATACTGTTGGGGTACAGTCAAGACAGCAGCAACCACATGAGGATTCCAGTAGAAAAGGACTGACTGCAGTCCATGGGGTCGCAAATAGTCAGACACGGCTGAGCGACTGAACTGAACTGAACTAAACTGACAGGAGACTGGGAACTTACAATCCCCTGAAAGAGCTGGAGCTGCCAAGGTCAGATGAAGGTTCCAAGAGATCCAAGGGTCGTCAGAGTTTGAAAGTTGGAGATGCCACCGCCATCTCCAGCCCTGAGACAGAAGTTCAGGAAGCTCTCTGGAAACCTTAGATCCCTTTGCATGTGCTCCTGCTGCTAGCTGGAAAGACAACAGTAGAGCTTCTCTCTCTTCTGTCTTTTCTTTCTCAGATAATTAGCTTTCCAGGGCAGCATCTTATCAGAGCTCTGTCTTTCAGGGACTCAGTAATGTAGTTACCAGGCTGCTAGTCCCTAAATTTTACAGAGATTATAAAAAAGACTGATATATTTTGCTGCTATTGCTTTTAGAATTCGGAAGACCTGGCTAGAAGCCAGTCAGTTTCCCCTGATGAAGTCCACATCCCAAGCCTTTTCCCTACCAGGATCTCACACTTTTGGCCATTGCACACTCATCCCAGTTGCCCGGGGTCAGGTGCCAAACGATGGACAGCCCCTAGGCTCCAGAGCCCACAAAGTTATTCAAACTAACCAGTTCACAGAAAGCCTGTGAAACTTTGCAAACCCCAGCCTGCTTGTCACATATAAGCTGCCCCAACATCTCTAGTTTGCTGTCACCCTGTCTGTGGGTGCAACCCGCTACACAGTCCTGCATGGCAGCCTTCTCTCCTTTGGAGCTGTATGTGACAGAATTTTGCTTTCAATAAGCTGAGTGCTTCTGTGTTGCATCCTGCAGTCATGCTACTGCTGCTGCTGCTGCTAAGTCACTTCAGTTGTGTGTGACTCTGTGCGACCCCTTAGATGGCAGCCCACCAGGCTCCACCGTCCCTGGGATTCTCCAGGCAAGAACACTGGAGTGGGTTGCCATTTCCTTCTCCAGTGCATGAAAGTGAAAAGTGAAAGTGAAGTTGCTCAGTCGTGTCCAACTCTTTGCGACCCCATGGACTGCTGCCCACCAGGCTCCTCCGTCCATGGGATTTTCCAGGCAAGAGTACTGGAGTGGGGTGCCATTGCCTGCAGTCATAGAATCTTTCAAAGTGTTAGTTGCTCAGTGTCCGACTCTGTGACCAACCCCATGGACTTTAGCTTGCCCAGCTTCTCTGTCCATGGGATTTCCCAGCCAAGAATACTAGACTGAGTTGCCATTTTCTTCTCCAGGGGATTTTCTCAACCAGCGATTGAACCCAGGTCTCCTGCATTGCAGGCAGGTTGTTTACTGTCTGAACCACCAGGGAAGCCTGTAGCCCACCAGACTCCTCTGTCCATAAAATTCTCCAAGCAAGAATACTGGAGTGGGTAGCCATTCCCTTTCCAGGGGATCTTCTTGACCCGGGGATTGAATCCACATCTCCTGCATTGCAGGTGAATTCTTTATCATCTGAGCCATGGGGGAAGCCCCAGAGAATCTTTAAATCTTATAAAAAGGGATAGGAATGGGTCAGAGTTACCAAAATCAATCTGGTGAATCTACTCATGTTTGTTGAACATCTCTGTATATCATGTTTCCTAAACTCTTCTGGCCATATGTTTTTATTTTGGGGGCAAGACCTACTGATCTTCAAAAGGTATCAAGTGAAAGTCACTCAGTCATGTCAGACTCTTTGCAACCTCATGAACTATACAGTCCTGGAATTCTCCAGGCCAGAATACTGGCGTGGGTAGCCATTTCCTTCTTCAGGGGATCTTCCCAACTCAGGGATCAAACTCAGGTCTCCCACATTGCAGGAGGATTCTTTACCAGCTGAGCCACCAGGGAAGTCTCCAGAAGCTATCAAGGTTCCATGGAAATCACTGTGGGCATGGTTGGATGGCATCACCAACTCAATGGAGATCATATATCCAATACCCAAAATGATGTTTATCCCAGTCAAAAAGAAAAAAAGGTGTCTGAGTCTTCTCTGAAATCACTTTTAAAAATTTTAGAGTCTGCATACTGCCTTAGTCTGCTCAGGTTGCCATACCAAGATACCATAGACCTAGAGACTTAAACAACAAAAATGTATATTTTTACAGTTCTGGAGGCTAGAAGTCCAGGATCAAGGAGGCAGCATGGTGGATTTCTCATGAGAACTCTCTTCTGGCTTATAGACAGCTGCCTTTACTGTGTCCTCACATGGTAGAAAGAGAGAGACAGCCTTTTCTATATGGGTGCTAATGCCATGATGAGATGAGATGGTTGGATGGCATTACCAACTCTATGGACATGAGTTTGAGCAAGCTCCAGGAGTTGGTGATGGACAGAGAAGCCTGGCGTGCTGCAGTCCAGCAGCAAAGTGTTGGACACGACTGAGCAACTGAACTGAACTGAACTGGATGCCATGATGAAGGCTTCCTCATGGCCACATTCAAATCAAATTATCTCCCAAAGGCCACACCTCCTACTATCATCACATCTGAGGTTGGGGTTTCAATGCCTGAATTCGGAGTGGGGGACACAATTCAGTCCACACCATGCACAGGATCATACTTTCAGAAATCTATGTGAACCTACAAGTTGTGTGTGGCTGGCTGATGTAGGTTAAATGTACCTAGAGAGTAATTTTAAACCTGACTCCATTTGCCAAAATCCTTCTTCTGATCCTTTCTTCTCACAGGCACCAGAGTGTAAAATCTAGGCCTGGTCCTGCCCTGCTGTTGGAGAAAATTCCCTGCTTGGGTCTCTCCAGCTATTCCCATTGTGTCCAACTCTGAACTGTACTTCACACCAAAATGTAGTCAGTTCTTACTATTTGCTGGAGTTGTATTCTGTAAAGTCACTGTGAACAATGAATTAGAGAATATTGAATCATTGCTCCTGGGGAAATACAGAGTTCAGTTCCCAGGAGTTTCTGGTCACAATATTTTCATTAGCTGATCAACAGGTCCTTGTTTTATGCGACTTTGTTTTAAAACACCTTATTTAACATATAACATTGATTCGTTAATACTGAACACACAGCCGGCGGCACTATAATTCATGACTGAATGATGCTTATCCTACACTGCATTTTCCCCCAAGGCACATCACGGGCTTCTTGCCCTTAGGAAAGCGAGATGGCTCTTCAGTGCTGTTCTGAGAGCTATTCTGAACTGAAAAGTGTGCTTAGTCGCTCAGTCATGTCCAGCTCTTTGCAGCCCCATGGACTGTAGCCTGCCAGGCTCTTCTACCCATGGAATTTTCCAGGCAAGAATTCAGGAGTTGGGTACCATTTCCTTCTCCAGGGCATCTTCCCCATCCAAGGATCAAACCTGCATCTCCTGTGTCTCCTGAATTGCAGGTGGATTCTTTACCAACTGAGCCATCAGTGCAGAAACCCCATTCTGAACAGAAAAATCACCAGCAAAAAGCACAGAAATGGGGAAAATGTGGCACAGTACACAGGTCATGAAAAGGACCCATGTTCATAGTGTGAGAGCTGAAGTAGCACCTCATTCACCTCACCTGGGAATGTGCGTGTTGAGGTATTCAGATGTCTTCCCTGCTCTGCACACATGTGTGAGTGACCGGGAAAACGAGAATCAAGGAGGAGGTAATAGGTTTCATCGAGTCAGTGCGCTTGCTAGTGTGGAACCCAGGAAGGGTGAGGCTTGCTGTGCCCACAGCTCCCGCTCTCCGGCTCCCAGCCCTGCTATGTGACTGTCTGTGCTGCAACAGGGTAACCCTGAAGGTGAGGGTCACACTGCTCTGTGGATCTGCAGGGAGCCACCATAAGTTAAGTATCAGTTGAATTGAGTGGAACTTCATGTGTGTGAACGCCTTGTGGTTTGGCAGCCGATGGCTTATGGAGCCAGGTTGGCCTTTCCAGCTGGTGCCCCTCTGGGCTCAGACAGCGAGGCTCTCACCTGGGGTCTGGAGCTTTCATTTCAGCTCTGATGACTGGAACTCCTGGGCCTCTCTCCTGACTCTGTGCTTCTCAGCACGCTTATCTCCTAGGAAGGGTGAGGAGCTGCCTTCTCACCCGCGAGCTGAGGGATTCTGGTGGGCTCTTTGGATGGGGCTTCTTGCAGGGGCGGCAGTCCCTCCTGGGGCCTCTGATGCTTAACATTCTCATTAGAATTTTATTTCTTCAGGTTAAGCACTTCCATTCTGATAACTGCAAAGGAGAGGAGAAACTAACATTTTAAATGTTAAAGGGTCTTTGCATGTTTTACCTTCTCCAATGCATGTGTGTGTGTGTTAGTTGCTCAGTCGTGTTTGACTCTTTGTGATCCTATGGACTGTAGCCTGCCAGGCTCCCCCGTTCATGGAATTTTCCAGACAAGAATACTGAAATGGGTAGCCATGGGATTGAAGGGGTTCCAGGGGATCTTCCAAGGATCGAACCCAGATCTCTTGCATTGTAGGTGGATTCTTTAACATCTGAGCCACCAGGGAAGCCCTCTCTAATCCATACCAGAATCCTACACAATAGGTAGAAATATCCCTTTAAAGATGAGTGAAATAAAGACAATAAATTAGAGTCTGTGGTCTAGCTGGCATTTGTAGCCAGATTTGTCTAATCAGAAAGACTTGGTTATTTTGGTCACCCTGTGCCACCTTTCAAGTTCATGTAAAACAAAAATGCTCCTGGCCAGGAGGTCACACAGTCATTATCAGTCACAAATTATTTATTTGATTCACTCAACAAATATTGGTAGAGAACTCACAACGTGCCAAGCAATGTGCTGGGTAGAAGAAACTGAATTTGAATCTGGCATGGTTCCGAGCTTCACAAAATATTTAGGATGTGAAATAGGAACTACATGTGCCACCAAAAAAAAAAAAGGAATATAAGGGGGAGGTGGGGCTTCCCAGGTGGCTCAGTGGAAAAGAATCCACCTCAAAAGTAGGAGATGCAAGAGATGCAGCTTCAATCCCTGGGTCGGGAAGATCCCCTGAAGTAGGAAATGGCAACCCCTTCTAGTATTCTTGCTAGGGACAAAGGAGCCTGACAGGCTATAGTCCGTGGGATCTTAAAGAATTGGACAGGACTGAGCACATGAGCTGTGAGCCAAGCGGGAGGTGTCTTCTTAGCCCGGAGAGCAAGGAGAGCTTCATGGAGAAAGGGGCCCATACCTGCCTGGGGACCATGACTGAAGGAAGAACAGGGAGGGGACATCACAGTGGGCGACGGGGGACAGACTGTGAGGGCAGCAAGGCGCACAGTGAGTCCGACGGCTTTCCCGTTCGGAAGACAGGAGACAGCCACAGCCAAAGTCCTGGAAAGGGTGCAGCAAGAGAGAAGGAAAGGCAGCCAGGTGAAACGTGGCCAATTTTCCCCAACCCATAGCGCCATCCCCAAAGCCATCGCTTCCCCCTGCCTCCCTGTAGAGAGGGAGCTGCTTCTGGTTCCCAGCCCACGCAGGACCAAATGTCTCATTACTCTAGTGTCTCACAGCACTTACATCACATTCTTTCACGCCCAGAGTCTGAATCACAGCCAGGACCTTCCTGCATGACAGTTCCCACGAACTAATTATTAATGCTCTTGGCGCGAAGTCTGGGTGGGCATTTATTTCCATTATCCAAGCCTGGTGATGAATTGAGCTTTGCGCAGGCTGTATAATTTCTTCGTTTCACCATAAGTCTGTGCCTTCTGCTGGCATTTTAAGGAATGTATTTTTATGGAGTTGGGTGCTGTTCAGTAATTTTCCAGGAGGGCACATTGCCCAGGCCAGATGGGCAGATTTGTTTCTAGTTCCAGCTGGTGAAGTCCTGTCTGGTAAGATTCTATCCCATCCTACTTGAACACGACACCCAGTTCGCTTGCAAAGTGGGTGGTGAGAATTAATCAGCAGTTCATTATGGTGGTTTGGGGTGAAAGGTCCACCCACCCTGGTGGCTTCAATTTCCCTAATCAAGCAGTGCCACTGAAGGACATCTTTTTTAAAGAACTGTTACCATGATATGGAACGTAATAAAACAGAAGCCATTCTGTCTCAACAAGAATTCTTGGTAACGGTGACCAAGAATCCTGTATTTCTCTCTGGATCCACTTGTCTTTAGAAAAAGAAAGAAGCCTAGCGTGTTGACATGTGATAAAGAGGAATGAACTTTGGCCTTCTGAAGAGGATCCTTCAATTTTTCAGTCCTGCTGCATGATGAAGTCTCTCATAATCAATTCCATCTTCAGTCATTGGACTGAGACTCCTTGCAAGTTGACTCCTCACCGGGGAGGTATGAGCACCCAGAGAGAGGTGTGCAGTTTCTTAATACAAGACTCCTCAGATTCAGTATCTGGGATCGTCTTGTTTTACTTTTTTTTTATTAACCTTCTAGAGGGAACTATGGCCAGACAATATTTCCACAGAAAAGTACCTTTCCAGAGGACGTGGTAATGACATCATCAAAGAATAAAAACATCTGACTTGTCATACAGAATGAAGTAAGTCAGAAAGAGAAAAGCAAATATTGTATATTGACGCATGTATATGGAATCTAGAAAAATGGTATTGATGTACCTATTTGCAGGGCAGGAATAGAGAGGCACAGGTGTACAGAACAGACCTGTAGACATAAAGGGGAAAGGAGAGGGTGGGATGAACTGAGAGAGTAGCACTGATGAATATACACTACCATGTGTAAACTAGACAGCTAGTAGGAAGCTGCTGTAGAGCACAGGGAGCTCAGTTTGGTGCTCTGTGATGACCTAGAGGAGTGGGATGGGCTGCGGTGGGAGAGAGGCTCAAGAGGGAGAGTATACATATACGTATAGCTGATTCACATTGTTATACGACAGAAACTAATACAACATTGAAGCAATTATACTCCAATCAAAAATAATAAAAATAAAAACATTTTTAAAAACCCTGGTCTTTTTTTAACCTTTCAATTTTTGGACTTCCTCTTAAAATTACTGAATATTAATCATTTTTGATTTTTTAAAATCTGCTTCCTAGACTTCCCTTTTCCTGCTCTAGAGTCCAGCCAAGTCAAAGGGGAAGCCTCTGGGCTTACTGCTTCTCCTTGTCTCCCTGTAGGTAAGGATCTATCATTCCTTCCCGTGTAAACCCTCACTTCCTTCTTGCCTCTTCAACCTGTTGCTGCTAACATAAAACTCTCAAAGCTCAATCATTTCTTTTCCTTTTCACTTCAGGTAAATGTCTTCTAGCTTTTATCCTGGAGGCAATACAAATGTTTCCAAGAAAGACAGCACTGTTGTTCCCATTTAACAGATAAGAAAACTAAATTACACAAAGGCTAAGTGACCTGTCCTGCCTATGGCTTTAGAAATCAAGACTTGTACTTTTTTTCAGAAATTCTACCAGAAGAAAATAATTTGGACAAAGAACTTTCACCTTCACGTTGGCATGAGCCATGAAAAAAAAATGTTAAGTTGGACTTTATCAAAAGGTCGAAGTTCTGCTTTTCAAAAGACTCTGTTAAGATAATGAAAAAAAGCCACAGGATTGGAGGAAATATTTATAAGTCATATATCTGACAAAGATATTATATCTAGAATATATATAATGAACTCTCAAAAGTCAATAATAGGGAAATAAAAAAACAATAAGAAATGCATAAAGATTTGAGTAGATACTTCAGTAGAAAAGGTATACAGATGGCAAATAAGCACATGAAAAGATGCTCACCCTCACTAGTCTCAAGTATTGGGATGAAAGCCTCACTGCAGTTACTGAGTGTTCTGAGGAGGACAAGGAGGAATGCTCACACATTGCTGGTCAGAATGCAAAAAGATACAGACACTCTACGAAGAGATTTGTTCGCCATACAGTTATTATATGACCCAGCGATTCCACCCCTGGGCATGTTCCTAAGAAAAATGAAGACATGAGTCCACACAAAAACTAGTTCATGAATGTTTGTGGTAGCTTACTCATAAGCACCCAAACTGAAATCAATTCAGTGTCCAGTGGCTGGTGAATAAATAATCCGTGATAAATCTGTAAAAGGGAATACTTCTCAACCATGAAAAGAACTGAGGTCCTCACAGCAACAACAAGAGTGAATTTTACAAGCTTTTCAGTAAGTGAAAGAAGTCAGATTCCAAAGGCTACATGTTTTATGATTACATGTAAATGACATCTGGAAAAGGCAAAACTAAAAAAAGAGAGAATAAATCAGTCAGGGGCTAAGTGGGGGAGGGGATGACTGCAGAGGACACAAGGGAACTTTGTGGGAGGATACGAGATTTCTGTCTCTCGATGTGGTAATGATTACCTGAGAGTGTGAGTGGCGGTGGTGGTTTAGTAGCTAAGTCGTGTCTGACTCTCGCGACCCCATGGACTCCTCTGTACATGGGATTTCCCAGGCAAGAATACTGGAATGGGTTGCCATTTCTTTCTCTCAGGGATCTTTCCCACCCAGGGATCAAACCCGCATCTCCTCTGGCCCCTGCATGGCAGGCAATTCTTCACCCTGGGACCACCAGGGAAGCCCCACCTGAGAGGATACATTTGTCGAAATTCATAGAATGAAACATCAAAATAATGAACTTAACTGTATACAAATGATACCTCAAATTATCTTTTTAAATGTTAAGTGTAAGGAAGGATTTTGTGACAAATACTCTATCTTACTTTCATTCCTTCTTTCTTAGATCTCTCCCAGGGAGATCCTGTTTGTCAGATGCTGCCCAATAGCTCAGAAATCTAGAGATAAATTGTGAGTTCTTTACTCACAGTGTGGTGGGGGATGTAAAGGAAAAATCTGGCTGTCATAGAACAGCATATTTTTTGCTGTGACAGAATCAGCCCAGAGAAGTGCTAAGGTTGTGGAGGGAGAATAAGAAAGCTTCCTACTAAGTCTTCCCTGGAGCTGAGGCTGTGGAACAATTAGAAGGTGAGCGGGGAGGGCATCTGGTGTAGGTAACAGCAGGAGCCACGCAGAGGGCAGCAAAGAGCCAAAGGAAGTGAGTCCTCTCCTCCTCCCTCTGCAGCTGCTATTGTGGGGATCAAACAACCCACTGGAGCTTAACTGACCAGCTCCGAACGCTCCACGAACAGAAGGAAGGCTGGTTCCCTGACCTCCTTCCTTCACAGCACAGACATTTAGAAAATGCTTACTAAATTCTGTCTGAGTCAAATTCCAATGGCTGAACATTGAAAATGTAGAGGACATGATTAAAATAGAAAATCATCTTAGGCAGACACCACAGTGATAATTGTTGACAGTGAGACTCTTCCTTGGATTCTAAAGTTAAATGAAAGTATGAAGAGGGATGGGAATATTTCCATAGTCTCAAAGAATTTCCTTACAACATTTTACCGAAGGGAAAACAGGAGGAATTACAATGAAGAAAGTCTGTAGACACCACCATCAAGTGATGAGAGTAAGCCTCACCAGAAATAAGAAAGGTTGACACCACTTTTCTTCAGCGTGATACACTGACAGAGCAAAGCACACACAAAGTATCGACCCATTGGCATTTAAGATTTCAACATAGGAACTTGGGGGACACAAACATTCAGTCTGTAACAAATGCATCACCTAACTAATTCTAAGAGAAACATTGGAAAAACTCAAATCAAAGGATATTCCATGAAATGACTGATCAATATCTTTCAAAAGGTTCCATATATATGTATTAATATAATATTTTTAATGCATGTACATGGAATTAGAAAAATTGTACTGATGAACCTATTTGCAGGGCAAGAATAGAGACTCAAATATAGAGAACAGACTTATGGACACAGCGGGGGAAGGAGAGGGTGGGACAAATTGAGTAGCCTTGAAATGTATACACTACCATATGTAAAATAGATAGCTAGTGAGAAGTTGCTATATAGTGCAGGGAGCTCAGCCTTGTGCTCTGTGATAACCTAGAGGGGGTGGGATGGGGTGGGAGGTGGGAGGAAGGTTCAGGAGGGAAGAGACATGTATAAACCTATGCCTGATTCCTGTTGATGTACGGCAGAAACCAGCACAAATGGCCATACTACCCATAAGCTACAGATCTAATGTAATCTCTTTCAAAATACCTATGGCATTTTTCACAGGACAAAGACAAATACTACTAAAATTTAGATGAAATCACAAAAGACTCAGAATTACCAAAGCAACCCTGAGGGGAAAAGAACAAAGCTGGAGGCATAACCCTTTCAGACTTCAGACAATTACCACAAAGCTACAGTAGTCAAAAGGGCATGGTACTGGCACAAAAACAGACATGTAGATCAATGGAACAGAATAGAAAGCCCAGAAATAAACCCACACATGCATGGTCACTTAATCTACAACAAAAAAGTCAAGAATATACAATGGAGACAACACAGTCTCTTCAACACGGGTGTTTAGAAAGCTGGACAGCTCCATGTAAATCAATGAAATTAGAACACTCTCTCATGCCTTATACAAAAATAAACCCAAAATGGTTAAAAGAACTAAATATAAGACATGATACCACAAAGATTTCCTAGAAGAGAACATAGGCAAAACGTTCTTGGACATAAATTGTAGCAGTATTTTCTTAGATCAGTCTCCCAAGGCAAAAAAAAGAAAAGCAAAACTAAACAAATGGGATCTAATCAAACTTAAAAGATCTTGCACAGGGAACAAAACCATAAACACAACAAAAAGACAACCTACAGAATGGGGGAAAATATTTGCAAACAGGCAACTGACAAAGAGATCGATACCCAAAATATACAAACCACTCATGCAACTCAATATCAAAACAAACAAAAAACTCAATCAAAAATGGACAGAAGACCTAAAAAGACATTTCTCCAAAGATACAGATTACCAATAGTCACATAAAAAGATGCTTAACACTGCTAATAATTTTAGAGAAATGCAAATCAAAACTACAATGAGGTATCAACTCACACTGGTGAGAATGGCCATCATCAAAAAGTCTGCAAATAATTAATGTTAGAGAGGGTGCAGGAACACTGCTGTACTGTCGGTGGGAATGCAAATTGGTATAGCTACTGTGGAGAACAGTATGGAGGTTCCTTAAAAAACTAAACATATAGGCACCATTTGATCTAGCAATCCCACTTCTGGCATACATCTTGAAAAGATAAAAACTCTAATTTGAAAAGATTTATGCATTCCAGCATTCATAGCAGCACTATTTACAACAGCCAAGACATAGAAACAACCCAAGTGTCCCTCAGCACACACCTAGTTTCAGATGTGATGCAGACCATGAATGAAATAGTGCTCTCCAGCACATTGAAAAATACTCTATTGTATTTTTGCCAAGTCCAATGCAAATGTCTTTAAACCGACCTCTTCTTTTTTAAGCCATTAGCGAAAGTTTACTGTTTATATTTTCTTGTGTTTGATTATATATTAGAAGTATTGGTGGGAATAGACCTGAGAGATTGGAAAAAAAATGAAAAAAACTTGCCAAGAAGAGAAAGTTGTTTCTTTAATTGAACTTGGTTTAAAAAAAAAAAAAAGTAATTTAGCTCTGTGAAAAGGGCTTTTGCTTTCTCTGACCTGAATTTTATTTTAATAATCCAGGAGCAGCACCACGGACACACACTCATGACCAACCTTAATTTAAATTTATTTCCACCAGCTCAAAGCACAATATGAGTGCTACCATTAGGGCTGCTGGTGTGATGAGCTCAGGAATGAATATGTTGGGAAGAGTACTTTGCTGTGATTCAAGAGATCATGACTTTTACAAGATTTTACATAACTTTTATGGTCAATTAAAATAAAACCAGGTGCTTATCTCTCCTACTTCTGAGTCTCCACCTTCCCAGGTACAACAAAGGTTGAAGTGACCTAACCTCAGTGTCCATCTCTTCCACAGGAATCCATATACATAAGCGACCACTGTCAACAATGGTTTTTTTTTTTTAAATAAAGTTTTGTTTTTAATGTGGACCATTTTTTAAAGTCTTTTTGAATTTGTTACAATATTGCTTCTGTTGTTCATGTTTTGGTTTTTTGGTCATGAGGCATGGGGGATCCTAGTTCCTCAACTGAAGATCAAACCCACACCCCATGCATTGGAAGGCAAAGTCTTAACCATTTGATCACCAGGGAAATCTCAACAATGGCTTCTATAAGTAAGACTCACACATGCACAGAAAGCTAGCTAAGCACATTTAAAGGATTACAACAAAAGCCCTGTGATATTTTTCCGTCTACATTTTGTATCATATGGAAAGAGGGGAGGGAAAGCTGTCACTCCACACCTAGCCTCAGACCTGGGAGCACAGCACGGAGGTCTGGGGTCTCTTCTTGAATCCCACCAGGGCATGGAGCACCAAAGAGAGAATTGATGACTGCATTGACAGAAGTGGGGAGGACAGGTGAAGGGCTGGATGAGTGTAGTTTGGGGGGAATATGGTAAAGAGCTCTTCCCTCCCTTCTCTTGAGAGTGTGTGTGTGGCGGGCGACAACAATTTGAGAGAAGGCAGAAGAGCAGTGAGTGCTTAGAACAGCTGCCACGTGAAATGAACTAAAGGAGGGAGCCCTGAGATTAAGAAAATGAATGCTGGGCAGTGTGGTGGCCCTGGTTGGAAGTCAGGTCTAGAAGGCTGCTGGTCATTCAGATAGGGGAGACTCTTCTGCAGAAAACTTGGGTGAGATTGAACCCAGGTGAAGGAGATGGTCCTGGAGCAGAGGGTGCGATGAGGCAGGAGGAATGGCAGGAATCAGAGAGCCTGATGACAGAGCGCTCCATCCTGTTTCCCATGAGCCACTCTGAGAAGTTGGGGATGATTTCAGCAGAGAACTCTTGCCAACCTTACTCATCCCCGAGGTGTGAAAGCTGAAGCCACAGCTGAGTCACACCATGAACAACAGCCTCCCATGCTGGCTGAGGCCAGCCTTTCCAATTCAATGCAGGTCGGTGCCTCCCTGGCTTGGCACCTCTGCTATCTTGCCTCACACATAAAACTCTGAGTCAAAAATCTGTCTTTCTCATTCACTGACCATGTTTATACACACTTGATACATCTATTTGAGACCTTAAGCAATGATGAAACTTGAGGTCAAACAAGGCTTGAATTATCATGTAGAGAAGGGCACCATCTTGCTCCCCAATCCTCCACCAAATGCAATAATTGAGAAGTTGGAAAGTGATCTGATGCATCCTTGAGCAAGATACTCTCCAAACCTGAATAAATAACACGGAATAAAAACTGCTGTTAATAGTGATAGCCTCTTCATAAGGTGGTTATTCAATGGTATATAAAGCACTTTGAAAAACCTTGGGGTACTTAGGTGCTCAGTAATGGGTAGCTATAAATCAGGTAATGAACACATACAGTGCAATGTATCCATCTCTATCTCACCTCTTGACACTGTGTTGTCTTCACATGCATTCTCCAGAAAACAGAGGCTGAGTCAATAGCTTTTCTGCAATTCTTCTATCAAGGAGTATAATCCCAGGAAAGCAGAAGTGAGGGCAAGGAATAGATCAAGGAAGACCCAATGTGAGGGCTGCACTCCAGAGATGGCCAATGTTCCATGTTAAGATCAACTAATTGCATCACCTCAAGGGTCCTTCTTCTGAGAGGCCATGAGGGCTCTTGCATCTTTAGACAGTCTATAGGGAGGAGGTGAGGTGTGAAGAAAGAGGGAGGAAAATTTGTCCACCAAATCTCTCCATTCCCGCAGATCAAAGGTTCATCCCCTGGGGCATTAATTACCCTGCACTTTGGTGTGTGCCCCTGTGAGTTTCAAGCAGGTCCTGATGTATCTTGAGTCTCAATGGCAACAAGGAAACCTTAGGTTGAAGACAAGAGGCTCAAGCCATGGACTTGAGACAAGCTACTGTCAGGTAATTCTTGCATAGTAAATATTGCGTGAGACTGTGACAATTATGAGAACCTATATGAAATTGGTCTCCAAGTGAAAGCTGGAGAGAAAAAAATGGCCACGGGTCTTGGAGATGAACCTGTGATGATCTGAAGAGGAACTAAAATTTCCTGACCTACCTACATTTTGAAAAGCCCTTTCAAACATATTGAATTGCACTTCTTCACTTAAACAGTTCAAGAGATGGAGCTAGAATTCCAACCTTCATGGACCCCCTAATGTTCAAGCTTCTGTTTACTTGGCAGTTCCCCTTCAAGTATCAAATAGCTGTCGGTACAAAAATCAAGAGGTAAGTACTAGAGGGGAACTTCGCAAATCAAACATTTTGTAAGAAAAAGCCTTTATTCTGTGAATAATTGCCCTTTAACCATTCTGCATTGTTATATTGGATTTTCTACCAATAAAATGCTCTTGTACAATGTTTTTCTCTGGAAAGACTATTTTTGTTCAGTCTGCTATTAGATTTTGTGACATTGGAATCCTTAGTCTCTTCTGCTGAAATGTGAAGGCTACACAATCTCTCCAACTCACATATTCAGTCTCAAACTCCTCAAGAGAAGAAGTAGCTCCTTATATATCTTATATTCCTCCATGGTATCTCTAGAGAATAACAAGATTTCAATTAATATCTGTTGAGTGGGAAACAACCTAAATACCAGACACTAGGAGAATATTAAACAAATGGTAGGGCAGCCACACAATGGACTCTCACAGAACACAGTTGTTAAAAAAAAATATAGAAGTTTCCCTCTAATACACACCTGGAGAGAGAGAAGACAGTTATTTTAAAAAATATTTTATTGTTATTTGTTTGGCTATGAGAGGGGTCTTTTTTAAACTGTGGCATGGGGGATCTAGTTTCCAGACGGGTTCGAACCCATGCCCCCTGCACTGGGAGTATGGTATCTTAGCCACTGGACCGCCAGAAGGTTATTTTAGGTGAAATAAGCAAGTTTCAGAACTATATGTAGAGAATAATCCCATTTTGCTTGTATATCCACACACACTTGTATGTGGGTATGCCCGTTTAGAAACATAGAAAGTAAGTGTACATATTTAGTTGTTAAAGGCTGTTTCCTTGAAGAATGAGATTGGTAGAGGAGAAAGAACTTTCTCTTTTTACTTGTATTGTTTGTGGGGTTTTTTTTTTGCAATAAACATTTATTAATTATGCAATCTAAAAGAAGAACAACTAAAACAAGCAATGCCTTGAATGAATCATGGTTGTTTGATGACACAGTAGAAAAAAAATAATCTACTGGGTACAAATGATTCCTTAGTTTTGACACTGAATTAGTCAGGTATCATCCTTTATTTAATCCTGCAGGGAGAAAATTCTAGTTTCATTTTTTTCAGTCCCTAGGAGAGCCATTGGAACCTCTGAATTCTCAATTTCCCCCAAAATAACTGTGTTCTTGGCTGACTTGCTTGGCTATACATCATTGTACTTGTAGCATCACTCTTTCTTCTGCAGAGAGTTCTGCTTGCAACTCTACTAAGGAGATTTAAAAAACTCCTTAGCCAATATTGGTCATCAGCTATACATAATCATCATGGTCTTTTGCTTTTTAAAATTTTTATGTCTTCACTGCCCAGGAATACTCTACATAGAAATATTCTTGTATATTGCAGACAGTTCAACAGTAATATAGGAGTCAGATGTACTGGCATAAATGGTCTCCACACCATAATGAACCCCACATAGCAAAGCATGATAAATACCCACTAAAATCCTTTGAAACAAAGGATCAGTAATTTCAGGCTCTTTTCATTCCTTAGATCTTTTGTGATGTCCCCCACAATGCTTAGAGAATTACCCAGAAAGAGCAGAGGAATGGGAGGAAATATAGGCACTTTCTAGGTTTACTTCAGCATCCCTAACACTCAGCATCTCCAACATTTCCTAAACATTGTTGTCATCCAAGAAGAACCAGAATTTCATCTCATCCATCATCCCTCCCTGTATATACTTCCTAATCTCACTCCTCCCCACACCTACTCACCTACACACACACCACTTTCATTCTCAGGCTACCAACTACAAATATGCTGGAGTGGCAGGCATCAGAGAATCTTTTGGAAATATTTAGGAATGGATAATGTCAAGGAGGGCTTCCCAGGTGACTCAATGGTAAAGAATCCATCTGCCAATGCAGGAGACACAGGAGACACAAGTTCTATCCCTGGGTCAGGAAGATCCCCTGGGGAAGGGAATGGCAATCCACTCCAATATTCTTGCCTAGAGAACTTCATGGATTAGAGGAGCCTGTACCGTCCATGAGGTTGCAAAGAGTCAGACACAACCGAGTGACTGAGCACAAACACAGTGTCAAGGAAGGCTAAGTCATGTGAAAATAAGAGAAGGGAAAAAGATAGCTCCTTGGAGCTTTAGCAGAATGCCAAGGAACCTCAGATTAGAATCAGAAGGAACACTTTGCTATGCAAGATACTAGAAGAGAACACATAGCCCATTAAAAATCCCAAGTAATAAGAGCCAATGAGAATTTGATAAAGCATATATTCATCAAAATAAAATCATTCTTTCCCCAGATTTTTTGACACACCTTTGTTTTTCTTAAGGAAAAAAGAATGAAGATGAGTGCAGCCATAACCCATAAGCATATTTCCCCTTTTATGGGGAGGAAAACAATGAACTTGAATGGATAAAAGAAATGTACATCTTGATTTTTCACTATCTTCTGAAATATTTACCATATTATTATGAATAAAGACAACAGATGTTAGAATCATGACTTTGGAACCAATAGAGATAATAGATATACCACATTAAAGCTTTTGCAGAGATCTCAAAATACTGTTGACATTCATTACTATTCAAAATTACAGTAGTTGATGGACCTGCCACTGGATCTTGTTATTTCATGTGTTAATAAAGAATCAATATTCTGTGATATAAAAAATTTTATAGTATTTTGACAGTTGTATTTCAGAAATAATTGGTTTATTTTGTAGTTCCATATATTTTATGCCTCAAGAGACACTATTTTGAGACAGAATCTGTGGACTTCAACTAATTGTAAATACATGAGAGTTTCAGCTGGGACCAGAAGAACCACTCAACTGAGTCCAGCCAACACTGCCCACCCACATCATGGTAAAAAGGAATGGTTCTAGTCTGAGCCACTGACTTTTGGAATCGTTTGTCATATAGCAATAAATAACCAACAAACATCTCTTCATGGATCACAGCCTTGTCATGGTGAAGGAACTTGTGTAACTCAATGACATTATGAGTGATGCTGTGCAGGGCCACTGAAGACAGACAGGTCAAAGTGAAGAGCTATAACAAAACATAGTCCACTGCAGGAGGAAATGGTAGCCCACTCCCGTATTCTTGCCATGAGAACCCCATGAATAGTATGAAAAAGCAAAGAGATATGACACTGGAAGATGAGCCCCCCAGGTTAGAAAGTGTCCCATATCCTACTGGGGAAGAGCAGAAGACAATTACCAATAGCTCCAGAAAGAATGAAGCAACTGGGCCAAAGCAGAAATGATGCTTAACTGTAGATTTTTCTGGTGGTGAAAGTAAAGTCTGATGTTGTAAAGAACAATATTGCATAGGCATCTGGAATGTTAGGTCCTTGAATCAAGGTAAATTGCATGTGGTCAAGCAGGAGATGGCAAGACTGAACATTGACATCTTAGGAATCAGTGAACTAAAATGGACCAGAAGAGGTGAACTTAATTCAGATGACCATTATATCTACTACTGTGGGCAAGAATCCCTTAGAAGAAATGGAGTAGCCCTCATAGTCAACAGAAGAGTTCGAAATGCAATACTTGGGTACAATCTCAAAAATGACAAAATGATCTCTGTTCATTTCCAAGGCAAACCATTCAACATCACAGTAATCCAAGTCTGCCCCAATCGCTGATGTGAAGAAGCTGAAGTTGACTAGTTCTATGAAGATCTATAAAAACTTCTAGAACTAACTCCAAAAAAAGATGTCCTTTTCATCACAGGGGATTGGAATGCAAAAGTAGGAAGTCAAGAGGTAGCCGGAATAGCCGGCAAGTTTGGCCTTGGAGTACAAAATGAAGCAGGGCAAAAGCTAACAGAGTTTTGACAAGAGAACATGCTGGTCATATAGCAAACATGGTTTTCCAACAACTGAGAAGATGATTCTACACATGGACATCACCAGATGGTCAATACCAGAATCAGATTGATTATGATTTTTGCAGCCAAAGATGGAGAAGTTCTATACAGTCAGCAAAAATAAGACTTGGGGCTGGCTGTGGCTCAGATCATGAGCTCCTTATTGCAAAATTGAGGCTTAAATTGAAGAAAGTAGGGAAAACCACTAGGCCATTCAAGTAAAACCTAAATCAAATCCCTTATGATTATACAGTAAAGGTGACAAATAGATTCAAAGGATTAGATTTGGTAGACAGAGTGCCTGAAGAACTCTGGGCAGAGGTTCATAACACTGTACAGGAGGCAGTGATCAAAACCATCTCCAAGAAAAAGAAATGCAAAAAGGCAAAGTGGTTGTCTGAGGAGGCTTTACAAATAGCTTAGGAAGTAAGAGAAGCAAAAGGCAAGGGGGAAAGGGAAAGATATACCCAGCTGAATTTAGAGTTACAGAGAATAGCAAGGAGAGATAAGAAGGCTTTCTTAAATGAACAATGCAAAGAAATAGAGGAAAACAATAGAATGCAAAAGACTAGAGATCTCTTCAAGAAAATTGGAGGTATCAAGGGAACATTTCATGTAAGGATGGGCATGATAAGGGACAGAAACAGTAAGGACATAACAGAAGCAGATGAGATTAAGGAGAAGTGGCAAGAATGCATGGAATAACTATACAAAAAAAGGTTTTAATGACCTGGATAACCATGATGGTGTGGTGACTTGCCTAGAGCCGGACACCCTGGATTATGAAGTCAAGTGGGCCTTAGGAAGCATCACTATGAACAAAGGTAGTGGAAGTGACAAAATTCCAGCTGAGATATTTAAAATCCTAAAAGATGATGCTATTAAAGTGCTGATCTCAGTATGTCAGGAAATTTGAAAAATTCAGCAGTGGCCACAAGCCGAAGAAAGACAATGCCACAGAATGTTCAAACTACCATTCAGTTATGCTCATTTCATGTGCAAGGTTATTCTCAAGGTTATTCTCAAAATCCTTCAAGCTACACTTTAACAGTATGTGAACTGAGAACTTTCAGATGTGCAAGCTGGATTTAGAAAAGGTAGAGGAACCAGAGATCAAATTGCCAAGTATCTGTTGGATCATGGAGTAAGCAACGAAATTCCAGAAAAACATCTATTTCTGCTTCATTCATTACACTAAAGCATTTGACTGTGTGAATCACAACAAACCACAAAATTCTTAAAGAGATGGGACTATTAGACCACCTTATCTGTCTCCTGATAAACTTGTATGCAGGTCAAGAAACAACAGTTAGAACTAAACAGAGAACAACTGACTGGTTCAAACTGGGAAAGGGGTATGACAAGGCTATATATTGTCATCCTGCTTATTTAACTTCTATGCAGAGTACATCATGAGAAATGCTGGGCTGGATGAATCACAAGCTGGAATCAAGATTGCCAGGAGAAATATCAACAGCCTCAAATATGCAGATGATACCACCCTAAATGGCAGAAAGTGAACAGGAACTAAAGAGCCTCTTGATGAAGGTGAAAGAGGACAGTGAAAAAACTGGCTTAAACCTCAACATTAAAAAACTAAGGTCATGTATTCACTGGAAGGACTGATGCTGAAGTTGAAGCTCCAATAGTTTGGCCACCTAATGTGAAGAGCCAACTCATTGGAAAAGACCCTGAAGGCAAAAGGAGAAAGAGGCAGCTGAGAATGAGATGGTTAAATAACATCACCAACTCAATGGAAATGAATCTCCACAAACTCCAGCAGATAGTGGAGGATAGAGGATCCTGATGTGTTAGAGGCCATCCGGTTGCAGAGTTGGACATGACTTAGTGACTGAACCGACTACTCTGTGTTTAACATTTTTCTCTAAAGCAACTTTTCTACTTAATTTTTAGTCTTCATGGCACTGTGCAAATAGAAAATAATTTCACTTGACACAAATGGAAACTAACCAAAAACAAATACAACAAAATCACTGAAGAATGTTACATTTTGGCTAGATATGTTGTCTGGGAAGTTTTTTGCTTTTTTTAGAAAAGAGAGATGAGTATTAGAGGAGTGATTAAGACACATCACCTTCAAAGTAAGACTTTCTCCTTGATGAGGGCAGAGAGACCAAAAGATAAAGATGTAATTCCATGTCATTGAATTCCTGTCCCTTTCTTCTTTATAATCAGAACTCTCTAGGGGTGATCTTAGCCCCTACTTGGGGAAGCACTGGTTAGGACAGGATAATCTGATTGGACTTATAGAACAATGAAATCTTTGTATAAGTGAGTGCTTTATCTCCTAATATTAGGATGAAATAGCCATACCACAGACATTCCACTCAGACAATGGCTATGAAGAATCTGAGATGTCATGGGTCAGCCAGCTCCTCACATGCATGAGAAAAGCATGGCCCCGTGAGATTAGACACTTTGGCTAGTGTTGCACAGTGAGTCAGGGGCACAGAACCTGGTATATGAGAATGATTTTGAATAATTTCACTCCTGCCCCCAGGGGACAGAGAGCACAGTTCTTGTGTTATATCGATATTCAGATCTCATCTGTTAAATTAAGGAGCTAGTAGAAAAGGCATAGTTCTGGCTTTCTGTGAACCCATGAGTTCAAACTTTGTAACAAGGAACCCAAAAGATTCATTAAGGAGCAGTAAGGAAAGAAGCAAGGAATTAGGTAACATTGACTCATACATTGAGGAAAAACATCTTTTCACTCCCTTTCATTCTTCTGCATTGGTCAAGGCTTTGCATCTAGCTTGGCACATATATCAATAAATAATAATTCATAAGGATTATGTTAATATTAATGGGACTTCTCAGATGGCTTAGTGGGTAAAGAATATGCCTGCAATGCAGGAGACACAGGAGACATGGGTTCAATCCCTGGGTAGGGCAGATCCCCTGGAGGAAGGCATGGCAACCCAATTCAGTATTCTTTCCTGGAGAATCCCGTGGAGAGAGGAGCCTGGCAGGCTAAAGTCCATGAGGTTGCAAAGAGCCTGACATGACCGAAGTGACTGAGCAGGCACCCGTACTAATATTAATAACATTAATAAATAACTGAGAACTTAAGAACATGATGGGTTCTGGATTTGAATTCTGTCTCCTTGCACATTCCAGATTTCCTACCCTGGCTGCTAAATTAGCTTCTCTGAGCTTCAATTTCATCTTTTGTAGAATACACATTCAAAAGTATTTACAACGTACTTTGTTTTGAGGTTTTAAAGGAGAGAATACAAGAAAACTATTAAGAATTCTACCTGGTTCATAGTAAGTATATAAAACAGTAACTTTATTACATATTAAGCATATTAGTTCAGTTTGATTCAGTTCAGTCCCTCAGTCATGTCCGAATCTTTGTGACCCCATGGACTGCAGCATGCCAGGCTTCCTTGTCCATCACCAACTCCAAGAGCTTGCTCAAATTTGTGTCCATCGAGTCGGTGATGCCATCCAGCAATCTCATCCTCTGTCATCCCCTTCTCCTCCTGCCTTCAATCTTTCCCAGCATCAGGGTCTTTTCCAATGAGTCAGTTCTTCACATCAGGTGGCCAAAGTATTGGAGTTTCAGCTTCAGCATCAGTCCTTCCAATGAATATTCAGGACTGATTTCCTTCAGGATGTGCTCAACAAATTAACTGATGATGGCAAGGATGACACCGATGAGGAGGTAAACCAGTTTGTCAGCAGCAAATCACAGTAAAGCAGAGAAACAAGCCTTCCTTTTCTAAAATAAATTTTCCCCATTCCTCCATGTGACAAAGGTAGAACCCTGACATTATCTTTTGGTTCTTAATATTGCTTCCAGGGTACACGCTCAGATAAAATATGACTTCTGCTGTTGGTGTTGATCACATACATTGAGATGTCATCTGAACCCAGGGTGATGGATGAAATTCACATGCAAATCTACTTCTGCATGGAGACTCTGCTCACCCTCCCCCACCCCATTCTGTTACTCAGCTCCTCTCTCCTTGTTTCCGTGAGCTGGAAACCTCTACAAATACACACAATACAACTACATTCTGGTTACAAGAGTGACTCTGGAATTTGAACAAGATTCATCCATGGCATGCTATGTTGGTAAGAAATCATTTTCCCCAAACAGCACTATGAGAAAGTGAGGCTAGAAAGAACTTGCTGTTCTCGCTCACACTGGCACAGTGCGATGTCTGCTCACCCTGCCTGTGGGCTCAGGTATTCAAAACCTATGGTAAAATTTTTTTTTCCTCTCTCTTTTGCTTTAAATGGCATTGCAACTTTGCCTGCTGCCAAGTTTGATCTAAAATAAACCTCAACACGCAAAAGGATGGCATGATTTCCTTAGGTCCTTGTGTGAGACGAGGTAGGTTAATGAGTTGCTATGGTGATCGCTTTTTAGAGGTGAAATTGAATAATGGTAAAGAGGATCAGGCTTGGAGTCAGACTTAAGTTCAAATTCACATTCTGCCCCTTGGTATATGCTTGACTGACTTTGTGTAAATTAATTGACCTTTCCTGGTACATGTTCTCATGGATGAAAAAGAGCCTAACAATGCTACCTTGGAGAGGTATTATTTTGACTAATAATACAGCCCCCTGGTGTAGATATTATTAGCACATTTTAATAGGTAAGTTATATAATCTGCCCAAAGTCACACAGCTTGTCAATGGCAGAGCTTGGAGGCCCAGCTCAAGATTTCTAGGGATCATCTGGGCTTAACTAAATGGTTTTTACGTAGGGTTCCTCATACAGTTGCATCAGACAGTGGCTGCACTGGGGGCATCTCAAAGGCTTCCTTACTCTCCTGTTAGCTACTGCTTGCTGGTGGCTGGGACCTCGGACTGACACCATTGGCTGGACTACTGAGTATGGCCTCATCACATGTCCTAGGCTTCCTCACAGTATAGTGGCAGGGTTCCAACAGCAAGCATCCCAAGAGAGGTCAGATGGAGGCTATATCACCTTCAATAAGGCAAAAAGCAGTTGGGCGGCATCAACTTCTACTCATTACAAGCAAGTCACCAAAGCCGATCCATATTCAGATAGACAAACATCCAAATTCAAGTTGACAGTAGATGAATATCATCCAAGTGTTGATGGAAAATAATTAAATTTTAGAATTTTATATACAGCTAACATCAAATGACAGTTTTCTTTTCTAAACAGATGCAATCCAAGATGTTTTAAATTAGTCATGAAATTTATCTAGTAGAACATTCAGATCCCTCAGTTTATTGACTTGTCTCTTAGTAGGTTTTGCAGCTTGGTCTGGAAATATGATTTCTTCCTCCATACTAGGAAGTAGAATAAAGGAACAACAATGAAGAGTAGAGGTAGAAGATAATAAAGATAAAAGCAGAAAGTAGTAAGATGCTGTGATGGCTAACTTTATGTGTCAACCTGACTGAGGTAAAGGGTGCCCAGAAAGCTGGTAAGACATTGTTCCTGGTTGTGTCTGTGAGGGAGTTTCCAGGAGAGATGAGCTCACCCAGCATGGGTGAGCGTCATCCAATCCTTTGAGGGCCTGAATAGAAAGAGCAAAAAAACTGAGGAAGAGCACATTTGCTCTCTGTTTAGCTGGGACCTCCACTTTCTCCTGCCCTCCATCCTTGGTGCTCCCAGTTCTCAGATCTTTAGACTCAAACTGAATTACACAGGCAGGTGTCCTGGTTCTCCAGTTTGCAGATAGCAGATTCATGGTACTTCTTAGCCTCCATAATCTAAGCCAATTTCTGTAATAGATCTGTCTATATCTCTTTGTTCTTATTTTATATATTTTCTATGAGGAATCCTGACAACTATGAGTGCTAAACAAAACAAAAATGCAATATAGTTAAGATAATTAAAATTGTAAATTTTGAAAACTAATAAAAGAGATGAATCTTTGGCTAGTATGACTCAAAAAGGTAGAAATAGAAAATGAGAGGAGAAATACACACCCATGAGGAAAAATTATAATTAACAAATACAGAAAACATAAACATAAGAAGATACTACATACAAATTTATATCGATAATTGATACAACAAAAAGTAAAAAAATATGAACCATCAAACTTGGCAGGAAAACTAGAAAATCTGAATAGATCAATGATTAAGAAGAAAATGTTACTGTAGTGGAAGATTTATTCCCTGGAAAGGCAGTAGATCCAGGAGTATTCCACTAAACTTTTAAGAACAGATAATCCCCATCTTAAATACATTATTTCTGAGTGGTGTCTACCACTTACCATTTCATTTGGTAAGACGAGTACAATTTTCAATGTATAAACTATAAAATGGTTGCAAAGTATGGGCAAAACCATAGGCCAATCTCACTTACAAATATGGATGGGAGAAATTTTACATAAAATATCAGCTTACTGAACACATGTTGAGACAAAATGATCATAACTGAGAGTTGCCCAAGAAAAGTAAGAATTATTCAATATTAAAAAGCACTCATGTAAATTACTATATTCACAGTTTAAAGAAGAAAAAACCTGTAACAAATGCCACAGATGCCAGGAAAATTTAGGGGGAAAAAAATGAATTCTTCACAAACCAAAATGAGAAAGATACTTATTTAGGTTGGTGTGAATGTAATTGCAGCTTCAGACCATGAAACTTAGATCATTATACCTAGGCTCAAACATATCTTCATTAATCAAAATAGGAAACATTACAATCACACGTTTTTGCCGATGAGAAATAAGTTTGTTTATTCCTGTAGTATAAAAACCTGTGTTTAGGGATTTGACAAACACTTGGAAAGCATTTTCTGCCTCCTGCTGTTTAGGGAAGCATTTTCCCTGAAAAAAGTTGTCAAGATGCTTGAAGAAGTGGTAGTCAGTTGGTGAGAGGTTAAGTGAATACGGCGGATGAGGCAAAACTTTGTAGCCCAATTCATTCAACCTTTGAAGGTTGGTTGTGCAATATGCAGTCAGGCATTGTCAGGGAAAAGAATTGGGCCCTTTCTGTTGACCAATGCTGGCTACAGGCATTGCAGTTTGGGGCGCATCTCACTGGTTTGCTAAGTATACTTCTTAGATGTAATGGTTTTGCCAGGATTCAGAGAGCTGTAGTGAATGAGACCAGCAGCAGACCACCCAGTGGTGACCATGACCTTTTTTTGGTGCAAGTTTGACTTTGGGAAATGTTTTGGAATTTCTCCTCGGTCCAACAAGTAAGCTAGTCATATCAAGCTGTCTTATAAAATCTACTTTTCATTGCACATCACAATCCAATTGAAAAATGGTTTGTTATTGTTGCATAGGATGTGAAAAGATGACACTTCAAAATGATTTTTTTACAACTTTTGGTCAGCTCATGAGGCACCCATTTATTGAGCTTTTTTAGCTGTCTGATTTGCTTCAAATGCCAAACAACCATAGAATGGTGGATGTTGAGCTCCTGGGCAACTTCTTGTTTAGTTGTAAGAGATCAGCTTCAATGATGGATCTCAATTGGTTATTATCAACTTCCAATGGCCGGCCACTGCGCTCCTCATCTTCAAGGTTCCTATCTCCTCTGCAAAACTCCTTGAACCACCACTGCACTGTACATTTGTTAGCAGTTTCTGGGCCAAATGTGTTGTGGATGTTGCAAGCTGTCTTTGCTGCTTTACATCCCATTTTGTACTCAAATAAGAAAATCGCTTGAATTTGCATTTTGCCTAACATCATTTCCATAGTCTAAAATATATACAAAATATGTAGCTAGTAATGTTATTAGCAAAAATAATCAATAAATAAAGCAAGAAATGAGCATTAAAATGATGTCTAACATAACCATCTTTATTCAAGAATGTGTTCCAATACCAAATGGCAAATTTCAACAATGCAAAAACCTCAATTACTTTTACTAGACCATTTCAACAGACACCACACTAAATGTGGAAACAGCATAAGCAATTCCACTGAAGCAGGAACAAAGAAAAGATGCCAGCTGTCACTACTATATGCAAAACTGTTCTGGGGATTCAAGCTAATCAATTTTTAAAAGGGGGAGGAGAGACAAGTAATTAATCTTTCAATTATATATTCATCCACCTAGAAAACTCAATAGAGTCCACTTCAAACCATTTAAATTTTATGAAAATTGGCTAAGATGTTTAGAAATATGAATGGTACACTAAAATTGAGTGCCTTCCTATAGAGCAGTACAGAGTGAGCTCATTACATGAAATGCATGAAATGCCCATCCCCAGCTTCCCTGGTGGATCAGTGGTAAATAATTTGCCTGCAATGCAGGAGACCTAGGTTCAACCCTGGGTTGGGAAGATCCCCTCGAGAAGGGAATGTAACCCACTCCAGCATTCTTGCCTGGAGAATTCCATGGACAGAGGAGCCCGGTGGGCTACAGTCCACAGGGTCACAAAGAGTTGGACACAACTGAGCAACTAACACTGGGTTGGCTGCTTTGTATTGAGGCTGCAGTCTACGGTCACCCCATTATAAAGTCTCCACTCTTCCTGGACACTTTGATGTAGTCACCTCCCTTTACTTCCTTCACTGTCTCTACCACACCTTAAATCACCATTTTTCACTTCTTACTGGCATTTTTATCACCCTCTACTAGAAAGTAAATACTACAAGCCCAGTGCATAGGACATGTTCCATAAATATTTGTTGAATGAAACAATGGATGAGTCTGGGTATGCTTGTGTGCAAGCATACTCAGTTGTACTCGATTCTTTGCAACCCCCTGGACCGTAGTAGCCCATCAAGCTCCTCTGTCCATGGAATTTTCCAGGCAAGAACGCTGGAGGGGATCTTCCTGACTGAGGTATCGAACCAGCATCTCCTGCATTGGCACACAGATTCTTTAGCACTGTGCCACGTGGAAAGCAAGCCAGAGTATGTCCGACCTCAAAATCACTCTTCTCACCAGACTGAGTTGCCTCCTAATGGAGTCCACACACTTTTCCTTTGTCATCCATTGTGGCTAAAAGCATCAGTGACAAAAATGCTTTTTGAAATGGTGATGTCTGAGTCAAAATGGCACGAAATAGCTTGGCGACTTTTTTAAACATTCACATCCATGGAGGACAAGAGTCACAAAATGGAGATTTGAATCATTAGCAGAACTGGCAACATAGATGATATTTGATTTTCCCGGCTGTGTAGAACACATCATCCCCCTACTGAAGATTCATTTATGGCTATCTGCTGTTCTTGCTACCTTAGTCCCTGATGGATAGATTAACTACAGATTCGTACAGGAAGAACACCTTTGTGTTGTCCAGCTTGAAGTCACAAGCTGGTTTAGGAGGCTCAGAGCACTCCTGGATCCGATCCTCCACTGGAGGTCACATTTCTCCTCTCCTTGCTCTGTAGTTCAGACATATCATCCCTGACCTCGGACAGCATCACTCAGCCTTCACCTTTTCTACTTGAGCCTTGGTCCTTCGGCAGCTCCTCCCTCCGTCACCTGCAACCCTCTCTCCCTTAAAACCCTCCTTCTCTTGGCTTTGCTCAGCCTCTCACCCTTTCCCAAAGCCACCTGTGGCCGCTGTCTTGGGTTTGTCCTCCCTCCCAGGGAGGGACCCGCTCCCGTTCCACCCCCTTCACTGGATGCTTGAAGCGCTCACACATCACAAGGTAGGGAAAGATAGGTGGGGGTTCATAAACACCCAGAAAGATCTTACTTGGATGTTTCTTTGATGGTGTCTCAAATGCACCCTTTGATTTGGGGTGGGTTGTGGTGGAGGGGAGATTTTGCTGGTTGCTCTGACCCCTGCAGAAAACATCTTTCAGCCTGGCAAATGATGGATATTTTTTCCCTCTCTAAAGTCTGTCACATAGAAGCTTTAAAAATAAATTGGGTGTCAGAATGCTGGGTATTTGATATGCTTACCAAGTGCCATGTTCTGTGTTTATTTACTTCTCACAGCAAGCTCGTAAAATATGATTTATTATTCCTATTTTATAGTGAAGGGAATGTTCTGAGAGAGATTAAGCAAGCTGTCTGTGGTGTTTTGCTGTAAATCTCTCTTTCCCCAGATCATGGAAGGCGGTATGTTGTAAATTCATAAAACCAGTCTCCTGGCCTTCCTCCCATTCTGCCCCCACATTCCGGCCACAGAATCCTGGTCTGGAAGGATCCCAGGACCAAAAGCCTCATTAATAATTCACATATCAGATGGGTATCACACTGCAGCTTCTCTTGCATATCAAAAGGAAAGTTTGAACGGCCAAGCAGAATACAAATGAGCAAGACAGCCTTCTCATTATCAGATGGAAGTTTTTATAATGCATTCTCCAAAGTTTTTAATTATGAAACATTCCAAGCATGCAGACCACCTCTGTTCTGCCTACATGCATGTGCACACACATGCATGCGCATGCACACACACACACACACCCCTACACATCACCACCGTCACCACCAGAGGTAACCACTATCTGGAAGATGCCATGTACATTACCCGAACATGAACATGAACATGCTATTGTGCTTTCTAACACACACACACACACACACACACACGGTTTTGAGATTTACCCTCACCAACATATGGATCCACCTATTTATTCATTTTTATCCTTGAATAGTAATAGTGATGATTATGATTTTTAGTGCTTTCTGCCAATCAGGCTGTGCTTCAGTATTTTGTATGTATTGTCTCATTTAATCCTGACAATGGTGCCATGAGGGAAGCACCAATACTACATTCTCCAGGGGAAGAAGCTGGAGGTAGATGGTTAAATGAGTCCTTGGAGGTCACAGCCTTGACCATTGATTCATCAGGATCTGACTTCAGAGCCCAAGACTCTAGCCTGCAGACCACTCTGCCTGCTCTATAGACAGCCTCAAACTCCCTGATATAGACACAAGTGGATTTAGGGAGACTTTTAAAGGAAGGAGAGAAACCAGATTGGCAGCCTGGGTTCCCCCTTCTCAGCTGTTACACCCGGCACATACCTAGCAGACAGCTTTACTCCTTTTTTTTAATTGAAGTATTGTTGCTGTACAATCTTATGTAAGTTACAGATGTACAACGTTGTGATTCACAACTTTTAAAGGTTATACTCCATTTATAGTTGTTATAAAATATTGACTCTATTTCCTGTGCTGTACACTGTATCCTTATAGCTTATATTATACCTAAGAGTTTGTGCCTCTTCCTTCCCTACCTCTGTGTTGCCCCACTTCCCTCTCCCCACTGGTGATCACTAAGTTTGTTCTCTATATCTGTGAGTCTGCTTCTTTTTTGTTTCATTCACTAGTTATCTGCATGTTTTAGATTCCACATGTAAATGAGATCATACAGTATCTGTCTTTCTCTCCCTGACATTTCACTTAGCCTAGTGTCCTCCAAGTCCATCCAGGTTGCTGCAAATGTTGTTCTTTTTTATGACCAAGTAATACTCCATTGAGGCAGCATTACTCTTAAATGAGAAAACAGGGGCTACTAAACCTGCAAAACAAAGGTTGAAGGGGGACGTGCATGCTTAGCCATCAGCCATGTTTTGGTGGAAATTTTTTTTCTTTTAATCTGAAATCATGTGCAAAAGGGATACTGAGACCAGAAGATATAGCAAGAGTCGGGACAGATGAAGCCCTGCTCCTGGGGGTCTGTGTGCACCCTGGTAAAGGGGATGACAAGACGACCACAGTTACATTAGAAAGTACCATCCTGTTAGTGCATGTGCCAGCCTGGCCTTCCTCCTTGACAAAAATATCTCTTCCACCCCCATAAAGTGCATGAGATTCCACCAATAGAAATCCTTCCAGGTCATGAAATGTTTTAGGTCTTTAAGAGTTCCTCTAACAACATTCAAATATCCCTCTGTATGAAATACGGGTGTTTTTCTACCCTTTGGGCTTTTGTGAAGATCACATAAATAACTCATCAAAGGTGCCAAGCCCAAGTGCCTGTCACATTCATGGATGCTCAATACATTTTGATTCCTTTTCTTTTTTTTGAATACAGGAACTCCTAGGGGAAAAAAAACACTCTCAAACGACACCTGGGAAGGGAGCATGATTGAGAGGGGGTGGGGCTGAGTTACTTTGCAGAACACAGTTGCCTGAAAGGGAGGAATCTAGGATGGCAAAGCCCCATTCATCCTCAGGATTGTTGCCCAGGGCAGACCTGACCTGAAAACCCATCCTTAAGCCAGGACACCCTTGAGGGTCATGTGAATCCCTCAGTGGGCTTGTCAAAACACAGAAGTCTGTGCCTACCCCCAAGCATTTCTGGTTCAGGAGGCCAGGATGGGGCCTGGGGAATCTGCGTTACTCACAAGTTCCCAAGGGATGCTGATGCTGCTGGCTTGGGACCACACTGCATTGCCTGAATCTCCTTCCCATAACTCAAAGATTCTCTGTAAGCTTTCTCTGGATTTTCCTTAGAAGCAATTCACTCTGACAGAGCAGACAAAAGATAATTTCAGGCAACCAGAATGAGTCAAAAGCAGATCTCAGTGATAGGAACAAGCCAAGATACACCCAAAGATTTCATGTGATGTATTCTCTTAATATGAAAACTCGGCACACAGATTTTTATTTTTAGATTTTAGGCTCAATGGGCAAATTTGCCTCCCCTACCTCTTTTGAGCCTATTACTCTCTTCCTAGGTGTATTTTTCAATGGGAATGTTTTCTGAGCAGACATCTCACTTTCTGAGGGCTCTCAAGTGTCAGAGAGCCTGGTCTTCTCATCTGACACAGCTTTTCTGGGCTTTGTCCTGGGCATTGGGCATTCTTTGTACTGTCCCTGCATCATTTCAGAACTGGACTCTATTCCAATCTTCTCAGTTTACACAAGCAAAGTTACCTGCCAGAACACTGAGAAAGAACCCATGTGGCAGTACACAAAGCCCCAGAAGTGACATCTGGAGAGGACCCGGGTTTCAACTCAGCCTGTGCCGCTCTTCAACAACCTTCATTAAGCTTCAGACAACCAGACCTGGGGCACACATCAACCCCTGCCAACCTCAACTTTCCTTTCTACATGGAATGGGTATCAAAATACTTGCTGTCCCATAGAAAACAAACTTTGAATTGTTGGAAAGCATAGGGGTCAGCTATTGTCATCAGAAGAGGGAAGGCTGTTGCAGAATGGAAAACACTGTAACCCTAGAAGCTCTGTTACAGGCATCTCAAGAGTTAGGCAAAAAGGTGTTCCCTTTTATAAAGAGAGGAACAAATAAAGCTAGAAAGAAAGATGTGGGGAAGTGGGGTGAAAGGGACATGTAATGGGGACAGCAGATGAGAGAATTGTTCCCTGAGGACAGGGCTGGAGTCTCTGAGCCCTGAAGACCACCTCCTGCCTCTCTTTTCTTACTGTTGTTCCCATTTCTCTTTTTCTTCTCACCTATTAAAATAAATTCTTCCTGGAAAAGAAAAGTCACGCTAGTTCCAAGTCACTCTGGCAGAAACAGGTTTGAAATATTAACTTGAATCATGCAAATAAATCAAATTTATTTATTACCCAGCTGAGTTGGGAGACTGACATATATATATGACATATACATACATATATATATATATATATGTATGTATATATACATATACATATATATATATATATATACATATACATATATATATATATGTTTCTTTCCTTAATTCTACATCTGTCATGTCTGTGGTTTCATGATACAATTAAAGCCCTGAGAATATGCTTAGAAGGTGTAGTCTCTCCCTTGGCTGCCCTGCATGAATACAGAGCTGTATTCACTGTGGTGTATCTTCCTGCCAATTGAGGCTAATAAATAAAACTTGTCACTTTCACTCCATAACCCAGAATTACTCAAATACGTCCTTGTCAAAATAAACTATGTTGAACAAGCTCTGGTTTAAAAAAAATGTAATTTTTTTACCCTTTAATCAAGAAGAATTTCCCTTTTGGAACACTGAACAGCAGCAATACAATCAGAGCCAACACAGAGAGGCACTTACTCACCTTTCATGCAGCTCCTTGGGTCGCTCTCAAGTCCCCTCTCCTGGAGCCTGACCATTTCTCTGTGATCAGGTCAGAGTTTTTATGAGTTTGACTAAAGTCTTATGAGATCCAGAGCTCAAGGAAAAAAGATAAAATGACCTTCTTTAAAAGTCACACGTTAAAACAAGGGCTAGCGTCAATGTCTCATGATTCGACCTGGTAACGTTTAAGAGTAAACATCAAAAAGTGCTGTGACCAATACATCACATTTGTTTTCACTGAGATTCTGAAGTATGTGTTACTCTAATTTTGTTTAGTCAGACATTGAAAGCAGAGTCAGTAGGTTATGTCACAGATAACATGACTTTATTGCAAAGTGGATGAGGTATAAAGCTTTTGTGCAAAGTGGATGAGGAGAATAGATACATGTACATGTCTGGCTGAGTCCCTTCTCTCTTTACCTGAAACTATCACAACGTTGTTAATCGGCTATGCATGCATACTATATCGCTTCAGTCATGTCTAACACCTTGCGACCCTCCAGGCTCCTCTGTTCATGGGATTCTCCAGGCAAAAATACCAGAGTGGGTTGCCATGTCCTTCTCCAGGGGAACTTCCCGACCAGGGGCTCAAACTTGCATCTCTATGTCTCCTGCATTGCAGTCAGTCTCTTTACTATCTGAGTTACCGGGTCTCCTGCATGACTGTTATGTCTGTCCTAAATTGGATATAGGAAGCTGTGGATAACAGGACTTCGTAAAAGTCAACTCAATTGATTTAATGGGAAAGGGTGAGATATTAGTGGTTATGGGATGTCTCAGGGAGAGAGTCTTCAAATGCAGGACTGTACTAAGTTCACTCTGGAAAAGAAAAGTCATGCTGTTCCAAGGCAAGATGGCAGTTTGCCACTTCTTGTTCCACTCTCAAGCATTCCGAATTGTCAGGAAGACAGCATGATATCCTGCAAGGGAAATGCTCCTTGACAAGTCCAAATTTAGACAGAAAATTTATGCTCAGAAAGAGGCCATTCCTAATATCTGAGTTTTCTCTGAGAATGTTAAGGAAGGGGTGTTTTCTGGCAAAGCAACTCCAGTCCTGCACACAAGAAAGCTAGATATCTTTGAGGACACAGCACTGATGGGAGAAAGAGACCCAGAACTCGACTTAACACGGGATATCACATTTGTAGGATAAACCCAGGTCATCCACCCAGCGTAGGCTAAAGAAGGAAATACAGTGAGAAGATTCTAGGACAGGGAGTCCAAATGGAGTGAAGAATCTGAGACAATGAATGTATGTAACCCACAAGAAGCACGTACTCAGATTCATGGCACCTCTGAACTTTAGAAGTAAAAGTACCTTGAAGGTTATATAATTGTGATGCTAGTCCATGGTATCCCATTTTGGGTCAAACACCAGTCTAGTTACTGCTTGTAAAGACACTTTAAGCCATGATAAGATTTAAATCAGTGGGCTCCAAGTAAAGCAGGTTCCCCTTTGCAGTGTGGAGGGACTTCATCCAATCAATTCAGTTCAGTCGCTCAGTCATGTCTGACTATTTGCAACCCCATGGGCTGCAGCACGCCAGACTTCCCTGTCCATCACCAGCTCCCGGAGCTTGCTCAAACTCATGTCCATCGAGTCATTGATGCCATCCAACCATCTCATCTTCTGTTGCCCCCTTCCCCTCCTGCCTTCAATCTTTCCCAGCATCAGGGTTTTTGCCAATGAGTCAGTTCTTCGCATCAGGTGGCCAAAGTATCCATCCAATCAGGAAAAAGCCTTAATAGAAGAGACCGAGGTCCCCTGAGGAAGAAGGCATTGCACTTCTGGAATGCCTTCAGACTCATACTGCAGCATCAAATTTTCCCTGCTCCACAACCATATGAATCAATTTTTGCAGTAAGTATTTCAGTCTCTCTCTGTCTCTTTGTCTGTCTCTCTTTCTGTCTCTCTCTGCCCCTGTTTCTCTGTTACTCAGTCTCTATTTCTTTCTGTTTGTCTCTCTCTGTGTGTGTATGTTTACACATTATAATTGCTTGTTTCTCTGGAGGAATTAAGTCCAACAACCAGGAGGTTAATGTGATTATATCTATCTGTTCAGTCGCTCAGTTGTGTCCAACTCTTTGTGACTCTATGGACTGTAGCTCACCAGGTTCCTCTGTCCATGGAATTCTCCAGGCAAGAATACTGGAGTGGGTTGCCATTCCCTTCTCTGGGGGATCTTCTCGACCCAGGAATGGAACCCAGGTGTCCTGAATTGCAAGCTGATGCTTTACCATCTTAGGCCTATTTTACTCAAATTCACGTCCATTGAGCCAGTGATGCTATCTAACCATCTTATCCTCTGCTGCCCCCTTCTCCTGCCTTCAAACTTCCCCAGCATCAGAGTCTTTCTTTTCCAATGAGTCAGCTCTTCACATCAGGTGGTCAAAGTATTGGAGTTTCAGTTTCAGCATCAGTCCTTGAAATGAATATTCAGGGTTGATTATCTATTTAACAAATGAGAAAACTGGGGGCTGGGGAGGTTCAGAGGCTTCTCAAGGGCCACCCAGTTACTTGGCAGCATCCCTGAGGTGTGGTTCTCTGAGCCGTATGTTCTCTTTCCACCGTGTAACTCTTAAGAGCCTCACACTGGAATAAAAGAGTTGTATGGTTTAAAATCATATGATAAAAACCTACTTGGTATTGTAGCTTTTCAGTAATTAGGAAGTTGGAGTATCAACATGAGACCCATGGTTGCATAGCTGAAGCCCTGAGAAAGAGCCTAGAATTTTTAAGAACTTAGTATACAGTAAAGGAAGCAACAGCAAAACAGGAACAAATAGATGATTCACAACTGGTGTTTACAAGCTGACTGTTTGAAAGAGAAAATTAAGTTAGTTCTTTGTGTCACACCTTACACAAATCAGATCCTGGATGGGATATGAGTTAATACAAAATTAAATAAATCATAAATGACTCTAAAGGAAAATATTTCATTCATCCAGGCAAAAGAGCTGCTTTTTTCAGTCTACAAATAAGATATCAAAAAGAAAAAAATCTTCTAGATTTGATAAGCTTAAAAATTCAATTTCTATTCATTTCAAAACTAAAATTAAAAGGTAAAAAATTCTTAAATGGTTATCGATCTTTTCAAATTTTCTATACGGATAAACTGAAAATTCATGTTCTTTTAGAAACCTGCCATTTCACTTATGGTTGCAAGTTATTAGCATAGAGTTATACACAGTTTTCTCTAAACATTTTCAAATGTCTGTATTTCTCATCTTGTGATTATTTTACAGACTCAAGTATATGTATTTATTTTATGATAAAGATAGCATCAGATCAGTTGAGAAAGAAAAGATGATCAGCAAATGAAACTTTGATCAAGATAAAACTAATTTATCTTGAAAGCAAATATCTTAAATATATGGTGAATATGCACTTACACATTCTAATTGAAAAGCATAAAATATTTTTAACTCGACAGATTTTATATTATAAACTGTAAATTTCATGCATTGTTACAAACAAAATTTTAAAATAAGCAACAATGGTGAAAATATATATATTTTATATATATATTTGCAAAGGGCTAAACTCCTTCTTATATAAAGAATTTGTTCAAATAAATACAAAAAATATCCTGGCACACTCACTAAAAAAAAGAACAAAAGATATGAATGGGAAATCCATAAAAGAAAAAATTCTAATGGCCAATAAGTACATCTTTAAATGTTCTGTTCTAGGTTAAAATGTTCACATCAGAAATAAGCAACTGAGATCTCATTTTCTATCTAGGAAAAATTGAAAAGAATAGTAATACGCCACTTAGGAAGGAATATACATTCCCATACACTACCCAAAAGCATGTAAATTAGTATAACTTTCTGTAGGAAAATGTGATAATCTGCATCAAAATCTGACTCAGCCATTTCGGTTTTAAAATTTATCCTAGGGAAATCAGCTATGCTTGCAAAGGTAATGCACAGGGACATTTCAAAATGCTGTTTTTAACAGAAAAAAAATGGAGTCAACATAAATACTAAACAATGGGAAAATGGATAAGCAAATCGTGACTTACCCACAAAGACAGAAACATGCAGTTGAGTTGTGAAAAAAATCACACTGCAATAGCATCTGTGTCTGTACCTGGACTCTTCTCAGAGCCCCACCCCTGACCTTGGACTCACTCTCCCAGACAGACTCCCTGCGTAAGCCCTGGCACAGGTTCTCTTTCGAGGATGTAACCCCAGCTGAGAAAATTGTATGTCATTTCCCCTCGAGAATGCGGGCTTCATGGCTCTCCAGAAATTCACTTGTCATCTTCAAAAAAGCCCCGCATTGAAGCACCTCCATTAGATGGCTTTGTACCTAAAATCCTAGTTTGGGCAGACTCTGCCTTATTTCTGAGTTTTTAGGTGGTGTCAGTCCATCTTATTATTATTATTATTTTTGCCATAAACTTCCTCCTCTTTATTCTACATGACATCTAATACTTTCTTAATTACATAGCTATTGAGTGACTGATCTGGGCTAGCCGGGTCCATTAGCTGGAGCCAGCAACCGAGATATCAGAGGAAGCCTTTTAAGCCCTGAGTAAGTGGGAAATTGCCTTTCAGGAAAATAATCCGTTGTGACCTATGCAATGAGGCAGCAGGAACTTGCCAGGTCAAATCATCAGCAGTTTACCCTCCTATTCGTGGAGGAGGTACAGTGCAGCCATGAAGGCTTTGGAAGTCTCCAGCCGTGCATCCACTTTGCAGAGCGAGAGTAGGGTAAAGGCCACAGCCAGCCGTGATGGATAGGCTTCCATCTTGAAGTTTCCTCAGGAGACTTCAGAGTGGCTGATCAGATGTCAGCAAGACGTAAGATCTGGATTTATTTTTACTGTCACAGTGATGGATTTTTGCTTCTCTTTCCAGTGGCCCTTATTATCAAGAGCACAAACCCAATTTGAGAGAGGCAGCAAGGCCTTGAACTTGGAATGATGACCATCAACCCAACGTGTTTTCTCCCATTAGCGAGTTTCCTAGAACACTGACCTTACCATGAATCACACCATTGTCTGCCCTTCCCTCCTATTTGAATTCTGGATGTTCCAGTATTGACTGGTAAATTCTCTGTCCATGGAGGAACCACCCAGCCTAGCACACATTTACCTAACGAACACACACACAGGGACTCAACAGGCCAGGAGCTCTTCTCAGCCCTTCGCCATTGTCGACTCACTCAGTCTTAACAACTACTTGTCAGGTAGACTTTATAGGTTCCACCAACTAGGGTTAGGGGGTAGTTTATTTCCTTATATCTTGTTCAAACATCACACCCAGCTGCAGATTTGCTTCCCTACTGCTAGTCTCTCCATTTTCTCCACCCTTCATTCTGTTTCCAGAATGTTCTTCTGGCCCCAAAAACTTCAGTAGTCCCCCTCCCCCAACTGCCTATACAATAAAAGTTATATTTCATGAGCCTGGTTTAGAAAACCTCCTGTCTCACTCCCCATCACATTCACTGTCATAAATCAGCTTCCCTACACTCAGCTGCAATAAATTATTCAGCATCCCTCAGAAAAAGCCAGCCCTGTAATATCAACATGCCTTTTCTTTCTCTCTTGGGATGGATTTCCCGGGAAACAGACTCTGAAGCAGAGATCTGCAGGCAAGACGTCCCCTGGAGAGTTCTCTCAAGGACATTTGTAAGGGAGTGTATTCACTATCTATTATGTAGGAAATTACCCCAAACTCTGCAGCTTAAAGCAATGAGCATTCATTGTCTCACACAGTTTCTGTAGGTCAGGGATTCAAGAAACCTTAGATGTGTGGTTTTGGCTCTCACAAGGATTCATCAAGCTGTCCATTGGCAGATCCACTCTCAAGCTCACTGCCTTCCCAGTGTTTGGAAGATGGCAGCTGGCCTCCTTGAAAGAGTGTAAGAGTGAGGGAGGGATGGGGTGTATGCGAGGCTGAACCAGTCTTCTCATGAGCTAATCCAGGGTATAATGCCCCATGCATGGCTTCTGTGAATCTGTGAGTCCCCAAGTCTTGCCCACACAAAAGAGAAGGGGAATTCAGCTCTACCTTTCGAGGGAAGAAATGCCAAACAGTTTCTGAACAAACCTTAAAAGTGGCTGCAGAGAATGAGGGTCACGGGCATGGGCAAAGGGAAAGGTTAAATGGATTCAGTCTCAACAGAGACTCAGCTGAACCTAGGAGATGTTCTGAAGCTTAGATGGTCCTTCAGAGATATCACAAGTTGAGGGTAAGAAGGCAGCTTTTTTATGCTTGCCTCTCCCAGTCATGGCTGCAGATTGGCCCCTGGAGGGGTTTGCCAAACTCTACATAGTGACTTTGCCACACTGTGTAGACTACATACTATCTGTTGCCCCAAAGACTCCTCTAATGCCTTAGGATTTGATGGGCCAAGCAGCAGGACTGTGTCTATCAGAGTCTAGACCTGCTGCAGAGTCATTCCTCTTCTGGCATTGACTCCACATTGGTAGTCTCCCATGCCATCTAAAAAATGGATCAGAAACACATGATGTGTTGGACATGCTACTCTAGAATCTGAAAAGTCCTACCAGGAGTTGTGCTTCCTTCTTAGTGATCAAAGTTTTGCAAAGACCCAATAATTTGCATGGAATATCCTCCATGTTCCTAACCCACTGTACCCCTAACAATGTCACTGATGTAGGAGGCCCTGAATCCTTTGTAGGGTTTATCCGTTCATCTGGAACACATGACTCTTACCAAGACCTCTGTACTCTTGCCCATCCTTGTTAATTTAGCCCAACAGGATGTCCAGATGGTATTAATTGGACCACTTTCTCTGGAATTCTGCCATGTTTTAAATTAAATTCTAGGCCTGGTCCTTGGATTTGTACTGCCTTCCGGCTGCAGGATATGACAGTTCCTTCACACAATGGCAAGGACGTCCTCTGACTTTCACATTTTGCCTTAAATCTATGATTAATCACTCCTGACCTTTTATTAAATTTTTCCAACATATCACTTATACTTAGCAAGAGGCACCCAGTTCCATAGTCGTTGTAATTACTACTTCCCCTGTGTCTTTCAAATGCCTGACATGTCACACCTGCCACATCTGTCTGATCTACAGAATCACACTGTGGGTGGCCAAGGAGAACACAGACTCTTTTTTCTCAATTTACTTACTTTTAATTGAAAGAAATTTCTTTATAGTATTGTGTTGGTTTCTACCAAATATCAACATGAATCAGTCATAGGTTTACCCATGTCCCCTCTGTCTTCCTCTCTTCCACCTCTCTCCCCATCCCACTCCTCTAGGTTGTTACTGAGCCCTGGTTTGAGTTCCTTGAGTCATACGGCAAATTCCCATTAGCTATGTATTTTACATATGGTAATGTATGTTTCCATGTTACTCTCTCCACATATCCCGCCCTCTCCTTCATGCCCCACCCCACCTCTGCAGCCATATCCATAAGTCTGTTCTCTATGTCTGAAGAACACAGACTCTTATGGGGAAAGATTTGGGGGTCTCTTCTTCACTGCAGCCTAATTCTTAGTACATGGCTTGGCATTCAGTACTCCCTCAAGGTGTGCGTAAGTGCTTAGTCATTCAGTCAAGTCATACTCTTTGTGACCCCATGGAATATAACCTGTCAGGTTCCTCTGTCCATGGGATTTTTCAGGCAACAATACTGGAGTGGGTTGTCATTTCCTCCTCCAGGGGATCTCCCCAACCCAGGGATCAAACCCACGTCTCCTGTGTCACCTGCATTGCAGGCAGATTCTTTACCCATTGAGCCATGCAAATCTGTGGATAACTTCACTGACTGTTACATCACACACTCCTGGTATCCCATCTAGATTATGCTATTCTACCTTTCTGGAATATTCCTACTCAGCCACTAAATATGGTCTCTCTCTCTCTCTCTTTTTTCTAACACTTCCAGTCACTCTAAGCATCAAAGTACTTCTCATTTCTTTCTCCTTCCAGCCAGTGTTGACCTCTAGACTCCTATGGCAGTAAAATACTACATGATATTGCTCTCCAGTGGTTTTTCATAAGATACTTTGTGTCTTACCTAGGTTCTCCCAGCACAGACACCATGACAGGACTGGCTGCAGTTATTTTCTATGGATAGTGATGGAAAAGGGAGAAAGAAATAGAGAAAAAAGAAAAGCCAAGTGAGTGCATTAATAAGTGAGTTACTTCCATGGGAAATCTGAACTCCATTCAGCTGGGAACTTTCTGAGATACTGTGTCCAGGACCCCTCAGAAACAACTCCACAGAGGCTGGGGCCACTGGAGGAGCTGAGGCATTGCTCACCAACTTCTACACTGCAGAGTCTGAAAGTCACCCCAAGGGCATTCATTTCCTCGCTTCTCAGACTACAACATAACTAACATTTAATTTTTTTAAGTGAATAAAGCTCATCTACCTAGAAGTTAAAAATAATTCTGCTTACAATTTTTTCTGCATCAAAAAGAAAATTAAAATTACTGAATATCTGGAAAAGTAACAGTAAAATAATTTGTCTACTATATAAATAAATGTGAACATGGATATAAGTACATATGTGATTTAGATATATATCAGAAAATATAGGATTCAGCTGAACCAAAGTTCAGAGGAAGCTTTATAGTCATATACCTAAATGAAGAAAAAAGAAAAATAGATAGTTAGAAAAAAATGCAATACTAAGGAAATCAGAAAAAGAAATTAATAAAATTAAAATTCATTAATAAGTGAGAAAATATAGGAATAAGTAGAAAAAGTTTAAAGTTGATTTTTTTGGAGGGGAACACAGTAAAGTAGCTACCTCCATCCAGGAAAAAAAAAAAAAAAATGCATAAAATAGTCAAAACAAGAAACAAGCTCAGATAAATAGTACAAATGAAAAAAATTAAAAGACTAATGAAAGATAGCTTAGCTTCTTTCAATCCTAAAATTTCTAAGTGTAGGGGAAATGGCACCTTTCTAGAAAATAGAAATTGTCAACAGTGACCCAACAGTGATCCCAAAAGAACTAGAAAAATCTAAAGAGACTAAAAAATCCTGAAAACAATTGAGAAAAATCTCAAAGAATGATGTTCTTTCTAACTCAAAAAATTGAAGTTCTGGACTTTTTCACAGAGGAATTCTATCAAATCATTAAAAAATAGATACCTCAGCATGTACTTATATTGTTTCAAATCACTGAAAAAAGGAAAAATTCTAACTTCTACTTACAAATAACAATGATGCCAAAACCCTATACATAAATCCTAATAAAATCTTGCACAATAGAAGCTGAAAGCACATTTTAAGAGTAACAGGATATGGACAAATGGTGCATGTTTTAGGTATTCAAGGATGTTTCAATATTAGGAGATCTGTTACTATATTTCAACATATTAATAGATCCAAAGAAAATATGACTATCTCTGATTCTGAAAAGCATTTATTAAAATTCTATATCTATTCTTAACAGTAAGCAAACAGTCTCTTAGTTAAATAAGACTAGAAAACTACATTCTTAATGCTATGTGTCTCCTGCAAACATTTAGACTTCCTGTTTAATGGGGAAATAACACAGTGTGGTGCTGGAGAAGACTCTACTTTAGAGTCCCTTGGACTGCAAGGAGATCACACCAATCAATCCTAGAGGAAATCAATTCTGAATATTCACTGGAAGGACTGATGCTGAAGCTCCGATTCTTTGGCCACCTGATGCAAAGAACTGAATCATTGGAAAAGACCCTGATGCTGGGAAAGATTGAGGACAGGGCAGGATGAGAAGTGGTCGACAGAGGATGTGATGGTTGGATGGCATCACCAACACAATGGACATGAGCTTGGACAAACTCTGGGAGACAGTGAAAGACAGGGAAGGCTGGCGTGCTGCAGTACATAGGATCACAAACAGTCAGACACAACTTAGTGACTGAACAACAACATCAATAAAGTGTGACTAGACAAGGATGTCCAGAATTACTGCTATTATTTAACATTGTTCTGGAGGTCCTAGTCATTACAGTTAGTGGGAGAAAGAAATAATAGGTGTTTAAAAGTTGGAGAGGAGGTGGTGAAATTATTATGAATTATGTATTATATACTGTATACCTTGGGAAACCCAAGAGAATAAACTGAAAAGTTGTTAGAACCAGAATTCAGCAAGCTGCCTGGGTACATAAATATACAGAAATCAATACTCAGTTATATATAAAAAACAACCAAATGAAAAATAAGAGGAAGAAAAGAAAATTTAGGGGAAAGAAATTAAAATACTAATATATGTAGATTATAGAAAAGACATGCAGTATATGGAAGTAAACGTAACAAAAGATGTACAGGATTTATATGGAGAAAACAGTAAAATGCCACATGAGAACATGAAAAAAATGCATGCCCTGTTTTGTGATAGAAAGAATCAGTAATATATTTTAATTCATTAAAAAATACACAGAAAGATTTTTTTTAAAAGAACGAACTCTAAATTATTTAAAACTGATTCTAAAGTTTATATGAAAAAAAAAAGCAAAAATAGCCAGAATGTGAATGAAGGGGAACTATCCTAATGAGATATAAGAACATACTCTTTATAGATACAAGACAGCCCTCAAATGCAAGACCACAGTGGAACAGACAAGTGTTACAAAGTAAACCCAAATTTTACTGATAAAGATAATACTGCATGTCAGAGATGGGGGAAATGAATTATCTATGAATGGTGCAAAACATCCAAGCAGCTTCCAGGTAAGATAGGTGTTTGTGTCTCTGCCTGTGCTAAATCAATTTTGGATAGATTAAAAAAAAAACAAAAAACATAAAAGCAGAAACAAAGTCCCCAAAGCACTAAGCTAAAACATGGAAGGTTTTTCCTAACCTGGAAGCGCAGAAAGTCCTTTTAAGCATAAAGAAAGAAAAAAGAGGAAAGCGGAGGGGAGTGTTAGGAGAAGGGAAGGATGGAGGAAGTTCAGCATCACAAAAACATTCCTTAAAAAGCCAAAGTGCAAATGACAACCTCTGAAAAATAAAAGCTGCCACCCATATCACAAGAAGAACTATTTTCCTAAATATGTAAAGAAATCTCCAAAATCAAGTAGATAAGTGAGCAAGACCTCATAGAAAAGACGGAGAAGGGACGTGAACCTAAAAAACCTCATAGAAAAGATAGAGAAGGGACATGAAACAAAAAACATAAGAAATCTTGAAGTCCCTAAATCACATGAAGTGATGTTCAACATCATTTCCAATAGGAGAGGCACAAATTCGCCTGCCATGAAATTTCATTTTCTCAAATGTCAGATTGGAAAAGTCATCACGTTTGATAACAGACTTAGGGAAGATTTGGAGGAGCTGGCCCACTGGGGGTCATGAAAATGAAAACATCTAATGAGGTCCTGCTGTCTCTACTAGAAGTTAACGGCACATGCCCACTGACTCAGAAAATCGCAGCTAAAAATTTATCTTTAGATATTTTACAGATATGAGAAATGATGTGTGTGAGGATATTAATTGTAGGACTGCCTGTAATAGTGAAACAACTCGAATGATTATCAGCAGAGGCAGGTTCAACAAATGACAGTTGAGCTGCATGGTAGAAAGTTACACCCCTTCATTACAAAGAATAAGCCAGGTCTGTATATTACTGTGTAATAGCACCTCTAAGACTTAGCGTCAGTCGACACAATCAAGATGCATGGCAGCATGTGCCATTCGGAAAATATTCATATATGTAAAGTATGTCTAGAACTAGAACAGAACTGTGTGCATACTCAGTCGTGTCCCACTCTTTGTGACCAAATGTTCTGTAGCCCGCTAGGCTCCCTCTTGTCCATGGAATTTTCCAGGCAAGAATACTGAAGTGGGTTGTCATTTCCTACTGCAGGAGATCTTCCGGACCCAGAGATCGAAACTGCATCTCTTGTATCTCTTGCATTGGCCGGTGGATTCTTTACCACCGGTGCTAAGTATGTATAAAATTTAGTTGTGAGAATACATAAGAAACCTCCAACAGTGTTTGCCTCTGGGAAAGGGAACTAGACAGGACTGGGAAATAGCTATACTTTCCCCTGTATAACATTTTACGCTTTTTATATTTTGTCATGTTTTAGCTTCCAGAATGTTTTTTAATTAAACAAATAAACAAAAAACCAAATTAACCTCAAACTGTTTGATGATGTGGCTTTCTTCTAAGTAGGAATGTGGCTGCTGGTGTCAAGCAGAGAGTGGAGGGTGAAAGTAAGTCAATGTCACTGTTCTTTTCCAAGCTAGATGGATGTTTTATAAAGGCAACACATCTCAAGCTGAGAAGACCCTTTTGTTTACTTGCTTCTGAATTGAAAACGATGCCTTCAAGTATCGCTCTAACTGTAAACACCATCAGCGGCTCTAAAAATATTTTCTGAGTAAATGCCACTTGTACCTTCTTGCATTTACTCAAGGCATCTTTTAAAGCAGCTGGGAATCTTGTTAGCAAGGCTCTGGATTAGGGACCAATAGAATAAAAGAGCAAAGTAAATGGAAGCTCAAATTCTGGAAACAGCACAAAGGAGAAAAATCAGCTTCCAAGAGAGGCCATGATAGAGTTCTTATTGAGCATTAAAGATGGACAAGGGGCTTCCTAGGTGGCACCAGTGGTAAAGAACCCGCCTGCCGATACAGGAGACATAAGAGATGCGGGTTCAATCCCCAGGTCAGGCAGATCCCCTGGAGGAGGGCACAGCAACCCACTCAATTATTCTTGCCTGGAGAATTCCATGGATTCTCCATTATCCCACTTTCGTAAGATAAAAACAGAAGTGACTAGAATATTACACAGAGCAAGAGAAAAATTTTTTACTACAATTTTAAGTATTTCACACACACATATACACAAAATCTTTTGGAGCAAGAAAGAAGTGTTGAGACAAATAATAATCCTGAAGGCATACCAACCCAATAGTTATTGAATCCAAGGTGCCCTGACCATTCATGCCCAGTGCACCAGGAAAGTGCTGGTGTCATTTAGAGGAAGAATTCAATGCAGAATTAACCAGAATGTATTCAGAAGAGAAACAGGTGAGCTGCTGACATTCTCAGCCTCTCCTTCCAAATACGCACACCTCTACATCATAAGCACCTTCTTTAAAAATCAGCAGCCCTGGGTGGATGAACCTAGAGCCTGTTATACAGAGTGAAATAAGTCAGAAAGAGAAAAACAAATATCACATATTAACACATATATATGGAATCTAGAAAAATGGTATTTATGAACCTATTTTCAGGGAAGGAATGGAGATGCAGATGTAGAGAATGGACTTGTGGACACAGTGAGGGAGGGAGAGAGTGGAATGAGTGGAGAAAGCAGCATCAACGTATATAAAAACACTATCATGTGTAAAATAGACAGCTCATGGGAAGCTGCTGTATAACACAGGGAACCCAGTCTGGCCCTCTGTGATGACCTACAGGGGTGGGATGGGGGGAGGGGAGGGAGGCTCAAAAAGAAGAGGGTGTATGTTTAAGTATGGCTGATTCAAGTTGCTGTATGGCAGAAACCGACATAGCACTCTAAAACTTAAAAAAAAAAATTTTTTTAATTTTAAAAATATTTTCCATTTTTAAAAATTAAAAAATAATTTAAATTTTTAATTTTTAAAAATTAAAAGTCAACAGCCCAAATGCCCACATGATTAGATCCAGGAGCCATCTTAAGAATGAGCTTGTCACTAAAGCCTTTTATCCACTGCTCCACCCGAGCTGATTTCTCCTGTTGGTTTCTAATACTTTTATGGTCATGCATGAGTGCTCAATCAGATTCTACTTTCTGCGTGAATTATCATCTTTAGGGGATTAGAAGATGTTCAATAAAACAGATAGTCTTATGCTTCATCTAAGTTGAATGGTTACCCCATTGACATGTCCATTCACCTTGCAGAAGACTCAACAATGTTACACCATGGAAGCCCTCAAAGCAGAGGACATGTAGATGCTATTAAAAGCCCCAAAAAAAAAAAAGAGACAAAGTACTCATAATCTATGAATAAACTAAGGCAGGGAGAGTTTACATCATGGTGTGAACCTTTTTTTAAAACTTTGGTTATCCAGTGTCTCTGCAATCTCCCTAAGTTTAGGAAAGTTTGTTGTATGAATTCAGATGTTGTATGAATTCAGATGGGAGACTACCTCACCACCCATCAGTAAAGACTGAGTAAGCGGTGATCATTTCTATGCACGGACCCTGGCATGTTTACTTAGCTTTCCTTAATAGAAAAAAAAATTATTGAATTCGTAAATGACCATGATAGCTTTCTAATGGGATTACTTTCAGATGCCTAGTTGGGCATGCAACAACTTGGGATTGGATTAGGAAAGAACTATCTCATTTCTTGTTTTATGTTAATTTTCATTCAGTGCTTCCTTGTTAACTTCCAAGATTATTATTATTTTTTTCCCCTACAACTGGGATGTCCGAGAAAGTAATGTGACACAACCTACTGCTGAAACTGCTAAGAACCTGAAGTTAGTAGTTTGTGGCGTGTCCAGCAGATGTCACTGTATTTCCCTTGACTTTTAAAAATATAATAATTCATGTAAATCTGACTGTTCTGCTGTTCACCTTAAGCTTATACAGTGATGTATGCCAATTATATCTCAATAAAGCTGTGGAAAATAGCCCTCAGCACCTCTGAGTTGGATTTGATGCCCCAGGCACCTGAGTACACATCTGAAGATCCATGGACCCAGAGGAAAATCATTCACATAGAGGCAGCGGTCCACACCAATGCCCTGAGGATGGCAGAATGGCTACCGCAGTGAGAAACAAGCATGAGACCAGCAAGGACTGACATTTAACGTGATCATTCTGGCTTCTGTGCTAAGAGCAGGGTGCGGTGAGGTGGTGAGTCGAGGGCAGAGGCAGGAGGACTGAATAGGGGCTCGTGCAATAATCCAGATGAGAGATGATGGTGCCTCAGATCAGAGTGGGAGCAGGAACAAAGAGCAGAGGTCAGATTCTGCATATATTTTAAATATGGAAGGAGAAGAATTTCCCAATGGATGGAAAGTAGAATGTGAGAAAAAAGGAAGAGTGAGTTTTCATTGAAATGAGAGAGCACAGAAGTCCAGTTTTGGACATGCTATGTTGAGCTTTCTCTCTCGGACACCCAAGTGGAGATGTTGGGCAGACAACTGTGTAAGGGTCTAGGGTTCAGGAAAGAGGAGAAGAGAAGATGTAAACTGGGGAGTTAGCATCATAGAGATAATGTTTAGAGCCGTGAGACCAGGTGAGATGAAGGGATTGAGTGTAGATGGTGATGAGAAGACCAAGGACTGACCTGGGCCTCTTCAACACTATCACTGCTATGACACCCAAGTCCAGGGTGACCATGGGGGTGTCTGGTGTGGTTGTGGCACTAGAGTCCAGGCATAGTGACTGCAGCCCCTCAATAGATGCTTATGGGGCAGGATGTAGGCTGTGGTTCCAGCTAGTTTCCCTGTTCTTTTGTGTTTTCCCCTCCTTGGTTTCCCAACCTTCCTGTCTGTTATCCTTTTAATTAACTCCCTCCCTAAGTAAGCCAGAGTCTTAGTTGCTGCTTATAACCAAGAACCCTCATCAAAGCCTCGTAATTCATCCAAGTTTATTTTGCTAGTAAACGGGGAGGCCGTACTGGAGAAAGATGGTGTTTGTCATCACAGGAAAGACTTGCTTTTAAGCACCAAATATGTCACAGCTATATCCCCTTAACTATAAATGGTTAAATTTTAAGGTGAAATTCCCCAAAGAGATGTTTATTATTGCAATATCATTCTTGTAACAAGTTATTGTCATTTTGTAGACTTCACCATGCATGCGTGCATGCTAAGTCCCTTCAGTCATGTCCAACTCTTTGCAACCCTACGGACTATTGCCCACCAAGCTCCTCTATCCATAGGATTCTCCAGGCAAGAATACTGGAGTGGGTTGCCATTTCCTCCTCCAGGAGACCTTCCTGACCCAGGGCTTGAACCCTTGTCTCTTGTGTCTCCTGCATTGGCAGGGGGATTCTTTACCACTAATGCCACCTGGGAAGGCTTTAGAGATATGATGAAATGATTTGAGATATGACTAAAGTTCTATACATACCCATATGCCTCCAGTCATTTTAGAGCTAGGGCTATGAAATCTAAACTAGCATGGGATTTAAAAGAAATTCATATATCAATGAAACATCCGCTTTGCTACTTTTTATATTTGCAATAAAATAGGAATTTGCTACTTCATAGGATTTTATCTCAGACTTCTTTTTGTTATTCTGATGACCTGATTATCTGTCCTATTTACTTGATGGCAGAATAATGAAGGGGAAAAAGAAAGAAACCCTAGTTGATTGTTTAAATAATTGAAATATGGCTTGAAACGTTAGTTCTATTTCTTTCTTTACATATGAAGCATCTTTAGTTCTCATGAGATGTCCTGCCAGAAAATCTCAAAACAGAAAAGAAGATGTCCCTGTATCTCTATTACTCCCTTTGGTTATTAAAAAGTAAATGTTATCAGATGAATGAATGAATAAATATATAAATAAACAAATGTTTGTGGGTTCTGCGCAAGGTGGCATTTCCTTTGCGTATGTATCCTCCACATTCACATAAGAGAACCAGGGACATCACAGGCACCTCCTGTTAGAACCCAGAATTCCAGAATAATTTCTCATAATGCACATGGTGCTCTCCATGATGCACCAACGACCTTGGAAGGGTGGAAGCCCACGTGCAGGGTCTGTCTGTTCAGGACACAGAGATGGCCTTGCATGGAGAGGCCTTGCACTCAGGAGCCTGTCATGCATGGAGGAGGCTGACAAGTAAGCTGATTATGTTTATCAGACTGAATGAAATAAGTAGCATGTGAAAAGTTGATATAAATTATTCTAGAGGAAGGAGAAAGTCGATCTCATTGTGGACAATGGCAGGGCAGTGAAAGCCTTTATCTGGAGTCCTGATATGAGTAGAGGAAATGTGGTGCCGTGTATTTATTGATCTATTTATTCATTCACATATTCACTCATGTAACAAATATTTATTCAGTGCCTACTATGGGCAGACACCACGGTGCTCCTCGGGGGTGCAGAGATGACCCATATGAAGCTCTGCCATCAGGGCTGACATGCCAGTGAGTGGAGACCGCAAACAAATGACAAGTATTATTTCAGTTGCTGCTGTTCAGTCTCTCAGTTGTGTCCAACTCTCTGTGACCCCTTGGACTGCAGCACGCCAGGTGCCCCTGTGACAACAGTAGTCTAGAGATTAAAGCAGGGCAAGGGAGTAACAAGTGAGCTGGAGGGGCCTGGGCACCATTTCAGAGGAAGTAACATTTGGGAAGAAGACACTGATGAGAGAAATCCCATCGTGCAGATTTCTAGGCGGCAGTAAGGAGGCTGGGTTTTATTTCAAGTGAAGTCAGAAACACTTGAGGTTTTCAGAATCGTGCGATGATGTGGAATGGATTAATTTTTAATAATCACGTGGGCTGCTGTGAAGAGCTGACTGCAGGGAGCAAGGGACTGGCTGGGAAGACAGGGAGGTGTCAGGGTGGTCCAAGCTTGGAGTGCTGAAGTTGGCACAAGACTGATAGCGGGAAGGAGCCAGAGTCAGAGCCAGGATGAGTTCTGCAGAGAAAGCGGGTGGTCGGAACCCATTCAGGAGTTGAGTCTCCTGCATTGGCAGGCAGGTTCTTTACCACTAGCACTACCTGTGACTCAGGAACTGTAAATAAGATAATATGACCAATCAACAGAATGTGCCAGAGGATGCAGAGGTCAGTGGAAGCTGGCAGAATTGGTCAGAGCATGAGATTGGAAGATGCCCCCACACTGCTCTCTGTTTTGAAGATGATGAAGATTCGCCAGATGTTTTGGGGTTAGAAGAGAGACATAAAGCCATGTCAGTTTTAGAAGAGTAACTGTGATGAAAGAGTAAACAGACAGACTGGAGAATGGATCTACTTAAAACAGAAAGAGTTGCAGTAGCTCAAGAGAGACATAAGTAAAGGTGCAAAGATGAGTAGAGGTCTAGTGTTTGAAAAGGAAAGGAAAATGCATTTCCAGAGAAGACTTGGGAGACTCCACTTCTCAGTTCATGCCCAACAAAAAAAATGCTCTTTGTTTCCATCAGAAGACATGTTCATAAGAGCCCAAGCCAGAAATCCACCCAAATGCCAGTCAATGTCTGAAAAACAGAATTGAAAAGTAAACTGTGGTATATTAAACAAAGGGACACTCTACAGCTGCTACATATACCAGTGATTTAAACAGCCGATTAAACATAATGTTGAGTGAGAAAAGCCAGATTCCATAAAGCATATGCTATACAATTTCACCCAGGCAGAGTTCAAAAGCAGGCAAAACCAATGACCCAGTTTCATTCCATTTTACTCCACTTAATGCTCTGCAGTGACCTGAATGAGAAGGAAGTCCAAAAGGGAGGGGACATTTGTATAGGGGCTTCCCAGGTGGCGCTAGTGATAAAGAATCTCCCTGCCAATGCGGGAGCTGCAGGAGACGTGGGTTCAATCCCTGGGTCGGGAAGATCCCCTGGAGAAGGAAATGGTAAACCCACTCCAGTATTCTTGCCTGGAGAATCCCATAGACAGAGGAGCCTGGAGGGCTACACTCCACAGGGTCACAATGAGTTGGACACGACTGAGCACAGATAAGAGATATGTATATGCATGGCTGATCCATTTTGCTGTAGAGTAGAAACCAACACAACATTGTAAAGCAACTATACTCCAATAAAAATTAATTTTAAAAAAAAGTAGGCAAAACCAATCTATGGGGTTAGAAGTCAGGGGAGTGGTAGCCCTCAGGAGAGGGGTAGTAGCTAGGATGAGGGAACATGGTGTTTCCTGGGGTGACTGTTAATGTTTTCTTTCTTCATCTCAGAGCTAAACAGGCATGTTCATTAACAGTGCTTGTATTCAACACCGTGTGTCAGAGTTTCTAAACAGCCTCAGTGACAAATGAGTCCAACACGATGATTTTCTGTAACACAATAATACCAACCTTTCATCTCCATTCTTCACTGGCAAGCATTAAGTACCAGGTCTTCCAGCTTGATCCTCAACTGGGCTGAGAAAAACCCTGTGGCCAGACAAAACTCTTGGGCAGAGAGTAATGAATGATTGCAGGAAGAGGCCCTCAGAATACACAGAAAGATGCTTATGCAGAGCTAAACGATAGTATATAGTGAGAAACTTGAGTCTGAATTGTCCCTAGCATTTATAACCCAGGAGTTGGTCTCTATAATCAAATAAATATGGTCACAAATTCTCAGATACTCCTTTCATGAGGAGGTCAGTTCTCACTCTTTTCCCTTTCAGACAGGGCTGCACTTGGTGAGTTGCTTGACTAATGATAGAATGTGGTAAAATTGATGTTCTGGGACTGAGGGCTGAGCTTTCATGTGTGAATGCTTTCAGCTATCACTCATGATATTTGATCCTCACTCCAGAAGCCCTAAATTGCCACAGAAGAAATCTGACTGTCCTGAGACTGCCTTTTGGGCTATGCCACGTGTAGGTGTTCTGTTCCAGAGTCCCAGTGGAGCTCAGCCCTCCAGTGGCCCCAGCCAAGATGCCAGATGCATGAGTGAGGCCACCTTGGACCCTCCAGACTAGCTCTCCTGCTAGATGGATACTAGCAAGTGACTATAGGCAATGTCACATGGCACAGAATAACTACCCAGAAGCAGCTATCCTGAAGTATCCAAGGAATTATAAGATATGATGGACAGTTAATTGTTTTAAGCCAATGAAGACTGGGATTATTTCTCGCATGCGTGCATGATAAGTCATTTCAGTTGTGTCTGACTCTTTGAGACACTGTGGACTGTAGCCCATCAGGCTCCTCTGTCCATGGGATTCTCCTGGCAAGACTACCGGAGTGGGTTGCCATGTCCTCCTCCAGCAGATCTTCCTGAACCAGGGATCAAACCCACGTCTCTTTCATCTCCTGCATTGGCAGGCAGGTTCTTTACCGCTAGCACTACCTGGGAAGCCTGGGATTGTTTCTTACATAGAATTAAATCATTGGAACCATCGAGACCATGAATCTGGTGGAATGTTGGTCTCTAGCATGTGGGACCACACAGCATTATTCATTTAGAATAAACCAGCTTCAAAAATTTTCCTTTCCAACTGCAATTCCATTCTTTAGTATCTGAGAAGAAGGAAAGGTTGTAGCTCAATTTTTCTTGCTTTTGAAAGCAGTGAACACTAGCCCCACACTGTCATCAAGCTTCCATTTGGGAGAGTAATTTATGGTCATTTTTTTCTGCTGTTAAGCTTTGGGTTGGTTTTTTTTACTTAACAGATTGGCTTCTATGGAGTCAGTTTCATATTTCCTTTCTGTGACTCATTTAATAAAAAACTAGGAAGGAGTACACAGAAATATTTTGCCTGGTTCACAATCACTCATTCACCGTGGTTTCCTGAGTCATCACTCATTTAACTTCACACACAAATATCATAAAACTTTCTATTAGTCAGCACCCAGTGTGCCTGAGTGCAAGGAAGAAGGCTCCTCACTCCACTCAAAAGAGTTACAAGTTCTCTTTCTTTTCACATTCGCAGAGTGTAGGTAATTTTCCATTTGTAGACAAAAGCACACCCTTGAGAGCGAAGAGGGTTTCTAACTCATTTTCCCACTTCAAATTTTGTTTCCCATATGTGTCACACTCTTGTATTAGCTATTCTTTCACCACGTGTGTGCTACTGAAGCAGTCTTTGAATGTTTGTGAATGAATACATGAATCTATCAACAACCCACTGTTCCTTAGGGCAGTTTGTGTGGGGGAGTGTGTGTGCATGCTAAATCGTTACAGTCATGTCCGCCTCTTTGCGACCCCATGGATTGTAGCCTGCCAGGCTCCTCTGTCCATGGGATTCTCCTGGCAAGAATACTGGAGTGGTTTGCCATGTCCTCCTCCAGGGGATCTTCCAGACACAGGGATCAAAGCTGCATCTCTTATGTCTCCTACACCGGCAGGTCAGTTCTTTACCACTAGCGCCACCTGGGAAGCCCTCCTAAGGGCAGTACTTGGCTAATAAATGGCAGCACTGGGATTCAAGCCCCAGTATGTTTGACTACCACACCAAACTGGCTCACAAACTGTCTTCGTCTTGTACTCTGAGGCACCTAGCTCGTATTCTAACACAATGCACATACACGATAAAAAATTTAACAGAAGAAAGACAATAAATCAAGTATCTTTGCTTTATGACTTAATGCAGTCCTGTTAAGCAAGTTGACAGCAAAATCAAGGATAAGATCAGTGAATGTTTTAAGTGATGCTCTGTCAACAGCTTCTGTTTCAAAAAAAAAAGATCCGAGAGTATATGCAATAAAACTTTAAATATCAGCTGAAGGTGATGAAAGAGCACTGGGTCATGAAGCTTCAGAGCTTCAAGTTAAGCCCTAATCTCTGAAGAAAACTCATGACTCCTCCGGGCTTTAAATTCCTCACCTGGATGATCATTGCCATCTCTCAAGTCCTGGAGTTCTGTAGACCTTAAACAATGGCATCCTTGATTATCTGAATTTATTGTGGCAATTGGCTGTCATGGGAAAGAGCAGGTAAAATGTACAGACCCAAATACTCGTATCTGGAATCTTGTTGAAATGGTCATGCATGCAAAAGGGAGCCGTGGGTTCTGGAGCAAATCCACAAATTTCGTCATATTGTGACCCCTCTACTGCAACAGCGAGGACTATGTTCCAGCTGCACGGTGTCCAGAATGACAGCAGGCAAGTCTACATGGCCCCCTCTCAAAGGGGGCGGATTACATTCACCACGTGAGGGACTATTTGTGGCGCTGCCCTGACATGGAGAGACACATGAATTACACAGTGTTGGGAATCAAGATAAAGAAGGAACAGTGTTTTCTTTCCACAAACCCAAGATACATGATTTAAAATAGTATACCACGAAAACAGAAGACAAAGAGGGCGACAGACAATGAGACGTCTGGATGGCATCACTGATTCAACGGACATGCACTTGGGCAAACTCTGGGAGATGGTGAGGGACAGGGAAGCCTGGTGTGCTGCAGTCCATGGGGTCGCGAAGAGTCATACATGACTTGGTGATAAAACAGCAACAACATCATCATGAAAACAGTTTTTTAGCCTCTACATATATTCTAATAACAACAGCAGCAGCAAATATCAGGAAATTTGATAAACTTGAACACTCTCCCCTCGACTGTTCTTGTTTAATCAAGGTCTTTTTGGATTTTCTCAAATTTCTTTTTATAAACAAACTTCATTTTCAGACTTGAGTGGCCCTCATGGTGCCATGTTTCAATTCTAGTTTCCCAGAAAGCCAATCAGTAGACAGTGTATGCCTTAAACACAACAGGCTAATGGCATTATAATCGTGTATAAAAGACACTAACAAACAATTACACAGCTAGTGACATCTTTAGTAACTCATTAGGGAGTCAAATGATAGCTTGTGTCTTTACTGAAATGCAAACAAAGCTTATCTTTGTATCATATCTACAATAGTGTGAATATATTAATAAAATGACCAAAAGTTCAATAAGAGAAGGCCTAGAAAATTACAGTGCGTCATACCCTGTGATATTATGTCACAGAGTAGTCACAAACAACCATGAGAAATGGGAAACGGTGTTTACAACACAAAGTAACTGAAAACCACGGAATAAGAAGCCAACAACAGTTGGCTTATTCTACAAATACCTCTGTAAAATACATATGCACCATATGTAATACACGTAAGGATTAGAAGAAAGCACAACAGTACAAAATAATTGATACCTTAGGGTGAGATCATATTTTTTCAGTTAAAAGGGGCACCTCCTGAGACATCCCAGGCAGTTCAGTGGCTAAGAGCCTGCACTTCCACTGCTGAGGGCATGAGTTAAAACCTTGGTGAGGGAATTAAGACCCCACGTGCTGTGTGGTCAGTTCAGTTCAGTCACACAGTTGTGTCTGACTCTTTGCAACCCCATGGACTGCTGAACGCCAGGCTTCCCTGTCCATCACCAACACCTGGAGCCTACTCAAACTCATGTCCATCGAGTCAGTGATGCCATCCAACCATCTCATCCTCCGTTGTCCCCTTCTCCTCCTGCATCCAATGAGTCAGTTCCATTCCAGTGAGTCAGTTGCTCACATCAGGTGGCCAAAGTATTGGAGTTTCAGCTTCAACATCAGTCCTTCCAATGGGTATTTAGGATGGACTGGTTGGATCTCTTTGCAGTCCAAGGGACTCTCAAGAGTCTTCTCCATCAACACAATACAAAAGCATCAATTCTTCAGCATTCAGCTTTCTTTATAGTCCAACTCTCACATCCATACATGACTATTGGAAAAACCATAGGTCTGACTAGATGGGCCTTTGTCGGAAAAGTGATGCCTCTGCTTTTTAATATGCTGTCTAGCTTGGTCATAGCTTTTCTTCCAAGGAGAAAGCGTCTTTTAATTTCATGGCTGCAGTCACCATCTGCAGTGATTTTGGAGCCCCCAAAATAAAAAATAAAGCCTGTCACTGTTTCCATTGTTGCCCCATCTATTTGCCATGAAGTGATAGGACCGGATGCCATATCTTAGTTTTCTGAATGTTGAGATTTAAGTCAACTTTTTCACTCTCCTCTTTCACTTTCATCAAGAGGCTCCTTAGTTCTTTGCTTTCTGCCATAAAGGTGGTGTCATCTGGATATCTCAGGTTATTGATATTTCTCCCAGCAATCTTGATTCCAGCTTGTGCTTCATCTAGCCCAGCATTTTGCATGATGTACTCTGCATGTAAGTTAAATAAGCAGGGTGACAATACATACTCTTTTCCCAATTTGGAACCAGTGTGTTGCTCCATGTCCAGTTCTAACTGTTGCTTCTTGTCCTATATACAGATTTCTCAAGAGGCAGGCCAGGTGGTCTGGTATTCCCATCTCTTGAATTTTCCACAGTTTGTTGTGATCCACACAGTCAAAGGCTTTGGAATAGTCAATAATGCAGAAGTAGATGTTTTTCTGGAACTCTCTTGCTTTTTCAATGATCCAGCAGATATTGGCAATTTGATCTCTGGTTCCTATGCCTTTTCTAAATCCAGCTTGAACATCTGGAAGTTCATGGTTCACATACTATTGAAGCCTGGCCTGAAGAATTTTGAGCATTACTTTGCTAGTGTGTGAGATGAGTGCAGCTGTGCGGTAGTTTGAACATTCTTTAGCATTGCCTTTCATTGGGATTGGAATGAAAACTGACCTTTTCCAGTCCTGTGGCCACTGCTGAGTTTTCCAAATTTGCTGGCATATTGAGGGCAGCACTTTCACAGCATCATCTTTAAGGATTTGAAATAGCTCAACTGGAATTCTATCACCTCCACTGTTCGTAGTGATGCTTCCTAAGGCCCACCTGACTTTGCATTCAGGATGTCTGGCTCTAGGTAAGTGATCACACCATCGTGGTTATCTGGGTCATGAAGATCTTTTTTGTATAGTTCTTCTGTGTATTCTTGTCACTTCTTAATATCTTCTGCTTCTGTTAGGTCCATAGCATTTCTGTCCTTTATTGTGCCCATCTTTGCGTGAAGTGTTCCCTTGGTGTATCTAATTTTCTTGAAAACATCTCTAGTCTTCCCCATTCTATTGTTTTTCCTCTATTTCTTTGCACTGACCACTGAGGAAGGCTGTGTTGTAGGTCAAAAAAGCAAATAAATAAAAGGTGCCTTCCTTCCCATCATAATATTGTCTGTGTAATAATTTTATATGGAAGGGGAAAATGGAAAATGAATCCCTCACAAAGATTTAGATATGAAAAGACTGCTACTTCAGTTCAGAAAGCTGGTTTAAGACAATCTGTGAACAGAGTTAAAATCAGGGGCTTTGAAGCCCTGTGCAGTCGGAAAGCCCAGTGTCAAAGCTAGACACAAGATGCCGAACAAATACCCTGCAATTAGCAAAAACCCTGTCATCCTGCCCTTCTCATCTAACGATAACAAAAATGGCAAAGAAAACTATGATGCACAAAATCTCTCTCAGTGGTTGAACTTCATCTTTTTTTCTTAAGAAATGATCCCAGAAGAAGCGTGGGGTTACTTAGGCTGAGACGCCCTCTCTGCTGGCTAATTTCTGCACAGCAGCAATTGCTAACCTCGTTATTTCTGAGAAGTCACCTGGGACAAGCAGAAGACCAGTGAACATCTAGAGGAACGGTAGGTATGGGGCCAGGCAGCCTTCAGGTCCTACCAGCCTAACAAACTGTCCTAAGAGAGAAAAAAAAAATAGGAGAAAAGTGAAGAAAATGTACTCGGTATTTTGTGTCTTTTCTTTCATGAGTTGGGGTTTCTATTCACAGAGTTCCTTTCATTTCACAAGGTGAGACGCAGGAGACCCATGAAATGGATAAAGTCTTCTGACGAGATCCCTCCGCTCCTGTCTGCCCCATGAGGAAGCGTTGCTTTGATCCTCCACAAATAGCTTTTCTCGTTTCTATAGAAAAGTGTTTGCTCCAGCCACAGAAACTGAACAAGGGCCCCCATGGACAGGCCCTATTGTGGGGTCTTCCCTTTCTTTTAAAAGCCTGTCTGGATAGGTGGATGACTGCCTGTTAAAATGTTTTCTAGCTTTTTTTCTTAAAAGGAAAAAAAAAGATAAATGGCATTGTGCCAGGAAAATCTGGGTTATCCTTTATTTGTCAATTATTTTATTTACTTCATCAAGAAGTTAGCGATCTGCCATTAAGTGACCGCTAACTTGGATTCCTTCGGGGATAATGAAATGAGGTTGCCAGAAGGAGGCAGGTCTGCATGAGGGGTGCTGACAGTTACTGTGCAACCAGCCCAGTCTCTGTACAAAATGGTACCCTTTTCACTTTGCTGAAAAAAATACATGCCGAGGATATTTGAGATTTAACACTGGCTAAAAATATCAGCAGTCACTTCACTTCATGTGACCAGCAGCCATGACTGTCAGAGTATTTGTAATTGGCTTGGAAAAATAGAGCCCATTTGAGAGGAATTCTGAGTTACAGACCTTGGGGGCTGAGCTGGCGATTAGAGGCTATCTTCGCCCAATGCAACTAAGTGGAAGGTTCTCTTTCTATGGAATTTCTATCAATTAACCTTCTCACTTGTGCTCATTTCCTCTGCTGATGAATGTTTTATTGCCTTATACCCTGCCCCATCTTTGAACAGCTCTGACTATTAATAAGTCCTTTTGTTCTGCATGACTATTTTTATGACACAAGAAATGTAGACTTGTGGATACATACTAGAAAACATAGGTTAAAAGAAAGAAAAATACTACTATCATTTTAAACTCGTCTTATCAAATTTTTTTTTTACTGTGCATATATGCATGTTTTCCTTTTGATAAAAATAGTATTGTATTATAAAGACTGCTCTAGGACTTCCTTGATGGTCCAGTGGTTAAAAATTCACCTGCCGATGTAGGAGACACAGGTCTGATCCCTAGTACAGGAAGATTCTACATGCCACAGGGAAACTAACCTGGTGCACTGCAACTACTGAGCCCTGTGAGCCCTAGAGCCTGTGTTCTGCAACAAAAGAAGCCACTGCAATGAGAAGCCCGCACACTGCAATTAGAGAAGGGCCATGGGCAGCAACCAAGACTCAGCACAGTTGAAAATTAATTAACTAATTAAATAAAAGACTGCTCTAAAAACTGATATTCTAAAAACCGATAATAGTGTATTATGAATATGTAGTCATGTCATCATTGTAAGAAAGCTCTTTTTTCACATATCAGATTGAAGCCAGCCCCCTAAAATAACTTCCACTCATTAGTCTAAGGTGTCCTCTAGACCAGTACAGGGTTATCTTCTTCTTCTACAAAATAGATTCTAAGCCTTGGTGCAGAATCTCAAGAGCTTTATTCAAAAAACCTGATATAAGGTCCTAAGCAAGTAATGTTACCATTTAGATGACTTGACATTTGTTTGTTTGCATGTGTGTTTATGGGTATGTATGTGTATATATTTAAAAGAATTAACCCAGCATTCCACAGGATAAGGTTACATCTTACTACATCTTAGTTAAACAATTAAAGGGAAAAGCAGTTGTCAAAGTGTTTTTTTTTTTTCGGTAAAAAAAGAAGAGAAAAAATATTTCCTATTTATTTCTGATCTGAAAGTAACTTTCCTCTTCAGTAGAGATGATCATCCTACCCATCCAAGACAAGCAGGGGGCAGATAGAGGATGAGATGGTTCAATAGCATCACTGACTCAGTGGACATGAAAACTGACTCAGTGGACTCAGCAAACTCCAGGTGATAGCAGAGGACAGAGGAGCTCAGTGTGCTTCAGTCCATAGGGTCACAAAGAAACTGACGCAACTTAGAGAATGAAAAATAACAATAGGGATGCCCAATGTCAATCTCCAGAATGGTATAACAGACTTGGAATTACCATGCTGAGGCTCAGAAAGAACTTATCTTAGAGACACGTGCACAATTAACAAGGGTCAAACAAATTACCCACAACATAGCTTGTATTTCCCAGGCCCCTGATGACACTGCTGTAGATTTCCACTCTAGCATCAGGCTAGCCCAGGAAGCTGAGAGTTTTGCAATGAGAGTTGGGCTATAAAGAAATCTGAGCACCAAAGAATTGATGCTTTTGAACTATGGTGTTGGAGAAGACTCTTGAGAGTCCCTTGGACTGCAAGAAGATCCAACCATCCATCCTAAAGGAAATCAGTCCTGAGTGTTCATTGGAAGGACTGATGCTGAAGCTGAAACTCCAATACTTCGGCCACGTGATACAAGCAACTGACTCATTGGAAAAGACCCTGATGCTGGGAAAGATTGAAGGTGGGAGGAGAAGGGGACAACAGAGGATGAGATGGTTGGATGGCATCACTGACTCCATGGACAAGAGTTTGAGCAGGCTCCAGGAGTTAGTGAAGAACAGGGAAGCCTGGCGTGCTGCAGTCCTTGGGGTTGCAAAGAGTCGGACATGACTGAGTGACTGAACTGAACTGAACTGAAACCCAATTAAATCAGTCATAGAAACACCTCCAAAAAGCATGCCCAATAAAACCGCAGAGCCATGCATTTTAATCACTGTGGTAGGTGATTGTGGCCCACAGTATTTTAGTAGATGAATCACTCTATGTCTTTATTCTCTAAAACAAGGTAAACATTATTTAGAGAAATTAAGGGAGACTCATGTTCATGTATGGAGGAATATGCCATGTTCATATATGGGAAGAACAATTTGACATTACAAAGATGTAAAACTGATTTATAGATTCAATGCAATTCCAGTCTAAACCCCAGAAGTTTTTCCTATAGAAAAATGACAGACTAGTTATAACATTGACATGGAAATTCCGAATAATCTAGAAGAAAACAACCAAAGCTGAAGGACTTACCAGATATTAAGGCTCACTATGGAGCTGTGGTAGGTTCCAGGTGGTGAGAGTGGTTAAAAAAAATAAAACCCATCTGCCGAATGCAGGACATCTAAGAGACTTGGGTTCAATCCCTGGATCAGGAAGATCCCCTGGAGAAGGAAATGGCAACCCACTCCAGTATTCTTGCCTAGAGAATCCCATGGACAGAGAAGCCTGGCGAGCCATGGTCCACTGAGCCGCAAAAGCTGGACATGACTGACGTGGCTTAGCACACACATGGAGCTGTAATAATTAAGCAAATATGAAACTGGCACAAAATAAACAAATGGATCAATGGAACAGAGTGAAGTTGAGAACAGACCTGTGAAAGAAAAATCAAGATGAGCCTGGCTTTCATATTCCATTTACTAGGACCAGTAAGATGTCCATGTGATGTCGGTCCTTATTGTGGCTCCCTCATTCCATCTCTTGGGCCATAGACAAACCAGAGGTTTTCTAACATGGCTTCAAGAAAGAAGTCTGGCTCAGGAAAACCACAAGTGTGTCCCTTTTAATGTCCACCCCACTGACCACTGGCTGGACCCCTGGGGTTCCTCTCCTCTCATCCCCAGGTCCAGTGCTTACTGCCCAGACTTCAGAAACATCCAGGCTGGCACTCTTCAGGTCCTGCCATCCTTTGCGGGGTCTAGAGTCCCAGTTGTCTGTGTGCCCCAAAGTACCATCTTCCCATCCAAAAGTTGAGGAGGTCATCTTCTCTCCTCAGATAATTCAGCTGATCGTATAAAGGCAAACAAAATTCCATCTCAAAAAAGAGTATGCTGCTGCTGCTTAGTCACTCAGTCATGTCCAACTCTTTGCAACCCCATGGACTGTAGCAAGAATACTGGAGTGGATTGCCATTTCCTCCTCCAGGGGATCTTCCTAACCCAGAAATGGAATCTTTGTCTCCTGCATCTCTTGCATTGGAAGGTGGGTTCTTTACCACTGAGCCACCTGGGAAGCCCTAAAAAGAGTATATCCAATGTTAAAAGGCTGCCTCTTTACTTTTATATAAAACCAGAGCCTTCACACTGATTACCTGGAAGGAAGGAGTGCTGTCACCTGTGGAATAGACAGTATGGCAAGCATTAGGGTAACAGAGGCTGGCAGACACACAGCATTTCTCAGGAGGACTTTCCAGCCCTATAAATAACTAGGTGTGGGACTCTTTTAATGAGGTCCTGACTCAAAGATGGACAGACAAGATGTGGCATTTCTGAACTCTCTGTGGCTCCTTCCTTTCCCCCCCCCCCAACATGAGGAGCTGCTGTGTCACTGGCCCCAACTCCTTCAATGTCTCCCAGCATGTTAATTCACCTCTGTTCCGGTACTGGGTAAAACTGAAAGTGTTAGTCACTCAGTCGTGTCTGACTCTACGTGACCCCAAGGACTGTAGCCCACCAGGCTCCTCCGTCCATGGAATTCTCCAGGCAGGAATACTGGAGTAGGTTGCCATTCCCTTCACCAGGGGATCTTCCCAACCCAGGGGTCAAACCCAGGTCTCCTGCATTGCAGGCAGATTCTTTACCATCTGAACCCCCAGGAACTGGTTAAGCTTGACTTATTTTTCACCCAGACAATCTTCAAGAGCTTCCAGATTATCCTTTTTACTTCTAATCACCAACCCCAGCACTACCAATTCTTAGATAATTAATCCATCTATCACCACTATGGATTTCTTGAAAGCAAATGTTGGTTTTATCAATACTCCATGCACAAACTTTTAGTGACCGACTCCTGTGGCCAACTGAATTCAATGCAAATTTCTGGGCTCTGTGTTTAAAGTTCTCTCTCTGTCTCTGTCTCTACCTGTCTATCTTTATCCTTTCTCTCTCTTCATTCCAAGTGTGTGAATGCACATGTATACACTTCAAATCTGATGTCTTGCTTATACACACACACTATATATAGAAAAGATGTTATGCAATAAAATCTGAAAGCTAAAACTATTTGCACAAGATCTTTTCAAGGGCCAGGGGTGCTATGGAAAAACTCAGGATGTACCAGGTATGAATCCTGGACCCAAGCAGCTTGGTGTCTACTGTGGTTGAAGAAACAGGCTGTTGTGATCTATCGAAAGAACAAGCGATTCACTTCAGCTTCTTAGCTTTTAATCATCTGAATCTCTAATTCCATTTGTCTATTTAAAATCTGCCCTGATCTTCCGGACCCACTGTCATATTCCATTGTTCAGCCAGGAGCCAGAAAGATGGACTCACTGGCTCACACAGGCTCTTTTGAGCTAAGACCAAGTTGAGGGATAAAATGGCAGATAAAGTGCACTTTGTTATCCACAGCTCCGTACTTCAAATTACATGTAAAATTTCCTCAGAAGAAAGATGTCCTCCTTTCAGTCTGAACTCATTAAAACTGTCTTTTAAAATTCTTTTAAATTACAAAAAGTGATTTGCCACTCTAAACGTGTTTGTTTGGGATTCTCTTGCATTTCATGCTTTCTTCGTCTTCTCTAACTCTTTCTTCCTCCTTTTCTGTCCTTCGGACACTTCTGCCTATAGCCAATGTTCTTGGAAACACATCTCCCCTGACAGAGCTTGCTTGAAAATTCACAGAGTAGAGGAGAAGGAAGAAGCAGTCCTATTGATAGCCTCTCCCCATATGCACCACTTGTCCGATTGTCTCAGTATCTTGTTTTCAGTTGGAAGAGGAGACGCTTGCTGAGCAAGAAATTCTGAAATTAATTTAAATTTTTTTTTCTTTCTCTACTGTATAGAATTTTATCCAAACCATAAATAAATTAAAAGGTCCGCCATCAAACAAACCAGTGAATGCCAGACATGTCATTAATACTTCTGAGATAAATGATCAGAATAATAAAAATGCCAACCCACTTCCTGGGTGAGATGAGGAGGGAGGAGAAGGCAAGACCAGGTTGTTAGATAATCAATGAGGCCATCTTCTCCACTCAGAACTCGGCCGCTGAAACTGAATATGTTATACGGGAGAAGGCGCTGTGGGAGGAGGATTTTTAAATCCCAGGAGATAAGCAGGATGGCTCAAAGCATCTGAGGCCACCACCCACGTTTTTGCTGTCAGTCGGATTCTCTAAGAGGGAAAGCTGCATCTCTGGGGAGTGGAGACGCAGTCCGCCCACTCACCCTGAGGATCACCAGGTGGATATGAACCCCTCATCTGTGGGCTTCACGGATCTGACACTTTCATTCTCTCCTCTGCCTTCTTCCTTCCTCCTCCCAGGTTGCTGCCAGCCTCAAGGGAGGACCAGGGACTGAACTCTGCTGAGCTCCGGAACCCACTGCAGGCTCTGGCTCCGGGGTGCCTCTGGAATATGAGTCCATCTCAGTGATAACTGGGAAGTATATAGGTGGTCCCCCAGTTCTGGTGCAAAAATGGAGCTGAGGAGACCGATCCACTCCTGGGGCTCCCCGAGGGTGAGGGGCAGGCTGGGATTTGAAGGCAAGCCTTAGGGTGAGTTGAGTTTCCCCCACAAAACAGCCCCTGCTGGGAGCACTGGGGAAGCAGTCATTTTCTTTGGAAGGTGAGAGGAAAGAGAAGAGGGTGAGACAGGAAAGGCAGAGATATCAGGTAAAGTGGGATGCAGCCTGCATTTCCCTGCCCTGGGAGACAGGCTCTCAGCCACACGGAAGCAGGTAGTACAAGAACAGTGAGGCTGGGAATGTGTTCCGAGACCTCGATGGGAAGATGCTGCCAACCAGGGCACCCCTCTCCCGGTGTGCAGGGGCATAGGCCCCAGTGATGCGGGGGACAGGCCTGGCCCCGGGCAACATCAGCAAGCTGGAAGGTGACCACAGAGCGAGGTGGGATGTCCAAGCCGCCTGCCACCCGGCTCCGTCTCCAGCATCCACACACAGCCCCTCCCCGAGGCTGTCCACCCTCAAAGCTCCCTCAGGTCATAAGCACACATAGCTCTTCCTACTTCCCCTGGGCTACCTCCTTCCCAAGTAGTCACTAGCCCAATTCAAACTCTCAGCGTGTCAGAAGGCCAAACTCTTATAAGGGAGTGGCACTCGGAAGGGCATCCCACACCAGCAGCAT